>OZ012678.1:41210291-42410291 GCA_963942445.1 Argyra leucocephala
ATATTTCATTTTTTAATAATTTTATAAATTTTTAACGATGCCGGCATCACAAAAAAATACAAAAAATTTTACATATTTCATTTTTTAATAAGTTTATAAATTTTTAACAATGCCGGCATCCCAAAAAAATACAAAAATTTTAAAAATTTTAAATTTTTCATTTTTCAATAACTTTATAAATTTTTGACGATGCCGGCATCACAAAAAAATACAAAAATTTTAAAAATTTTAAATTTTTCATTTTACAATAACTTTATAAATTTTTGACGATGCCGGCATCACAAAAAAATACAAAAATTTTAAATATTTAATTTTTTAATAATTTTATAAATTTTTAACGATGCCGGCATCACAAAAAAATACAAAAACTTTAAAAATTTTAAATATTTCATTTTTTAATAATTTTATAAATTTTTAACGATGCCGGCATCACAAAAAAATACAAAAATTTTAAAAATTTTAAATATTTCATTTTTTAATAATTTTATAAATTTTTAACGATGTTGGCATCACAAAAAAATACAAAAATTTTAAAAATTTTAAATTTTTCATTTTTCAATAACTTTATAAATTTTTGACGATGCCGGCATCACAAAAAAATACAAAAATTTTAAAAATTGTAAATTTTTCATTTTACAATAACTTTATAAATTTTTGACGATGCCGGCATCACAAAAAAATACAAAAATTTTAAAAATTTTAAATATTTAATTTTTTAATAATTTTATAAATTATTAACGATGCCGGCATCACAAAAAAATACAAAAATTTTAAAAATTTTAAATATTTCATTTTTTAATAATTTTATAAATTTTTAACGATGCCGGCATCACAAAAAAATACAAAAACTTTAAAAATTTTAAATATTTCATTTTTTAATAATTTTATAAATTTTTAACGATGCCGGCATCACAAAAAAATACAAAAATTTTAAAAATTTTAAATATTTCATTTTTTAATAATTTTATAAATTTTTAACGATGCCGGCATCACAAAAAAATACAAAAATTTTAAAAATTTTAAATTTTTCATTTTTTATTAATTTTTTAAATTTTTAACGATGCCGGCATCACAAAAAAATACAAAAACTTTAAAAATTTTAAATATTTCATTTTTTAATAATTTTATAAATTTTTAACGATGCCGGCATCACAAAAAAATACAAAAATTTTAAAAATTTTAAATATTTCATTTTTTAATAATTTTATAAATTTTTAACGATGTTGGCATCACAAAAAAATACAAAAATTTCAAAAATTTTAAATTTTTCATTTTTTAATAATTTTATAAATTTTTAACGATGCCGGTATCACAAAAAAATACAAAAATTTTAAAAATTTCAAATTTTTCATTTTTCAATAACTTTATAAGTTTTTGACGATGCCGGCATCACAAAAAAATACAAAAATTTTAAAAATTTTAAATTTTTCATTTTTTATTAATTTTTTAAATTTTTAACGATGCCGGCATCACAAAAAAATACAAAAACTTTAAAAATTTTAAATATTTCATTTTTTAATAATTTTATAAATTTTTAACGATGCCGGCATCACAAAAAAATACAAAAATTTTAAAAATTTTAAATATTTCATTTTTTAATAATTTTATAAATTTTTAACAATGCCGGCATCACAAAAAAATACAAAAATTTTAAAAATTTTAAATTTTTCATTTTTCAATAACTTTATAAATTTTTGACGATGCCGGCATCACAAAAAAATACAAAAATTTTAAAATTTTTAAATATTTCATTTTTTAATAATTTTATAAATTTTTAACGATGCCGGCATCACAAAAAAATACAAAAATTTTAAAAATTTTAAATTTTTCATTTTACAATAACTTTATAAATTTTTGACGATGCCGGCATCACAAAAAAATACAAAAATTTTAAAAATTTTAAATATTTAATTTTTTAATAATTTTATAAATTATTAACGATGCCGGCATCACAAAACAATACAAAAACTTTAAAAATTTTAAATATTTCATTTTTTAATAATTTTATAAATTTTTAACGATGCCGGCATCACAAAAAAATACAAAAATTTTAAAAATTTTAAATATTTCATTTTTTAATAATTTTATAAATTTTTAACGATGTTGGCATCACAAAAAAATACAAAAATTTCAAAAATTTTAAATTTTTCATTTTTTAATAATTTTATAAATTTTTAACGATGCCGGTATCACAAAAAAATACAAAAATTTTAAAAATTTCAAATTTTTCATTTTTCAATAACTTTATAAGTTTTTGACGATGCCGGCATCACAAAAAAATACAAAAATTTTAAAAATTTTAAATTTTTCATTTTTTATTAATTTTTTAAATTTTTAACGATGCCGGCATCACAAAAAAATACAAAAACTTTAAAAATTTTAAATATTTCATTTTTTAATAATTTTATAAATTTTTAACGATGCCGGCATCACAAAAAAATACAAAAATTTTAAAAATTTTAAATATTTCATTTTTTAATAATTTTATAAATTTTTAACAATGCCGGCATCACAAAAAAATACAAAAATTTTAAAAATTTTAAATTTTTCATTTTTCAATAACTTTATAAATTTTTGACGATGCCGGCATCACAAAAAAATACAAAAATTTTAAAATTTTTAAATATTTCATTTTTTAATAATTTTATAAATTATTAACGATGCCGGCATCACAAAAAAATACAAAAATTTTAAAAATTTTAAATATTTCATTTTTTAATAATTTTATAAATTTTTAACAATGCCGGCATCACAAAAAAATACAAAAATTTTAAAAATTTTAAATTTTTCATTTTTCAATAACTTTATAAATTTTTGACGATGCCGGCATCACAAAAAAATACAAAAATTTTAAAATTTTAAATATTTAATTTTTTAATAATTTTATAAATTATTAACGATGCCGGCATCACAAAAAAATACAAAAATTTTAAAAATTTTAAATTTTTCATTTTTCAATAACTTTATAAATTTTTGACGATGCCGGCATCACAAAAAAATACAAAAATTTTAAAAATTTTAAATTTTTCATTTTACAATAACTTTATAAATTTTTGACGATGCCGGCATCACAAAAAAATACAAAAATTTTAAAAATTTTAAATATTTAATTTTTTAATAATTTTATAAATTTTTAACGATGCCGGCATCACAAAAAAATACAAAAATTTCAAAATTTTAAATTTTTCATTTTTTAATAATTTTATAAATTTTTAACGATGCCGGTATCACAAAAAAAAAAAAAAAATTTAAAAATTTAAAATTTTTCAGTTTTCAATAACTTTATAAGTTTTTAACGATGCCGGCATCACAAAAAAATACAAAAATTTTAAAAATTCTAAATTTTTCATTTTTTATTAATTTTTTAAATTTTTAACGATGCCGGCATCACAAAAAAATACAAAAACTTTAAAAATTTTAAATATTTCATTTTTTAATAATTTTATAAATTTTTAACGATGCCGGCATCACAAAAAAATACAAAAATTTTTAAAATTTAAAATTTTTCAGTTTTCAATAACTTTATAAGTTTTTAACGATGCCGGCATCACAAAAAAATACAAAAATTTTAAAAATTCTAAATTTTTCATTTTTTATTAATGTTTTAAATTTTTAACGATGCCGGCATCACAAAAAAATACAAAAACTTTAAAAATTTTAAATATTTCATTTTTTAATAATTTTATAAATTTTTAACGATGCCGGCATCACAAAAAAAAACAAAAATTTAAAAATTTTAAATATTTCATTTTTTAATAATTTTATAAATTTTTAACGATGCCGGCATCACAAAAAAAAATACAAAAATTTTAAAAATTTTAAATTTTTCATTTTTTATTAATTTTTTAAATTTTTAACGATGCCGGCATCACAAAAAAATACAAAAATTTCAAAAATTTTAAATTTTTCATTTTTTAATAATTTTATAAATTTTTAACGATGCCGGTATCACAAAAAAATACAAAAATTTTAAAAATTTCAAATTTTTCATTTTTCAATAACTTTATAAGTTTTTGACGATGCCGGCATCACAAAAAAATACAAAAATTTTAAAAATTTTAAATATTTCATTTTTTAATAATTTTATAAATTTTTAACGATGCCGGCATCACAAAAAAATACAAAAACTTTAAAAATTTTAAATATTTCATTTTTTAATAATTTTATAAATTTTTAACGATGCCGGCATCACAAAAAAATACAAAAATTTTAAAAATTTTAAATTTTTTATTTTTTATTAATTTTTTAAATTTTAACGATGCCGGCATCACAAAAAAATACAAAAATTTTAAAAATTTTAAATATTTCATTTTTTATTAATGTTTTAAATTTTTAACGATGCCGGCATCACAAAAAAATACAAAAACTTTAAAAATTTTAAATATTTCATTTTTTAATAATTTTATAAATTTTTAACGATGCCGGCATCACAAAAAAATACAAAAATTTTAAAAATTTTAAATATTTCATTTTTTAATAATTTTATAAATTTTTAACGATGCCGGCATCACAAAAAAAAATACAAAAATTTTAAAAATTTTAAATTTTTCATTTTTTATTAATTTTTAAATTTTTAACGATGCCGGCATCACAAAAAAATACAAAAAATTCAAAAATTTTAAATATTTCATTTTTTAATAATTTTATAAATTTTTAACGATGCCGGCATCACAAAAAAAATACAAAAATTTTAAAAATTTTAAATATTTCATTTTTTAATAATTTTATAAATTTTTAACGATGCCGGCATCACAAAAAAAAATACAAAAATTTTAAAAATTTTAAATTTTTCATTTTTTATTAATTTTTTAAATTTTTAACGATGCCGGCATCACAAAAAAATACAAAAACTTTAAAAATTTTAAATATTTCATTTTTTAATAATTTTATAAATTTTTAACGATGCCGGCATCACAAAAAAATACAAAAATTTTAAAAATTTTAAATATTTCATTTTTTAATAATTTTATAAATTTTTAACGATGCCGGCATCACAAAAAAATACAAAAATTTTAAAAATTTTAAATATTTCATTTTTTAATAATTTTATAAATTTTTAACGATGCCGGCATCACAAAAAAATACAAAAAATTCAAAAATTTTAAATATTTCATTTTTTAATAATTTTATAAATTTTTAACGATGCCGGCATCACAAAAAAATACAAAAAATTTTACATATTTCATTTTTTAATAAGTTTATAAATTTTTAACAATGCCGGCATCACAAAAAAATACAAAAATTTTAAAAATTTTAAATTTTTCATTTTTCAATAACTTTATAAATTTTTGACGATGCCGGCATCACAAAAAAATACAAAAATTTTAAAAATTTTAAATTTTTCATTTTACAATAACTTTATAAATTTTTGACGATGCCGGCATCACAAAAAAATACAAAAATTTTAAATATTTAATTTTTTAATAATTTTATAAATTATTAACGATGCCGGCATCACAAAAAAATACAAAAATTTTAAAAATTTTAAATATTTCATTTTTTAATAATTTTATAAATTTTTAACGATGCCGGCATCACAAAAAAATACAAAAACTTTAAAAATTTTAAATATTTCATTTTTTAATAATTTTATAAATTTTTAACGATGCCGGCATCACAAAAAAATACAAAAATTTTAAAAATTTTAAATATTTCATTTTTTAATAATTTTATAAATTTTTAACGATGTTGGCATCACAAAAAAATACAAAAATTTTAAAAATTTTAAATTTTTCATTTTTCAATAACTTTATAAATTTTTGACGATGCCGGCATCACAAAAAAATACAAAAATTTTAAAAATTGTAAATTTTTCATTTTACAATAACTTTATAAATTTTTGACGATGCCGGCATCACAAAAAAATACAAAAATTTTAAAAATTTTAAATATTTAATTTTTTAATAATTTTATAAATTATTAACGATGCCGGCATCACAAAAAAATACAAAAATTTTAAAAATTTTAAATATTTCATTTTTTAATAATTTTATAAATTTTTAACGATGCCGGCATCACAAAAAAATACAAAAACTTTAAAAATTTTAAATATTTCATTTTTTAATAATTTTATAAATTTTTAACGATGCCGGCATCACAAAAAAATACAAAAATTTTAAAAATTTTAAATATTTCATTTTTTAATAATTTTATAAATTTTTAACGATGCCGGCATCACAAAAAAATACAAAAATTTTAAAAATTTTAAATTTTTCATTTTTTATTAATTTTTTAAATTTTTAACGATGCCGGCATCACAAAAAAATACAAAAACTTTAAAAATTTTAAATATTTCATTTTTTAATAATTTTATAAATTTTTAACGATGCCGGCATCACAAAAAAATACAAAAATTTTAAAAATTTTAAATATTTCATTTTTTAATAATTTTATAAATTTTTAACGATGTTGGCATCACAAAAAAATACAAAAATTTCAAAAATTTTAAATTTTTCATTTTTTAATAATTTTATAAATTTTTAACGATGCCGGTATCACAAAAAAATACAAAAATTTTAAAAATTTCAAATTTTTCATTTTTCAATAACTTTATAAGTTTTTGACGATGCCGGCATCACAAAAAAATACAAAAATTTTAAAAATTTTAAATTTTTCATTTTTTATTAATTTTTTAAATTTTTAACGATGCCGGCATCACAAAAAAATACAAAAACTTTAAAAATTTTAAATATTTCATTTTTTAATAATTTTATAAATTTTTAACGATGCCGGCATCACAAAAAAATACAAAAATTTTAAAAATTTTAAATATTTCATTTTTTAATAATTTTATAAATTTTTAACAATGCCGGCATCACAAAAAAATACAAAAATTTTAAAAATTTTAAATTTTTCATTTTTCAATAACTTTATAAATTTTTGACGATGCCGGCATCACAAAAAAATACAAAAATTTTAAAATTTTTAAATATTTAATTTTTTAATAATTTTATAAATTTTTAACGATGCCGGCATCACAAAAAAATACAAAAATTTTAAAAATTTTAAATTTTTCATTTTACAATAACTTTATAAATTTTTGACGATGCCGGCATCACAAAAAAATACAAAAATTTTAAAAATTTTAAATATTTAATTTTTTAATAATTTTATAAATTATTAACGATGCCGGCATCACAAAACAATACAAAAACTTTAAAAATTTTAAATATTTCATTTTTTAATAATTTTATAAATTTTTAACGATGCCGGCATCACAAAAAAATACAAAAATTTTAAAAATTTTAAATATTTCATTTTTTAATAATTTTATAAATTTTTAACGATGTTGGCATCACAAAAAAATACAAAAATTTCAAAAATTTTAAATTTTTCATTTTTTAATAATTTTATAAATTTTTAACGATGCCGGTATCACAAAAAAATACAAAAATTTTAAAAATTTCAAATTTTTCATTTTTCAATAACTTTATAAGTTTTTGACGATGCCGGCATCACAAAAAAATACAAAAATTTTAAAAATTTTAAATTTTTCATTTTTTATTAATTTTTTAAATTTTTAACGATGCCGGCATCACAAAAAAATACAAAAACTTTAAAAATTTTAAATATTTCATTTTTTAATAATTTTATAAATTTTTAACGATGCCGGCATCACAAAAAAATACAAAAATTTTAAAAATTTTAAATATTTCATTTTTTAATAATTTTATAAATTTTTAACAATGCCGGCATCACAAAAAAATACAAAAATTTTAAAAATTTTAAATTTTTCATTTTTCAATAACTTTATAAATTTTTGACGATGCCGGCATCACAAAAAAATACAAAAATTTTAAAATTTTTAAATATTTCATTTTTTAATAATTTTATAAATTATTAACGATGCCGGCATCACAAAAAAATACAAAAATTTTAAAAATTTTAAATATTTCATTTTTTAATAATTTTATAAATTTTTAACAATGCCGGCATCACAAAAAAATACAAAAATTTTAAAAATTTTAAATTTTTCATTTTTCAATAACTTTATAAATTTTTGACGATGCCGGCATCACAAAAAAATACAAAAATTTTAAAAATTTTAAATATTTAATTTTTTAATAATTTTATAAATTATTAACGATGCCGGCATCACAAAAAAATACAAAAATTTTAAAAATTTTAAATTTTTCATTTTTCAATAACTTTATAAATTTTTGACGATGCCGGCATCACAAAAAAATACAAAAATTTTAAAAATTTTAAATTTTTCATTTTACAATAACTTTATAAATTTTTGACGATGCCGGCATCACAAAAAAATACAAAAATTTTAAAAATTTTAAATATTTAATTTTTTAATAATTTTATAAATTTTTAACGATGCCGGCATCACAAAAAAATACAAAAATTTCAAAAATTTAAAATTTTTCATTTTTCAATAACTTTATAAGTTTTTGACGATGCCGGCATCACAAAAAAATACAAAAATTTTAAAATTTTTAAATATTTCATTTTTTAATAATTTTATAAATTTTTAACGATGCCGGCATCACAAAAAAATACAAAAATTTCAAAAATTTAAAATTTTTCAGTTTTCAATAACTTTATAAGTTTTTAACGATGCCGGCATCACAAAAAAATACAAAAATTTTAAAAATTCTAAATTTTTCATTTTTTATTAATTTTTTAAATTTTTAACGATGCCGGCATCACAAAAAAATACAAAAATTTTAAAAATTTCAAATTTTTCATTTTTCAATAACTTTATAAGTTTTTGACGATGCCGGCATCACAAAAAAATACAAAAATTTTAAAAAATTTAAATATTTCATTTTTTAATAATTTTATAAATTTTTAACGATGCCGGCATCACAAAAAAATACAAAAAATTTTACATATTTCATTTTTTAATAAGTTTATAAATTTTTAACAATGCCGGCATCACAAAAAAATACAAAAATTTTAAAAATTTTAAATTTTTCATTTTTTAATAACTTTATACATTTTTGACGATGCCGGCATCACAAAAAAATACAAAAATTTTAAAATTTTTAAATATTTCATTTTTTAATAATTTTATAAATTTTTAACGATGCCGGCATCACAAAAAATTTTAAAAATTTTAAATTTTTCATTTTTCAATAACTTTATAATTTTTTGACGATGCCGGCATCACAAAAAAATACAAAAATTTTAAAAATTTTAAATTTTTCATTTTTCAATAATTTTATAAATTTTTAACGATGCCGGCATCACAAAAAAATACAAAAATTTTAAAAATTTTAAATATTTCATTTTTTAATAATTTTATAAATTTTTAACGATGCCGGCATCACAAAAAAATACAAAAATTTTAAAAATTTAAAATTTTTCATTTTTCAATAACTTTATAAGTTTTTGACGATGCCGGCATCACAAAAAAATACAAAAATTTTAAAATTTTTAAATATTTCATTTTTTAATAATTTTATAAATTTTTAACGATGCCGGCATCACAAAAAAATACAAAAATTTTAAAAATTTTAAATATTTCATTTTTTAATAATTTTATAAATTTTTAACGATGCCGGCATCACAAAAAAATACAAAAATTTTAAAAATTTTAAATTTTTCATTTTTCAATAACTTTATAAATTTTTGACGATGCCGGCATCACAAAAAAATACAAAAATTTTAAAAATTTAAAATTTTTCATTTTCAATAACTTTATAAGTTTTTGACGATGCCGGCATCACAAAAAAATACAAAAATTTTAAAAATTTTAAATATTTCATTTTTTAATAATTTTATAAATTTTTAACGATGCCGGCATCACAAAAAAATACAAAAATTTTAAAAATTTTAAATATTTCATTTTTTATTAATGTTTTAAATTTTTAACGATGCCGGCATCACAAAAAAATACAAAAACTTTAAAAATTTTAAATATTTCATTTTTTAATAATTTTATAAATTTTTAACGATGCCGGCATCACAAAAAAATACAAAAATTTTAAAAATTTTAAATATTTCATTTTTTAATAATTTTATAAATTTTTAACGATGCCGGCATCACAAAAAAATACAAAAATTTCAAAAATTTTAAATATTTCATTTTTTAATAATTTTATAAATTTTTAACGATGCCGGCATCACAAAAAAATACAAAAATTTTAAAAATTTTAAATTTTTCATTTTTTATTAATTTTTTAAATTTTTAACGATGCCGGCATCACAAAAAAATACAAAAACTTTAAAAATTTTAAATATTTCATTTTTTAATAATTTTATAAATTTTTAACGATGCCGGCATCACAAAAAAATACAAAAATTTTAAATATTTCATTTTTTAATAATTTTATAAATTTTTAACGATGTTGGCATCACAAAAAAATACAAAAATTTCAAAAATTTTAAATTTTTCATTTTTTAATAATTTTATAAATTTTTAACGATGCCGGCATCACAAAAAAATACAAAAATTTTAAAAATTTCAAATTTTTCATTTTTCAATAACTTTATAAGTTTTTGACGATGCCGGCATCACAAAAAAATACAAAAATTTTAAAAATTTTAAATATTTAATTTTTTAATAATTTTATAAATTTTTAACGATGCCGGCATCACAAAAAAATACAAAAAATTTTACATATTTCATTTTTTAATAAGTTTATAAATTTTTAACAATGCCGGCATCACAAAAAAATACAAAAATTTTAAAAATTTTAAATTTTTCATTTTTCAATAACTTTATAAATTTTTGACGATGCCGGCATCACAAAAAAATACAAAAATTTAAAAAATTTTAAATATTTCATTTTTTAATAATTTTATAAATTTTTAACGATGCCGGCATCACAAAAAAATATAAAAAATTTTACATATTTCATTTTTTAATAAGTTTATAAATTTTTAACAATTCCGGCATCACAAAAAAATACAAAAATTTTAAAAATTTTAAATTTTTCATTTTTCAATAACTTTATAAATTTTTGACGATGCCGGCATCACAAAAAAATACAAAAATTTTAAAAATTTTAAATTTTTCATTTTTCAATAACTTTATAAATTTTTGACGATGCCGGCATCACAAAAAAATACAAAAATTTTAATAATTTTAAATTTTTTATTTTTCAATAACTTTATAAATTTTTGATGATGCCGGCATCACAAAAAAATACAAAAATTTTAAAATTTTAAATTTTTCATTTTTTAATAATTTTATAAATTTTTAACGATGCCGGCATCACAAAAAAATACAAAAATTTTAAAAATTTAAAATTTTTCATTTTTCAATAACTTTATAAGTTTTTGACGATGCCGGCATCACAAAAAAATACAAAAATTTTAAAAATTTTAAATATTTCATTTTTTAATAATTTTATAAATTTTTAACGATGCCGGCATCACAAAAAAATACAAAAATTTTAAAAATTTTAAATATTTCATTTTTTATTAATGTTTTAAATTTTTAACGATGCCGGCATCACAAAAAAATACAAAAACTTTAAAAATTTTAAATATTTCATTTTTTAATAATTTTATAAATTTTTAACGATGCCGGCATCACAAAAAAATACAAAAATTTTAAAAATTTTAAATATTTCATTTTTTAATAATTTTTTTAAATTTTTAACGATGCCGGCATCACAAAAAAATACAAAAATTTCAAAAATTTTAAATATTTAATTTTTTAATAATTTTATAAATTTTTAACGATGCCGGCATCACAAAAAAATACAAAAATTTTAAAAATTTTAAATATTTCATTTTTTAATAATTTTATAAATTTTTAACGATGCCGGCATCACAAAAAAATACAAAAATTTTAAAAATTTTAAATTTTTCATTTTTCAATAACTTTATAAATTTTTGACGATGCCAGCATCACAAAAAAATACAAAAATTTTAAAAATTTTAAATTTTTCATTTTTCAATAACTTTATAAATTTTTGATGATGCCGGCATCACAAAAAAATACAAAAATTTTAAAATTTTAAATTTTTCATTTTTTAACAATTTTATAAATTTTTAACGATGCCGGCATCACAAAAAAATACAAAAATTTTAAAAATTTAAAATTTTTCAGTTTTCAATAACTTTATAAGTTTTTAACGATGCCGGCATCACAAAAAAATACAAAAATTTTAAAAATTCTAAATTTTTCATTTTTTATTAATTTTTTAAATTTTTAACGATGCCGGCATCACAAAAAAATACAAAAACTTTAAAAATTTTAAATATTTCATTTTTTAATAATTTTATAAATTTTTAACGATGCCGGCATCACAAAAAAATATAAAAAATTTTACATATTTCATTTTTTAATAAGTTTATAAATTTTTAACAATGCCGGCATCACAAAAAAATACAAAAATTTTAAAACTTTTAAATTTTTCATTTTTCAATAACTTTATAAATTTTTGACGATGCCGGCATCACAAAAAAATACAAAAATTTTAAAAATTTTAAATTTTTCATTTTTCAATAACTTTATAAATTTTTGACGATGCCGGCATCACAAAAAAATACAAAAATTTTAATAATTTTAAATTTTTTATTTTTCAATAACTTTATAAATTTTTGATGATGCCGGCATCACAAAAAAATACAAAAATTTTAAAATTTTAAATTTTTCATTTTTTAATAATTTTATAAATTTTTAACGATGCCGGCATCACAAAAAAATACAAAAATTTTAAAAATTTAAAATTTTTCATTTTTCAATAACTTTATAAATTTTTGACGATGCCGGCATCACAAAAAAATACAAAAATTTTAAAAATTTTAAATATTTCATTTTTTATTAATGTTTTAAATTTTTAACGATGCCGGCATCACAAAAAAATACAAAAACTTTAAAAATTTTAAATATTTCATTTTTTAATAATTTTATAAATTTTTAACGATGCCGGCATCACAAAAAAATACAAAAATTTTAAAAATTTTAAATATAATTTTTTTAAATTTTTAACGATGCCGGCATCACAAAAAAATACAAAAATTTCAAAAATTTTAAATATTTAATTTTTTAATAATTTTATAAATTTTTAACGATGCCGGCATCACAAAAAAATACAAAAATTTAAAAATTTTAAATTTTTCATTTTTTATTAATTTTTTAAATTTTTAACGATGCCGGCATCACAAAAAAATACAAAAACTTTAAAAATTTTAAATATTTCATTTTTTAATAATTTTATAAATTTTTAACGATGCCGGCATCACAAAAAAATACAAAAATTTTAAGAAAATTTTGTAATATTTCATTTTTTAATAATTTTATAAATTTTTAACGATGTTGGCATCACAAAAAAATACAAAAATTTCAAAAATTTTAAATTTTTCATTTTTTTAATAATTTTATAAATTTTTAACGATGCCGGCATCACAAAAAAATACAAAAATTTTAAAAATTTCAAATTTTTCATTTTTCAATAACTTTATAAGTTTTTGACGAGGCCGGCATCACAAAAAAATACAAAAATTTTAAAAATTTTAAATATTTCATTTTTTAATAATTTTATAAATTTTTAACGATGCCGGCATCACAAAAAAATACAAAAAATTTTACATATTTCATTTTTTAATAAGTTTATAAATTTTTAACAATGCCGGCATCACAAAAAAATACAAAAATTTTAAAAATTTTAAAATTTTTCATTTTTCAATAACTTTATAAATTTTTGACGATGCCGGCATCACAAAAAAATACAAAAATTTTAATAATTTTAAATTTTTTATTTTTCAATAACTTTATAAATTTTTGATGATGCCGGCATCACAAAAAAATACAAAAATTTTAAAATTTTAAATTTTTCATTTTTTAATAATTTTATAAATTTTTAACGATGCCGGCATCACAAAAAAATACAAAAATTTTTAAAATTTAAAATTTTTCATTTTTCAATAACTTTATAAGTTTTTTGACGATGCCGGCATCACAAAAAAAATACAAAAATTTTAAAAAATTTTAAAATATTTCATTTTTTAATAATTTTATAAATTTTTAACGATGCCGGCATCACAAAAAAATACAAAAATTTTAAAAATTTTAAATATTTCATTTTTTATTAATATTTTAAATTTTTAACGATGCCGGCATCACAAAAAAATACAAAAACTTTAAAAATTTTAAAATATTTCATTTTTTTAATAATTTTATAAATTTTTAACGATGCCGGCATCACAAAAAAAATACAAAAATTTTAAAAATTTTTAATATTTCATTTTTTTAATAATTTTATAAATTTTTAACGATGTTGGCATCACAAAAAAAATACAAAAATTTCAAAAATTTTAAATTTTTCATTTTTTAATAATTTTATAAATTTTTAACGATGCCGGCATCACAAAAAAAATACAAAAATTTTAAAAATTTCAAATTTTTCATTTTTCAATAACTTTATAAGTTTTTGACGAGGCCGGCATCACAAAAAAATACAAAAATTTTAAAAATTTTAAATATTTCATTTTTTAATAATTTTATAAATTTTTAACGATGCCGGCATCACAAAAAAATACAAAAAATTTTACATATTTCATTTTTTAATAAGTTTATAAATTTTTAACAATGCCGGCATCACAAAAAAATACAAAAATTTTAAAAATTTTAAATTTTTCATTTTTCAATAACTTTATAAATTTTTGACGATGCCGGCATCACAAAAAAATACAAAAATTTTAATAATTTTAAATTTTTTATTTTTCAATAACTTTATAAATTTTTGATGATGCCGGCATCACAAAAAAATACAAAAATTTTAAAATTTTAAATTTTTCATTTTTTAATAATTTTATAAATTTTTAACGATGCCGGCATCACAAAAAAATACAAAAATTTTAAAAATTTAAAATTTTTCATTTTTCAATAACTTTATAAGTTTTTGACGATGCCGGCATCGCAAAAAAATACAAAAATTTTAAAAATTTTAAATATTTCATTTTTTAATAATTTTATAAATTTTTAACGATGCCGGCATCACAAAAAAATACAAAAATTTTAAAAATTTTAAATATTTCATTTTTTATTAATATTTTAAATTTTTAACGATGCCGGCATCACAAAAAAATACAAAAACTTTAAAAATTTTAAATATTTCATTTTTTAATAATTTTATAAATTTTTAACGATGCCGGCATCACAAAAAAATACAAAAATTTTAAAAATTTTAAATATTTCATTTTTTAATAATTTTTTTAAATTTTTAACGATGCCGGCATCACAAAAAAATACAAAAATTTCAAAAATTTTAAATATTTAATTTTTTAATAATTTTATAAATTTTTAACGATGCCGGCATCACAAAAAAATACAAAAATTTTAAAAATTTTAAATTTTTCATTTTTTATTAATTTTTTAAATTTTTAACGATGCCGGCATCACAAAAAAATACAAAAACTTTAAAAATTTTAAATATTTCATTTTTTAATAATTTTATAAATTTTGAACGATGCCGGCATCACAAAAAAATACAAAAATTTTAAAAATTTCAAATTTTTCATTTTTCAATAACTTTATAAGTTTTTGACGATGCCGGCATCACAAAAAAATACAAAAATTTTAAATATTTCATTTTTTAATAATTTTATAAATTTTTAACGATGCCGGCATCACAAAAAAATACAAAAAATTTTACATATTTCATTTTTTAATAAGTTTATAAATTTTTAACAATGCCGGCATCACAAAAAAATACAAAAATTTTAAAAATTTTAAATTTTTCATTTTTCAATAACTTTATAAATTTTTGACGATGCCGGCATCACAAAAAAATACAAAAATTTAAAAAATTTTAAATATTTCATTTTTTAATAATTTTATAAATTTTTAACGATGCCGGCATCACAAAAAAATATAAAAAATTTTACATATTTCATTTTTTAATAAGTTTATAAATTTTTAACAATGCCGGCATCACAAAAAAATACAAAAATTTTAAAAATTTTAAATTTTTCATTTTTCAATAACTTTATAAATTTTTGACGATGCCGGCATCACAAAAAAATACAAAAATTTTAAAAATTTTAAATTTTTCATTTTTCAATAACTTTATAAATTTTTGACGATGCCGGCATCACAAAAAAATACAAAAATTTTAATAATTTTAAATTTTTTATTTTTCAATAACTTTATAAATTTTTGATGATGCCGGCATCACAAAAAAATACAAAAATTTTAAAATTTTAAATTTTTCATTTTTTAATAATTTTATAAATTTTTAACGATGCCGGCATCACAAAAAAATACAAAAATTTTAAAAATTTAAAATTTTTCATTTTTCAATAACTTTATAAGTTTTTGACGATGCCGGCATCACAAAAAAATACAAAAATTTTAAAAATTTTAAATATTTCATTTTTTAATAATTTTATAAATTTTTAACGATGCCGGCATCACAAAAAAATACAAAAATTTAAAAAATTTTAAATATTTCATTTTTTATTAATGTTTTAAATTTTTAACGATGCCGGCATCACAAAAAAATACAAAAACTTTAAAAATTTTAAATATTTCATTTTTTAATAATTTTATAAATTTTTAACGATGCCGGCATCACAAAAAAATACAAAAATTTTAAAAATTTTAAATATTTCATTTTTTAATAATTTTTTTAAATTTTTAACGATGCCGGCATCACAAAAAAATACAAAAATTTCAAAAATTTTAAATATTTAATTTTTTAATAATTTTATAAATTTTTAACGATGCCGGCATCACAAAAAAATACAAAAATTTTAAAAATTTTAAATATTTCATTTTTTAATAATTTTATAAATTTTTAACGATGCCGGCATCACAAAAAAATACAAAAATTTTAAAAATTTTAAATTTTTCATTTTTCAATAACTTTATAAATTTTTGACGATGCCAGCATCACAAAAAAATACAAAAATTTTAAAAATTTTAAATTTTTCATTTTTCAATAACTTTATAAATTTTTGATGATGCCGGCATCACAAAAAAATACAAAAATTTTAAAATTTTAAATTTTTCATTTTTTAACAATTTTATAAATTTTTAACGATGCCGGCATCACAAAAAAATACAAAAATTTTAAAAATTTAAAATTTTTCAGTTTTCAATAACTTTATAAGTTTTTAACGATGCCGGCATCACAAAAAAATACAAAAATTTTAAAAATTCTAAATTTTTCATTTTTTATTAATTTTTTAAATTTTTAACGATGCCGGCATCACAAAAAAATACAAAAACTTTAAAAATTTTAAATATTTCATTTTTTAATAATTTTATAAATTTTTAACGATGCCGGCATCACAAAAAAATATAAAAAATTTTACATATTTCATTTTTTAATAAGTTTATAAATTTTTAACAATGCCGGCATCACAAAAAAATACAAAAATTTTAAAAATTTTAAATTTTTCATTTTTCAATAACTTTATAAATTTTTGACGATGCCGGCATCACAAAAAAATACAAAAATTTTAAAAATTTTAAATTTTTCATTTTTCAATAACTTTATAAATTTTTGACGATGCCGGCATCACAAAAAAATACAAAAATTTTAATAATTTTAAATTTTTTATTTTTCAATAACTTTATAAATTTTTGATGATGCCGGCATCACAAAAAAATACAAAAATTTTAAAATTTTAAATTTTTCATTTTTTAATAATTTTATAAATTTTTAACGATGCCGGCATCACAAAAAAATACAAAAATTTTAAAAATTTAAAATTTTTCATTTTTCAATAACTTTATAAATTTTTGACGATGCCGGCATCACAAAAAAATACAAAAATTTTAAAAATTTTAAATATTTCATTTTTTATTAATGTTTTAAATTTTTAACGATGCCGGCATCACAAAAAAATACAAAAACTTTAAAAATTTTAAATATTTCATTTTTTAATAATTTTATAAATTTTTAACGATGCCGGCATCACAAAAAAATACAAAAATTTTAAAAATTTTAAATATTTCATTTTTTAATAATTTTTTTAAATTTTTAACGATGCCGGCATCACAAAAAAATACAAAAATTTCAAAAATTTTAAATATTTAATTTTTTAAAAATTTTATAAATTTTTAACGATGCCGGCATCACAAAAAAATACAAAAATTTTAAAAATTTTAAATTTTTCATTTTTTATTAATTTTTTAAATTTTTAACGATGCCGGCATCACAAAAAAATACAAAAACTTTAAAAATTTTAAATATTTCATTTTTTAATAATTTTATAAATTTTTAACGATGCCGGCATCACAAAAAAATACAAAAATTTTAAAAATTTTTAATATTTCATTTTTTAATAATTTTATAAATTTTTAACGATGTTGGCATCACAAAAAAATACAAAAATTTCAAAAATTTTAAATTTTTCATTTTTTAATAATTTTATAAATTTTTAACGATGCCGGCATCACAAAAAAATACAAAAATTTTAAAAATTTCAAATTTTTCATTTTTCAATAACTTTATAAGTTTTTGACGAGGCCGGCATCACAAAAAAATACAAAAATTTTAAAAATTTTAAATATTTCATTTTTTAATAATTTTATAAATTTTTAACGATGCCGGCATCACAAAAAAAATACAAAAAATTTTACATATTTCATTTTTTAATAAGTTTATAAATTTTTAACAATGCCGGCATCACAAAAAAATACAAAAATTTTAAAAATTTTAAATTTTTCATTTTTCAATAACTTTATAAATTTTTGACGATGCCGGCATCACAAAAAAATACAAAAATTTTAATAATTCTAAATTTTTTATTTTTCAATAACTTTATAAATTTTTGATGATGCCGGCATCACAAAAAAATACAAAAATTTTAAAATTTTAAATTTTTCATTTTTTAATAATTTTATAAATTTTTAACGATGCCGGCATCACAAAAAAATACAAAAATTTTTAAAATTTAAAATTTTTCATTTTTCAATAACTTTATAAGTTTTTGACGATGCCGGCATCACAAAAAAATACAAAAATTTTAAAAATTTTAAATATTTCATTTTTTAATAATTTTATAAATTTTTAACGATGCCGGCATCACAAAAAAATACAAAAATTTTAAAAATTTTAAATATTTCATTTTTTATTAATATTTTAAATTTTTAACGATGCCGGCATCACAAAAAAATACAAAAACTTTAAAAATTTTAAATATTTCATTTTTTAATAATTTTATAAATTTTTAACGATGCCGGCATCACAAAAAAATACAAAAATTTTAAAAATTTTTAATATTTCATTTTTTAATAATTTTATAAATTTTTAACGATGTTGGCATCACAAAAAAATACAAAAATTTCAAAAATTTTAAATTTTTCATTTTTTAATAATTTTATAAATTTTTAACGATGCCGGCATCACAAAAAAATACAAAAATTTTAAAAATTTCAAATTTTTCATTTTTCAATAACTTTATAAGTTTTTGACGAGGCCGGCATCACAAAAAAATACAAAAATTTTAAAAATTTTAAATATTTCATTTTTTAATAATTTTATAAATTTTTAACGATGCCGGCATCACAAAAAAATACAAAAAATTTTACATATTTCATTTTTTAATAAGTTTATAAATTTTTAACAATGCCGGCATCACAAAAAAATACAAAAATTTTAAAAATTTTAAATTTTTCATTTTTCAATAACTTTATAAATTTTTGACGATGCCGGCATCACAAAAAAATACAAAAATTTTAATAATTTTAAATTTTTTATTTTTCAATAACTTTATAAATTTTTGATGATGCCGGCATCACAAAAAAATACAAAAATTTTAAAATTTTAAATTTTTCATTTTTTAATAATTTTATAAATTTTTAACGATGCCGGCATCACAAAAAAATACAAAAATTTTAAAAATTTAAAATTTTTCATTTTTCAATAACTTTATAAGTTTTTGACGATGCCGGCATCACAAAAAAATACAAAAATTTTAAAAATTTTAAATATTTCATTTTTTAATAATTTTATAAATTTTTAACGATGCCGGCATCACAAAAAAATACAAAAATTTTAAAAATTTTAAATATTTCATTTTTTATTAATATTTTAAATTTTTAACGATGCCGGCATCACAAAAAAATACAAAAACTTTAAAAATTTTAAATATTTCATTTTTTAATAATTTTATAAATTTTTAACGATGCCGGCATCACAAAAAAATACAAAAATTTTAAAAATTTTAAATATTTCATTTTTTAATAATTTTTTTAAATTTTTAACGATGCCGGCATCACAAAAAAATACAAAAATTTCAAAAATTTTAAATATTTAATTTTTTAATAATTTTATAAATTTTTAACGATGCCGGCATCACAAAAAAATACAAAAATTTTAAAAATTTTAAATTTTTCATTTTTTTATTAATTTTTTAAATTTTTAACGATGCCGGCATCACAAAAAAATACAAAAACTTTAAAAATTTTAAATATTTCATTTTTTAATAATTTTATAAATTTTGAACGATGCCGGCATCACAAAAAAATACAAAAATTTTAAAAATTTCAAATTTTTCATTTTTCAATAACTTTATAAGTTTTTGACGATGCCGGCATCACAAAAAAATACAAAAATTTTAAAAATTTTAAATATTTCATTTTTTAATAATTTTATAAATTTTTAACGATGCCGGCATCACAAAAAAATACAAAAAATTTTACATATTTCATTTTTTAATAAGTTTATAAATTTTTAACAATGCCGGCATCACAAAAAAATACAAAAATTTTAAAAATTTTAAATTTTTCATTTTTCAATAACTTTATAAATTTTTGACGATGCCGGCATCACAAAAAAATACAAAAATTTTAAAATTTTTAAATATTTCATTTTTTAATAATTTTATAAATTTTTAACGATTCCGGCATCACAAAAAAATACAAAAATTTTAAAAATTTTAAATTTTTCATTTTTCAATAACTTTATAAATTTTTGACGATGCCGGCATCACAAAAAAATACAAAAATTTTAAAAATTTTAAATTTGTCATTTTACAATAACTTTATAAATTTTTGA
Organism: Argyra leucocephala; assembly: GCA_963942445.1. Classification (NCBI taxonomy): domain Eukaryota; kingdom Metazoa; phylum Arthropoda; class Insecta; order Diptera; family Dolichopodidae; genus Argyra; species Argyra leucocephala. The sequence continues at coordinate 41,231,210 of OZ012678.1, forward strand.
CGATGCCGGCATCACAAAAAAATACAAAAATTTTAAAAATTTTAAATATTTAATTTTTTAATAATTTTATAAATTATTAACGATGCCGGCATCACAAAAAAATACAAAAATTTTAAAAATTTTAAATATTTCATTTTTTAATAATTTTATAAATTTTTAACGATGCCGGCATCACAAAAAAATACAAAAAATTTTAAATATTTCATTTTTTAATAATTTTATAAATTTTTAACGATGCCGGCATCACAAAAAAATACAAAAATTTTAAAAATTTTAAATTTTTCATTTTTTAATAACTTTATAAATTTTTGACGATGCCAGCATCACAAAAAAATACAAAAATTTTAAAAATTTTAAATTTTTCATTTTTCAATAACTTTATAAATTTTTGATGATGCCGGCATCACAAAAAAATACAAAAATTTTAAAATTTTAAATTTTTCATTTTTTAATAATTTTATAAATTTTTAACGATGCCGGCATCACAAAAAAATACAAAAATTTTAAAAATTTAAAATTTTTCAGTTTTCAATAACTTTATAAGTTTTTAACGATGCCGGCATCACAAAAAAATACAAAAATTTTAAAAATTCTAAATTTTTCATTTTTTATTAATTTTTTAAATTTTTAACGATGCCGGCATCACAAAAAAATACAAAAACTTTAAAAATTTTAAATATTTCATTTTTTAATAATTTTATAAATTTTTAACGATGCCGGCATCACAAAAAAATACAAAAATTTTAAAAATTTTAAATATTTCATTTTTTAATAATTTTATAAATTTTTAACGATGTTGGCATCACAAAAAAATACAAAAATTTCAAAAATTTTAAATTTTTCATTTTTTAATAATTTTATAAATTTTTAACGATGCCGGCATCACAAAAAAATACAAAAATTTTAAAATTTTAAATTTTTCATTTTTTAATAATTTTATAAATTTTTAACGATGCCGGCATCACAAAAAAATACAAAAATTTTAAAAATTTAAAATTTTTCATTTTTCAATAACTTTATAAGTTTTTGACGATGCCGGCATCACAAAAAAATACAAAAATTTTAAATATTTCATTTTTTAATAATTTTATTAATTTTTTTAAGATGCCGGCATCACAAAAAAATACAAAAATTTTAAAAATTTTAAATATTTCATTTATTATTAATGTTTTAAATTTTTAACGATGCCGGCATCACAAAAAAATACAAAAACTTTAAAAATTTTAAATATTTCATTTTTTAATAATTTTATAAATTTTTAACGATGCCGGCATCACAAAAAAATACAAAAATTTTAAAAATTTTACATATTTCATTTTTTAATAATTTTATAAATTTTTAACGATGCCGGCATCACAAAAAAATACAAAAATTTCAAAAATTTTAAATATTTCATTTTTTAATAATTTTATAAATTTTTAACGATGCCGGCATCACAAAAAAATACAAAAATTTTAAAAATTTAAAATTTTTCATTTTTTATTAATTTTTTAAATTTTTAACGATGCCGGCATCACAAAAAAATACAAAAACTTTAAAAATTTTAAATATTTCATTTTTTATTAATTTTTTAAATTTTTAACGATGCCGGCATCACAAAAAAATACAAAAACTTTAAAAATTTTAAATATTTCATTTTTTAATAATTTTATAAATTTTTAACGATGCCGGCATCACAAAAAAATACAAAAATTTTAAAAATTTTAAATATTTCATTTTTTAATAATTTTATAAATTTTTAACGATGTTGGCATCACAAAAAAATACAAAAATTTTAAATTTTTCATTTTTTAATAATTTTATAAATTTTTAACGATGCCGGCATCACAAAAAAATACAAAAATTTTAAAATTTTAAATTTTTCATTTTTTAATAATTTTATAAATTTTTAACGATGCCGGCATCACAAAAAAATACAAAAATTTTAAAAATTTAAAATTTTTCATTTTTCAAAAACTTTATAAGTTTTTGACGATGCCGGCATCACAAAAAAATACAAAAATTTTAAAAATTTTAAATATTTCATTTTTTAATAATTTTATAAATTTTTAACGATGTTGGCATCACAAAAAAATACAAAAATTTCAAAAATTTTAAATTTTTCATTTTTTAATAATTTTATAAATTTTTAACGATGCCGGCATCACAAAAAAATACAAAAATTTTAAAAATTTTACATATTTCATTTTTTAATAATTTTATAAATTTTTAACGATGCCGGCATCACAAAAAAATACAAAAATTTCAAAAATTTTAAATATTTCATTTTTTAATAATTTTATAAATTTTTAACGATGCCGGCATCACAAAAAAATACAAAAATTTTAAAAATTTCAAATTTTTCATTTTTCAATAACTTTATAAGTTTTTGACGATGCCGGCATCACAAAAAAATACAAAAATTTTAAAAATTTTAAATATTTCATTTTTTAATAATTTTATAAATTTTTAACGATGCCGGCATCACAAAAAAATACAAAAATTTTTACATATTTCATTTTTTAATAAGTTTATAAATTTTTAACAATGCCGGCATCACAAAAAAATACAAAAATTTTAAAAATTTTAAATTTTTCATTTTTCAATAACTTTATAAATTTTTGACGATGCCGGCATCACAAAAAAATACAAAAACTTTAAAAATTTTAAATATTTCATTTTTTAATAATTTTATAAATTTTTAACGATGCCGGCATCACAAAAAAATACAAAAATTTTAAAAATTTTAAATATTTCATTTTTTAATAATTTTATAAATTTTTAACGATGTTGGCATCACAAAAAAATACAAAAATTTCAAAAATTTTAAATTTTTCATTTTTTAATAATTTTATAAATTTTTAACGATGCCGGCATCACAAAAAAATACAAAAATTTTAAAATTTTAAATTTTTCATTTTTTAATAATTTTATAAATTTTTAACGATGCCGGCATCACAAAAAAATACAAAAATTTTAAAAATTTAAAATTTTTCATTTTTCAATAACCTTATAAGTTTTTGACGATGCCGGCATCACAAAAAAATACAAAAATTTTAAAAATTTTAAATATTTCATTTTTTAATAATTTTATAAATTTTTTAAGATGCCGGCATCACAAAAAAATACAAAAATTTTAAAAATTTTAAATATTTCATTTATTATTAATGTTTTAAATTTTTAACGATGCCGGCATCACAAAAAAATACAAAAACTTTAAAAATTTTAAATATTTCATTTTTTAATAATTTTATAAATTTTTAACGATGCCGGCATCACAAAAAAATACAAAAATTTTAAAAATTTTACATATTTCATTTTTTAATAATTTTATAAATTTTTAACGATGCCGGCATCACAAAAAAATACAAAAATTTCAAAAATTTTAAATATTTCATTTTTTAATAATTTTATAAATTTTTAACGATGCCGGCATCACAAAAAAATACAAAAATTTTAAAAATTTAAAATTTTTCATTTTTTATTAATTTTTTAAATTTTTAACGATGCCGGCATCACAAAAAAATACAAAAACTTTAAAAATTTTAAATATTTCATTTTTTATTAATTTTTTAAATTTTTAACGATGCCGGCATCACAAAAAAATACAAAAACTTTAAAAATTTTAAATATTTCATTTTTTAATAATTTTATAAATTTTTAACGATGCCGGCATCACAAAAAAATACAAAAATTTTAAAAATTTTAAATATTTCATTTTTTAATAATTTTATAAATTTTTAACGATGTTGGCATCACAAAAAAATACAAAAATTTCAAAAATTTTAAATTTTTCATTTTTTAATAATTTTATAAATTTTTAACGATGCCGGCATCACAAAAAAATACAAAAATTTTAAAATTTTAAATTTTTCATTTTTTAATAATTTTATAAATTTTTAACGATGCCGGCATCACAAAAAAATACAAAAATTTTAAAAATTTAAAATTTTTCATTTTCAAAAACTTTATAAGTTTTTGACGATGCCGGCATCACAAAAAAATACAAAAATTTTAAAAATTTTAAATATTTCATTTTTTAATAATTTTATAAATTTTTAACGATGCCGGCATCACAAAAAAATACAAAAATTTTAAAAATTTTAAATATTTCGTTTTTTATTAATGTTTTAAATTTTTAACGATGCCGGCATCACAAAAAAATACAAAAACTTTAAAAATTTTAAATATTTCATTTTTTAATAATTTTATAAATTTTTAACGATGCCGGCATCACAATAAAACACAAAAATTTTAAAAATTTTAAATATTTCATTTTTTAATAATTTTATAAATTTTTAACAATGTTGGCATCACAAAAAAATACAAAAATTTCAAAAATTTTAAATTTTTCATTTTTTAATAATTTTATAAATTTTTAACGATGCCGGCATCACAAAAAAATACAAAAATTTTAAAAATTTTACATATTTCATTTTTTAATAATTTTATAAATTTTTAACGATGCCGGCATCACAAAAAAATACAAAAATTTCAAAAATTTTAAATATTTCATTTTTTAATAATTTTATAAATTTTTAACGATGCCGGCATCACAAAAAAATACAAAAATTTTAAAAATTTCAAATTTTTCATTTTTCAATAACTTTATAAGTTTTTGACGATGCCGGCATCACAAAAAAATACAAAAATTTTAAAAATTTTAAATATTTCATTTTTTAATAATTTTATAAATTTTTAACGATGCCGGCATCACAAAAAATACAAAAATTTTTACATATTTCATTTTTTAATAAGTTTATAAATTTTTAACAATGCCGGCATCACAAAAAAATACAAAAATTTTAAAAATTTTAAATTTTTCATTTTTCAATAACTTTATAAATTTTTGACGATGCCGGCATCACAAAAAAATACAAAAATTTTAAAATTTTTAAATATTTCATTTTTTAATAATTTTATAAATTTTTAACGATGCCGGCATCACAAAAAAATACAAAAATTTTAAAAATTTTAAATTTTTCATTTTTCAATAACTTTATAAATTTTTGACGATGCCGGCATCACAAAAAAATACAAAAATTTTAAAAATTTTAAATTTTTCATTTTACAATAACTTTATAAATTTTTGACGATGCCGGCATCACAAAAAAATACAAAAATTTTAAAAATTTTAAATATTTAATTTTTTAATAATTTTATAAATTTTTAACGATGCCGGCATCACAAAAAAATACAAAAATTTTAAAAATTTTAAATATTTCATTTTTTAATAATTTTATAAATTTTTAACGAGGCCGGCATCACAAAAAAATACAAAAAATTTTAAATATTTCATTTTTTAATAATTTTATAAATTTTTAACGATGCCGGCATCACAAAAAAATACAAAAATTTTAAAAATTTTACATTTTTCAATAACTTTATAAATTTTTGACGATGCCGGCATCACAAAAAAATACAAAAATTTTAAAAATTTTCAATTTTTCAATAACTTTATAAATTTTTGACGATGCCGGCATCACAAAAAAATACAAAAATTTTAATAATTTTAAATTTTTTATTTTTCAATAACTTTATAAATTTTTGATGATGCCGGCATCACAAAAAAATACAAAAATTTTAAAATTTTAAATTTTTCATTTTTTAATAATTTTATAAATTTTTAACGATGCCGGCATCACAAAAAAATACAAAAACTTTAAAAATTTTAAATATTTCATTTTTTAATAATTTTATAAATTTTTAACGATGCCGGCATCACAAAAAAATACAAAAATTTTAAAAATTTTAAATATTTCATTTTTTAATAATTTTATAAATTTTTAACGATGTTGGCATCACAAAAAAATACAAAAATTTCAAAAATTTTAAATTTTTCATTTTTTAATAATTTTATAAATTTTTAACGATGCCGGCATCACAAAAAAATACAAAAATTTTAAAATTTTAAGTTTTTCATTTTTTAATAATTTTATAAATTTTTAACGATGCCGGCATCACAAAAAAATACAAAAATTTTAAAAATTTTAAATTTTTCATTTTTCAATAATTTTATAAATTTTTAACGATGCTGGCATCACAAAAAAATACAAAAATTTTAAAAATTTTAAATATTTCATTTTTTAATAATTTTATAAATTTTTAACGATGCCGGCATCACAAAAAAATACAAAAATTTCAAAAATTATGTTATACGTTATACGTTATGTTATACGTTAAAAATTTATAAAATTATTAAAAAATGAAATATTTAAAATTTTTAAAATTTTTGTATTTTTTTGTGATGCCAGCATCGTTAAAAATTTATAAAATTATTGAAAAATGAAAAATTTAAAATTTTTAAAATTTTTGTATTTTTTTGTGATGCCGGCATCGTTAAAAATTTATAAAGTTATTGAAAAATAAAAAATTTAAAATTTTTAAAATTTTAGTATTTTTTTGTGATGCCGGCATCGTTAAAAATTTATAAAATTATTAAAAAATTAAATATTTTAAAATTTTAAAATTTTTGTATTTTTTTGTGATGCTGGCATCGTTAAAAATTTATAAAATTATTATAAAATGGAATATTTAAATTTTTTGTATTTTTTTGTGATGCCGGCATCGTATAAAATTTATAAAATTATTAAAAAATGAAAAATTTAAAATTTTTAAAATTTTTGTATTTTTTTGTGATGCCGGCATCGTTAAAAATTTATAAAATTATTAAAAAATGAAATATTTAAAATTTTTGTATTTTTTTGTGATGCCGGCATCGTTAAAAATTTATAAAATTTTTAAAAAATGAAAAATTTAAATATTTTAAAATTTTTGTACTTTTTTGGGATGCCGGCATAGTTAAAAATTTAAAATAATAGGAAAATGAAAATTTTAAATATTTTAAATTTTTTGTATTTTTTTGTGATGCCGGCATCGTTAAAAATTTATAAAATTATTAAAAAATGAAAAATTTAAAATTTTAAAATTTTTGTATTTTTTTGTGATGCCGGCATCATCAAAAATTTATAAAGTTATTGAAAAATAAAAAATTTAAAATTATTAAAATTTTTGTATTTTTTTGTGATGCCGGCATCGTCAAAAATTTATAAAGTTATTGAAAAATGTAAAATTTTTAAAATTTTTGTATTTTTTTGTGATGCCGGCATCGTTAAAAATTTATAAAATTATTAAAAAATGAAATATTTAAAATTTTTTGTATTTTTTTGTGATGCCGGCCTCGTTAAAAATTTATAAAATTATTAAAAAATGAAATATTTAAAATTTTTAAAATTTTTGTATTTTTTTGTGATGCCGGCATCGTTAAAAATTTATAAAATTATTAAAAAATTAAATATTTAAAATTTTTAAAATTTTTGTATTTTTTTGTGATGCCGGCATCGTCAAAAATTTATAAAGTTATTGTAAAATGAAAAATTTAAAATTTTTAAAATTTTTGTATTTTTTTGTGATGCCGGCATCGTCAAAAATTTATAAAGTTATTGAAAAATGAAAAATTTAAAATTTTTAAAATTTTTGTATTTTTTTGTGATGCCGGCATCGTTAAAAATTTATAAAATTATTAAAAAATGAAATATTTAAAAATTTTAAAATTTTTGTATTTTTTTGTGATGCCGGCATCGTCAAAAATTTATAAAGTTATTGAAAAATGAAAAATTTAAAATTTTTAAAATTTTTGTATTTTTTTGTGATGCCGGCATTGTTAAAAATTTATAAACTTATTAAAAAATGAAATATGTAAAAATTTTTGTATTTTTTGTGATGCCGGCATCGTTAAAAATTTATAAAATTATTAAAAAATGAAATATTTAAAATTTTTAAAATTTTTGTATTTTTTTGTGATGCCGGCATCGTCAAAAACTTATAAAGTTATTGAAAAATGAAAAATTTGAAATTTTTAAAATTTTTGTATTTTTTTGTGATGCCGGCATCGTTAAAAATTTATAAAATTATTAAAAAATGAAATATTTAAAATTTTTGAAATTTTTGTATTTTTTTGTGATGCCGGCATCGTTAAAAATTTATAAAATTATTAAAAAATGAAATATGTAAAATTTTTAAAATTTTTGTATTTTTTTGTGATGCCGGCATCGTTAAAAATTTATAAAATTATTAAAAAATGAAAAATTTAAAATTTTTGAAATTTTTGTATTTTTTTGTGATGCCAACATTGTTAAAAATTTATAAAATTATTAAAAAATGAAATATTTAAAATTTTTAAAATTTTTGTGTTTTATTGTGATGCCGGCATCGTTAAAAATTTATAAAATTATTAAAAAATGAAATATTTAAAATTTTTAAAGTTTTTGTATTTTTTTGTGATGCCGGCATCGTTAAAAATTTAAAACATTTAAATATTTCATTTTTTAATAATTTTATAAATTTTTAACGATGTTGGCATCACAAAAAAATACAAAAATTTTAAAATTTTAAATTTTTCATTTTTTAATAATTTTATAAATTTTTAACGATGCCGGCATCACAAAAAAATACAAAAACTTTAAAAATTTTAAATATTTCATTTTTTAATAATTTTATAAATTTTTAACGATGCCGGCATCACAAAAAAATACAAAAATTTTAAAAATTTTAAATATTTCATTTTTTAATAATTTTATAAATTTTTAACGATGTTGGCATCACAAAAAAATACAAAAATTTCAAAAATTTTAAATTTTTCATTTTTTAATAATTTTATAAATTTTTAACGATGCCGGCATCACAAAAAAATACAAAAATTTTAAAATTTTAAGTTTTTCATTTTTTAATAATTTTATAAATTTTTAACGATGCCGGCATCACAAAAAAATACAAAAATTTTAAAAATTTTAAATTTTTCATTTTTCAATAACTTTATAAGTTTTTGACGATGCCGGCATCACAAAAAAATACAAAAATTTTAAAAATTTTAAATATTTCATTTTTTAATAATTTTATAAATTTTTAACGATGCCGGCATCACAAAAAAATACAAAAATTTTAAAAAATTTAAATATTTCATTTTTTAATAATTTTATAAATTTTTAACGATGTTGGCATCACAAAAAAATACAAAAATTTCAAAAATTTTAAATTTTTCATTTTTTAATAATTTTATAAATTTTTAACGATGCTGGCATCACAAAAAAATACAAAAATTTTAAAAATTTTAAATATTTCATTTTTTAATAATTTTATAAATTTTTAACGATGCCGGCATCACAAAAAAATACAAAAATTTCAAAAATTTTAAATATTTCATTTTTTAAATCGTCAAAAATTTATAAAGTTATTGAAAAATAAAAAATTTAAAATTTTTAAAATTTTAGTATTTTTTTGTGATGCCGGCATCGTTAAAAATTTATAAAATTATTAAAAAATTAAATATTTTAAAATTTTAAAATTTTTGTATTTTTTTGTGATGCTGGCATCGTTAAAAATTTATAAAATTATTAAAAAATGGAATATTTAAATTTTTTGTATTTTTTTGTGATGCCGGCATCGTAAAAAATTTATAAAATTATTAAAAAATGAAAAATTTAAAATTTTTAAAATTTTTGTATTTTTTTGTGATGCCGGCATCGTTAAAAATTTATAAAATTATTAAAAAATGAAATATTTAAAATTTTTGTATTTTTTTGTGATGCCGGCATCGTTAAAAATTTATAAAATTTTTAAAAAATGAAAAATTTAAATATTTTAAAATTTTTGTACTTTTTTGGGATGCCGGCATAGTTAAAAATTTAAAATAATAGGAAAATGAAAATTTTAAATATTTTAAATTTTTTGTATTTTTTTGTGATGCCGGCATCGTTAAAAATTTATAAAATTATTAAAAAATGAAATATTTAAAATTTTTAAAGTTTTTGTATTTTTTTGTGATGCCGGCATCGTTAAAAATTTATAAAATTATGAAAAAATGAAATATTTAAAATTTTTAAAGTTTTTGTATTTTTTTGTGATGCCGGCATCGTTAAAAATTTAAAAAATTAATAAAAAATAAAAAAATTTAAAATTTTTAAAATTTTTGTATTTTTTTGTGATGCCGGCATCATCAAAAATTTATAAAGTTATTGAAAAATGAAAAATTTAAAATTTTTTAAATTTTTGTATTTTTTTGTGATGCCGGCATCGTTAAAAATTTATAAAATTATTAAAAAATGAAATATTTAAAATTTTTAAAATTTTTGTATTTTTTTGTGATGCCGGCATCGTTAAAAATTTAAAATAATAGGAAAATGAAAATTTTAAATATTTTAAATTTTTTGTATTTTTTTGTGATGCCGGCATCGTTAAAAATTTATAAAATTATTAAAAAATGAAATATATAAAATTTTTAAAGTTTTTTTATTTTTTTGTGATGCCGTCATCGTTAAAAATTTAAAAAATTAATAAAAAATAAAAAAATTTAAAATTTTTAAAATTTTTGTATTTTTTTGTGATGCCGGCATCATCAAAAATTTATAAAGTTATTGAAAAATGAAAAATTTAAAATTTTTTAAATTTTTGTATTTTTTTGTGATGCCCGCATCGTTAAAAATTTATAAAATTATTAAAAAATGAAATATTTAAAATTTTTAAAATTTTTGTATTTTTTTGTGATGCCGGCATCGTTAAAAATTTATAAAATTTTTAAAAAATGAAAAATTTAAATATTTTAAAATTTTTGTACTTTTTTGGGATGCCGGCATAGTTAAAAATTTAAAATAATAGGAAAATGAAAATTTTAAATATTTTAAATGTTTTGTATTTTTTTGTGATGCCGGCATCGTTAAAAATTTATAAAATTATTAAAACACAAAAAATTTTAAATTTTTAAAATTTTTGTATTTTTTTGTGATCCCGGCATCGTCAAAAATTTATAAAATTATTAAAAAATGAAATATTTAAAATTTTTAAAATTTTTGTATTTTTTTGTGGTGCCGGCATCGTTAAAAATTTATAAAATTATTAAAAAATGGAATATTTAAATTTTTTGTATTTTTTTGTGATGCCGGCATCGTAAAAAATTTATAAAATTATTAAAAAATGAAATATTTAAAATTTTTAAATTTTTTGTATTTTTTTGTGATGCCGGCATCGTTAAAAATTTATAAAATTATTAAAACACAAAAAATTTTAAATTTTTAAAATTTTTGTATTTTTTTGTGATCCCGGCATCGGCCAAAATTTATAAAATTATTAAAAAATGAAATATTTAAAATTTTTAAAATTTTTGTATTTTTTTGTGGTGCCGGCATCGTTAAAAATTTATAAAATTATTAAAAAATGGAATTTTTAAAATTTTTGTATTTTTTTGTGATGCCGGCATCGTTAAAAATTTAAAATAATAGGAAAATGAAAATTTTAAATATTTTAAATTTTTTGTATTTTTTTGTGATGCCGGCATCGTTAAAAATTTATAAAATTATTAAAAAATGAAATATATAAAATTTTTAAAGTTTTTTTATTTTTTTGTGATGCCGTCATCGTTACAAATTTAAAAAATTAATAAAAAATAAAAAAATTTAAAATTTTTAAAATTTTTGTATTTTTTTGTGATGCCGGCATCATCAAAATTTTATAAAGTTATTGAAAAATGAAAAATTTAAAATTTTTTAAATTTTTGTATTTTTTTGTGATGCCGGCATCGTCAAAAATTTATAAAGTTATTGAAAAATTTAAAATTTTCAAAATTTTTGTATTTTTTTGTAATGCCGGCATCGTTAAAAATTTATAAAATTATTAAAAAATGAAAAATTTCAAATTTTTAAAATTTTTGTATTTTTTTGTGATCCCGGCATCGTTAAAAATTTATAACATTATTAAAAAATGAAATATTTAAAATTTTTAAAATTTTTGTATTTTTTTGTGATGCCGGCATCGTCAAAAATTTATAAAGTTATTGAAAAATGAAAACTTTAAAATTTTTAAAATTTTTAAATTTTTTTGTGATGCCGGCATCGTTAAAAATTTATAAAATTATTAAAAAATGAAATATTTAAAATTTTTAAAATTTTTGTATTTTTTTGTGATGCCGGCATCGTCAAAAACTTATAAAGTTATTGAAAAATGAAAAATGAAAAATTTTTAAAATTTTTGTATTTTTTTGTGATGCCGGCATCGTTAAAAATTTATAAAATTATTAAAAAATGAAAAATTTAAAATTTTAAAATTTTTGTATTTTTTTGTGATGCCGGCATCATCAAAAATTTATAAAGTTATTGAAAAATAAAAAATTTAAAATTATTAAAATTTTTGTATTTTTTTGTGATGCCGGCATCGTTAAAAATTTAAAAAATTATGAAAAAATGAAATATTTAAAATTTTTAAAATTTTTGTATTTTTTTGTGATGCCAACATCGTTAAAAATTTATAAAATTATTAAAATATGAAATATTTAAAAATTTTAAAATTTTTGTATTTTTTTGTGATGCCGGCATCGTTAAAAATTTATAAAATTATTAAAAAATGAAATATTTAAAATTTTTAAAGTTTTTGTATTTTTTTGTGATGCCGGCATCGTTAAAAATTTAAAAACTTAATAAAAAATGAAAAATTTAAAATTTAAAATTTTTAAAATTTTTTTGTGATGCCGGCATCGTTAACAATTTATAAAATTATTAAAAAATGAAATATTTAAAATTTTTGAAATTTTTGTATTTTTTTGTGATGCCGGCATCGTTAAAAATTTATAAAATTATTAAAAAATGAAATATTTAAAATTTTTGAAATTTTTGTATTTTTTTGTGATGCCAACATCGTTAAAAATTTATAAAATTATTAAAAAATGAAATATTTAAAATTTTTAAAGTTTTTGTATTTTTTTGTGATGCCGGCATCGTGAAAAATTTAAAACATTAATAAAAAATGAAATATTTAAAATTTTTAAAATTTTTGTATTTTTTTGTGATGCCGGCATCGTTAAAAATTTATAAAATTATTAAAAAATGAAATATTTAAAATTTTTAAAATTTTTGTATTTTTTTGTGATGCCGGCATCATTAAAAACTTATAAAGTTATTGAAAAATGAAAAATTTTAAATTTTTCAAATTTTTGTATTTTTTTGTGATGCCGGCATCGTTAAAAATTTATAAAATTACTAAAAAATGAAAAATTTAAAATTTTAAAATTTTTGTATTTTTTTGTGATGCCGGCATCATCAAAAATTTATAAAGTTATTGAAAAATAAAAAATTTAAAATTATTAAAATTTTTGTATTTTTTTGTGATGCCGGCATCGTTAAAAATTTATAAAATTATGAAAAAATGAAATATTTAAAATTTTTAAAATTTTTAAAATTTTTGTATTTTCAATTTTAAATAATTCATTTTTTCATAATTTTATAAATTTTTAACGATGCCGGCATCACAAAAAAATACAAAAATTTTAAAAATGTTAAATATTTCATTTTTTATTAATGTTTTAAATTTTTAACGATGCCGGCATCACAAAAAAATACAAAAACTTTAAAAAATTTTAAATATTTCATTTTTTAATAATTTTATAAATTTTTAACGATGCCGGCATCACAAAAAAGTACAAAAATTTTAAAAATTTTAAATATTTCATTTTTTAATAATTTTATAAATTTTTAACGATGCCGGCATCACAAAAAAATACAAAAATTTCAAAAATTTTAAATATTTCATTTTTTAATAATTTTATAAATTTTTAACGATGCCGGCATCACAAAAAAATACAAAAATTTTAAAAATTTTAAATTTTTCATTTTTTATTAATTTTTTAAATTTTTAACGATGCCGGCATACAAAAAATTACAAAAATTTTAAAAATTTTAAATATTTCATTTTTTAATAATTTTATAAATTTTTAACGATGCCGGCATCACAAAAAAATACAAAAATTTCAAAAATTTTAAATATTTCATTTTTTAATAATTTTATAAATTTTTAACGATGCCGGCATCACAAAAAAATACAAAAATTTTAAAAATTTTAAATTTTTCATTTTTTATTAATTTTTTAAATTTTTAGCGATGCCGGCATCACAAAAAAATACAAAAACTTTAAAAATTTTAAATATTTCATTTTTTAATAATTTTATAAATTTTTAACGATGCCTCACAAAAAAATACAAAAATTTCAAAAATTTTATATATTTCATTTTTTAATAATTTTATAAATTTTTAACGATGCCGGCATCACAAAAAAATACAAAAATTTTAAAAATTTTAAATTTTTCATTTTTTATTAATTTTTAAAATTTTTAACGATGCCGGCATCACAAAAAAATACAAAAACTTTAAAAATTTTAATTATTCATTTTTTAATAATTTTATAAATTTTTAACGATGCCGGCATCACAAAAAAATACAAAAATTTTAAAAATTTTAAATTTTTCATTTTTTAATACTTTTATAAATTTTTAACGATGCCGGCATCACAAAAAAATACAAAAATTTTAAAAATTTTAAATTTTTAATTTTTCAATAATTTTATAAATTTTTGACGATGCCGGGATCACAAAAAAATACAAAAATTTTAAAAATTTGAAATTTTTCATTTTTTAATAATTTTATAAATTTTTAACGATGCCGGCATCACAAAAAAATACAAAAATTTAAAAAAATTTAAATATTTCATTTTTTAATAATTTTATAAATTTTTAACGATGCCGGCATCACAAAAAAATACAAAAAATTTTAAATATTTAATTTTTTAATAATTTTATAAATTTTTAACGATGCCGGCATCACAAAAAAATTTAAAAATTTTAAAAATTTTAAATTTTCATTTTTCAATAACTTTATAAATTTTTGACGATGCCGGCATCACAAAAAAAAACAAAAATTTTAAAAATTTTAAATATTTCATTTTTTCATAATTTTATAAATTTTTAACGATGCCGGCATCACAAAAAAATACAAAAATTTTAATATTTTTAAATTTTTTATTTTTCAATAACTTTATAAATTTTTGATGATGCCGGCATCACAAAAAAATACAAAAATTTTAAAATTTTAAATTTTTCATTTTTTAGTAATTTTATAAATTTTTAACGATGCCGGCATCACCAAAAAATACAAAAATATGAAAAATTTAAAATTTTTCATTTTTCAATAACTTTATAAGTTTTTAATGATGCCGGCATCACAAAAAATACAAAAATTTTAAAAATTATAAATATTTCATTTTTTAATAATTTTATAAATTTTTAACGATGCCGGCATCACAAAAAAATACAAAAATTTTAAATATTTCATTTTTTATTAAAGTTTTAAATTTTTAACGATGCCGGCATCACAAAAAAATGCAAAAACTTTAAAAATTTTAAATTTTTCATTTTTTAGTAATTTTATAAATTTTTAACGATGCCGGCATCACCAAAAAATACAAAAATATGAAAAATTTAAAATTTTTCATTTTTCAATAACTTTATAAGTTTTTAATGATGCCGGCATCACAAAAAATACAAAAATTTTAAAAATTATAAATATTTCATTTTTTAATAATTTTATAAATTTTTAACGATGCCGGCATCACAAAAAAATACAAAAATTTTAAATATTTCATTTTTTATTAATGTTTTAAATTTTTAACGATGCCGGCATCACAAAAAAATGCAAAAACTTTAAAAATTTTAAATATTTCATTTTTTAATAATTTTATAAATTTTTAACGATGTTGGCATCACAAAAAAATACAAAAATTTCAAAAATTTTAAATATTTCATTTTTTAATAATTTTATAAATTTTTAACGATGCCGGCATCACAAAAAAATACAAAAATTTTAAAAATTTTAAATATTTCATTTTTTCATAATTTTTTAAATTTTTAACGATGCCGGCATCACAAAAAAATACAAAAATTTTAATAATTTTAAATTTTTTATTTTTCAATAACTTTATAAATTTTTGATGATGCCGGCATCACAAAAAAATACAAAAATTTTAAAATTTTAAATTTTTCATTTTTTAATAATTTTATAAATTTTTAACGATGACGGCATCACAAAAAAATACAAAAATTTTAAAAATTTAAAATTTTTCATTTTTCAATAACTTTATAAGTTTTTGACGATGCCGGCATCACAAAAAAATACAAAAATTTTAAAAATTTTAAATTTTTCATTTTTTAATAATTTTATAAATTTTTAACGATGCCGGCATCACAAAAAAATACAAAAAATTTAAATTTTTCATTTTTTATTAATTTTTTGAATTTTTAACGATGCCGACATCACAAAAAAATACAAAAATTTTAAAAATTTTAAATATTTCATTTTTTAATAATGTTATAAATTTTTAACGATGCCGGGATCACAAAAAAATACAAAAATTTTAAAAATTTGAAATTTTTCATTTTTTAATAATTTTATAAATTTTTATCGATGCCGGCATCACAAAAAAATACAAAAATTTTAAAAATTTTAAATTTTTCAATAACTTTATAAATTTTTGACGATGCCGGCATCACAAAAAAATACAAAAATTTTAAAAATTTTAAATTTTTCATTTTTTAATAATTTTATAAATTTTTTACGATGCCGGCATCACAAAAAAATACAAAAAATTTAAATATTCCATTTTTTAATAATTTTATAAATTTTTAACGATGCCGGCACCACAAAAAAATACAAAAATTTTAAAAATTTTAAATATTTCATTTTTTAATAATTTTATAAATTTTTGACGATGCCGGGATCACAAAAAAATACAAAAATTTTAAAAATTTAAAATTTTTTGTGTTTTAATAATTTTATAAATTTTTAACTATGCCGGCATCACAAAAAAATACAAAAAATTTAAAATATTTAAAATTTTCATTTTCCTATTATTTTAAATTTTTAACTATGCCGGCATCCCAAAAAAGTACAAAAATTTTAAAATATTTAAACTTTTCATTTTTTAATAATTTTATAAATTTTTAACGATGCCGGCATCACAAAAAAATACAAAAATTTTAAAAATTTTAAATATTTCATTTTTTAATAATTTTATAAATTTTTAACGATGCCAGCATCACAAAAAAATACAAAAATTTAAAAAATTTTAAATTTTTCATTTTTCAATAACTTTATAAATTTTTGATGATGCCGGCATCACAAAAAAATACAAAAATTTTAAAAATTTTAAATTTTTTTATTTTTTATTAATTTTTTAAATTTTTAACGATGACGGCATCACAAAAAAATAAAAAAACTTTAAAAATTTTATATATTTCATTTTTTAATAATTTTATAAATTTTTAACGATGCCGGCATCACAAAAAAATACAAAAATTTTAAAAATTTTAAATATTTCATTTTTTAATAATTTTATAAATTTTTAACGATGCCGGCATCACAAAAAAATACTAAAATTTTAAAAATTTTAAATTTTTTATTTTTCAATAACTTTATAAATTTTTGACGATGCCGGCATCACAAAAAAATACAAAAATTTTAAAAATTTTAAATATTTCATTTTTTAATAATTTTATAAATTTTTAACGATGCCGGCATCACAAAAAATACAAAAATTTTATATTTTTAAATTTTTCAATATTATTT
This sequence comes from Argyra leucocephala, assembly GCA_963942445.1. Classification (NCBI taxonomy): domain Eukaryota; kingdom Metazoa; phylum Arthropoda; class Insecta; order Diptera; family Dolichopodidae; genus Argyra; species Argyra leucocephala. Next base: position 41,248,624 of record OZ012678.1, read on the forward strand.
TAAATTTTGTAATGATGCCGGCATCACAAAAAAATACAAAAATTTTAAATTTTTCATTTTTCAATATTATTTTTTAAAAATTTTAACGATGCCGGCATCACAAAAAAATAGAAAAATTTTAAAAATTTTAAATATTTCATTTTTTATTAATTTTATAAATTTTTAACGATGCCGGCATCACAAAAAAATACAAAAATTTTTAATATTTGACGATCCCGGCATCACAAAAAAATACAAAAATTTTGAAATTTAAAATTTTTCATTTTTTAATAATTTTATAAATTTATGACGATGCCGGCATCACAAAAAAATAAGTTTTTCATTTTTTATTAATTTTTTAAATTTTTAACGATGCCGGCATCACAAAAAAGTACAAAAATTTTAAAATTTTAAATTTTTCATTTTTTATTAATTTTTTCAATTTTTAACGAATTTAAAAATTTTAAATTTTTCATTTTTCAATAATTTTATAAATTTTTGACGATGCCGGCATCACAAAAAAAATATATACATTTTAAATTATTCCTTTTTCAATAATTTTATAAATTTTTAACGATGCCAGCATCACAACAAAATACAAAAATTTTATAAATTTTAAATTTTTTATTTTTTAATATTATTTTAAATTTTTAACGATGCCGGCATCACAAAAAAATACAAAAATTTTAAAAATTTTAATTTTTCGTTTTTTAATAATTTTTTAAATTTTTAACGATGCCGGCATCCTAGGACCAATATTAAAGGAATTACAGGGGTTTAAAGTTTTTATAAACAAGGAAAAAGATTCCAAAAAAGTAAAATTTAATGCAAAAATCAACGCTCTAGGACCAATATTAAAGAAATTACAGGGGCTTAAAGGTTTTATAAAAAAGGAAAAAGATGCAAACCGTATTGTCCCAGATAAAATTTATGCAAAATATTTTTTATAAATCTATGAAAGTCATTCAAGTCTCAATTTCAATTTCCGGCTTATGCAGCTGTTTGAACTCGTTTGCCATATGGTTGAATTACTTTGCGCTTCATAAAATTTGACTTAAAACACTAAAAGATTTGATGGATGAGAGAGATGGTTTGTTTCTTATAGCGTTACTGTGAACTTTGGACTTTATCACAATACTCCTCCAAAAAAGTGTCGATCATGCACCGTTTGTCTCCAACTTGGAGATTGTAGGTGTTGGACATCATTTTGAACATTGTCTTCCAATATTCTATATTTCACACCACTGCCTGTTCTTGAGTTTCATGCATTCTAGTTACGTGGCTAACCGATCTTAGTCTTTGGGCCTTTGCAAACCTTAAAATGTCTTCATTCTTAATTATCTTATTAATGTCGCTGTTATTTCCAATTGAATATTCAAATATACGTAGACTGTTCTCCTCGGCTACATTCATGATCCACATCTCGGTATCCATACGTCACTACGAGTCGTATTGAAGTTTTATATATCGTCAGCTCTGCTTTTCTTGATATATACTTTGATTGTAGCAAATTTATGTTTTTATCGCTTATTAACATATTTTGTTTCCGACCTGAATTCTTTTATTAATACAGTATTTTTTTCTTTTTTTTTTACACTCTGCAGTAACTTAGGTAGAATTACCTTTTCGTGCTTAATTAAGTACGGTACTGCAATTTTACACTACAACCTACAAATATTTCGAGTATTTATTTAACAAATTACTGGCTAATCAACTCATTAAAATGTGGAAAACTACTCCAATTGTCAGGAACTAAGCATTCTTAAATAGAAAAGTTTCATTGTTATTTAATTTGTTACCAGATTATACTCTCAATTATTTTTTGCCATTTATTATATCCCAATGACAAAGGGTACTGACTGTACCAGGTCGAAAAATCCATAGAGCATTTTTTTTGTTTTGCTTCATCGGGAATCGAACCTGGGACCTTTCGGTTGAAAGGCAGGCGCTCTACCTACTGCGCCATCCAGCGTGTATGTATTGTGTATTGCATACTATTATCGCTTCTTGTTGTTGTTCTGAGATATCTTTCAAAGTTGTACTCCGTTCTATTATATACATTTTTAGATATTTTGATTTGCCTTCGTTGATATTTGATCCTACTTTTTTGTCTCGATTTCTAATTGCACAAATACTTTTTCAAAATATCCATTATATATTTTGCTCTAAATCAACCTTTTCCATGGAACTGGTGACTCTCATTAACTGTTTTTGATTTTTCGCTGACTCTCGTTAGCAGCTTTTCACATATCATTAATAATTTAAATTATACTTATATGATAACAATGAATATAGGTACAATCAATTATAAAATCAAATTGTATGACAATGCAGTTTTTAAAGTACATCACGTATTGATTGGGACACATAAACATACACATGAAATTGTAATTACAATAACATATCAAGTTCTTATAATTACCCCACATTTACTATTTAATTGTGGATACGCTTTATTTAAATATGAGCATTTAATGTTACATTGTAACAGAAATCAAATCGAATAAACTTTTGATATATTATAATTAAAATAAACATACACGTATGTATATGTATATTATGTAACATCTTCGACCATTCACAAATTAATTTAACTCATATTTCATTTATAATTACATACTGTTTTAAATTTAATATTATAAAGTAAAACTTGCCAAAGATACAATTAACATAAGAAACGAAAAAATATGACAAAATACAGGAGTGGAATTTCGTAAGGTTATTATAACCAAAAGATATATAAAGTTGTAAGCCGCTTAAACCTGAACAAAATAATACTATTTTTTAGGATTTTATTGTGTTGGTTGTAACTTACTCTTTCATTCCTATTATTTAACTCAAATTTTTATCTACACATTGTTTGGCTCGTCTAACTTGTCACACACAATAATTTAAATTTTTAGATATTACTTAACGTTGCTAGTTCTGAAAGTGAAGAACATTTCTAATAACTTTTATTTTATATACTTTTATATAAACTTGTCAGTGGCTATATGTATGCATATATGTATGTATATATGTATGTATATATGTATGTATATATGTATGTATATATGTATGTATATATGTATGTATATATGTATGTATATATGTATATATATAGGTATGTTTGGTAGGTAGGTTGGAATTTTTTGTTAATATTAAAACCAAACGCTCTGAAATTTTGCACAGTTACTCACGATGAAAAAAGCAACCGGACACGATACTTTACAAAGCTATCAAATGACAGGTTTGGGTTGCTGCCGAACAACTCTTAGCACGTCTCAGGCATATTTGCAAACCAATTGTATTACAGGCATGAAAATTTACACTTAGATACTTTTTCACAAATAAAGAAATACGACTGTTACCGATTTCAAAAATTTGGACTGGTTCGGGTTACGCCTAGCACGTCTCAAGCATATTTCAAAAACCAATTGTGTTATAGACAGAAGAGTTTACACTTATATACTCTTTCTGAAATTATAATACCTATAGGTTTCACTTAAAACTATGTAATGTAAAAATAAAAATATTTAAAATATACTTTTATCGAAACCAAACTAGCCCCCTAAAAAGTAGAAAATAAAACTAGTGGTGGATGTTGAGCATCTAGAACTACTATAAGATAAAACACAAAAGTATATAATGAATCTTGCTGGAATATTTTTAATAGAAATTTTTAATATTTGCCGCTTGAAAAAAATCACGAATATTAAAAGAACATCACAAAGCGTTTCCAAATTCCCATTTATTAAGCTTGAAAAGAAAACTCTAATCAAAGATAATATACAAGTAGATTTCCGAAGCAATGGGAAGTTTTCATTCAAAAATTGGTGTCTAATCACAGCTGATTGAGTAGCAGTGAGAGCTTTGAAATTTTCTCTTCTTCAAATTAAATTAGTTTTTAAAAAGTTTTACCCATTAATTTGGTACAGAAATATATACACACAATTATACATATTTCTAAAATTTTGAAGAGTGAGTAAAATAATAAAGAAAAAAAAAATAATTTCATGTTATTTTACGATTTTATCCTTGCAGACTTTGGTTCTTTGTATCTCTTCACTCCTATTGTTTATTTCAGTTTTTGTTTTTCTTTTTGCATTGCATTAGAATTAGCTCCTCTAACACACGCAATTATTTCATTTTTGTGATGAACTGAGCGAAATTTTGGTAAATAAAAATAATAGATAATAAAAATAAGAGGAAAAAGAATTTGTTTTTTTTTTGTTGTTTTTATGAAAATAAAAAAAAAATCATGTATCAAGTAGGGTGAGTTTACCAATCAAATCACATTGTTTTTGAAATAACTTTGAAAATAAAAATAATTTGATAAAGTTTATTGTTCAGTTTTAAATAGAAGGGAATCTGAAATTACAAAATAATGTATGTGCTGAATGTAAATAAAGGCTTAATAATTTCTTATATACGCCAGTATTTGAATACGATAAATAAATTGATACTTAGAAAAAAATAATAATTGTATAATAGAATCATTTTGATTATGATTTTGCACTGCTTTGTTAAAAATATATTTATTCAATATGTTTTTTAAACCAATGTATTACAAGTATGTACATTGGCACCCTATATTTCTATTGCCATTTCTTCTAAAATTTTGTCTTCAAAATTTACTATTTCTATATTTATCAATAGTTTTCTTCCACAAATAGTAACTACTTGAAACTAATTCCATCCATTTTTCATCACATAGTTAAAAATAACAATTAAAAGTAATAAACTCGAAACTATTTCAAAAATACTGTATAGTTAAGTTATAAGACTTAAATAAATAAAATTTCGAATTTCAAAAAGTCTATTTATTATTTATGATTAAATAATGGCAATTAAAAACATTTGCAATTAACTTAATTAAGTAATTTTTTTGTACACTGTTCAAAGTTGGAATTTTAAATGTTAAGTTTACATTACGTGTACATCGCATCGCGTATTTCGGAATAGTCAAAATATTTTGACAGAAAATAGACTCAGAAAATAAACTCTTTTATTTAATTTGAGTACTACATTTCAAAACTATTTTCGTTTTTTATTCATTTAAATTAAAATAACGGAACAAAATTTGTTTTTTTAGAACATCTTTTACCATTCCCATTATTAATCGCGTAAATTTCGAGTCTATAGCTGAAATAAAATTGTAAACTAAAATTTTTACATATTATTTTACGTATCGCTACTGCAGTATAAATAAAAAAAATATCTTATACAATTTTTATACAAAAACGTTCTGAACTGTTTCAAGCTAAAAACACGAAAAAATTGTGATTTACCTATACTAAAACAAAACCAAAAAGTAAATGTAAAGGGCCGTATACTTAAATTTGATTTAGCTCAAGTGAAAAAAAAAAACAAATAAAGAAATAAAACCAAAACAGAAAATTTTTCATAAATCTACAACTGCAATCAACCATTTCAAATATGATGCCCATTTGTATTAAACGATCTTTGGCAGTCTACCCTATTATATTTTCAATACAAAATATGCATAGAAATAACAGCGATAAAACACATATCCTCATCGTCGTAACTCAATGAGATTGAGATTTGAGAATGATCCAAATTTTTTTTGTCAACTAAAAAAAGTAAGAAATAGAGAAAAGAAAACGAAAAAAAAAATAAAAATTTGAAAAGGAACAATGTAGGTATGGTTGAATGAAGTTGAATTATTCTAAAAAATAGTTTAGAGTAAAATAAAAATTTGGTAGAAATGTTGTGTTTTTTTTTGCTTTTTGTTAATAAATAAATTTAGTTTTTTTAGTTTCCACTGGGCATAATCTTGTAATTCTTTATTTATTTATTTACTTATTTCTTCAACAACTATCTAATAATTTATACATTATCAATTGGATATGGAAAGGTTTTTTTTGTTTTTTTTTTATTATTTTGTTTTACGAAGAAATAGTTAAAATCCCGAAAGACGCCCATGACACAAAATTTTGTACACTATATTGATAGCGAAGGACTTTAACCCCCTTTTTTTATTAAAAATTGACCAAATGGAAAGAGGTCTTGGAGGGAAATAGATTGAGAATAAGTTGAAAAAAAGGTAAATATATGCATCCTCCATGTGAGGCGAATCTTTATGAACCAAATAACACTATTTATATGGATAAGTACCCTCTTTCTATGGATGAAGGAAATTTTAAATATTTAGAGTGGGCAAACACGGGGAAATTTATGAAGATATTCAAAACAGAATAAGAACGGGCAGCAAAATTGCAATAGGAGAATTTCAGTTAAAATGACGTGTACAAGAATGTTGTTTGGCCTGTACTTATCGATGGAGAAGAATGTTTCCAAGCAAACAAATTTTTGAAAAAGGAAATTAGAATGCTGCGAGGTAAAAAATAATTATATTAGAGATTCAGCTAAAGTACGCATCATCGCTGTAAAAGTTAAGGGGAACAGACTCAGATGGCTTAGGAGAGAAAACAAAAATATATTTACAAAATCAGTTATACTTTATTCCTTCAAAATTTGTAGCAACTAGTAAAATTTTTTTTTACATACATACATACATACATTTTTTTTTACATATACTTATTACTCGATCTTTTAAAAGTTTCTTCATTATAAATCCGGCAAAGTATCTTGTAGCATTTTTAGATAAAAAAGCTGCTGCTATATCTTCCGGCTCAAAATTTTTACTAGATTCTTTTCATACAATATTTATTTTACCATTAGAATGTGGTAATCATGCAAAAAAAATATTTGTTGGTTGGAAACTGCTTAAAATTTTTTTTATTCTCTCATTTATTTTAACCAATACCAACTAATCCATACAAATTTTTTTTTCTTTTTAAAAAAAAATATTTTGGTATTGACTGATATTGAGTCGGCATTAGTAAATCTGTAATAGTGCGACCCATGAGAAAATTTTATTACTAGAAAAATAAATAAGGTTAATAATAATAATCCCGATAATAATATGGATGAAATTTCTATGTAAAAATATTTGCTTTGCATTGTTATTTATGATAATGATATGATAATGATATGATATTTGCATTGTTATTTATGATAACAATGTTTAACTTAGATTTTGGGATATTTTTGCTTAATTTATTTATGACGCCCCGCGTTAAATTACGACAGTATTCCAACATTACCTAAACAGTTAAATATTAAAATTTGTAAAAAAATATTCAAATAACTCAGATCCAATAACTCGCCATTTTTACTTCAATTTATTTTAATCATGACCCACTACGAAAAAAAAGATTTGCACTCGCTGGAGTAGAGTATATAAAAATAAATAAAAAACATAGCAAAAAAATAATGCAAATATACATTTTTCAATTAAAAATTTCAAGAGAAAATGAAAGCTATTCAAAAATAGCTTTAAAATAGCTTTTAAATTTCTGGTTTTTATTTTATTAGGCGATCGGACATCTACTTGTAAATTATGCTCTAATGAAGGAAAGAAATGCTAGAATTTATTTTAGTCATTTATGGCGGGTTACCAAGGTAGTATAATATAATTAATAACAAAAAACAATAATTTTTTTAATAAAAAAAAAGTAATTTTTAATTATTATTCTCTTCTTAATTATTTCAACAAAATACGAAACCATTTAGTTTAAAATAAATTTAAGCATACAAATTATGTACACTTATAACAATCCATGCATGGAATTTATTTACAGTTGACAGTTTTGTTTGACCAGTTTTGACCCTATGATGTATCATATAGATGTATGCATATAATATATATTATACCAATTAGCATTTACCCTACTTATATTTGTATACTCAAACAACTAAAATGTAGGTACAATAATTATAATTTGTACTGTATTTTGGTTAGGAAGTCTTATTATTATATTGGTGAATATATTTATCGAATCTTTGTTAAAAATTTATTTTACAGATTGTATAATAGTTAATTTTATTAAAAATGAATAGCGGATATTTGATTTGATGATTATATGTATATACATTCTAGAAAACCCCCTGGTAAATCTCCAGTCACCAAAAAAAAGGAATTTTGCTGTGAAACGGCACAATAAAATGATTTTTAACAAATTTCAACATTTGATATGTTTAAATTATCTGAAAACAATGCATAGAATAGTAATATTAATAGCAAACCATAAAAAGTTTTATGTTAATCTTTATAAAATTAACTCTTTTATTTAGAAAATAAAAAAAATATCAAATAGAATGAAACTTTTTTTTTAAGACTTTAGTAGATATCAATTTTCAGTAAGTCTTGCATATGCAATATCAATCAATAAAACACAAGGTCAAATAGTTCAAAGAGCCGGAATTTCTCTCCCTAAAACTACCTTCACCCATGGTCAGCTCTACACAATCCCAAGACAGGACCAAGACAGGGGAAAACTACTGACAACGACACTGTAACTTACAATGTTGCATACCAGGTCTAGAATATTTCATTTTATCCAATTGTTTCCTACATAGTGAATTTTAAAACTCGCTCATAATAATTGGGAAACGGTAATGATACTAAGCTATAGCTATGATTAATGGTTTAATAAAATTATCGGAAACTATTTTTTAATAACATTCCAACACACGTTTTCCCAATTAACGTGAACAATCAATTAATCGGTTAATAATATCAGTTATGGTAAAGGGTTTCTGTGGTTTTAGTGGGTTAGAGTTCCACATCTACGTGCACGGTCTGCTTACTATTTTTCAAGGCTTCCACCTTCCCTTGAGAAATAAAAAAATAATAAAAACAAATTAAATCTTACAAAAAAAATTTAATGCTATCTGATATTTTTTTTATTTTATTTTATAATTAATATTAACTAAAAATTTTGAAATTTTTTTATTTTTTTGTGGTTTGCTATTAATATTACTATTCTATATATAGTCAAATACTTTCAATGTGTCAAATGTATAATTTTATAAAAAATTATTTTATTGTGCCGTTTCACAGAAAAATTCTTTACTTTTGCTCGGCCGGGTATGTACCCGGGGATTTCTTCTAGTAATTTTTTAAATTTCTATTTGGAAAATTCAAGTTTTTTTACACTTGAACACTATTAAAATCAAAAATCAAAAAATTTATAGAAAACCGAAATATTCCTACGACGATCATGTCTCAGTTCTGGTCACACAACAGCGATCCATTTCATATAAACACGATACAACTTAAAGAACATTTAAAAACAGAGCTATTTTTCTTTTAATACAAGACAAGCAGAAATATGAACTTTAAAATAAAAGTGTCTTTTGTTTTATCCCTTTCGTGCCCGAATTATGATAAAGTTACAATTCCCATTTTATTTTTTCTTTATAATCAAAAATAACTTTATATATAGTCTAAGAACAATTTTTGTGTTTATTGTGTTGAACCACCTAGGATCCAAATTTGCTTTGAATTTGAACCAAATATTAGTGGGTTAAAGTTTTACTAAGATTCCAAAAGTCATAAACCAGTAAGCTTGAAACTAAACTCAACCAACTTTTCTCTAAATTTCGAAAATATTAGTAGTATTACAGGTAGTATCAGTTGTCAACCAGAAAAATTAATATGGCAGTATATGTCCTGAACTCAAATTAGCATGTATTTGTTCACTAACAACAACAATTACAAAATAAATTACTTACAGGTATAAAAAAATTCAAATCTAACAAAAAAATTAGTATCTAAAAACAAAAAAACATTTTGATTACTAATTTGATAAAAGTTTAATACAAAGCAAAAAAATAAAACAAAGCATTATCAGTTGGTATCGGCATCGGGATGCCATTAAAACAGAATAATTAAAAATAAAACAAAAAGAAACTAAATAAATAGCATGCATTTCTTCTGTCACCTCTAGCAGCTGTTCTACGTCATCGATATGAAATTTTGTATTTTATAAAACGATGTCCAACTTTAATGATTTGATTCTATTAATTCTAATTTGTGACATAAAAAATAGTGAGACGAAGCCAGATGATCATGTCTCAGTTCTGGTCACACAACAGCGATCCATTTCATATAAACACGATACAACCAGCAAAACTATATTGACACTGAAACTGAAAAGAAAAGACGAAAAAAATGGTTTTTCCTTATCAATCTGAAATTCTGCCCATACTACAGTACAAAAACATACACAATTAAATTTTTGTAAATAGAAATTAAACATTATGCGTAACAAGCATACCAAATTTTTGCTATCACAAATATAATTTTGAAAAGAAGTTTTTAATAATTACAATTTAAAAATACTTGAAATTTTAGAATTAAAGTTAAAGTACAGTAAATTAAATAAATTTTTAATAGTTTATTTTAATTTTAACATTATATTCCACAGTTATTTCAGAGTATATTATTTTTTTTTCCTGTTTTGTGTATATGCATAAATTTAGATTATAAAAAAAAAAAAATTTTAATTACCAAGATTTATTATCTCATTTGTATGTCAGGACACAAAATTAACAAAGTCAATAAATTACAACAGCATACATAATGACTTTAGTGTCAAAATTACATATGCATAGTGTTTTGGTGTACATTATAATATTCTTTAAAAATACACAATAACATTTTGGCATATATATACACACAACATACATATATATTAAAAGCAATTAAATTTTGTAGAAAAATCCTCAAATGTAGCATATTTTTTTTTTTTTATTATTTGATATTTGTTGCGCCAAGCCAACACTTGTATGTATGTACATATAAAGGATGCAATAAATTTAATCCTGAATTTTTAACGCATCAAATAAAATATTATGTTTTATTTTATATTTGAGAAAAAAGTTAATAACTTACACTCTTGTCATTTACCTAATGCTTATCCAAACATATCTATTTCTCTTTCTAAAAAATAACGCCAGTTTCATATTATGTATAAAGGATTACTAGATTCTTTTATTTCTTTGTAACGCAACATGGTGCACTATAATTTTTTATGTACATACTTTAATATTCTTAAAAATTATATTTTTCTAAAATTTAGTAATTTTTATGAAGTTTTGAAACATGCATACTTATATCAATTTTGGCTAAAAATCTCAATGTATATCTGACTACAACATTGCTTATTTCATAATATTCAATAGTGTAGTAAGCAAAAGGCACGCGCTATTTTAACCGTATAGGCAAAACATTTGTCCACAATCTTTAATGATTTGTTATTAATTGATTCTGTTATAAAAAAGATTTACAAAATCGATGTTGAATTTAAAACATTGATGTTAAATTAAATTTTCCTATATTAAGTTATCAGTACGCATATAAACTTAAGTGGAAAGCTCAGTGAAACATAAGATATTAATATTAAAATTATTACAATTATAACAATTATATAATGTTATAATGTATTTTTTTTTATATATTTCAATTTGTTATCTTATGTAGGGTATTTTATTGTAGTTATCTGAATTATATTGGTTTACAAGAAGCAATTTACGGTTGTTCATACAAACTAAAATATTGATTAACATTCAAGTTTTTAATCCGTTTTTGATATATGATGTAATTTGTCACGCTAGATAACTGTTTTTGACTGAGGGAGATGTTGTATCCGCGTAGGACCTAATAACTATATCCCAAGGATACCTGGTGTTCTTAGACCAAAAATATATATCTTTAATGGCGCATCTTATTCTCTTAAATTATGTTTTTGTATATAAACCGTTATTGTATTGTTGCATTGTATTTCTTTATTAGTTTTTAATAAAAACTTTTATAAAATCATTGTTAAAAATTCCTTACTTAGTTTAATTACAAAAAATTATTTAAATTCATTTAAATTCTACTCATGTATTCAATAACTTTTTTTTTTTAATATTTTAATTCTAGTTTCATTTTTAATATTCCCCGGCAACTCGTTGAAAATTTGCACTCCCTAGTATAGAACGGTGTTTTGTGCACTAGCTTTTCTATATAATGGTAATTTAAAATCTCCTTTGTTTCTCAAATAATGGTAACCACCAACATACTCAATGTGCCTTTCCATATAGCACGGTAATACCCCATTTTTCAATTTGAACAACAATATTAACGTATTGTACTTAAGTCTACTTGTTGTATCCATCCATTTTAATTCATTTATCATATCTCGAATAGGTGTTCGTGTTCCTTTTTTGAGTATTATTCTCATTGCTCTATTTTGCAATACCTGCAATCGATGGTGTTGTATGGTGGAGTAGTAGTCAATGGTGGTAGTAAAAGGCTTCAAACAAAATTAATATATTATAAATATTGCTAATAATATTATATATTTAATCTACACCTAATCCAATCAAAATTTGTTGCAAATCATAAAGAAAAAAAAAATTACACTAAAAATATAATATAAACTTAAAAATACAAAAAAAAAACAATCAATTACAATTAATTACAAGTAAAAATTAAAGCGACAGTCTTTGATCCAGGGTATAGCTCAGCTACAATATTGTAAAATCAACTATCAGCAAATTACTCTGATATAAATAAATTCATAAAACAGATAAAATTCTAGAACAATATAATTAATTAATTTGTAAAAAAAAATATTTATGGTTTAATTTATTCACTATACACGATATGATACATTTTAATCTACATTTTACATCTAACAAACTTGAAGTATCTATTTTATGTTAAGTTATTTTCTTTTTCTTAAAATCAATATATTTTAATAATCTTTAGTTAATATACAAATGCAAACAATTGGATGCTCACCGTTATTTAAATTAATAAAATAATTTGATAAAGTACAGGTAAAATAGATAGGTAGGGAATAGGATTTTAAATGGAAAAAATATAATTAAAATATATAGTTAGTCACAAGTACTGATGAAGGAAGTATAAGTGAATCGAATATTAAACATTTTTAGTGAACGGAAACCTAACAATAATTAAATTATTTAATAATAAGAACTTAGGATTATATTAGCTCCTAGGATTATATTGTCACATTTATTTTAACTTTTGATTCCAGTTTTCAAAATGTTCTACATATTGTAATTATTAATTTATTGCTTAAAACAAAACAAAAAATAAATACTTTTTACAGAATATTACTAAACATTTCACGTACATTCTTCCAAAGAATAATACTTCCCAAAATATCACGATTTTAATGAATGCAATAACAAAAATAAAACTATTAAAAATCTTCAGATCATTTCATTATATTCTCATCAAATAATATAACAACAGTTTAATGGTGATTTTATTTAAAATTAAAATAATAAAAATACTAAATTTTGATTTTATAGCTACGACACATACATATCACTTTCAAAGCACTTTCCGTACATCCTTATTATATTGATGAACACAAATTAAAAAAATTTATGAACATAAAAACGACACAAAAAAAAAGTGGTAAATACTTTTAAAAATAATTTCGAAATAATTTAAAAATAAAACTTCTCTTTTCTTAAATCTAAAGTAAATCTTTTTCATTTTTCTTAACTCTCTTCTCTCTTTCCCGAACGAAAACGAAACTAAACTTTTTAGATTAAGTTGTTTCTTATAACACCCAAACATATTTCAAATGGACCTTCTGTTTATGGAATGCAAACTTTAAGAAAAAAAAATAAACAATATAGTACCGTAATTCTATTTTTGCTCGCAAAAACAACTCAATGTCTTCGAAACATCCTTAAATAAAATTCTTTTTGTTTTTCTGTTTTAAAGAAACTCGTCCTATTAAATCTTTTTTTGTTTGTATGTGTATATGGTATAGAAAAAAATATTTTATTTTTTGTTTTGTAAAATGCAGTTTTCCTTAAAAGTATTTATAAGATCTATAGATACATTTTTAAAAAACTATATGCAATAGTGTATTGGTATTTAATTGCATGACTATGAATTTGAATCGTCGTGTTATTAAGAATTAAAAAAAAAAAAAAAAACAAAACAAATAAAGAAAAATAAAATGAAATCTTTTATTAAAGTAAAGAGCTAAAATATCTTTTAGCTAAAAATAATGAAAAACTTTTTTGAAGAAATTGAATTGTTTTTGTATTAATAGGTTGAAAACACGAATTCGTACTTTCGTAAATGAAGTTATATATACATACATACTATAGATTAAGGATATCCTAAGAATTGAAAATTTGAAATAGTAATAAAAGTGATTATGGGTAGCATAATTTTTTACCTTTTACGACATTTAGACATTCGAAATAAAACAAAAAAAAAAAAAATATGCTCAGTAGCTTATCAGTTTGATGCTTAAGAACACCGGTACGGAAGTTATAGATACTCATTAACAATTGTTAAAATATGGTATGCAATGTATTTGGTCAGAATACATTGATCACATCACCATTAAAAAGAAAGATTTTCGATATTCTGCTGGAGATGAATCCATACTAAGATGTGAATTAAAAGAACCCACCGATGTGCGGAATAAAGGAAAACTGAGAAGGATAGGCCTCTCTCTAAAAAAAACTCTTAAAAAATAGTTCGTATGAGCCCTGAATGCAACAAAGTATAAAGAGGATAGAATTCAGTGCTCCAAAAATAGAAAAATATCGAACACTTAGACACTCTAAGAATTCTTGGAATGAAAATAAACAGCAAAATCGTGACACGATCACATTTTTTCTGTTGCGAAATATGCTGCGTAATGTTTAGTAGAAGATTAGTAAAGTTTAGCAGAAGAAGAAAATATTTAAAAACCTCTTATTGATATACTTTCGGTCACGACTTGAATAAAACGCGCATTAGGGACGGATCATCCTAACACCATCCTACAGTACCTAAATAATCTACAAAAATGAGCCATCAAAATTATTTTGGAGATGATGGAGATGTTACACAACACCTAACATTATTAAATCATCTTCATAATGTAAGAGCAGTCATCCTCTATTATTAATATCTATAGGGTAATTTCTTTAACATAATAACAAGTATTATGCTCAAATTACAATTATTCCTGCGTAATACTTGCGAAGCAACCCGGTAAAAATTTTTAGTTCATAGACTCCTTCGAAGCAGCACTGCGCAAAAATTCTTTCATCAACCGAGCCTTTAAGCTATGCAATACACAAACATACAACTTAAAAGTTTTCGAGATACGGGTAAATACATATCTTTTAAACTATGCATAAATTTTTATATACTTTGCATATCATCTCTTTCACATTCTATTGCTCTATACTATCTTTCTTTTCGAAATGGTTTTAATTTAAGGCAATTAGGATGCTTATCCTACCCATTTAAAAAGCCTCAATTTAAAAAGAAAAAAAGTTCCAAAAGCCTTAAATGCCAAAAACAACACCTGAAATTAAAATGACTTAATTCGCTATAGATGGGTTGAAATTTTAAATTGCAAAAATATTTAGTTTCGCTACGTCTACTTTTAATTATCTATCATTTAAAAAAATAAGAAATGGAAATCGGTTAGGAAATGGTTCAGATATTTGTACTGAACATTTTGTTCAATTTTGTTCAATTTTCAGATAAAATATAAAATTTGGTATTTTGAGTAGACCCGTTTTTTAAGTACTTACTAAATATTAGAAGACATTATAAAGTTGTTTCATGAACATTATAGTTTGTTTTCAAAAACGTCAAAGAGTATTTCTCTTTCTTCTTTTGATTAGCTTATCTGCTTCATAAAAATAGGATACCACCATAATTGATATTTTAACTATATCGTATTCTAAATAGTGACTCTCTTATTTAAAATCATAACTTTTTCTTTTTATCTAATAAAATATATTTCAATTTAAACATTAAAACAAATTAGTATAAGAAAATATATTTTTAAAATCATCTAACGCTCAGTAGTAACTAATCAAAACTAAATGTAATGTACGTAGGATCATAATCAGTAGTCTTTGAAATTTAAATTAAATAACCGTTTTGGTATTTGTTTCTCTGCTGACAATTATTATTGTTGAACTACAAATTTTGTGTAGTTATTTATCATAGTATCCTATTATTGCCATTTTAATTCACTTTGCTTCGGTAAATTGAAAATTTTCAATTTTTAATACTAATACACTTCAATATTATTTCCTGATGGTTCCCTATTACTATTTGTTTTTTTATTAATGCCAACAGCACTTTTATTTCCCAAAAAATTTTGTTTCTGCACATTTAAAATATATTTAAGATTTTTAGTCTGAATGCATTTGGAATAATTGTGTAGAGCCTCGGGTTGTCTTTACAATTTTCTTTAAAAAAAAATGTATTTATTATTTTTTTTGTTTTGTTTCGTTCTTATTTAAATATTTTCTCTTATTTTCTTTGGGAAGTGTTTTCAATTTTATTGCAAAATTAAACTTTAAAAATAAGTTTAAGAACAATTTGTTAATGTTCGAAATAGTTAAAAATACAACGAAAAAATTTTTACCATTTTTTTGTTTCCTTTTTAAGTCCGCAACAAGTTTTTTGCAGCTCAAATTAAACAAAACGTTTCTGATAAAAATAATAAAATTAGTAGAAAATAATATAACCTATTACAATAATGAATACAATTGCAATAAAAAAAATTTAATTATTATTAGTAATTTTTGAAAATTAAAATATTAAAAATAAATTTTCTAATTTTCATTTAAATTACAAAAATTGTAGAATTTGAAATAAAAAAATTAATTTTCTTTATCCTATCTATAAGATATGTACTCAAAGCGATTACAAGTTTAAGGGAATTTTTTGTTTTTATATCTTGGGAGCATAGGGCTTTCACTTGACACTTCCATCGTACTCTATTGTTAGTTGCTTGTTCTCACATAAGGTTCGCTTTTTCTAGCTCTTGTTTTATGATTCTCCGCCGGGTTTTTTTTGGCCGACCGGGTCTTCTTATTCCTTGTGGGTCCATTCTAACCTTATTTAAAAACATTTAGATAAGAGCTGTAAGAGCTTTCAAGAGTAAATTCAACTATAGACGTCGGGTTAAGACTTGACCCTAAACTGAGCTTCAAGTTACGTTATGATAAAATAGTGATCAAAGCCAATTCTTCTTTAGATTTCATTTGACGGTGATCTAAAGAATTTTCTTACTTCTACCTTACGCAACATCTTTATGTTACATATGTAAGTTCTAGGCTTGAATATGCCCGACAAGCCGACATTACTTGACTGATATTATAAACCGAATTGAATTGAAATTTTTACATTTTGCTTTAAGTAATTTTTCGTTGAATGATTCACCTTATTCCCACCGTGTGAAGCTAATTGGCTTACAGTCATTGTCTGATCATCGGATAATTCCAGATATCTTTTTGATTTACCAGATCTTTTCGAGCAAGACATTAGCCGCTGAAATTTTAAATTATTTGGCTCAAAGAACCAATCGGAATAATCTCAGAACCATTGAGCTGTTCCACATTTTCTAAAAACTATACTAAATATGGTAGATTCAAGCCAATCACTAGAGTGCTCCCGTGAATTGGCAACTAAATGTTTTAATTATTAAAAAACGATTACTCTATAAGCTATGAGACTAACTAACCATTTTTTTTTTTTGCTTTGATATTTACCACTTCGGTCTAGCTTTTAAAATATTTTAATCAAAGTGTATAATTATTGACAATTAACTTATGATTTTTACTTTTCTATAAACAGCATGTATCTGGTTTAGTTTATTTTAATATTTTTCTGCTAAAGGTGGCGGTGTTTTACTAACCCTACTGGATGATGAGTTGTTGCACAATTAAATGTATAGTAAGCTGTCGTCTAGTAATAGACGTCTGATGTGCTTAGAACAAGCATTAACATGATACTATTAAACACTTTTGAAATTTATAGTATACTCTTAATCTGAACCGCATGTCTATTAACCAATACATTTTTTTTCAATTCAATATTATTTATTTACTAGCTTTGTAACTCACCATAATAATGACGGAAGCAAAATAAATTCTAGCATTTCTGTCCTTCATTAGAGTTTTCATTTCAAGTTTAAGAAAAATACATATTTGCTTACTAATTTATCATACCTTTATTTTTGTATTATAAACAGAATATTTGTAGTAAGGTGCAAAATTTTCTATTCCCTAAGGGTCATTTACTCGATAATTTTAGCGACCTCCTTTTTGCCAACATAGAAAATTTATCGTATAATTCAGAATCATGTTAATCCTGTACATTCAATAACATTTGCTGCGTAAGTTTAGCGTCAAAGTTTATAGCGAACAAATAATATTTTATAATGAGCCACAACTCTGAACGAAAACAATTTTAAAAACAAAAATAAATAAAATTGTAAATATAAAAAAAACAATGATATTGAAGGTACATATAATATTTATTTTGATGAATAAAATAAAAACTCGTGTTGTAGAAAAAATTAAAATAAAAAAATTTATTGCAAATAAATAGGTATTTACAAAACTGTTCATAACTTGTGTGTGAACCATTGATCGGTTATTTAAAATTTCATTTCATTTCAAAAAATTCATTATCGTTAAAATTCATACATAATTATTATTTATAACATACATTAAAAAGAAGAACAACAATCAATATGGTTTAACCGATACCTATATATACCTACCTAGTATATTAAAAAAATTGATCACTCTCTACAACATACATTTCTACACACTTGAAAAAAACAAATATACCTAAAAATTATAAATTTACAAAGATAAGATATAAAAAATAGTAGTACAAAATGTCATTTAATTTCTTTAAAAATGTATAGGTTGTTATTGTTTTTATGTGTAGATCAGCAGTACCAAAAACTTAACCCCATAATACATACTAAATATTATATACGATCATAAATTTATATATCATATAGATAATATATATATTAAAAAAAAAATATACAAAAAAAATAAAAATAAATAACAATTTTAACTCTTCATCGCATCACATTTCTAGCTAGAGTAAAATATACCTATAGTACTATACAGGCTATGCATACGATAGCAAGACTATGATGCGATGATCATTATCATAACAACAAAAAAAAACAAAAAAAGAATATGTAGACACATATGCATATTGTGTATAATTTTAAGTAATAAGAATAACCTTTAAGTGCATTATGTTTTTTTTTGTGTTAAATGCTGTTTGCCTTTTGGTTATATACCATTTACCATATTAAACTATTGATAAAATTTCTATTAGTCCTTATTATTAAAATCAAAAAAATGTTTGTTTTATTTATATTATTATTATTTTTTCTTATTTTTCCTTATTATTTGCGAAGAAGACTAACATTAAATTAAAAAAATATATTTCATGCATGGTATTTTTTCCTGCAAAGGCTCAGCATGGTAGACAGGGGTTAAAACAGAGCACCAAAGCAATTTGTATATGTGTTGGAGTATTCCGTCGGACTTACAAACATCCAGATAAATGCAGAAAATTATAGATATAATACCATTTAATTTACAATTTTAACAATTTTTTGTTCTCTTTTTTGTCTTCTTTTTTTATTAAAAATAAATTATATTTTACAAAAAAAAAAAAAAAGAAACAAAATAATGAAATAAATAATTTGCTAGTTATTTATAAATAAAATTTAAACTATACAGTAGTGAATCACACTAGTGATGTATAGTCATTTAAATAATTCTTAATTTTACTTAAATTTACTTATTCAAGAAATTAATTGTTGGGTTTCAACAAAGATTAATACTAATTTAATAATAATTTTTAATCTAATGAAATAAAATTGAAATACAAACAATCATCACTTTCCAGTTAAGATGATAATTAAAGTTTGGTACATCGCAGAACTGGGTAAAATACAAATACTATACTATACTGATTGAGTTAAAATGCCAAAAGTGTTTGCTTTCAAGTCTATTTATATTTGAAACGCCAAGTCAAATATATTTAATTAAAAAAAAACTATTTTTTTAAAGTATTTTAAATACTTTTACTCGAATTATACTACACAGCTCTGATGCTTTGTTTATTTTTAACTATGTCAAAAATTTTTAACTATGTCGTACTCGAACACTAACTAATATTTATACGTAATGTTTATGTATTTATGTATATTTTCTAGATCTTTTCTAAAATTGTTGTCTACAGTTTGTTCTTGAGAATAACTTATTATCGATCAATGCCACGTCTAGTGTCCCCGATAACTAATATATCTGATACATATACTCATTTTTCAAAATTCACATTGGATATCTGGAGACGTTAAAGACAGGGTTTTAGATATTTACACAACTTTTATAGGGATCGTAGTACCTACAGGGAGATTCTTTTGACTGATTTAATGATAAAGATAAATCTGATTTTTTTTATTTATTAATTTATTAGTGCAGGCCAACTACAGTTTTCTCTTTTAGAATGTGGGCCTGTAATTTGAAACTTATTTAATAATTTTAAATAAAATTTCAGTTTTCACGGGATTTTCACAGATCTAGTCTATTTCTTTTTATGTATATGAAATTTATCAAAAATTTAAATTCCTTATAACAAAACGTTTTTTTCTGTAAGACCATTGATGCAGTCTGAAAATTTCATTGATCATAATTAAATTTTAAATTTTCACTATATTTCATTCCAAACAAAAATATTTTATACGGTTTTATACTATTAAAAACTTTTCCACTCAAGATCCTCCATTTTTATCTAATTACGATATAGGTAGATAACAAAGTTACAAAATAATTTTTAAATCAAAATCGGTTGCTAGTATATTCTCTCTAATAATAAAACGTTCAATACTAATTTCTATCTACATAATACGAAAGATAGTAAAATTTATAATTTAATTATGATCAATGAAATTTTCAGACTCCATCAAAAAATTTCTCCACATATATTTCAATCCTAACTAAACCTAATTTGCTATATATGCATATTTTGTAGTGATTTAATTTCAATATCAAAATCACAAATAATAGAATTATAGTAAAAAACAAAAAACAAAAACAAAAAAAAAACCAAAACAAATGGATTTTTATATTGAAACCTACCATTAAAGCGGCAATTTTTGCCAACAAAACTAAATGGTCAAGGATTGCCAAAATTGCAATGATTTTCAATATTCTATATGTAGTGCATAATATTAAATAAATGTATATAGGCTTATTTGGGTGAGCACAGGTAAATTATTAGAAAAAAATAGAAAATATCAAAATATTAAAACAGACATCATACAAATCATAGTCAGTTTTGCTTTAGGACTTTTAAAGATGAAAATACATAATCCTATTGTTTTATTTTGTGAATTAAATTATTTTTGAATATCTCTGAACAGTCTGACTACAAAACCACACTCTGCCTATAGCCTATGGTTTCACTCACATTAGGAATAATAGGTATAGGTGTATTGTCCAACTGATAAGAAAATAAACAATACAATATCTAACATTTGCGAATCGATTTAATCAAATTGATTCCAATTCAGTTAAATATAGAAACCAATATCACTAGAATGAGAAGTAGTGTATCTTACCCCAATTTGGAATGTAACACAGAAACTCACAATTAAACCAATAAATGACCTATATGGTGAGCTGCTTTAGAAAGAAAAAAGAAACACAGAACAACACTTACACAGATACAGCGCCAATGCTGTGTAGGCATTACAGGCCCAACAAAGAAAACAGCCACAAGATCCTTAGAGACTATGATGAATATAACACCTATTGAAATTCATATAAAACGTATGGCAATGGATACAGCAATACGTTTACGTATAACAGGAGAGTAGAAGGTGACAAATAGAAAAACACCATATGAAAAAATAACGGATCTCAACAAAAGCGAAAAGTACCAAAAACTGAGGAATTAGTGGTAGGACCTTATAGAAAATAATCTGTTTGTGGTGGAAACGGTTAATATAAATCATGTTATTAAGTCTATTAATATTAAACTTAAAGCTTTTATAAAAAAAATCATCCTCTCTTCACTCTCCTCATCCGACGGAACTTACAATAAAAACTTTGATATAGGTATTTTAAATTTTTTTTTCTAGATTACTTTAATATGTGTTAGTCTAAGGCGTCTGAACTTTCATTTAAATCAATTCATCAAGATTTCCTTTCAATAACAGTTTTTCTTTTAAAGTTTTTACGATTCTTTCTTGTTTTCACATTCAACAAAAAATAACAAAAAAAGGAAAATTAACCTGATCCTAGAAAATAACAACAAAATTGGCTGATAGAATTTTTTTTATTATTATCCGTTTTCTTTCTATTTCGGTATCCTTTGAAGTTTTATTTTTTTTTGTTATTTTTATTCTTTTATAGGAATTTATTTTTATTTGCTTTTATCAAATGCAATCTTTAAGGACATCTTGATATCATTGAACAGAATATCCCTACCAATATAATCCTTATGTTGTTATCATTAGATAGTAAAGAAAGGAGAGAAAACAATATTTAGAACACATTGAAGATTTACAATTGATATTGATGATACTGATGATACAAAAGGGTCAATTGTTGTTTTTTTTTTGTTATTGTTTTCTTTTATTATGTTTATTTTTACTTTTTGTTTGTTTGTGTCCAGGATGTTAAGTAAATAAAAACATTTATTTATTTTTTTTTCTTTTACATCCTTTTGAAAGACATAAAAAAGAAGATTCTTTTTTATTTTGTAAAACAATAAATCACAAGTCATTGTTTACTGGTTTCCCCTATTTGTATCCCACTCTATTGTTTGTGTTATTATTACTTGAAAGTTTTTTTTTTTTTTTCTATTTTACTGAAAGTGGCATTTTTTCATCATTTTTTTGTGGCTCCCAAAAGAATATTTATGTTCTGCTGTGCTGCTGTTCTGCTATATTGGTTTGTCCATTCAAATGAATCAAGTACAGTATGAATAAATTAATTTGAAATTGACTAAAGGTTTGTCTATATTACTATCAAATTTATATTGTATACTAGCAGTACTCTTTTTCCTATTCAGTAGTAGCAAAAACGGGATAGAGGCTGCTTGTAATAAAATTTATAAATATATATTATTAATATTGTTTTTATTACCAAGAGCCTCTCTCCCATTTGTACTAATTTACTGAATGCTAGTAGTCGTACGTCTTGAATGTAACGTTAATCTGCAATACAAATTACCGATATTTGATACACTGGTCCAGTTTCTAAAGTTTCGTAACCACAGAAAAATTTAAGTACTGAGCCGCAAAATAATTAAATTGATTTTATTTGAAAGCTTAAAATGTTGAAATTTTGGGCCAGAATTTGTTTATTAGAATATGTTTTACAATTCCTACAAGTTTATATAAAAATTATATGTAAATACTAACGTAATATTTTACGTATTCATTTTACTAATGGCTATAATATCAGTCTTAGTATATTTATTCTGATACAAGTTAACTTTAATTATTGTTATGATAAATTTTATCACATGGGTATTTCCAATTATAGTTTGTTAATGCTATGATCATCCCATAAAACTGCCATTTTTGTTGAGATGTCATTTTGTAGCCGTTTAAGATAACTTGGAATAACATATATGTTTATTATTCCAACACCTACTAATGAGTTCTAGTAGTGTTGGTGAATGAAACTATCCTTTAATTTTAATTGAACTTGCTGAAACTAATATCACCTCTTAATAATATGCTTTGGTTTAACTTAATTTATATAGTTTTATTATGGTAATTGATAGAATTTTATGACCAACCTCCTGGGTCCATTAGATAATATATTTTACCTTTAATAGTAAATCCAAACTCAATTTAATTATTCCAAACAATTTGTTTTGCGTTTGCTAATAAGAAAATCTCTTAATCGTTGATCTTAAACGGCTACAAAATGACATCACAACAAAAATGGCAGTTTTATGGGATGATCATAGCATTAACAAACTATAATTGGAAATACCCATGTGATAAAATTTATCATAACAATAATTAAAGTTAACTAGTATCAGAATAAATATACTAAGACTGATATTATAGCCATTAGTAAAATGATTGATTTAATTTTAATTTCAAAGTTTTACACGAAGTTTATTTTGTATGTAGATTGTAGACGTTTCGGTAGAATTGGTAGAATAATAAGGAATGTTTTGTTTGATAAATGTTTATATTCATTTTATTTATTAAAAAAGAAAAAATTAGTTTTTATTATAATTTTATTAAATTTAGTTAAATTAATATTTTTAAAAAAATCTAACTAAGCTATACGATTACATTCTAAATATATCCAATAAGTAATTTTAGATTCTAACGATTCCAAATCAGATTCCAACTTTTGTTTGCGATTAAAAATAACGAAAACATTTTAAAAAAAGTAAACAACTAAAATTGCATAAGTTTCGGATGAAATATATAAATCGCGGTGATCATTTTAAGGAATGCTTCTTTGGATGGAGGATTTTAGGAATATTTTACTCCATCACGAATGCTTCTGTGGATGTATAAAAGCAAAAGTATTCGAGTTAACCAGTTTTAAACACAAATGATAAAGTAGACAAATTTCATATTTAGTAAACATTATGCACTTAAAACTGTTTTTATAATTTTTTTATACGATTGAAGTGTATCGTATTATTATGCCATACTGCCACACTACGCGCTATAATTATGTACGTACCATTATATTTAATATAAAGTTGCTACGTTAAATTAAAAAATTACGCCAGTATTTTAAGAAAGAACAGTTAAAATTAATATTTTTTTTGGATGAAGTTTCAATTTCAAATAAAAATAATAACAAATAAATTAAAAAATCCCAAAATATTTGATTAGTGATATAGAAAGTAAAGATTTGATAAGTGTTTAACGCGTGTTAACTTGGGCAAGTTATCAAATTAGATTGAATGATTATCATATAAAAATTTACAATTTTAAGAGTATCAAATTCAATTTAAAATAAATTCAAGTTAAAATTAAATTAAGAAAGTAATGATCAAAATGAATACAGAAAAAGAATATGAGGTTGAGGAAATTTTAGGCAAAAGAATCAGAAATAATCATGTAAGTTTTGATAAGTTACAAAATAATTATTAATATATTGTTAAATTATGTACATATACAACTTATGTATAATTTATTTTGAATTGTCAATAATGATGCAATTGGAAATGTTGAATTATTTGAATTTTATTTATAATTCTTAACTGATCAATTTAATTTTACGGGTAGATTATATTGATAAAAAAAATATAATAATTTAAAGGTTGAATACTATATTCATTGGAAAGGTTACAATCAAGCAGAAAATACATGGGAACCACTAGAAAATATAGTAGATAGAGCTTTGGTAACATCATATGAAGAATATTTAAAATGTAAGATAGAATAAATTTAATTGTAAATATTAATAATTTAAGTTATTGGATATGAATATTATATTTTACCTATAAAGAATTTCACAATTCTAAAATGTTATATTTTAATAATTTGAAGACCAACATAAGATTATAAATGAAGTTGACGTTGTCACCAAAGATATGCTTATAAGTCAAATCAAAGGGTTTGAAGCCGGTCATAAACCTAAAAAAATTGTCGGATCAACCAATGCAGCTGGAATATTATTATTTTTAATAAAATGGAAAGGAATTAAGAAAAAGGATTTAGTTTTGGCAAAAGAAGTAAATGTAAAATACCCACAGTTAGTTATAAAATATTATGAAAAAAATTTAGTATTCCATAACTAATTGCAACATCTTTAAAATTAATGAAAAACTTTTTTTTTTATAGAATCGTTGAACGATTTTTTCAAATTACCGTACATACAGATTTTAATTTTTCGCACTTATAAAATTATGGAAATATTTCATAACTTTTGAAATAAAACTATAACATATCAATTAGCAATAATTTAAAATTAATTTTATTTAATTGTAGAAAATCTTTCGAAAAAAATTCTTAAATTTGCATAAGTGATAGTGGTGAAAAGTAATTTCCTGGACAAAATATAAACATTACTTCTGTTAGGCTATTAGTAAATTAAAGATAAATAAAAGAAAAAAATGCAAATCCTACAATATAGAATATAAAACTGCAGAAAATATATTTTAATGTTTGAAACCTTTAGAAGAAAAACCGATATATTATTATGTATTGTTATTCACACATATTTTTATAAAACATGTTTGGTTAATTCTACATATTACGTATATATCCACACGTAAGTATTGAATTTAATTCATGATTTGTAAAACATTATTGTCATGAACTAAAATTTTAAATTCAGTCATCTGAAAAACAAAACAAAACTAGAATTTTTAGAAAATATTTTCTTTTAAAAAGGAAACTACCAACTCAATGATTTTTAATTAAGATTACTTATGTTAGAATCTAGTAAGTACATATATATACATTCAATCCAATGTTTAAAAAATACTAACTTCTAGGTACCTAAGTATACGAGAAAAAATCTTTTTTTTTCAATAACCTAGTACATAATATCATATCATAGCCTACATTAGATACAATCTGGAACAAGTTAGTTAGGAGATGTCTAAATTATTTTCACCGGTACACCCTACTGATGAGCTGAGCTCAGTTACAGTAGTGTTGAAATGACGCAACACTTCTATTCTATATACATTTTCTCATATACATTACATACTATAAATATACTTATATATGTGTGTACATATGTATATAAAAATATCCATAATTAATACATATAATTTTGTTTTAAAACTATTACCAATAATAACCGTGGTATATGCAAGCATCGTAGGTACCATTATCAAATAAATTAAGATTGAAAACCTACCCCGGAAAATAAAAAAACATACAAATTCAGTAAAAACCAAACAAAAATATACTCATCAAGGCACTGCTTATGTCGGTATCTATACGGGTACTATTAGCTTCCATCCATAAAGCGCAATACCTATGTATTTCTTTCAACTTGGAATAAAAGTTGTACCTGTTAAATTATAAATTTTAACCTAATACTTAACCTAATAGTATATTAGTATTAGGTATAAATTATAAATTATATACCTAATACTAATATACTATTTATGATAGTAATTTTAAAATATCAAATATTCCAAAATACGAACGTAACGAAATAAAAGAGTTCCTATTTTAATTTTTTCACTAACCCGAAAAGCTATTTACCAAAACTTTTATACAAAACACAAATGAACTGGAAACAGTAAATCCGTAATTATAATATTTTTTTTTGTAAAATTTTACACTTTTTCAAGCGAAAAAGATGGTTTTTTTTTTCTATTCTTTTGAATAAAAGTGATTTTTTATCGCTCTGTTTTTTCTCTAGTAAAACCTTTTTTATGCACCCTCATTTTGAATTAATATAACTTCTAAACTCTTATCCTTGGTCGAAATAGTTGCATCGGAAATTATGAAATTCATTGAATTATTATGAGTATTGATAAAAAAACAATAAGAAAAATCTTGATCTGCTGATCTGCACCAACGAAAATATACTTTTTTTAATATCATGTACCGTATAAACCATATTCATGTACAGTGGCTTCAATATTACACCCGCTTCCTTTCTTTTCTTATTCCAATAGAATTTAATAAATTCGAAAAAAATTTGCTTCAAAAAAATAAGCAAAAACAAAAAAGTAAAAATATAAACAAGAAAACAAAAAAATTAAAATATTTTAAATAATTTCCTAATACCCCCATATTGACTTTAAATTTTAATCCAATTCAACATTTTCCGGTTAAAAAAAAACACACTTTAAAACTTTCTATTTTAGTTGCCTTGAAAGAAAAATTTTCGTGCGAATGACCAGAAGGGAATTGACGAAGCTTACAAAAAACGAAAAGATAAAAAACGAAAAAAAAATTGAATGTAAAATTTTTTAAACTTTTGTT
The DNA here is from genome assembly GCA_963942445.1 of Argyra leucocephala. Lineage (NCBI taxonomy): Eukaryota > Metazoa > Arthropoda > Insecta > Diptera > Dolichopodidae > Argyra > Argyra leucocephala. The sequence continues at coordinate 41,276,226 of OZ012678.1, forward strand.
GTAAAAACAGCATTCTAGCAGCATCATAACTAGAAGAAGTAGAGTAAAAGTGCAATGCAATGAAAGACAGTGAAAGTTTTCAATTTTTTTTTTTGTACTTTTTATTAGTGATGACGGGTCAGTCATTCTACAACAGTTCCTTGATTTTGTTTTGGTAGTAACGGTAGTATATATATATATAAAAAAAATGTAGCTGCATCATATTTTAAGTGTTTTTTTGTATTAACCAATTTATTTTTTCTATCTTAACAAAAATGGAGTCTACTTAGTTCAACAATGAAAAGGTGTTAAGAATAAGAAGTGAAGAAAAAAAAATTACCTAATAAAATTATTTAAAGTTGGTTGTTGTTTATTTTTTTTTTAGCACTTTGAATAACGAAAAATTTCCTGCAAATTTATAACTAAAAAGTAAAAATAATCTTGACAGTAAAAAAGGAAATTTTTCAGAATAAAATTTCATCCTTATAATTTTTTTTTTTTTTCTTTTTAAGAAAATGCAATTCTTTTCGTCAAAAATAAAATAAGATTTTTTCAATTTAGTTAAAAAAATTTCAAACAAAGTAACCAAATACGTTTGTGCATTATTTACGATTTTGTTAAAATCCAATTTAAGTAATCCGACTATCCGAAAAAAATTAGGTCAACGCCTTTGGGATTTTTAATGTCAGTAAGAAATTTTTAATAAAATTTTCTATTCTTTCATAGAAAAAATTTCAAAAGAAAATTTTTAGTGATTTAACATTTAAGGCACCGAGAGATTTTTTATCGGCTAATCAAAAAATATTTTTTTCGTCCATGCTCTATTTGTCCAAAAATCGTTCAAAAATCGTGAAAATAAAATTATAAGTTTAATACAACTAATAATATGTATGTACATACATACATACATACATTATGTACATTATGTATGTTACAAATATACAATTTTATAAGACTGTCTTTATACAAATAAATACAACAGCTTGACTGTTTAATTTGAAATTTACTCAAATTTGCTCCTTATGAAATAACAACTAAGTCTCTTCTTCCTTTACCTTCGTCTTGTCATTTATCTACGCAATGTATGAAAACGTTTTTAATTCGGTCCTTTATTGTGACATTATCTGATAAATCTTAGAATTTTCATTTCAACTACATGTACTCTACATGTTATACTACATTGTTCGTGTCTTTTGTGTGTCTTCCAGCATCAGAATCCAGGAATAAGCGCAAGTTAAACTTCTGTGTTGTCTATTTTATCCCTCCTTAAGGCAACAGTTTGATCTAATTATTTATATACTAGAAAAAAAATAAGTAACATTAAATGACGTATAAGTAACTTAGCTAGCCGAGTAGTGAAGCAGTCGAGTATACGAATATAACGACCGGGAAGCACAGCCCACGGGTTCCAACCTCGTGAGAACCGAAAAATTTTTCAAATGATGAAAATTACTGAAAGTATTTTTCAATACAGCCACATCGGTTCTAATATAATAAACAAATAATTAATATTTAAAAAAGGCCCTGTTGTAAATAAATAAATAAAATAAATAATTATATTAATTATATTTGGCCTTCAGAATGAATTCTACCAAAAGAAAAGTTTTAGAAGACAACAGAAAATTTAACAAACATTGGGGAGAAAAATTTTTTTTTATAATACAGAACACAAAATTAACATGTTTGATTTGCCGAGATATGATATCTGTTTTTGATGAATGTCAGAAGACATCATGAAACAAAACATGGCGCGTATGTGAATTTTAATAAAGAATTGAGGAAAATTAAGCAAATCTGAATTAAAATCTCAGCAGAAAATGTTTAGTTCTTCATTAGAACTACCGACACTACCGTCTAATATCGTAAAAGCAAGCTATTATGTCACATTGTTAATTGCGAAAAAAATTAAGCGATTTTCGGGAGGTAAATTTGCAATAGAACGTTTGGCAGCCGTTATATATGATATTATATCAGATGAACAGAAAATGATTTCAAGCATATGTTTTTCCCGTCAAACTTATGTCGTCACAAAGCATATTATATAGCTTTCGACGAAAGTACAGATATTTCTATTCTTATTTTATTTTTCTATTCTTTACATTTAGATACGCTTTCTGGACTAACAAGGGATGGTGCACCGGCTATGTATGTTAAAAATAAAGGAGCTGTAAAGTTGTTTGTGAATAAACTGGAGGATAAACTGGAGATTCTATCAAAACTATTGAAATATTTGTAATACACTGTTTGATACATCAACAAAATTTATGTGCTCAAATATTGTCCATGAACCATGTGGATATGGATGTAATAAAAACAGTTAGCTATAAAATATGACAAAACGTTTGAGATATGTTCTTCTCCATTTCAAGTGAACGTTTACCGTTTAGCAGAAAAATATCCTAACTCAAGATTATTTGCTCAAAAAGTTGTAATCGCCTCCGGATCTAAATACCAGTTTGTGAAGCTTTTTTTTTCAAAAATGAAATTTAATAAATCTAAATTTCACGCTTCATTAACAGACGAAAATTTTGAAAATCAATTAAGATGTGCAACTACCAAAATTGATGTAAATTTAAAAACATTGAGTGATCACAAGGAAAAACAAATATCACATTAATAAATATTAGATATATTTAGATTTAAATATGTACTGAAATAATAAACGGTTTAAAAAAAAATACTCTTGAATATGTACTGAAATAAAAAAAACAAATGATGCAATAAAAATTGATTTTTTCATATAATATATAAGCCGCACACAATTTTAGATCAGAAAGTTGGCACCCAGAGTGATTTACTCTGGCCTGACCTAAAGTATACTCTTAAAGACTAATACTTTTAAATTTGTTCAACAAAAATAAACAATAAGATTCGGAAATAAAAATTATATTAAATATTCAGGTAAAAACCCATAAAAATAATAATGAAAAATAAAATAAAAAAGTATCAAATCAAAGTGATAAAAAATAATTTAATTATTATGAAATGACGTAAAACAATTTCTAGTTTTATTGAAGCAAAGTGAAATATTGAGCCTTATTCTGAGAAGCGAATCACTTTTTCGCTACGTACCGGTAGAGCATCACATTGCATCACATTTGGTATTCTGAGAAGCGAATGATACGATATGTTGCAAAACTGGCAGCATTGCTCGTTAAAATTATCAAATTTTTTTTTTATATTTTGACATTTTTTGTTTGAAAAGTGAAATTAAGTGAAGTTAAATTAAAACTTTATAGTTATTAAAAAATGTTTTTTTCATTTATATTACGAATCACAGTATAATAAAAAAAATGTGTTCAATTATATTTGTTTTTTTTTTTTAAATCCATTAAGTATTTTAGGCCCTCGAAAGAAGCCATTGCAATGATTATAGATAAATTAGGCAATAATTTAAATCATCCATCAAATTGGGATTTTATAACAAATTTGGATTCCCAGGAATTATTGTATGTTGATGGAACACATGTAAAAATCATTACACCAACAAACATTCAAACTGCTTCCTATTTGTAACTTTTCTATAATTAAAAATGTAAAATAATATTTAATAATTATTTTTAAATATATATATATATATATATACATATATAAATAAAATTAATTTACTTGAATTTTACGTTAATTATATATTTACCTTTTCTCATTCGCCATCTTTCACTACCTTTTTCTATAATGATATATTTATCGTTTTTTCTGACAGCGAAAAAAAAAAAATCGACTCTCGTAATACCATGAAAACCGAAACGTTGCGAAAAAAACCGATCAGTATCGCTATTTCGCTTCACAGAATACCAAAAATTAAATTTATCATATTTTTCTGTACGTATCGAAAAATTCGCTTCTCAGATGTTTATCAGTTTATCACCTTTAACGAATGTATAACTTTCGCTTTTAGGTATCTTGTAGCCAGTAGAATGTGGAATAATTCGAAAAAATCTTATAACAAAATTTGCACTACTAGTTCCTAAATTTTGTTTGGTTGTTAGTCTGCTGTGTATTTTATTTTCATCCCCAGTGTATATTTCAAAAGTATAACATAATTCTGAGATACCATGGAGTAGATATAATTTAAATCTCCATTTATGTGGTTTCATTGGGAGATATTGCTTTAAATAACTTTTAGTTTTTGTTGAACATAACTGTTCGTCAACTGATAAGCATTGTTCCAAAAGAATAGTATCAAATCTTTCTTGAAGAGAATTTATTAATGAACGAATTTATAATCTGTCATGGGTTTTCTTTAGATACATGTAAATCGTTATTATTAAAATGTAACTACTGTCGTCTTCTTTCAAAAGTGTTGATATACATTAGGACCGTTCCCGTACTTTTCTGGTAAAAACTTGCAAATGAGAGAAAAAAAAAGAAAAAAGAGTTAAAAAAACTCTCATCTGCAAGTAAAAGTACTGGAACGCAATTCTTGTAAAAACTTGCAGCTGTCAAACAGCTGACAAGCAATCTGACATTCTGAAATTAATTTAATTATAAACAATCATTTTAAATTTCCGGAGGTGTTTTTTTTAAAGAATTGTACATAATTAAATTTAAACGAAATGGCAGCGGAAGATATAAAAAATATATATTACTAAGTAGCGATTCGGATTACATTTTTATTACATTTTTTTAGTGAAAGCGAAACTGAAGAGTTAAGGAATGTAATTCTAAAGCAAGTGCTGTTGGAGAACTTTTTACATAAAAACATAAGACATTGCATTCGAAACTATTTGGAAGAAATAGTTCCAGGTTATTGTGAAGAGGAATTTGTAAGACATTTTCGTGTAAGCAAAAATGTTTTCAAATATTTATATGAAGAACTGCAAACATTTGAAAGTTTTGCAAACCTACGTGCAGATAAAAAATGTAGCTCAGAAAAACATATAGCTGTATTTTTATGGTTTGCGGGTCATGAAGCTTGCTGTTATAGAGACTTAGCTGACGATTTATCCTTATCAAGTGTATCCGTATTATTAAATTAAATTATACATATATTACAATAATAAAGAATTATGAAATTTATCCTCCACTAAATTATATTTTTCATTTTTTTTAATAAATTTCATTTAAAAAACAAAATTTTGCATAACAGGCACATATGAGAAATTACAAAAGTAAATAAAAACATAACCTAAAAAATACAACAACAACAAAAACAACAACAAAAATTTAAGGTATAAGTTTTTACAAGTTAAAATTTTACTTGCAAAAACTTATTCGAGAGAATGTTGTTGAACTTTGTTGAACGAAGTTGAAAACATATGTTTTCTCTCGTTTTTAGAAAAAACTCTCAGTACAGGAACGACTTCTGGTAAAAACTTGGAAAAACTTGGATAAGTTTTTACAAGATGTGCGTACGGGAACGGTCATATTGTTTCTGCAATTGATATGAAGATATGTACACCAATATATTTATTCAGATCATGTGTCAAATTAATGTGTCAAATTGACATCCATGCTTTTAAATTTGTTTCAGCTGGAATAAAATTTAAATTACTTAAACATATGCACATCAAATAAAGCAGTATAATTTAATAAATTTGCCAACATATTTTTGAAAACAACAAAACAGTATTGAGATATTATGGAAGAAAAAATTATAGAATTTGTCAAAGAAAATCCTCTAATTTACGACAATTGTCAATAAATTTATATATTTATATTTAACAATAGCATTTTCCATTTTTTTTTAAATTTTTTATTAGAGTTTTTTTGTCTGTTAATATAATTTTAAATTTTGATTAGTTTGAATTTTTAAAATGCTGCTTCTGCTGGCATCGCTGTTGCTGCTTTGCTGCTAGGATGTATTTCTAGCTATATGGTTAAAATAGTTTTTTTTTTTGTTTTTTGTCTAGTATTGTGCTGGTGTACTTCTTAGTTTACTGCTCTTAGAATTGTATTTGTATTGATGGTCCCAGATTCCCAGTAAGCATTTTATGTACTTATTTGTGTGTAGAGCAATGTGTTGTTGTGTTGATGTTTGTTTTAGTCCATATATGTTTTTTATTGCTTTTGTTTTGAATTATTTGTAATTCTTGAAATTTGGTTTTGTTCATAATATCCCATCCCACAATGGCATATACAAATGAACTATGGAATACGCTAAGAAACAGAGTTATCTTCCATTGAATTGGTATCCTGTGTGTTATTCTTCTGAATATACCTGCTATTTTTTAACCTTTTTCTATTTTAATATTTGTTTGTGTTTTCCAGTTCAATTCAGCATCTTAATTTGGGAAAGCTTTCCAAGTTTTAAATTGCTTCCCTATTAAATTACAATTTTATGACTTAGCATAACTGTGCATTCGGGTCAACATGATTCATATGAAATCAACATAAAAATTTTGTTCAATCCCTAATCCTGAACCGTGTTAAATTGTAATAAATTGTTTTCAATAAAGCTTGAAAATTTCTTAATTATTGTGTTATACAATATACATATTAATACGAATAGAATAAATGATCTAATATAAATAATGGATTGACCCCACTCTCATAATATATACATACACACATTTAAAATAAATTCTAAAATTTTAATAAACGTTGCACAGATGTTTGTTCTAAAAATGAATAAATGCTTGAGGAAATATTTATTTAAAAATGAATGAATCCTTTTGTTTTTATATATAATGGGGTTTTGTCCATTTAATGCTATCAAACAACCACCAACTACTTATTTGTATAGTTTAACAATAATTTTTGGTTTGTTTTCTGAGTTTTCGGTTTGTGGTTGACCTAATGAAGCAAATAAGATAAATTTGGTTCTACATATTTTTGTTTTAGAAATTTATAATTTCAATAATATCATCCTAATTTATTATTTAGATTTTATCGTTTTAAAATCCATTCTGCAGACGAATTTTCAGAATTACTTGGATCATAATTTATTTTTAATAAGGTGTCTCGATCTTATTCTTTAAGAAAAATATCAATATATTGATTGAATTTCTTTGATTGCCTACAACACAATGAGTTATCTTTCAAATTTAATTTTCGGTAAATTAAGTAATTGGGATTCAAAGTTAGATTACTGTGTGAGTGACGTGTATTTTATTTTGGCGTCCTCTCATTCCAAAGTCCACTTTCAAACTACACACGGAGAGTCCTGATAAGTAATTCGAATAGAGATTGGGTAAAAAATCTCAGTGGACAATAAGATCGGAGACATATGAGAAAGGCCAACTACATAAATATTAGTCCTAAACGACATAATGAAGCGATTTAGTGGTTGTAAGCGATTTAGCAGTAAACGCCACATACCCTCTCTTGTAGTTATAGATGAAAAACTAAATTTATTGTACCGTAATTTCGTCTTCATTAACAGAAAAATTCTATTTTATTTAGTAAATAGCAAATTATATTCTTCAACTGTGTTTTGAGCAATAGCAAAAGAATATTTATAGCACGAGCAATGTTATAAAAATATGAGAACATTTCCTTGAAATTTTCGGGAATTCAGTAGCAGAACACATCATCCAAGAGCATCACAGTATTTTTAAAGAAGACATAGTAATGGTAAATTACATAAGAGTTTCTAGGAATTTAGATTCAGTTGAAAGCATCGAAATTCATAAAATTAAAAATCACTCACTCCTAAATAAATTCAAAGGATATTTTTCCTTATTTAAATTTTTAGTAAAATATAATAGAACAAATAAAACCACCCCGACCTGTCACTCTAACGTTGGAAATTATATTTCAAATGCTAACTATAAAGTGAGTGATATTATGAATAATAAAAGTATTATTACTCAGTCTGTACTTCATTGGATAAGAAACAACCATTCAGCTGCAAAAATGTCAAATTGCTACCTGTACAATAAAAATAAATATGACGATTTTAGATTTCTTTCCTCAGTCGAGTAAAAAACACTGAAGAATTCTGCAAATAGTAGACGAAATACGTATATTTGTATGATGAGCATACTTAGTAAAGTTAAAAGGAAAATATTCGATTATTTTCGAACTTTATTAGTTAAACGGATCAAGTTAAAATAATTTCATTGAATGTGTTACATAGACGTTGTGTACGCAAATCCTATAATACAGAAGGTAGTCGATTCGAATACAGAAAGATCACAGTGAGTATCAACGATACAAGCATATTACAAGCATATTAACGTAATACTTGATGTTGCCAACTACGGAAAACGTACAGAGAAAACTTGAAGGAGATGTTGAGCGAAAATTAAATGTACACAAGGTTATCATCATCATTTTCCTGTAACCCCATCTAGAGCATAGTACATGGTTATAGAACCTGCTAATTAAGTTAGTAATTAAGAAAATAAGGTTATAGATATAAATCTAACATATTACTTATGTATTATGTAAGAACGGCATTCAGTATTGAGAAAAACCGATAAAATATTATACGCTGGTTGGCACAGTAGGTAGAGAGCCTACCTTTCAGCCAAAAAGTTCCAGGTTCCGATGAATAAAAAAAATGCTTTATGGGTTTTTCGACCCGGTCCAATACCCTTTCTCATTTGGATGAAATAAATGACAAAAAATAATTGAGAGTATAATCTGGTAACAAATTAAATAAAATGGAGCTATTAAATTTAAGAAGGCTTAGTTCCTTACAATAGCAGTAGTTTTCCACATTTAATCAGTTGATGGCTTAGATTGATAAATAACTGCTCGAAATATTGTAGATATTGTAGTATAAACTTGCAGTACCGTACTTAATTAAGCACGAAAAGGTGATTCTACGTAAGTTATTGTCAAGAGTTATATAAAAAAAAAAAAGATTCTGGAAAGAATTAAGTAGCAAAAAAAAAAGAAAAAAAATAGTGTTCGATGAATATAATAAATTTAGAAATCTAAAGGGATACATCTTGTATATTGTTTCCATATGTGTCAGATACATAAATGTATTATGTTATATTCAATATTTGGTATGAAGTTTTGTTGAAACCATATCAAAAAAAAATTCAACATAAATTAGAAAATAACCTTTTATAAAAGCGAACTTTAATAAGGTTATAATACCGATAACTAAATATTATAATACTATTATATTATAAATTATATATTTATTATTTGGTATATAATAATAAAGTTGATTATTAAAATTATTAGTATATTATATTTACTAAGTTTATTAATTTCAAATTTTGAAAATTTTGTGTACTGAATTATAAAAGACCACAATAATTTCTGGTTCTTATAATATGAAATGAAGATTCGGTTTTGTTAACATAAGACATATACATACATACATAAATATACGAATTATTTACGAACATATAAAATAATTATAAATTATTTCTAATTTGATAAATTTTACACTGTAAAATTAATTTTCCTCATTATTATAGTAGAGATTCTTTGGAATATTTTAATGAATTTTATGGATTTGAATTATAAATTTTATTATCAAATTTGTTTTTTGATTTGTCGCTTATGAAAAAGAAAGTGAGTGTTGATAATTTAATGTATTTATTTTTTAATTTACCTTCAATAGAGTCTACTATCATGTTTTATTGACAGGGAGTGTTCTAGGTTGACATAACCAAAACGACCCCGGTTATACAAAAAAATAGCCAAAACAAAAATTTTTAAATTGATTTTATTTCGCTACTTTTCAAATATTCATCGAACCAAGCAAAAAATATAAAAAAATCTTTGCAATCGGTCAAAAAATGGAAAGATTTTTAGGAAATTTTAGGAAATTTTGACGACCTTGACCATACAAAAAATAGACAAGAGGTTTGAAAGGCTTTCTTAGAATATTCACTAAAACAATCTTTGCAATTTTTATATTTTAATATTTAAGTAACGAAATAAATTCAATTTGACAATATCAACCTTTTTGTCTATTTTTTTGTATGGTCAGAAAATTAGGTTTTGAGGGAATTTTTTTAATTATGAAATATTACAAATTTTGACGACTTCGATCATGTTGCAATGTGTTGTTTCAATGGCTAATATGTACGGTTAAAAGGACCCTAGTAAATGCAGTTGCTCCCATTAACAAACAGAAGTATAGTAGCATTTTCGTATAATTATTCGATGTCAGACAAATATCTTATCGAATGTCTTATTCATGTTGAGACATTTTAATTGGTTGACCTATGCTATAGTGTCATAATTAAATTTTTCAATGACAGATTCAACGTTTTAATGCCTTATTTTATAAATAATGCCTAATCTTATTTTTTAATTTTTTTTTTTTTTTTCAAACCTTCTTCAACATTCTTGAGATGCAGTTCTATTGTTTAGATCTTCCCTTCTGTCTTCTTCTATTGTTCAATAGCACTCTATCTAGGTATGATAAACATGTTATTTAATTGCATAAATCATTTTATGTCGTTACACTGTCATTCTCTATTATTAATCAATCATTTACAAGGAAGACCATTTTTTATTTTGCTATTGGCAAAAATTAAAAATCAGCTTGTAATAAGAGAAATTAATTGAAATTTCATTGGAAAGGTGACAACCACTTTTATTTCAATAAAATAAAATTTTCTTAATTATTGATAATCCTGAAATGCCTTTTAATCATTATGACGTATATATATTGTAAGTATTCAATTTCTTTCTCCTTATTTTCATACAGTCTGTAAAAGTAATTAATATCCAATAAATGTAATAAAACTTCTTCATAAAATGTTCATTAATTATTTTATTACATCAATTAAATTATTTTTTTTATTCAATAGTGTAACTGACGGAGTGGGAGTGAGGCAGGTTCTTTAAATATATTATTATCAGGTATTATACATAACCATCATATTTAATTACTCCCATCATTTTGTTTTGATAATGATCATTATTGCTTTTGTTTTTCAAAATGAGAACTGCACAATGTGAATAGACAAGCAAATTGGAGTTTTTTCTTTGATAATTTTTTGGGGAGTAAACAACTTTTTTGTAATACCTACATTTTATTAAATTTTCTTTTTTTCTATTATTGTTATTGTTTCATTTTTATTTGTTACATCAATTTAAATATAATAAAATTTAAATTACATTTCCTTTATTTTATGTTTACATTCATATACCATTGTGGCTCCATCCATCCTTTTGTTACATTACTTTTTTCTTTTTTATAAAATATATTTATTTTTTAAACAATTTTTTATCAACAATAAAAATCTGAATGTCATATGTGAACCAGAAAATATTAATACATTATATATTAATTGTATTATATGAATGTATTAAAATTAAAACAAAAAAAAAAAGAATCTTCCGTCCAGTTAATCAAAAATTTACATATCTATATATAGATACCCACATATAGATATGTAGGTATAAATTGTGATTTTTTCCTTTTTTTTTTGTAAATTTTGGGTTTCCTTTTTAATGTTTGCTATGAAAAACACATTTCCCAGGCATTTCCCAGGCTATCGAAACAATTATATTTACATACATAGTATCAGTTTCTAGAGATTCAATCTCTATATACAAGAAAGTTCAAAATTCGAATGAATGTAACGAACGAACGAAAATACTCATCGAATTTGGAAATAGTAAAAAAAACTAATTGAGGTGTAGCTTAAAACTCTTAAACTGTTGTAAGATGAGACGAGCATAGAAATTTTTAATCACCCAAAATTAATCGCTATAAAATATACGTAAGAGTTCACAGACGTACCTTTCCTTGTTACAAAAAGACCAAAATTACGTAAGCGACCGCCGAACTAACAATATCGTAAAGCTGAATTTGAAATTACAATTGTGCAGAATATTAAATATTAAGCTGTCAAAATTTCAACCAATCAGAAATTTTTTCCTTCAGAATTTTTCTTTAAAATAAATTCGGTGTGTATTTTTTCAAAAAAATTCTGCACAATTAAATAAAAATTTGATAATTTGTTGTGATTCTATGTAACAAAAATTCTATGGAATTTGTTGCTGCATATTTCTGTTTTTTTTTCGTTTTTTAAATATTTTGTTATTTATTTTTAATAAAAAATTACATATATTTAAAAATAATTTCTTATTCATTTTTAAATTTTATACAATTTTATAATTTATTGAGAGTAGTTTTATAATTTATTGAAGTGTGGAAGTGTAGTAGATGTAGATCTACAATGATTTGTACAACGATTTCGTGAACACACCCTTGTACTATCGATATTGTACTCGATGTAGAATTGTGACAGCGGTTTGTTTACATATGAATTTTATTCATAATTATGAGAATAAGTGAGAAACAACTTTTTTTTCACTTGTAACTACATTCATAAAATAAGTCAATTAAAATTTTGTTTCAATTTAAATTTTTGAATTAAAAAATGATTTCGGTCATTATCTCAGTCATTTTCCAAATATATATATATATATATATATATATTGACTTTACAAATGTCAAACTTAAAAAGCACAATAGCAATTAAAGTAAAATACTAAAAGTACAAATAGGTTTGAGTCTTGAAAAAATATGCCTTATTTTTGCCTTCCAATATACAAATAGTTTTTTTTGATTTGAAGATGGACAATATGGTCCTGAAATTTTGACTACTTAAAGGGTCATTTACGCATTGTTAATACGGTGTTCTTAATTTTTTTAATTTTCGAATCGCATTTGGGAGAGATGTTATATTTTTTCGCATTGTATCTGAAATTTGAAACAGAATGTGATGCGAATTTTTTATATGCTAGTTAGGCTCTAGATGTTTCCATTTTTTCTTTTCTTTGTTGCGGCCTTGTATATTTTGGATTGACTAAACTTAAATTTTGACTAAAGAAAAAGTGGTGTACCTCAAAATTTCTGTTTATTTCTATCGTTCTCATTTCTGTCTGTGTATTTGTCTATTTTCTCGTATAGTCTGGTGGTCAGTCAGCTTAACATTTTTAGTTCGATTTGGGAAACATTCTACAGCTCTTGGTCATTATTGTCAGTTTTCTCAGTGGATTAAATTACTTTGAGTTAATTGAGAACAACCTATCTTTGAATATGCTCTTATTAAGTTGAGGAAAGTGTAAATTTGATATTTAAAGGGATGATTTTAAACTTTCAAAAGTCTGATTTAATAAATATTACCCTTTTGGGTTTTTATATTTAAATTTTACTTTAATCCTTGTTAGTAAAGGCGATTCAGTTAAGACCAACAATAAATTTTGTTATTTTGTTATTTTTTCCATTATTTGTTTGTTTTCAGTGAAAATTTGATTTATTAGTACGAACTTTGTTGAATATTCGCTTTGCTATATGTATGTGTGTAGTGTATATACATACTTATATATAGAATACACGAAGAACTGCATTTTCCATCTTTTTATCAATCTTTTTTTTTTGTTTTTTTTATGCTTTTCTGTACAAATTTTTGCATTGTTGAAATTTCCATTGCAAGAGCTTCCGATGAATAATGAAATATTTAAAAGACAGGAAACAAATTTATTGTTATCTTTTCCAAGTTTTATATTTTTTGTCTTTTCGCCTCATATTTAAAAATAACTAATAAAAAATTAAAATTATTTTCTCTCACATTCAATATCATTCAAATATTGATGATTGATTATGATTGTTTTTTAAATAAAATAAACTTTTGGTATATACTGACGACCAGGTCAAATTTAAACGAATAAAAATGTGTATTAATATTGATTAATGTTTACAGAGGAGAGCTATATTATAATCCCAATGACCCTATTTTGATTGAAAAAAAAAAATCTGATTCTTCATAAAAAATTGTAAGGATTTGAGGATTTTTAAAAATTCTGTTTTTAATGTTTTATTCGATTGAATTTTTTTTTTATTTATTTTTCATTTTATTTGTATAATATTTTAAATATGCCTGAGAATAGCATTACAGAATATTCCTGTTAAATATTATTAGCAAACGAGACTAATGAAACCTAACAAACCAAAAATTTTTAATTCAAAAGAATAATAAGTAAATAATATTATATTTTGTAAGGTAATGTAAATATTTTGAATCCAAAAAAAAAAAATACACATAAAGCATACGAGAACACGCAATCGATAATCTGTAATTGTGATGTCAAAATATAAAGACTGCGACTAATTGAAATCAATGATCTGCGGCCGAAATAAAAAGATATCACTTCTTTATTTTACTTAAAATCTAGTTGAAATAATTTACGGTTAGCTTTCAATCAGTAACCTAATATTTTGTGACTGGAGAAATGAAGACAATAACATTGTGGATTACTAAATCAAGGAAGGTTGTAAAGCCAAATTCGCGTACCCAAAAGTTTTTGTATTGGGGTTCAATTTTTTCAAAATCTAACATGAGGTTGAAAGACTGTCTTGAAATTCAAATAAACCATTATTTATGAACAGAAGGGATATCGAAGTCATTGACAAATCAAAATCGTCATGCCTGTACACTGAAAGAATATTAACACGTTTAATACAAATGGGGGGAAAGAAATGGGATCGATAGCGAACGTTCTTACGAAAACTGCCAGGTGAATAAAAAATTGCACGTCAAACAAATTCAATTCAGTCAATCTAGTTTTATAAAATTCAATGTTTTGATTCGACTTGAAGGTTTTAAGTTCTCCTCTAATGCTATGTTCACATTAAACCATTTACTCATCTTTAATGCTTAAGTATGCTTAAAAAGTTTATTTATTGTCATTAAAGTACGTCAATAACTTTATTAACAAAGTTAATTAACGCAAAACTTATTATAATTAAAGTAGGAAAAAAATGTATGACATATCATTGTAGCTTAGATAAAGGAAGTTAAAAGAAAAGCCTAACTTGGTTTCGTTGCCTTCTATTAGTCATTACTAATATAATACCCTTATTAATCACTACCGTCTTTGATATATCAATACAGAACTTGGTCTGAAGTTGGTTAGTTCCATTGATGTGATACGGGGGCAAAAGAAATCAATACTTTTCTTGAAGGCTCCCAGTAGAAAGTAAACGCACTCCTCAAGAAGCTATGAAGATATTATGAACCTTAATAATATTACTGCATAAATAATAAAATATATGAAAAATTGTATGTCTTCTGATACTGCGCACGTCAATAGTATTAAGCAATTTATTAATTTGAAAGTAGCTTGATTCTGTCTTAAAAGTTTTCATATATGATGAATTTATTGAAGTGGTAAGACATCAGGAGGATGTTTACTTTTAAATAAATTTATTAATAATGTTGCATTTTGACGATTAGTACCATTCGACTATTCTGGTAAGAGATAGGTATCATATAATAAAATGTATACTGTATCCGATCGCATTTGTTTATGAGTACCATTCTCATATTTGAATTGAATTTTATCTTTTTATTTCTAAGCAATTACTAAGCATGTGATGTTGTAATACACAATTATGATAAAAGGGAACGTTCCAAGAGCGACGTACATAGATTTGCAATTGACTAAAATCACGCTTAAAAAGTGAGTTTATTAAGAAATTTCATGTACTTAAATTTTGAAATTTCTAAGTTGATTAGCACTGAACCTGTGGCAGGTAGGGTAGGTCGTGTACAGGTTTTTGTAACCTATTAGGTGTGTTAAGATTAAAAAAATATTAAAAAGAGCTTAAAAGTAAATTTCAATATTATATGTATACGAAATAAATAGTCCCATTAATGGAACAGTTCCCTAATGCCGTCCACTTTTATATTGCCAATAAATCGAAGTTTAAATAATTAAATGGGAAAATGCATTTTCGTAGTAAGGAAACATGTAGTTTTTAAAAAATACTATTAAAGCTATCCGTACCTTCCAATTTCTTAACAATCAAAAGAAATATTTTTTTTTACTTCTGAGCTATTGGCATTAAAGTTTGAACTTTTGGCATTAAAAATTTAGAGAAAAAATCCTGCTGACATAAAATCTCGAGCTACAAAAAAAATATTAGTCGTAAAATTCTAATTTTTTAACAAGAGATGAGCAATAATATTATTTATTGAGAAAAATTCATAAATTTCATTTGAGCGATAAAAACTAGAAATACAACGAATTTTTTCAGCGGTCGGAATCAGGAGGGTGAACGGAGAACGATGCCATTGCGTTAGTACTACAGGATCAACTAAATAGAAATAGATTAGTTTGTGCAAAAAAAAAAATTCTTAGACAGTTATGAATCATTATTTTGTAAATAATGATATTCAATTAGCATCTGAAGTTTATTGTAACTCGATAAATCTTCTTATTGGTAACCAGGTGACATAACGATTAAAGCATGTACATATAGGTAAAAATTTTTCACTTACAACCTATATCGCTTATTCTATAAATTAAATTTTACATAAGTTTTACTTTTCTTAGATACCTCATTCTATTGAGATACAATTCTGTTGTATTGACTTTGATTCACGAACTTTAGAATATTTATGAAAATAATTTTAAAATTAATTGCAATTAATATAAAAATAATTGAAATTCTAAATAATATAATCTTTGAAAACAATATTTTAAAAACTTTTTTTAAAAGCCCTCATATAATTCAAAATAAATTTTAAGAAACCATTTCTTTCAAAAAACTACAAAAAAAATGGAAAAACCAATATATGTGTACTCATAAATTTAAAGCAATCAAAAACAATTTTTGATAAATTTTTAGTAGAACCCAAAATAATTCTATTAAAATTTCTTTTATTTTAATTTAAAAACCTTTATTGAAATTTTTATTTGTAGATGAGTCTGAGCATAAAATTAGAACATTAAAAATTAATAAACTTTTAATTTTTTTTTGGTTTTTTTCAGATTTAATACTTTCTCCACTTCGAATACGATATGTACCTACTCTCAATTTCTTTAAAACCAAAATTTTCATAATAAAAATTTTTAAAATTGCATATTATGTCCAAGAGTGTCCATACTCTGTCTGATAAATGTTTGTTTTCACAATTCGAATCTAATTTTGCTAATTTGATTGAATAAAAGAAAATTATTTTCAAATATAACGAGCTGAATAGACAAAATACAGTGTTGTTGATATTAGAATATTGTGATCTGGCGTATGACTTCTGAAAATAAATTGCTGTAAGAGATTAGGTTAATAACTAAGAAATACTGATTATAACTAAAGAATAAGTAGGTAATTCAAAATTCTTATTGTTTCTGCAAGTGTAATTTATTCTAAGTCGTGTTTTTTTATGACTTGGCTGACCTGTTTGTGTGTTTTATAGGATTATTTCAATTAAGGTGGATTTTAAATGAAACTTACAAGCTGGGTGGCACACTAGGTAGAGCGCCTGCCTTCTCAGGTTCAATTCCCCACGAAGGCAAAAATTGATTTATGGATTTTTCAACCTGGTCTAGTACCTTTTGTCATTGGGATAAAATAAATGATAAAAAATAGTTGAGAGTTTTGATTATCACTAAGAACTAAATATAGTTATGCTATTATGATATAGTTTTCCACATGATTTATATTTATATTTATTTTTCTTTTATTAAGATATGAATGTAGACTAAAATAGTATTCAAAGATTTTCTGGAAATACTACAGTTTATTACTTATATGTATTTCAAGCTGCAGTAGATAATAACTGTATATTCAAAGATTGCTAAGATCGGAACGGATGGGATGGAAGATAAAACCGTCGCAAGGACTCCCATTGAAAGTGAGGGTTCCTTTAAAGCTCACTCGAGTTCTAAAAATTGCTATTGAAGTTATTAAGACTTTAGTAAAGAATAACAACAAAATAACATCTTCCATTATGATAAAATGACAAATAAATTAGAAACAATTCAAAACTGTAGTGTGAAACTTTTCAAATTTTAGCAAAACCTCTTTTCTTCGATTAATTTTGACTGTTTGTTGCAAACTATTCCGTTTCAAATTTGTGATACCCCAGGATTTATATTTATTTATATTTTTAATTTGAAATTACCATCTTCACCATTCTGTCCACAAATTTTTTCATCTTGTCCTAATTTTCGAAATCTCGTCTTCGAAAATATATCGATTGTTGTCTTTTCAACTAGTTAAGAAATCTATTTTTAGTGACATTCTAATTCTAAGTTTTCCAACTCTTTTTTCTATAAATTTTTTGTATATCTTCTATAGATCCGTATCTATCATTACTATTTTTAATGCTTACATTGGCCTGGATCCTATTATTAAAAATTCAATGTTTAAGAATAAAATGGAATAAAATTTGAGATTGAATCGAAAGATTAATGACACCCCAATGAACATAAATGCATATACATATACATCAATATTTATTGTTGTTCTTATTATTAGGATATTATTTGCATAAAATTTTAACTCTTTCTAAACCTATCTTTTACTTTTTCATATATGGATGTGTATATTTTAAACATTTTAATTCAAATCAATATAAATTGCATAAATGACATTCCTATGAATAACACACACACCCATACATAATATACATACCCATATTGACATATAAATAAAAATTTTACTATAAATTTCCGGAATTTATATTTTATAAGGTTATGTTTGCTAACATTTTTTTTTTCTTTTTGTTTTATTTTTATTTTTCTTTAAATGGTGAAACAAGAACATTATTTTCTGATGAAAATAAAAGATTTATTGATTTTATTTGTTCCTATAACTTTTCTACCATATATCCACCACTGACTGATCACATATTTTTCCAAAATCAATACTCTAAATTTGAAATATTTTAAAAAGTAGTAAATTTTAAAAGGGGTACTCAATTCAAGCCGTTCAAACTTTATTATTTAGAAAATGCAATCTTTATAATATAGCCTATAAGAGATATTATTAATTGAATAAAGAGCAATCTTTTTTCGGGTTAGGTAGTTTTAGAATTTCTAAAATTTATTTTAAATAAATTAGAAATGAAAAAACAAATATAAGATGTATATATATAAAAAGGTAAAAAACAGGGCAACAATTCAGGTCATTGTTTAATTTTTGTTAAAATTATTAATCTTTGTAACAGTAAATTATTTTATTTTGAAAGAGCTGGAAGAAGAATGAAGATATGGTTCAGAGTTTAAATCACGCAGTGGATAATTATTATGTTTAAAAAATGTTTTAGATTTTTTTTTAATTAATTCGATTACAACTTTGGTTATAATCATTATAAAATAAATGAAAACTATATGCTATTATGAAGCCGAAGTTTTGCTACCGAATTTCACAACAAGCGTATATTTTTTTATAAAATGAGAAACGTTTTTGGGAAGGTAAGCATTTTGCATCGAATGAAGAGATTTCTAGATTTGTGTTTTCATGTTTGAGCCGACGGGTTTCCGAACAACCAAATAAAAGTTTAAATAAAGAAAAACTAGTTATTTTGTTTGATTGTTCGTATGTCAAGTAAAAATGTATGAAGCTCATCCTGTAATTTGGCATTTAAAAAAACAAGGATTGCATTGTAGTAATTTTATATTAAAAATTTGAACCCTCTGCTCCGTCATTGGAGATTGTACTCTCTTAATATTGGGGTATATTCATATTTTAAAAACTAACTTCGAAATTATCGCAACATTATGTGTAGAACAGAAAATTAAATTACACTAAAATAGAAAAAAATATATATATACCTATATTGATATCATACCTGTATTGAAATCATACTGTGTAAAAATATTCGAAAGTACGATACTATATCTAATCATGTTAAACAACATAAATTGAATTGTTTACTTAAGGTGGTACATATAGGTAGTGTAGCTATGAAAATATTAAATTTAAATATAACCTCAGATATTTATAAACAATTCGTTTTCGATGCAATTTTTATTCATGTATGAAATTTTTCTCTATATAGTCATACACATGTACATCTGTTGTTGTTTGTAAATGAAATGTGAATACTTTTTTATTTTTATTTTTGAAATTTTCAAATATAAATAGTAGAGAAAAAAAATTTAAAGTTATAAATTATTCCTGTTAGACAGTGCATTTAACAATATGGAACGTGATTGGAATTATAAAAGAAAAAAAAAATCTTGTAATTTAATATTCTACATACACACAATAATAATAGTAAAAAGATAGTTCTATCTCTTTCTTTTTTCCATTTTTTATTTTTGTATGCGGTGTATGAAGTAAACTTCAAAGTACTTTCCTGTACTCGTAATTTTAGTTTTTCTTTTTTTTCTACTCTTTTTGTATTTAATTTTTTTTTTTGCTTTATTTAAGGCACGTTTTAATTTGTTTGAATGTTAATGCGTTACTAGGTTAAGGATATACAAAAAGGATATACATATTTAAAGTTCAAAAAACCGATTTATTATAGCAAATTTTAATTTATAAATAATAAAAGAAATTTTTTAAACTTGTTGAATTAATAAGTTTTTTATTTTTACTCCTCTTTGTTTCTGTGAATTTCAAATATGCAAAATTTAAAAAATTGTGTTCCTTTTTTGGATGCCGAAACGTCAAAGTTTAGTTTTTTAAAACAATCTCAAAAATTAAAGCAACCTTAATAAATCACCAACCCATATATCAACACACCGATACACATAGGAAAGCTACTAATGAAATTTTTAAGGTCTCAAGAAGGTGTAGATAAACTATGGTAAGGTCTTGCAAGATGTCCAAAGGGTTGTGCTAGGAAATTGATAAAGGAAAAAGTATGAAACTGCTTCTGCTTAATATATCAATATGCTTAAAAAAAAAAGTAATGTATATATTAGCAGGTTAGCGCTTACTAAATAAATATACAAAGCATATAGGACTCGTTCCTAAAGATCATTTTCGAATCCAAGATCCACGATCACGATACGCAGGAATTTATCAACCATATTCTCTGTGATTAGTCGCGCATAGCAAAACTAAATTTATGTGGTTAAAGGATTGTACAGGGTAGAAGAGTTTTTGGAACGGAATGAAATTTTTGTAATGTCTGTTTTGAAAATGCATTTTTTTATTTTTGGTTATAATTTCAATACTACGACATAAATATCATAATTGGTTTTAAATAGACTTGGCATGCACAATCACATTACAATATATTTTCTTTTGTTTTTTTGTTATATCAAATTAATTTAAATGTAGAAATGTAGAAAATACCGTCTTTATTGTTGAGTAACTACCCCTTCATACAAGCATAGTTTCATTTTATTTTAAAGGTAAAGGTATTTGTTCTGCAGTAAAATTAAAGGATTCACTACTGCTACAGGTGAATTCAGTAAAGTACTTGGGTATGCATTTAGACTGCCGACTCACATTGTCCAAAAGAACAGATAACTCAGAATAAAGTTCAACCAACTCTACTGGCTTTTAGGGCGTTATTCCAAGCTATCAAATTATAACAAATTAATGATATACAAATCAATATTGAAACCAATATGGACATACGGTCTAGAGCTATAGGGTACTACAAGTAACTCAAACATTGAAATAATTGAAGCCGATTAGCAGGATTGGAATTTGGAACCCGAGATCTTCTGATTAGTAACTATATAATACAACGAATACACCACTCGATTTATCACCTATAATCGGTTTTCTTACAAATGCTGGTTTAATTGCGTTATAGGATATCGCTTTGAACTTACATTTAACATAATATTCTGACAGCGACAAATTACCACTATCTAAGCTAAACTTAAACTAACTGAACATTTATTTGTAAATATACAAAACAAATTGTAGTATTCAAAAAAATTACGCAATAAAAGAAAAACGATTTTCGGTTCAGCTACAATTTTTGTTTTTTATTTTAAAATATTGCAGATATTATTAGGTTGTACAAAAAACAATCATATCAATTTATTCAACTTTTTTTGTTTTTGCTTTTTTTTTTTTTTATGAGACATGACCTGGATTTTATTCCGTGTGATTTTACCATTAAATAAAAATCATAATAATTAAAATTTGTTATCCGGTAATAAACTGTCAACATAATCTGGGGAAATATTAGTGATAAAATCATATTATGAGATAGCTATAGAATGTTTTCATTTAATTTTTGTGTGTAAGGAATTTTAGAAATCAAATTTTTATAATTTTGAAAAGCTTATTCTAGAGGAACATTATGTAAGATCATTTACATAATTTGTATGGAAAGTCTATATACAGCTTTGTTTAATTAAAATCTAATTGTACTGTATGACTGTATACAGTACCAAAAATCTAGTAATTTAAATAACACAAGTTGAAAATTATTAAAATTTGCAGATAATCAGGTCTTCTTACTTTTAAAATCAGTGGAAACTGTGGAAGAGTCCAATTTTACCTAATTTTTATTTGAATTTACATTTATTACAATAATTAAAATTATAATAAATTTATTTGTAAACTCTAGCTACTTAGACTGTCGGCTTATAGAAATATTTTGAATACATCAATTCTAAACTAAAATTAAAATACTAATTACAAGTATAAGCAAGTCGATTTGAACTTACGGGGAACATTACAACTATGGGGAACAGCAATTCCTTCAAATGTTGAAAAAATACAAAGCCATAACTACTAACTATGAAATGCCATAACTAGGAAGCCGTTGGTGGATATATCAGAAATGCTAACATAAGCAAGGTCTAAATATCCATATTATAGAAGAAGAAATATCAAGAATTGGCAAAAAATATACATCAAAATTTCAATATCATTCCAACTTACTAACAAAAATAATCTCCTATTTGACATAGATCAACATCGATTAGAAAACATAGTAAACTATCAAATATGGTTTATAAAAGTTTACGAAATTCTAATGCAAAATTAAAATAATGATCTAGCAATGACAAGAATCGTTAAATAAAATTATATTATAATTTACAAGATTTTTTATTCTAAATCAAGATCACTTTTTTTTTAATTAAATTTTCGACCTTTTAAATATAATAAACAATGTATAAATTTTACCGAAAAAAAATATTACTTATTATAAAGAAATATGAATTAATAAAATTAAATGTTTTTAAGGTTCATTATAAAAATTATACTAGTATTCGTCCGCGCCTCAAAATTCAAGGAAGTTTGGTCAAAAATTGTACTCAATATTTCGTTATGAAACTGTTTTCCATCATTTCAATTTATCATGGACACTATATTTTTTATTGCTTTATCTTAAACAATAACCTCATACGTAATAATTTATTTGACAAAATTAAATTTAAATCGAGGGTGTTGCTACGAAAATTTGACAAATTAAAAATTTTTGTATGTTAAAATGACTTATATATGGGGTGAAACTTCGAATTGAAATTTCTAATTAAAAATTAAAAGCATTTGGAAAAACATTTGAATTCGCAACGTCTCCTTTTAAATATCTATTATTTAAAAGAATATTCTAAAATTTTCCCACTATAATTTCACTATAAAAAGCTTATAAGATATAAAATGTATTGCACTTACAAGCTGGGTGGCGCAGTATGTAGAGTGCCTGCCTTTCAACCGAAATGTTCCAGGTTCGATTCCCGATGAAGCAACAAAAAAAAATGCTTTATTGGTTTTTCGACCTGGTCTAGTACCCTTTGTCATTGGGATATAATAAATGACAAGAAATTATTGAGAGTAAAATCTGGTAACAAATTAAATACAATGAAACTATTGTATTTAAGAAGGCTTAGTTCCTGAAAATAGCAGTAGTTTTCCACATTTAATGAGTTGATAGATAACCCAGTAATTTGTTAAATAAATACTCGAAATATTATAGATATTGTGTAAAATTGCAGTACCGTACTTAATTAAAAAGCACGAAAAGGTGATTCTATCTAAATTACTGTCAAGAACGTAAAAAAAAAAATAATAATGAAAATCAGTTTTAAAATGTTTCATATATTTGTTTGTATCGTACTTTTTTTAATTTACAGATTAAATACAATGATTAAAAATTGTGATCCATAAAGATTCCAATTTCCATAAACAAATTTTATTTCTAATTGTATCTGTCTAATTTCGCAATCATTAAGCAGTTATAAGATATATCTATTTTTATTACATATGCACATTTTCTTCATTGATGTTCTTTCTGCACGATTAGTTGAAAAATATGTATGTGTGTTATCATGCTTTGTGACATGATATGTTCAAGAAATTTTAAACATTCATTCTATCTAACCATATTCAGATAAACTCTTAATTCTAAGTTACTTTCTCAATTTTTATTTTAACTGAAAAATAATTAAAATATTTCAAATCCAAATTTATTTAAATGTCGAAAGTGAAAATATAAAGCAAATCATTTCAATCCTTAAAAAATTTAAATGTGTTGTTTAAATTTAGACAAATCAAAAAATTTTACAACAATTCACAATTTTCTAATTAACATGGTTAAACTAGCTTCAATTTATTATAAATACTAAATTCACACGAAAACCTTGAAATGTTGATAAAATAATAAATTTAAAATTCGTTTTATACAATAATATTAAAATTAACAAATATCTAGGAAATATAAACTTCTCAAAAAAAAAAAAAAAAAAAACTAAAAAAGTCTTTGTTGAATCTGTTGTGAGCAAACAATCACATAATCTGATTTAATTTAATTTAATTTAATTTTCTATTAAATGTGACAGATTTTCTCCTAAAGAAATTTTGTGAAACAATGCTAGCGACATTACACAAAATAAGATTAAAAGATATTATTTAAATTTTAAAATGAAATGGAATACGATTTAAAAAAATATTTATACAAAAAAATAGGAAAAAGTAAAAAAAATATCTATACTACTCTTAAAAATGAAATTTAATTTATTTAAGTGGGGAAAGGGGAGGGCCTCAGCCTGATACAAAAATAATTTTAATGGAAATAAATTCAAATGAAATAAAATATTAATACCTTGTTTTTATCATTTAATTCAAAATTTTCAAAGTTATTCCCATAGCTGTGATTTGTCATTTCTATTCACTCACATAAGTATAGGTGTCTTATTATGATGATTTAACTTCACAGAGAAGGATTCCAGTAGTTGGTAGAAACTTTTAATTTATTACTTACTATTTAAATTTAAAGCTTTTAAATTTATGATATAATGGAGTCTCACTAATTCTGATAAATTAGTACGACTTTGAAGCAAACCTCTTAAACTGACCAACGCAACAACGTGTAGAACATTTTTTGCGGTATAGTAATAAAAATTGTAAAAAAAAATAAGAAATAAATTAGTTAGTAGTATAGTAAGATGCCAAACCATGTAGTTTATTTTCTAATTTTCTCTTTTTCAGAAGTGAATATAAAACTAACAATTTTATTAAAAATTTAATACATTTTCTTTTAAGTTTCTGAGACATTATTGTAGCGTATCATTTACATAATTCGGAATTACAAAATATGGAATAAAAACCCGGAAAATTAAAACTCGAAAAATACAAAATCAGGAAAGTATAAAATCCGAAAAATTTACTAACACAACTCCAAATATAATTAAAAAGTTAAATAAAACAAAATAAGCTTTTATAAAAAAAAAATTTCCCAAACAAAGGAGTAGCAGCTGAGAGTTGTGAGGGTAGTAAAATTAAAATTGAAAAAATTAAAGAGAGACAATTATGCGAGGCTAAAATTGTATTGAAAAAATTAGGCAACGAATTATCATAGTTTCTGAACTTCTATATTATACTTTTTCTATGGTATTACTAAAATTAGTTAATACAGTACAAGGGAATTTCCTTTCTATTAAAATTCGCAATGACATATTCTTTTCTACGTGTTTACGCAAACAATAAAAAGTAGTAAAATGTAGGAATGGACGTTATCAAAATAAATTCCTTCATTCAACTAAGAACTTCTTGAATTTGTACTTCCAAGATTTTGAAATTCTTTATTCTTATTTTCCGGATTTTGTACTTTTCGGATTTTGTACTTTTCGGATTTCCAATTTCCGGATTTTGTATTTTCCGTGTTTTGATTTTACAAATTTTGTACCATCCAGATTTATATGTTTTTCCGAATTTTGTATCTAACCCCAAAAAAGTAACAATATGTAAAAATAATTTTTTTAAAAATGATGAATGCAGAAATGATAATACTACTAAAGAAATATTGCATTAGGGATTGAATTCAAATTGTCATGTGTCCTAGGATCGATGATAAAAATAACAAAAAATAACAAAAATACAAATCAGAATATCTCAAAACACCTATTTAACTAAAACTAAATATATTATTATTATTATTATTTGATTTTTATTGCGTTAATGTATTTATTTGTACAATATGTTTAATTTCATATATTTTAATTCTATATTTTATTAATTTATATACCAGAAAATTTAAAACTTTGATTTGCATTTATTTGTACTAACCTGACTTAATTCTTATTAATACATTTAAAGTATTATTTGTTCTATATAGAAATTCCATTTTTAAAATAATTTTTGGTTTTATTGTTCTTCTCTCAGACGACTAAAACTGTACAACTCTTGGAGCTCTACATCACAAGACGTTTAATATAGAAATAAACAGGATGTGCTGAGCTATATATTGAAACCCACATTAGTAAAACTCAAACTGCTCTGTCAAGACACTCTGTGCGCGTTAAAATAAGACTTTTATTGTTAAATTTGTCCTGTTGCACACCTGTAAAACCTTGAAACTTTTAGCGCAAACATTACCTTTAAACTTCAAACGTAATTCAATAGATGCATCCGGTGCAAATTTTTGTTGCTCATAAACCATTTTCAGCAAAACTTTGTAGCAAAAGAATAAATAGATATCGAAATCCGACAGAGAAAATGATGTTGGATTGGACCTACTCTGAGGAAGCTGTCAGGCTGATAGCAATTTATCTTAAAATATTTGGATTAGTTTCACAGCTTACATTTGTATTAATTTTTGTTGTTTATATTACATAATTTTTAAATATCAAATTAATTTATGAACCTAATACACACAATTCAATATTTATCATTTCCAAAGTAAGATATATGTATTGGTACTACAGCAGGTCTCAATTATTTTAACTTCCTATATATTTACTTACTATATCTTATATTTACTTACCCCACCTTATATAAAAAAAAAACAAGTAAATAAAATAAATGCAAATAAAAATGAAATTAAATTTCAATTTTATCACAATTTAAAACTAAATTTCAAATATTTAACTTAATTAAATATAATTATTATGTAGGTAAACTGTTGCATATAACGAAATTCGAGCATTACCTTAAAACTCTTTCTTCTTCTCATAAATGTAAACATCAATTTCAATTGCAAATACATAGTATTACATTTATAGAAAAAAGAAAAAATATTTCTTTTGTCAATTCTATTCCAAACTTCTCCACCACCAAAAATTTTCAACTTACATATTCTATTTTACTTAAATGTTATATAATTCATACAATGTCTTTATTATTACATAGTAACATGACAATTACAAATTTGTATAAAAGAATATAAAAGTTTACTCTTTTAATGTAATCCACCTAACAAATAAAAGATATTTGAGTTGAATTGTGTAATCATAATGTGTTTATTTTACCTACTTGTGAAAATTATTAGGGGTTCAACATTCATTCATATACGATTGTTTTGAAAATTTAAACCGCTACATTAACCACTTGTTACAACCCCATTAAATGAAATGAGTAAGCCAAAAAAAAAAAAAAAAAATTAAGGTGAACAATATTATATTGAATGAAATAGAATGTAGAAGAAGGCGTTGAAGAAAAATTTTTACCATTTGGAAAAAAAGTTTAAAAAAAATGTAAATGGTTGGTTTTAGAAAATGTTCTTACAAGGAAAAGTTGCCCTTAAAGTTAAGAATTATTCAGCAAATTACTAAAATTTAAATCACATTTCAATAGAAATTATTACAGGAATTTGATACGATTAGAAAATTATTCTGCAAAATCTATACGCCATGTTATAAGAAACTATGTATGATATCACCCACAATTATACGTCTATGATATACTACTGGAATATAAAAATTTGTTAAGAAAGAAAACAAAAAAAAATCATACTTATGTTATAAAATTAATGGAAAAAAAATTAAGCAGTACCTATACCTAAAATAAATTTTTTTTTAAAAATATGTAATTAGCACTTTCACAGAAAATGTATTTCAATCAAGTGAAACAATTGAACGAATGAAATGACAAATAATATCAACCAGTGGCTTATTACAATAGCAAACAATGCAAAAGGCCTGACTACTCGTACTTAAGTTAACTTAATACTTTTCGTTAAACTTACCTTAAAAAAACATAAAGCTATGTAAGGTTAACTAGCCAGTTTAAGTTATGCCTGGTAAAACTTCATTTGATTCGACACTTTGAAAGAAGAAATACAATTTTTAATTTTATTTATATTGATTTCCACAAAGCGAATGCCATTTCTTTCAAAAGTCATTTTACTTAAGTTAGGTCTAAAAAGCGATGTTGCAAAAAAGAACGTGATGCTTTTAGCAACGTTTTAATATGTCATTTTA
Organism: Argyra leucocephala; assembly: GCA_963942445.1. Classification (NCBI taxonomy): domain Eukaryota; kingdom Metazoa; phylum Arthropoda; class Insecta; order Diptera; family Dolichopodidae; genus Argyra; species Argyra leucocephala. The sequence continues at coordinate 41,304,429 of OZ012678.1, forward strand.
TAATATGGAAGTTTTACGATGCGTGATGCTGATTCATTTCCGAATTTACTACGAACTCCCGAAAAGCCTGTTATTTTATTTATTTATTTATTATAATTCTCTTTAAAACAGCCTATTGAAGCTCATAGTCATACAGAGTACATGTCATAAAATATTTACAATTTGTCCTTACAAGTAAACAAATTCATTCAAATTCAAAGTATTAAATATACAACTGCAGTCAGTACAAACAGTATTATATTAAGTGTAAAACGAAAAATAACATTAATCCTAATTAAAACTTTACACTTACATTTTATGTCGGTTAATTATGATTTATGGTATGCTAGATTATCAGGTGCTATTGTTGGTAGCAACTTATTGTTTGTTTTTTATTTTTTATTTTATTTTATTAAGTTTTAAAAATATTTTTTTTATTTGTTATTTTAATGATGGTGAATCAGATGTTCTTAATTCTATTTGTAGTTTATTAAATTATTTTATCGACGTAAAGTAGATTTCGTCTGAACTGAATTTATTTTACCGATTCTTTTTTCGTATTAAATTTGAGCTACGGGTATTATATTTGTGTATTTCCTTAGTGTGTTTGCATTTATTAATATTGTGACATCTTTAAATTCAATTGGCAAGATTTTCATCAATGAATGTATATCAACTGTTGGTTTTCGTTTTTCAAATCCATAGAGGTTCTTCGTGGCTTTATTTTGAATCCTTTGTATCATATTCAAATTAGCTATTTGAATACATATTTCCCCACACAAAGATTCCATACATGACCGTTGAGTGTATGTATATTGTTCGTTTTGTTTCTAGATGAACTCTTCTTTTTACAAGTTTTACTTACAACTATTTTTCTAGCTTTAGTTTCTACCTCATTACATTGTAAATTTCAGATTAGGTTAAAATCTAGTATTACACCGAAATACTTATAAGTTTGTGTCATTCCAATTTTTCAATTTTGAAACATTATATTCAATGATGTATTTGTGTTGTTTTTTATTATTATGTATTTTGCTTTTTAGATGTTTGATGTTATTTTTAATGTGTTCAATATTAACTTTATTGTGTCATTAGTTGATATGAATTTGAATCTAAATCTACTTGTAGTTTTAATTATTGGTTGAGTTTTTAACCAATTAAATACTTGTTTAATTCACAAGTAGCTCGGTCTATTGATTAGTATTGAAATTTAAAGCTAAGTTACGACCAATGTTCTCATATTATTCATTAAATTTATCTAATTTTGTCAGATACTCCTTATAACCTCAACCGAAAAAAAATCATTTTCATTTGTAGTATTATTTTTAATGTTAAAATTTATTTTTATCATGATTCATTTTTATAGAAAATTACATATTAACAGGTCAGCTAAGCGACTCAAATTAAGATGAACATAACCAATTCTATAAATGACTGGGGGAATATCTACCAGAAAATTGTATATAGGAAGCGCAAAGACTAGATTGGATGGTGGGTTGTATGTAACGATAATAAATAAAAAACACAATTAATATTGGATTAAATACAATACAGCCAGTGTTAACTTTCACACCTTCTCAAAATAAACGAAATCAACTTATTGAAGATGTAATAAAATCTAGACATGCTTCAAAAGTTGTTCAAAAACTTATTTACGAATTATTTTATCTAACGATATTTATTTGTCGGGAACTTACCGTGGATCTTTTTCAACTCTAATGATATATGTTCAAAAACTACAAAATTATAATCTTATTTTATGAAACGTGAGTAAAGCATCGTAATTGACCTGAGCAAAGTTGAAATTTAAAGTAGTTTCTTCCATTAAATGACAAACAAAAATGCAAATCCTCTTTAAGAATATCTGAGTCTTTAAAATTTTTAAAGTTCTTTTAAACAAATATTAACGTTTCTTCCAATCTATTCTACATATTATTTATATCATCTCTTCGAAATAATATATTCTCGTGTCTTGAAAAATCAGGAACATATGAAATATAAATTTATTAAAAGAAGATATGAAATTACTTTTTAAATGCGGGTACCAGAATTAAAAACTTTCATGCGACGTTTATTGTAATCATCATAGTCTGGGTAGAAAGATATACCAGTTCAAACATTATAAAACAATTTTACCCATATGACACTTATAGACTAATAATAATGATAATCTCCCACCACCACCACATAATATACGAATATGAAATGGGATGAAGAAAGCAATATTTGGAAATTTTATAAATAAAAATAGATAAACGGGAGTAATCATGTGAAGTATACATTTTTTTTTCCTATTACATAATATGCATACATATACATATAAATTCCTGCAATAAATAATTTTCTTTGTAAAATTTAAATAAGGATGAAAATTTGTTTACAGTGAAAATGTTTCATAAAAAGAATATTTTAAAAAATTATTAAATTTATCTCTTATGATAAAATAATTTAATAAATACTAGAATACGTGGGAATAGGTTAACAAAGAAATTTCTAAATATTTAATTAATTATATTTATGTACTAGTTTTATTTTTATTAAACGTGTAAATTTATATTGTATCTAAATTTATATAAAATTTTATGGTAAAAAAGTAAATCGATAATATTCATAGAAAATAGGTTTCCGAATTAGGTGTGACTTCTTGCTCTTCTCTTGATTTTTATCAATTATCGCATATCAACTGTTATAATATACCTAAGTGATATCTTGCTTGTTATTTGTCAGATTATGTTTTGGATTAGAAATGACTAACAACATAATTAATATGTATAGTTAACCTGATCAATTCACAGTAAATTAGAGGGTGAGATTATATCTAATGTATTGTTGGATAGGGGAAAGATAAAATGACGATCATCTGTTAATATTTTGTACTTTCGACTGAATAAGATACTAATGTTCTCTTTTCTTATTATGATGAATTTTTTCTGCTTACAGTTATCCTGATTATAGCGTGGTATCATTATAGTTAGACTATTTATAAATAAAAATCTACGAAAAAGCAACTTATCTATTTTTATTTATTTATTTATTTATTCGTCTACCAAGTAAGATTCTACAAACTTACAGAACAAAAAAAAAGAAAAAAATCATGTATAAAAAGACAAAAAAAAAACAAAATGAGAGTACTTTGAATAATTATTCAAATATATAATTAACACTATGTAACGCAAAATCTTTAAATTGTGTTCTATTTAATAAAACAAAAACAAAAACTTCAATCTTATTATTTACAGCTAGAAAAGCATTTAGCAAAGCGGAACATCTTGAAACCGGAGTGTAACATCTTGATATGGAGTATACAATAAGGGTTGCGATCTAGAGGAGGTATAACTAAACCGAAACTCTGTAATAGATTAGATGAATCAATATTCAATGTCAAAATATCGCGAGCACACATAACACAGAAAACAGACATTTTATTAGACAACTTTGTTAAATCTAACAACTTACGTCTTGCATCATATGGGGGTGTTCTTGTTGTGAGTTGTAATCTTAAAAATTCTAATTACACCGTATTCTAAAATTGGTCTTATGAAAGATTTAAGCGAATATGGATCTCTAAAATCGATAGATGATTCGCTTTATAAAACCCAACCTTTTGTTAGCCTTTGTGATTATGTAATCTACATGATATTTGAAGGAAAATTTTTGATCAAAACAAACGCCCAAATATTTCATATTATTTAATCTATATAAAATGATCTATATAGAATAATTAAATGTTATAGGTGACAATTTTCACGGTACACTTACTATAGATAGTTTTATTTCTTAACCATTTTCTAGACACCAGTGTTATAAAGTGTATTCAAGTCGTCTTGCATTTCTGTACAATCATCTAAATATGAAGTTTCTGAGATATGAGAGATGAGAAAATTTTAGAAATATATAATTTTTATAAAAAGAATGAATAGCGTAAGCCCGAAATGAAGTATCTGAGGTATTTCCGATTCGACAAGAAGATTGTATGAGGAAAAATTGCTGATCTTTACAAATTGCACTATGTTTCTCAAATAGGATTCAAACCAAGAAAAAAGATTTGAGTTAAAACCTAAAGTTGAAATAAATAATAAGTGGTCTTATAATGGTCTAATCAATCAAATGGCTTTACAAAATCAGTATACACCACATCATCCTGATTACCTATTTCCAAACAAGATCTGGTGGTAGTAAATCTTTTTGTAGTAAAACCGTGTTAATTATTTGAATTTTTATTTTTAATTAACAATTTTAATCGTCAATGTCGTCAATGTAGACATTCATAAAGAATCAACTTGCTAAAATAGATTATAATAAAAGCTAAAATAGATCATTATTCACAATAGATATTTAATCTACCAAGAGTAACTTTATTTCTTCTATATATATTTGGTAACAAAGTTAATACAAAAAATGGAACTACGCTATTTAAGAAGGTTAGTTCACTTACAAAGCAGTATTTTTCAACATTTGCTGATAATTGATATGGCAGAAATATATACTTGAAATAAAAAAATATTAGACTCAAAATATAATCCTCACTTAAGCTCTCAAACAAATTATATATTAAATTCAAGAAATTTAGTAGATATTTTTGAATTTTATAATTTCACTCATTGACTAAACAATAACAACATGCTGGAATAACTTCAAGTTTATAGTGGGAGATCAGCGGCTAAGATTAAAACTTTAATCTTATTATACATAAATTCGAATTTATTATATTTTTTTTTCTTATTAAAGTAGATTCAAAAAATATAACCAAAATAACATAAATTCAAACTTTAATTTTGTTTTTTGTTTTTATTTATATTTCATTCATTAGGGCATTGAAATTGCATATTAGGAAAATCAGAATCAACAGAGTTGAAAACAATCCACTTGAAAAAGAAATTCATATTTGAGTCCAGCACCACCAATATATACTGCAAATCCCTTAAATAGTAACGGGTAAGATTTCCAAAATTTTCTTTTACAAAAATAAATTTTAATAGAAAAAAAAATTTTTTTTGGCCAGAAAGTTTAATTTTTTCATAAAACTTTTAAAGGTTTCGATTCTGAAAGAGTGCAGTTTTAATAGTGTAAATGTCTTGTTTTTTTCATTGATTTCATACTACTTCTTACTTTTCCTATTTTATAAGTTCTATAGATCTAGAAGATTCTGAATCTGGCATGTATTACTTATAACGGCTGCGATCCCAGACAGATAATCTACCACTGATGAATTTAAAAGTTTTGAATATTGTACGATTCTTCTGTTTATTCAGGAGTAAATATTCGCAAAGATTTGGAATTAAAACTGCATAATTTCTTTCATTCGCTTATCGTTGTCTATAGTAAGTGCAACTTTTTACTACCAGAAACTATTCCATACTGTAGTGTCCCATATTTCCGTGGATAAAACTTGTCTAAAGCATTACGACAATCCATTGGATAGGGTATGTTTCTACAGTTAAGTCAATGAGAGAGTCCATATGGATGATTTCCATATGCTAGAAAACATTCAAGAGTTGCAGAGATTTTTTAATGTCCAATCATGCAATCTTTTAATATCAGATGAGTTGAAGTACCACTTGAAACCATATTCTTTTTCAGTTGTAAATAGCTCGTGATATTCTCAATTGATTGACAATAATCCATATAAAATTGTGACTTCAAATTTTTAACGGATTTTTACACTTTTAGTTAACAGTTCTTGTATGGCTATCAGAACTTATATTTGTGACAAATGTTGAAAATGACTCTGGTCGTATTTCTAATGTTTAATATCTCTTCGTCCCACCACCAAGATTAGAACGCTCCGGTATCTAATTGAAGGTGAACGCAATATTAATTGTTTTCTCGTAAACCTGTAAGTGGTAAGTCCTGCAAGTTGTATCAAAATATTCTTTAATTATTTTTACTTATTTTTATTTAAATTTTAATTAAATATGAATATTAAATATTTACAAATTATTGTTGTTGAGCATTAAGATCTTGTTATAATAATTGCAATCGTTATTATTTTGAATATATGAAAGAGAACAGAAAAAAAAAATGTTCGAGTTTATCTTTATATTTAAAAAAAATCAATTTCTACGGCATGCACATCATTCTCCTCATTACTCATTATAATAAAATCATTTTTACAAATTAAGCTTATACAAATTTTTTAGCAGAATTTAATTGAGGAAATGAAAAAATATTCGTTCATATTCAAGTGGACTGCAGTTTTACTCATCTACATATACAATATGCATTCATACTAAATTTTTCTGTATAAGAGAATGAACTTTTTAAAAATATTTTCCTTGGAAATCATGAAAAATATGTTGATGTGTAGAATAAAAATTAAAAACAAAATTTGTTAAGACAGCACTACCTATATACCAACAGTATATATACAAACATATAAAAAACTTTATTCGTACATCTAAACTTTAAATTCATCTGTTGACTTAGAATTTGCACATATATGTATGTCTTCATTTCAGTGAAATTATACGAATGTTTCTTAATCATTGATTAAAAATGTCTGACAAAGTAACTGATAGTTACGTAGTTGTAACAATATTGAAAATAATCGATTTACATAATATTTTCAAAAAAACCGTAAAAAAACCCGTAGTCCTACGAAACGTATTATTTAGTTACTAAATCTTATAATAATATCGAACACTTAAGGATTATGAATAGAATTAAGTTAATATCGTCACAATAGCCTCTGTATATAGCCTAATACAGCCTCATATAGCCTCATATCACCCAACCCCACCCAAATTATAGCCTCAACCGCTTATATTGAGTATCGAGATTGATATATTGAGAAAAATATTTTAAATTTTAGGACGGCTTAATTTCAACTCTTTTTACGTTATATATTTTATAAGACATTACTTTTCTGTTTAGTCTTATTCATATGGCAGCTTCTTTTACAGTGTTGAATGTTAATTAAAGTTTTATATAGTCGAAATTTTATATAGAATTTAACATTTCAATTTCAGTTCATTATTACTAAATCATACTCTTATACAATTTTTAATAAATAATAAGAGACAAAGAAAAAGCATTTTATATGTCTGACATAGACAAACTAACATTTTCTATCGCCACGATATTTTGTAGGCTTTTATAAATCCTAATTCTATTCAACCCAGAACTTTTTTTTGCAATTAAAATATTTTACACAGAGGAATCGTATTGATCAGATCTCTTCCGTTTGATTGTTCAAAATTGCAGCCCTATGATTTTGCCGAACTACGATTATTTCGATTATGCCAATTTTCGGACCAGAATTCGCTGAGTGATCTTGAAGGCACTAACATCAAAGATTTCCACCGCTTTGTAAAAAGCTCAAATTGGTTCATCGAGTAGAGCCTTATGCGAGGAAAATTACAGTGGTATCACAATGAACCTTACTGGTCTAAGTGTGTCGGCGTACTGTCGACAGCCACTACTACCTACCTACCGAATATGCCGAATCCGCATCTGTCGGCGTTGATATTTGTGTTTTACATATGAGAAAATATCTAGGAATAGGGAAATGTAGTCTTTTTGCTGGTTTTCTTCCAAATATTGATTGCATTTTTTTTTTTATCATCTCCTTACTCTGTAGCCTTTTCGAACCCATCACCAGCATGAGGAAGGTGAGTGGAAAAAAATTATCCTATAAAACCACTTTCATATTTTACAATAAATAAATTCTGGCTAATAGTTTCAATTTTATTTTTGAAACGAATGCTACAATGATTTGTTGTTAATTCACGTTACAGAACTTTTTTTATTTTTAAATATTCAATACGACGTTATGTGAGCACATTACTGTTTAATTAATAATTGAACTTCATTTCATAAATATCCACACATAATATTTATTATATTAAGTTAATTTAATTTGGTTATTTAAGTGTATTTTATAAATAAACTATAGATAAACTATTTTATTCATAAGTTTGTAGAACTTTAAAAAAGAAATCAGAATATTCCCTGGTGCCGACAGTTATACTATATATTATTATTCTTACAATCTATGATATAATTCGTGTTTGAATTGTGGCTGTAAGGTATCCCTTAGGATATTTATTTTAGTTATAGAAGGCTGCGTTCTGAATTATTTATTTTTTTCATTATGAGAATGACTTATAACCACATTTATTCCCGGTTTTATTTATATTATTACTTTAGTTAGAAAATAATTTTTGCATCAACACTCCTAGCAGTTTTTCATTCAACTTTTTCTATTTTTGTTAGAAATCATTTTTTTCTCCTTTTGTTGAATTTATTTTCAAAGTAAATAAAAGCACAGCACAGGTGTTTATTTCAAACTTTTGATAATTAATTCAAAAAATTTTGAATTTTTGAAAATAATATTTTTGATTCTGATTGTGAATTTCTTCGAATACAAATTGAATTAACAAAATAGAATACTGATGATATGATATCTTCCAAATTTATTTTAAATTGTATTTAAAAACAGAAATCTACAGATTTTTGAATGGTTTTTGATTCGGTATTATAGAAAGTTTAACCAAGTATTTTAGAATACTACTAAATATTCCCGGCGTAACATTCACAGGTCCAGAATTAAAAGAATATTTCTTTACTCTTCCATTAAATATTTAACTCAAAACAAAGTTTTCTATTTCCTCAATACAATTAATTTTTTTGAACATATCGTCCAGCTTAAGCATAACATTTTTGTTACATAAAGTTTTGTTTTCTTTCTTTTTTTATATACTCGTCCGTTGTAGTCACGTCCGTGAAGTCACAGGCGTGTTGTGATAATGTGTCTAATGACAAATACGTCAGTAGTAATTTTTGTAGGTTGTATGTTACATAAATAGTAATAAAATAACAATTAATTGCCAAAATGGTGCGAATCTCTGCAAAAAGTATTTTTTTCTTAAGTAAATCCTACCTAAATCAGATCAGATAATACAACCTAAATCAGAATATAATTCACATATTTAGATAACCGCATCACGAACCGTATTCAATTTTCTGGACAAAATTCAAGAGCGTAACATTCATTTAATCGACAACTCTAATGTGGCGTACACTCTTGGGCCACTTGAATATCGTCGAACACTTCTCTACCAGTTCTTTCCACTTACACCTTAAACACCAAGAGCCCACCCCTATGCAGTGCAAATTTCTAGGTAGCTCAAAACTGGCTATGAAAATTCGTTTATAGTAAAATTATATGGAATGTGGAACTATATTCTGACAAACGTGTTTCCTCAACACAAAAATATACCTTCATACAATCTATAAAAGTTCAAGAGTAATATTAACAAATTTATTCAAAAAGTCCCTAATGATCAAAAGGATCTTTTTCATTCCCCAATGTCCAACCTGTGCGATCGTGTATAAATATATCGTTTGAAACCTAATATTTGGCTTAACTTAAAAAAAGTGAAATTAGTAATTTTTCACAAGTACTCATTCAGTTTTTAATTTTCTGGAACATTAACGAAATAATTAGATGTGGAAAATTACAATTTTTGTCAGGAACTGGGCTTTCCATAAATAAAATAATACTTTCCAAAATTTTTTTATAAAATTTCATTGTTTTATTAATATTGTGAGACTCAGATTTATAAAGTGATGCGTAGTTTTCTAGAGTTTTTTATCGCCTGCTTTTGAATATTGGGATATTAATATTGGGAATGGCTATATACTTAGATATTTGTTTTACATTGTTTATTCAAGGATTAAATTTATGACTATTTAAAAATCAATTAAAATTACAAATGACATATTATTTGTGTAAATCTGAATGTCTCACATTTGTGAAAAATATATCATCAAGCAAGATTATATACTTAAAAGATCAATTTCAACTGATGGCATGTTAACAACTTCCTATTAACTTTTATTTTGTGTTTGGTGTTTTTTTTTCTTTTGTTTTTTGTTAATATGATAAACTCTTTACAAGGCCTAAATATTTAATAAAGATTAACGATATGAAATTGTATACATAGTAGATAAAATGTTTTACAATCTACAACAATTTATTTTTATAATCGTTTATTATTTTACTATAAAATGCAATTTTAAAATCTAAGATTTCCAAAAACAAAACAAAAAATGAAACTATATTTATCCACTTAGACACGATTTTCAACATCACTAAATATAATACTAAAGACAGAAAATGCAAATATAATGTAAAATAAATATGTATATGTATACTTCTTAGTCCTTTATTAAAATAAAACACTATACTCTGAATCCAGACAAAAATAAAACAAAAAAACGAAAAAAGAAATAAAGCATGCAATTTCTTAACTTAATGACGAAGCTTCAAAGATTATTTTCTATGATAATAAAGCAAATCTAAAAGAAACTAAAGACAATTTATAGTTTACTATAAACTCATAAGCTTCCAAAAATAAACGGCGTAAATAAAATAAGAGCATATCCTTTTATTGTTTTTATTTTTATTTTGTTATTATTATTTTTTATTACTTTTACTGTTTTTGTTTTTCTTTATACTTTTTTTTTTTCATTTTCTCTTGTCTTATTTTTATTACGAAAAAAATAACTAAAGAAAATAATTTTTAACAAGATTACAAATTGAGATGACAACAGAAAAATCTTAACAAGATTTTCATTCTACAAGATGAGAATTTTATTTTCAATCCATCATCAGGTTCCATCGTCATCATCATTATCATCAGCAGGCAGGCAGGCAGAAGCAGCAGTAGTATGATGATGAGAAAAATTAAAATGATTTTTCTATTTTTTCCTTTTTTTTTAATAAATTATTTTTATTTATGTTATTATAATTTTTTTGAAGAAACATTTATATAATTATTAACATAATGTACTGGAATTTCGAAGTGATATCGATATTTCACTTTTTTTCGATATTGATACACTTAAATTGAACCTTTTTGTTGTTGTTTTTTTCTTTTTTTGTATATTTTTCTTAGATGCTTATATTTGTAGAGCTTCCAGTTGACATCATCATCGCATTCTACTTGTACCTGTTATTTTTATTTCTCACAGGTTATTCGTTTTAACAGAGAACTTTGACTAACATCCAATAGTCTCACCAAATGTCATATGGTGAGACTATGGGATGTTAGTCAAATTTCTCTGTTCAAATAGATATCATACAAAACTGAAAATTTCTGGGTTTCGTTTCCCCGGACATTTTAGTTCAAAACTTGTAGTAGCTTTTCCAACATGTTATTTACATTTTCTTGAGCTACTTCGCTGGTGGTTATTAAGCTGCTCAAATAACAAAAGTTATTTATATATTTTATATATTAATAATTTAATATCTTCCATACTGATATCATTGCTTTGGTGTTTTCCAATTTAATTTCAATTTAACGTGATTAAACAATTTTGCCATTTGTATACATATTTGCTTTTGCATCCTCTTGAATTACCTCTTCGGGGAAAATTGCAATGTATCATCCGTATCCTAAAATGTATATCAAAAGCTCCAAAATGTTTAAAATACGTAGTGGAAATGTTAAATAAAAGCAGAGCGTGTAGCGAAAATAAGTTTATTGCCAAATTGTAGCAAAATATGTTAATAAAATAATATATTTTTCCGTCGAAAATATGTGCTGACCTATAAAGATCTGGCAGTATTAATTTTGATGGAACGAAAAAAACAAAAAGTAAATTCATCAAAATAAATCGGTGTCAGATTATTACCGATTTATATTACAAAAACACAAAATTATAATTTAAATATCATAATGTAGGTGTGTATTTATATTGTCAAATTGGTGTTCCAAAAAGTAGCAAAAGTTTTACTATATAGGGTCTGTTCGGAAATGCAGCATGCACTGCAAAATCTAAACTAAAACAAAAACCTTTTTCTTGTATACTGCGAAAACATTAAGAACTACAAATTTACCAAATTGCAATTGCAAAAAGTTCTCAAATCTGTAAGCGTTAAGTAAAATTGGTTTTGACAAATAAAAATAAAAATGCCAAAATATTTTCACTTTTAATAAATTTGGTATTTTTTATTTTTTTTTTAAATATTGGTAATCTTTATTTCACAGAAGAAAAAATAATTCTACAAATTTGCCACTTTTTAAAAATCTAGTTTGCAGTTTATAATTTTCTAACGTTTTACTTTTGCAAAGTAAGCAGTTTAGAAATTTCGAACTTGCTGCTTTTGCAGAATGGGAATTTTTAATTAACGAGCGTGCTGCTTGTTAAATATGTTTTATAAATGAATGGTCAAACAGGCCCATATTTTACAATAAAATATTTATAAAAGCTTTGAAGTTTAAAAGTTTATACTGCATTTTGGAATTCCCCCAACATCTAATCAAAATACTGTAATTATATACAATGTATTCTCATCTCATTGCTAATCCCTGATTTCGGGTTGAAATTGACACAAAGTAATATGGTATAGAGGGTATTTTCAAATATCAAGGACTTGTATACCGTTAATATAGGATTTTGGTTTGTGAAAAATAAAGATTCACGAATTATTGATGGGTTATCCTGAATATATGCAATGTTATTGTATTTAATGAAATAATCTATCGTTGATTTTTAGGTTTTCGAGTGTGTTTAAGTCGTCTGTTTAAGATTATAGAATTTTCCTCTACTAATTTCAGTTTTTAAAATATTTAATGATAAATATAAAAAAAAAAAAGCATTTTAAATAACTTCTATATATTCAGTTTTTTTAGATACAAAGTAACTAACAATATACATTTTGTTTTTCTATTTATCATGAATTTAATTAAGTATTATGTCAATAGCAGTGATCTGGAATATGTTACTTGCATTCTATTTAACATTGTGTTGATAATATTGTCGTATTCAATTCTATTTCAATATCATTACGTTGTTGATTGGTTTTTTCCATTCTACAAAATGAATTTTCTTTATCCAATATTAATGTTATAATTTTTGTTGATTTCCACCATCGATACCATGGTAAAATTTGTGCTTTAATAGTTATTAATAGATTCACAATATAAACGATAATAACTAGGAATAAGAAAACTGAAATAACAAGTTCTGACCATTTTCGTCGAATATTCAAACGATCTGATTCAGTTGAAAAATAATGTAAACCAAATAAGGAGAGAATAATTAAACTGGTCGAAATAATACTTAATAATAAGCAAATTAAAAAATCTGCTTGCAAAGTAAGTAAGTTATGTGGATGACCATACCATAATCGTAGTGATTGAAAAAAATTATATTTAAGTTTATGTTTAGTATTGAATTGAAAATGACAGAGTTCACATGATACCAATCCTGATGTACTTAACCATCTCTCAAGACATTTTTTATGAACATATGCTAAACTTCCTTTACATAGGCATGGTGATATCAGACGTTCTTCATTTTCATAAATGTGACATATACGACATAAAGCCGATCCAATGGATCTTATTGAATTGGTTTTTTGGGATGATTTCTGTTGATTTCGTGATAGTAACTTTTTTTCATTTGCAATGAAAATACTTGATTTACCTAGAAATACTGGTTTTTGATTACAATTTGGTTGATTTTCATGTGAATTTCCTCTGCATTGTTCACAATTACATTGCCCACACTCGTTAGTTATTTCAAAATGGCTTACAGAGTCATTACGTAATATGTTGTTGACATTATCTTGAGAATTATTGTTATTTTGTGTCTCCTCATTGTTTCCATTACATAATGTTGAGTTTTTGAATTCCTTATATTCCATTTTTGAATTTAAAAATAAATCAAAATTTAATATTACGCATTATTATAGTAAATTTTTAAATTGAATTATAAATCAAAAATTATTTGATATCCGAAAAATTTCTAATCAGTTGTAATTTAAAATTTTGAAAGAATAAATAAAGTATTAAACACAATATGTACAGCATTACCAGATTCATTGATACAAAATTAGAAAGCTGCAAGATACAATTTATGGTCACCTCAATGAACACAATTACGCTACAAAATACATAAAAAAAATGTCAAGCAATTTTCAATTGAAATAAAAAACATTACCAATTTATAGATATTTGAAATATTTTGTATCAGTACCTTGTAGCGGTATTGTGTTTAATTCTTAAAAAGTAATTATCTTGTCTATTCTAATGTCGTATTTGGCCGTTTAATTGTTTAAAAGTGTAGGCCCATGTGTTTGGCGAACATTGTCATTGCGGTAATATCAATTTTGGGATTAGACGATGTATATACCGGGAAATATTTATTTATTTTGTGAGTTATGGCATCTAATTCAAGTAGAAAGTAAGGAAAGGATGCGTCTTCCTACAAGCAGAACCTGGATCGAAATTTTAGTTTGATATATTCACATATTTTTCATTAATTAATATAATTTGCAATCAAAGTTTTCCATATTTCTTTTTAGGAAGTTCTTAGCTGATAAACATGTCACTGTACAAAATTGTACAATGAAGTCACAAACCCTTATTCAAAATGAATATCTTATTAATGCCCCTACAACCAACTATCAAACAAACCGTAAATAGATAAACTATCGTAAAGGAAAGTATCGTAAAGGATAAAAAAATAAAATTTACAATTTTTAAAACTATTTCAGATTTTCAATATGTTTGTGTGTAAAAATTACTAATCGATACTTTGTGTAATTGTTTAGTATATTTTTATCCTTGTCATGAAAGGTTTGTATAGCTACTAAAAATCCAATTATAAGTATATGTATAATGAAAATACAAAAGTACAAAACAAAAGTAAATCATAAATAAAATAAACCATCAAAGGGTTATGTCGTTCATCTACGAATATCTTATTTTAAAAAATGAACCTGACCGTTAAAAACTAACAAGACTTATGATCGTACGTGTCATAAACATTTAGCCCTATTCGAATATATAAATACATGCTAGAGTCTACCTTCTATGTTATGATAATTTGTTAAAACTTTACTATAGCAAAACAAAAAAAAAAAAACTAAATACCAAAAGAGTGAATTATGAGTATTTCGTCCTTATTATTTAAATCGTATGAACTGTATAAAAAGGCATGTGTACATTAATACTATTAAAGTTTTTATATATAAATGTGTATATAATATTATTATGTTTAATATGAAATCAAATGAATCATTTTTCTCTCAGTTAGTTCGTCATCGTTCCCAATAGGTTAGGTTATGTTTAATAGAAATATGTATGATATGTATATAACTTTGATATAGAAGAAAAACTGTCTAACTACATATTAATATAATGTGAGAATGTATTCTAGTTGTTTCGATATAATTCTCGTCATGACGTGTTCATAAATGATTTATACATGTGTTTACAGTTCATAAACTACATTGCAACAATAATATGGCACAAAAAAATTCATTAGCAAAACAAAGTCAGCAATATTAGATTTCTCTTGTCAGTTTTATTTTTTAGAGCTTTGTTTTTAGAGATACATTTGTTTAAATTTGTAAAATGGATGATGGTGAAAGAGAAGGTATTCTCAAAATAAATTGCTCCATTTTTATTTTAGGTATTATTTATTTATTTCAAATGTGCAACAACATTAATTTGAAATTGCAAACAAAATTAAAACCAATGAAAACTAAATTTTAAAATGCGTGTTCATAAACGTCAATAAATTATTGTAGTGTAACCGCCATAAACTAAAATCATATGATTATATGTCAGCCATGTATAAGGCAATTGTCACGTCATACAAAATATAGGCTACCACAAAGGTTCAAACGCATGTGTAACAACGAAAACAATTAAATCAAAGACAACAGCACATTAAGCTGAAATAGTATCCAATTGCATTATCACGTGATTTGCGACTAACGAGGCACTTATAATAAATCGCACAATTTTGAAGCTTTGTTAAAGAACTTTTCAGTTTTGGCGAGTTTATATCCTTTGGTTTCTAAGATTTTATATGCATATATTGTTAGTTTCTTTGAAATAAGTAAGAAAGGTACAATATTACTGTAGTAATATACTACCGTAATTAAAAATAAGAAAAAAAAACAATATAAATAAAAATTAAAATATTTTTATTGTGAATTCCTAAAAATTGCATTTTTTTAGATAGTTAAATTTATTTCTAAATCGACAATACCTTGTCTATTTTATTTATTGAACTTTGAAATAATATTTGCGACCACATGTAGTATTTTCATCAAAATAAAAACAATTTTTTTTAATTTCCTTTGAAATGAAATCTTTTTGTTTATTTCAAAATTTTTTAATCTTTTTAAATTTTTCAATGAATACAAATCAAAAGAAGTCAATATTTAGTAGTTCAATACCTATACCATACCATAATAGATAATTTAAATGGAATTCAAACAGTAGAAATGAAAAATTTTAAAAATATAACACAGGAAATTATAAATGGAGATCTTTGACTTTCCAATTTCATAATTTTAAATAAAATAATTAAAAACCATACCATACCAATGGTTTTTACTGATTTATGTATATAAAATAAATTAATATTTTCAGAAAATATTTTTTAATTCTCTCCCGACTGTTAAAATATTTAACAAATATATTATTATTATCACTGTCGTTTGTTGGATGAAACATTTCATAGGAAACACTTAAAATTGAATTTAAAAATTATTTACTACACTTTATCTTAATGGTTTATTAGCTACCAGAATTTTTTCACATAATATTGCTAAATTTCAATTAGTAAGCTTCATATTTTTTAAGCCAGTGTAAATCAAAAAAATTTTTCATCTAAAGATGTGCTTAATATCTATTTAGCCTACATACGATGCAAGATGGAGTATATTTTGCAATCATAAAGGGTCGCTCAAAGACTGATCAAAAACAGGGTTCAAAAATGGACTGACCTCATGGATAATGTAAATGTTTTATCAACACTCGTCCCACTTAGTCATCGTCTTATTCTTGGAACACTAACTGTATTTTATAGATACTTCGAGTTGGCACATGCTCAGAAGAATTAAGATTACTATTTTACCACTGAACGAATTTTGTGGAAAAACACAAAAGGCTACACATATGTCACCCATATGCCATGGCAATACCAAGATCGTTCAAAACTTTTATGGACAACATGTAGAAGTGCATTTCATTTCAAGTATTCCCAAGAATGAGCAGTTTTTTTGTTTCTGGCTTTACGTGAAATTCAAAGTGAATATTAACTATTTAGTTCGTAAATCCCTGTCCAACTTTAACATCTTTCTTTCTTTTTTCCCCAGCACGGTAGAAAGTATTAAAGTTAATTTAACCTAAGTTCTGGCAAATATATAAAAAATATGACCCAACCTGTTAAAAAAATGTTTAAAATATATTTATGAAATTTTTTGCAGTCTTTTATAATCAGATGAAATGTTTAAAACTGTACTGTATTCCAAAGCGGTTAGGGTGTTCATCCCATAGACTAGGTACAAAAAAAACATAAATATTTCCAGCCCTAGGCATCGCCCAATCTTGAAATAGGCATTAAGGCAATAATAGCGTTCATAAAAGACATAAACCTGCAATTTTAAACATTGTTAGTAAATAAAATAAAAATATTCGGAGTTCAGTTTATTGATTCCGTACTACATTCTTTCACATTTTTTTTTATAAAAACCTTCCAAACACAATTTTCATAACCTTATAATAAAAATTTTGCAAACCTTTATACAAATACTATGGCAATATTGTCATCAATCATTCAATTGCGAGCAAAGATTATTCATGTACGTATGAATTTAATTACCTCACGCTACGGTTAAATGAATTCAAATTTATATCAAAGTCATTTTGCCATTCGAAATCAAGGCAATATTTTTAATATTTTTTGTCATTTAGGTATATCCTTAATTGTAAAAACCAATTTTTTTAGTCATATCTACATTTATAAGATATTTGTAGGATAATTTTTAAAATTGATAAAACTGGTTTTCCAAATTATATTGAACTAAGAAAATTTTGAATAAATATCTTAACTTAGACTATGTATCCTGCTGCAGTATACAAATTTCTTTAAATTATTTGATTTTTTATTTCTATCCCATTCCTATCCTCCTATATGAGTATGTACTAAAGATTGAGGAGTATACTCGTAAACAAATAATATAAGATTAATGAATATTGAACGAGGAATTTATTTGACGTACAAAACGAAATTGAAATTAATTTGCATATTGCATATTTTGTAGTTCACTCATCAATTATTAGATAACTGATTAATTATTTTGTAACCATGAAATATTATTTTTTTCTGGAAATTTAGTTAATAACTTCTAAATCAGCAATCTGTAGTTTAAAAAGTATATAATTTAATATTGAAAGGACGTTTGATTCAAAATAGCATTTTAGAAAAAATATTATTATAATTCACATTCAAAGTAGTTAACAGAAAACAATTATGGGAACATTTTAATGTACATATTTAATTATAAATGTTAGGTTAATCAAAACGTTATTAAAAGGTATTTGAAAATTTACCTTATTCTGATAGGAAAAAGGGCTTCCACAAAACTCTTCCGCCTGACTATCTGTTCTATTGTTTTTCCTTATTTCTTTATGGGCTGAGATACAAGACCCATTTCAGAAAAATATCTCCGATAAATTGAAATAAACCCTGTTTTCGGTAATGTCGTCTGCGCTGCAACTGTAAAAAAATCAACTGCCATCACGTTTTTGGTTATGCAATTGTCGACAATTGAAGATAGTCATACTTTTGGCTATGTAAAATGGCAGTCAAATTTGAGCATACAAAGCAGCAAAAAAATTTATGATTAGTTGTTGATGATGCAGTTGTTGATGTGTTCTTTGATTGTGCAGTAAACAATGTTTTGATGGTTCTACAGGTTTTTAAATATGAAAATATGTAATTTCAGTCTATTGTTTGTAATTTTTATTACATGTCTTTATAAAAAACTAATTTAAAAAAAATTAAATAAAAACAAATAATACACACAATAAATCACAATTCACAAATCAAAAATTTATGTTCGGTAATATCAAATACATTCATTTGTCGATATGACAGTTGATCGGCCGCATCAAATGTTAATTGATTGATCGTCAATTCAGCATTACCGAAAGCAGGGAAATAAATAAATAAATAAAATAAATCATTGTTCAATCTGATATTTACCTGTTACATCGAAATTGCTAAACCCTCGTATGTGTCTACTTACTTATTTTATATACTCCTTTATTGATGATAAATTAGTTTTATCAATTTTATGATGTTTATTCAATTATATGTTTAGCAATATTCAACCTAAGATTGGTAGTACCTCTTATTCTTGCTAATTCAGCTTCCCTTAAATGTTCTCGGAATCTCTCTGTAATTAGTCTTTTTGATTGTCTTAAGATATAATTTTGAAAATATTTTAGCATGATATTTTATGCATGCCGTTAACTTCTTCCAAGTTCTTTTTATCTTTTGCTGATCCAAGTATGCTGCTCATTTTTGATACATATAATTATTTAATTTAAATTATCACTAAAAATTAAAATCCTATTAATAAATTAAAGCAAAAAGAAGTAACCTTTTTGTTTCTATGTACATCCCTACTTAAATCTTACTACTTAAAATATTGGTATACATATAGTGCTTATCTGTTTTTGCTTCTGTTCAAAATGCTCTATGTTACTAGGATCCTTTACAAAATTTTAATTACTGTTGATCACCTTTTTGATTATTTTCTTGGTTGATTCATTTAAGAAATATGTAACTTTAATTAGACCTGTCTTAAAGCTGATTGTACATTAAATTTTGTTTAACATAGTAACATATAAGATAGAATTTCAGTATTTAAATTAATAAGGTAGGATATAGACCTTACTACGTAGCACCACATTTTTACATTATAATTGAAGCTTCACTATCGTTATCGTTTTAATCGTTTTATTGCCATAGCCACCTGTTCCATATATTTATCACGATGTATGTCACTATTTCTGCTGTATGTAGAAGATACAGATATTTATATTTCTTAGCACTTTATTTTGGAATCTTTAATTGAATTCAATACGACTTTTAGATACACAAAGTAAAAATATAGGAAAAAGAAACATTTAATCGATTTCAGTAAAACTACCCCTATATAAATTATAATGAGCAACTATATCTGTAAATTTAAGTTTTATATATATATGTAATATATTGTTTAGTGACAATATCTTGTACAACATTGTTGTTTTTATGTCCTACAGAATTGCACGTTATGAATGCAAAATTATAAACTTAAAAAATAATAAATAAAATGTATAATATTAAAGTACATAATTTAAGAGAATTCATCTTTTAAGTGTAACATAAATTATGATGTCCTGTTGTTTTCTTTTTTTCATTTCTGCCGTTTTCTTTTTTTTTAATATAAAAATTTTATTTACTTTGGGATGAATTTAAAATAATGATTCCAACTCCTTTCAAAGTATTACACCTTACAATTTATTCAGCTGAGTTTAAGTGTTATTTTAATATACATATAGGAAGAGGACTACTATAGAATTCCACTCACTTCTATTAAGTTTTGACTTTATAAAGTTTTATGATTCCTGAAATTAATTTTTCAACTGGGATATGCTGTTATAGAAGAAATGCGTTGTTCAATTGGGAAAAAAAAACTAGTAAAAAATAGGAATAAAAATGAAATTGATTGGAATAGAATCCTTGGGGGGTAAAAAAGAAAAATAAAAAAAATGTTATATAAGAGCAAACAAAATTGTTACATGTTATATGGATGTGTCTGTCAAAATTATTGTTATGGTAAGTAAGTGAGTTAATTATATTAATAACAAGTAAGTACCCATATTTTATTTTGTATTTCTGGGTGGATTGAAGTCCACAAAGTATCAATGACTACTAATCAATAAACACTCTTGCCTCTTGATAGTATTGAAGTCTTATTATATATATATTATTCTGCATTTATCTGGATGTTTGTAAGTTCGACGGAACGCTCCAACACATATACAAATTGCAATATGTATACAAATTACTTTGGTACTCTTTTTTTAACCCCTGTCTACCATGCTGAACCTTTGCAGGAAAAAATACCACTGCATGAAATATATTTTTTTAATTTAATGTTAGTCTTCTTCGCAAATAATAAGGAAAAATAAAAAATAATAATAATAATATAAATAAAACAAACAATTTTTTTCATTTATAATAAGAAGGACTAATAGAAATTTTATCAATAGTTTAATATGGTATAATAACCAAAAGGCAAACAGCATTTAACACAAAAAAAACACATAATGCACTTAAAGGTTATTCTTATTATTTAAAATTACATATACACAATATGTGTCTACATATTTTTTTTTTTTTTTGGTTTTTTTGTTGTTATGATAATGATCATAGTTTTACTACCGTATATGCATAGCCTGTATTATAGTACTATAGGTATACCTATATAATATACACTCTAGCCAGAAATGTGATGCGATGAAGAGTTAAAATTGTTATTTATTTTTATTTTTTTTTGTTTTTTGTTGTTGTTATGATAACTTTGTTTTGCCATACTGTATGCATATCCTGTAAAGTACTATAGGTATATATATACTCAAGCCAGAAATGTGATGCACTGATGAGTTAAAATTGTTATTTATTTTTATTTTTTTTGTTTTAATATATATATATATATATATATATTTATATGATATATGTATAAATTTATGATCGTATATAATATTTAGTATGTATTATGGGGTTAAGTTTTTGGTACTGCTGATCTACACATAAAAACAATAACAACCTATACTTTTTAAAGAAATTAAATGAATTTTTGTACTATTATTTTTTATTTCTTATCTTTGTAAATTTATAATTTTTAGGTATATTTGTTTTCTTCAAGTGTATAGAAATGTATGTTGTAGAGACTTAGAGAGTGATGATTTTTTTTAATATAGCAAGTAGGTATATATATAGGTATCGGTTAAAACATATTGATTGTTTTTCTTCTTTTTAATGTATGTTATAAATAATAATTATGTATGAATTTTAACATGAACCGTTCGATAATGAATTTTTTGAAATGAAATGAAATTTTAAATAACCGATCAATGGTTCAAAAGTTATGAACAGTTTTGTAAATACCTATTTATTTGCAGTAAATTTTTTTATTTTAATTTTTTCTCCAACACGAGTTTTTATTTTTTAAAATAAATATTATGTGTATCTACAATATTATTGTTTTTTTATATTAACAATTTTATTTATTTTTGTTTTTAAAATTGTTTTCGTTCAAAGTTGTGGCTCATTATAAAATATTATTTGTTCGTTATAAACTTTGACGCTAAACTTACGCAGCGAATGTTATTGAATGTTAACAGGATTAACTTGATTCTGAATTATACCATAAATTTTCAAAGTTGGCAAAAAGGATGTCGCTAAAATGATCGAGTAAATGACCCTTAGGGAATAGAAAATTTTGCACCTTACTACAAATATTCTATTTATATGGTAATTAAAAGCGTTATAATACAAAAATAAAAGTACGATAAATTAGTAAGCAAATACGTATATTTTTCTTAAACTTGAAATGAAAACTCTAATGAAGGAAATAAATGCTAGAATTTATTTTGTTTCCGTCTTTTATGGCGGGTTACCAAGCTAGTTTATTTATAATCAATCACCGATAGATCTACAAATAATTTAATTAGATGAGCTAATTTGAAGTATTTTCGTGGAGGCTGATTATTATTTTATAACATTTTATTCAAATTATGAAATTATGATGATAAGTAATTTAATATAAATGTGCATTGAATAAAAACTTGGATTGATTAACTGAGAATTATAGTTTGCTTGAACAACTGAATCTTCTGAATAATGTTAAACGGGGACTTAATGAAATCATATATTAGTAAATCATATCGTAGCATATAGATTGATAGACTTATAGATTGATAGACTTATAAATTGATAGACTTGTAGATTGATGGATTTATAGATAGACTTATAAATTGATAGACTTATAGATTAATAGACTTATAGATTGATAGACTTATAGATTGATATTCTTATAGATTGATAGACTTATAAATTGATAGACTTATAGATTGATAGACTTATAAATTGATAGACTTATAGATAGACTTATAAGTTTATAGACTTATAGATTGATAGACTTATAGATAGACTTATTCATTACATATAAACATATACGATATCTCGGTATACGTTAAGCACCACCACATGAAATATGCCGTACTCCCAAATCCGATGTGCGATTTATTAAAATTGAGGCTCTAAAAGGAAACACCGTGATTTGATTGTGATTACCTCTTAGAAACCTACCGTTTCTTGTCATGTTTCATGAAATGTTATCAATTCCTTTAATCTTTGGCACTTTCTGAGATATAGGTATATCTCAGTATGGGTATCTCGTGTGAGATAGCTCAAACACAACAGGCTGTGTGACGACACAATGATTAAGAATTTTATTTATCTACTATGAGACCGTGTGCAATTGCATGAAAATAGTTTTATTTAATAATATTAAAAATATGTTTCAACAACATCGTTCATAACAAATTGTTCTTATTTGATGTTGAATTGCATTTTTTGTTTTGCCATGCTATCTTAGGTTAGACTAAGTGGCCAGGTTCATAGTATAATTGTTTTTAAAAAGTTGCAAGCTTATGATAAATAAATAGGTATATAAATATAGGTGAGGTATTTTACTTCTTCGAAAAGATTTCGAATTTCATCCTTTTCAGCTTCATACTTGATTTATAAATTATACCACTTCTGAATTGGGTCTACATTATTCAATTATAAATGTCGAAACAACCGATCAGAATTATTTAATTTGTTAATTTTTAAACCTTTAAATATATTATTTTTACAGTAAATAACCGTTATAAATTTTAATATACCTTTACAATGAATTAATAAAATAATCCTTTGATAAAATACATATTACGAATTTGTCCAAACGTACATGTAATTTAAATTATTATATCATTTTAAAAAACAATAAGAACCAAATTTTTAATGTTTTCAATTTTAGAATATAAAAATCAAAACTATAAAGTAAATTAAAATGTTAAAATTCAATTCAGGATTTCTTCGATTTAAAATATATTACAATACACAAACATATACAGAGTGTTTCACTTATATGATGTTGTTATCTTAAGACAGTCAACATTATTATATTTTAAAACTAAGATAACAACTTGGTTGATTCTGCTTTTCAACTGAAAAGTTCAATTTCCAATAAATAGAAAATGCTTTGTGGGATATTTCTGACCTAGTACAATTTGTCTTAGGGATAAAATAAATATAATAAAAATAAAACATAATACAATATTTTTTAAAGTGTATTTTTTAAAGAATAGGATTGTAGGAAAATATAATATCAGAGGAGGATTGGATTGTAAGGTGCCGATTATAATCAATTCGATCCGATGATTCGAACAACTGCCAAATTTGTTCTTATGGTATTTCAATATAAACGGTTATATTAATCGGATCGGAAAGGTTGAGCAAATTTCAAATTTTTCAAAAAGCATAACCTAAAAATAGTGAAAAGAACATTAATAATAAAACAAGAATAAAATTAGAGAACACAAATATTATTTGTGAAAATACTAAATTAGGTAAATATTTTGTATAATTACAATTTTATAAACATCATTTTTTTATTTATCAAATATAGAAGAGTTATTGATAGAAGAAATAATAAATAATATAAAAAAAAATAAAATATATTATTTATGTTATAGATAATATTTCAAGTACAAAAATTTGAATATAAGTAAATGTCTAGTAAGTAGATTGTAAATACTTATCTGTTAATAATGCCAAAAGTGTAAATAAAAGCGCTAAAGAATCGTCAATATTCAAATTGGATAATCTCACCTATTCGAAATGACATTTCGAATTGAATCGAATTGAATATAATCGGCACTTAGTTGGATACGAATCTGAACAGCTTCGTTTAAAAATGTTGAAAAATGTGGCGTTTCTATCTGGGGAATACATAAGATTGAACCATATTCCACATTTTAGCAGTTTTTACAATAAATGAATTTACGAAACAAGTTTTGAACCAACTTGGTATTTGAACGGTATAGAAATTAGCACTTAAAACCCCCCAGCATGATGTTGGAATTGTTAGTTCAACAGAATTAGGTTTTTTAGTTCAAGTGTCATTTACAAAAAGATATCTTATAAAGAGGGAGAGAGCTTGCTAATCAACATAATTTGATCACTTAAGAAGACAACTTTTAACTTTAAATGCATTGTCTTTTCAATTTGACAACACCATCCGTTAATTATCTTGTGAAAAAATTACAGAATAAGTTAAGCACCCTGTATACTTACACATGACCTTACCACATCCCAACAATCAGATTTACAACAAGATCCTGTTTTTGTGCTGCAATCAATGATTTTATCATTAATTTTCCGATTAAATTTCTTCAAATTCTGTGTTTTCAACAACACAGTCTTTGAAAACAAAACGATTACAAAAACAATAAAATAATAACAACAAAAAAAAAATCTTGAAAATAAATAAAAAACGATTTATTTCATTTTTTATTGTATAAGCTATAAAAAAAAGCTATCACAGTTAATTTTAAAGCAATTTGTTATCCTCATCCTTGTTCAAAATAATTTCTTTAACATTTTTTTTTGTTTTTCTTTGCTTCTTCGTCGAATTGATTTCAATGTGATTTCTGTTTTTGCTTTTTTTTTATTTTCTTTATTAGTATGTTTTATTATCCTTTTTCTGTATTGTTATTTATGCACTTCCTGTAAAGGAAATTTTCTTTTTTTATAATACCCTACTTTGCTTATGATTGAGTTTATTAAAATTACTTGTTTATATGAAGGTTAAGTTAGTGTCGTCCAAAGACGAAAATAAAGAGTTGCATTTATATAAATATTTATTAGCAAAAAAAAAATTTATTCAATTTACTAGACTACACCAAATGTAGTTGTCCAGTCTTTGTTTAATAGACAAGATTTCAAGGTAGGAATGCAAATAAATTTTTAACTTAATAAACTAATTGGAAATGTTTATTGAACCTGAAAATTTTTCTTAAAACAATAATATTTAAACAAATTGAATACATAATAGTTTTATATTATCTCTCCTCTTCCCCCTCTTCGTATGAAGTACAAAAAGTTTAAAATTGATTCAAATAACTTAAATTTCTTTGAAACAAGGTCTTTTAGTTGAAAATTTCTGTTTGAAGTGTAGTGTCTATTGAAATTCTGATAGTGTTATAATCGCATAATATAATTTTTTTAAGATTACAATAATACGATATTTATTTTTATCTTGTTGCACCTTAGAGGATATAGTTCGTCAATGTACCGGTTGTATCGAACTGTTTTTACAACAGTGAATATATTTGTGGGCATTTTTTACCAATTTTTATGTGCTCGCGTTTATTACGTTTTCATATTTTTTTTTCGTTTTGCGCTGACCTTTTAATATTTATTAAAAATTAAATAACAAGCTTGATATTGATGCAATATGATTTCAAGACTTACACATATTACACATATCCTTGTATGACACGCCTAATATGGTTGCATAATTTTTTCTTTTACAAAGCTCTTAACAGATTCAAATTTAAAACTTTAATATACAATCAAATTAAAACTTTCAAATATAAGCTGTAGTTCTCTGACACACTGGAAAGTAAAGTTTAAATTATTCAACTTATGTTGTATCATAAATACATGAAAAATGTTTATAAATGAGTTCAATAAGGTATGTAAAGAGTCCGGGACTTTCCAGTACTGATGTGTGTGATTATCGAGGAAGAGTTTTAATTCAAAAATATCAACGAAAAAATTTGTGCAATTGCCGAAACCTGCCTAGAACTAGATCCGTGTGCTTAAAAGAGTACATGTTAGTTAACTTTGAAAATATCTCAGAAATACCTATATTAAATATCAATAGATACACACGGTCTTCCTCGTGAAGCTAACAGTCCGCTTGTGTTGTAGTAAATCGTTTGGCTAACTATTGTAATAGTTATGTATAGCTATGGCTATCACTCTCTACAACTATCTAACTTACTATTAAAATGAAGTTTGAAACAATATGTTTGTCGATAAATCTTTGTAAATTTTTTTGGATATGTCACCCATCATATACGAAAAAACCTAATCGAGATTTTGAGATTAAAATTTAAAATTAATAATAATTGCGAACTAGATTTGATCGGAAACATCGCCATACAATAAATTTTTTTTTATGTTTGGTAGTATGTATTCAGGCAATCAATTTTACACTTGTGAAAGGAAATAAATCTGCAGCTGTTAAATGAAGAGTTTGTTTTTACTTTTACTTCGATCGAGTTTGAAATAGTAGTATATGGAGTCAGCCAGCTACCATTAGATATTTTGTATTATGCTAATATGGAGGTAAATATAATTATAAAAAAATTAATTTAGACCTGAAAATGACTGAAACCTATTTCATATTGACTTCCTCCAATACATTATCACAATTTTAAAATATACATGTCTATAAATTTCACTTCAGAAAAAAGGCGATTACATACCTACATTTTTTGCTAGAATTTTCACGCAACTTCAGGCAATGTTCAATAAAGAATAGGTCTTTATTCAAGATGTTCAAGATGTCTAGTTCATTTCATACAAAAAATTTTAACATATGAAAAATTTAAAATAACTTTAATATTTATAGCTTATATGTAAATAACTGTAATTTTTATGAACACTTTCAGAATCTTACCCATTACTTTAATAATTTAATTTTACACACAATTCACTTGTACAGATCCATAATAAATTTTTGCTTGTGAGATTTTCTATGTAAAAATACTTCAAGTGTTAAAAATTGATGTACAAAAATAAAGACTAAAAAAAAAAATAAAAAAAAATAAAAAAAATTTCACAATTTTTTAGTATACAGGAATAAAAATACATATACATTCTATCCTTAAATTCCAATGAACCGATTTTTGATGGTTCACTGATGTTGCTTAAAGTTATAATATTGAAAAAGTGTTTGTCTTCTTTCTTATTGTTCTTACATCATTAAACAAGCGAAGTGATAGCGAGTGAAAATAGACGTCAGTAGTATGTAAATATAAAAAAAAAAGATAGCTATATGCAAATCATTTTTGTATCGAACTTTTAAGGCGTTCCAGAAAAATACATTTTTGAGGTTGGTACTGATAACAATAATAAAAATTAAACAGAGTGAGAAAAAAATAGTGCGCTTTTGAAGGGTTATTATCTAAATTATTTTTACAGTTTAATATCATTATACAAATCGAGTAAAGTTTGAGTGCACTTTAAAAAGTATATTGCAAAGGTTATTATGTACTAATAGTTTCAGTCCAATTTCAGACAAGAATGATTGATATAACTATAAATAAAAACATATAAATAAATTTAGAAATTTGCTATTGAAGAAGCTCTAATATATTACTAATTTAATTATTAACTCGTCATACCAATAACAATGTAAAGTAAATATGTATCATGCATTAATATTTCTCACTACTTTCTACCTACCTACACCATATGATATATTTTTAAAAAATTGATTTATTCTCTCAATTCTTATTCTTTCATTCATAATTTATTAACGGAATGAATTTTTCATTATTATTGTTGTTTTTATAATTATTGTGTTAGTTGATATTCCTTGCTCTACATTCTTATAAAGTATATGAATAGAAATATAAGAATATGAATTTTCTGTACTTACACATATATACATAATATTTGCTTAACTAAGGCTTCAGACAGCAAAACAAAATTAGTATATATAATATTATCTGCTAATTTATAAAGTTTTATGTATTTGTAATGGTTGTATTTCTTTTAATACGACTTTCTTTTACGAGCTCTGCAACTTCAAATGATATTCTGTTGAGCAAATTACATCTTCAAATGAAGCCACAAGAATCGTACAGAGATTACTATATTCGATTTTACACAGTTAATTATTTCTGGGAATGCAATTACAAAGGCTATACGTGGTGGGGGAGAGAGGCTATCAAACTTATCGCAATTCTTCACAAGTATGCTTTATTGAAATGGTGAAATAAAAAATGAGTTTTAGTTGTTATAATGATCATCGTCAGCTTTAAGTTAAAAGTCGTAAGATACAATTCAATTGTAAATTACAATCTGGCTTTGAAGAATCGTATTTATGATATTTTTCACTCTGGGCTTCGATTTTTACTATTTTTTGATAACTAAAGTATTCTTTATAAATCGCAAACCTCTTTAGAGTGTGTTCTGCTTTGCATAACAATTACCCATATCACTTTGTATAGGCTTAAAAAAAACTTTTATATACTTGATTTCAAAACCTTTGCGAGTTAATAATTAATTAACTTACATTAATTAAATTCTTACATTAAAAAAAAAGCTGTAGACATGAAAAGCTGTACAACATTGATTATCTCCCAAAAAAAAGCAAATACAAAAATTGAATACAATACAAAACGATTTAAATATCGGTTAATATTGGATTACCATTACATGTATTTCATCCCATTCTGTAAAATTTCTTCATTTACTTGCATTACAATGATTGTTCTTGTAAATAAAATAATATAAAATACTATTTCCTTCATCCCTTATTTTATTGTTTT
Source organism: Argyra leucocephala (assembly GCA_963942445.1). Classification (NCBI taxonomy): domain Eukaryota; kingdom Metazoa; phylum Arthropoda; class Insecta; order Diptera; family Dolichopodidae; genus Argyra; species Argyra leucocephala. The sequence continues at coordinate 41,333,897 of OZ012678.1, forward strand.
CACCTAAAAAATTATTTTAATGTAAAATAGGGTCTAAAAGGATCAAATTTTATTAAGTGAAATTTTTTATTCTTATTTTTGCTATTTTTATGGTCGGTCGCCCATCAAGAACAGTGGTAAAATAAGAAAAAATGAAAAACGAGATGAAAAACTTGAGAAGCAATTTAAAACCAGACGATATTAATAGGTAAGCTCTTTAAGGCATTTACCAAAAATTACATTTATACAAGCCCACATAAAAAAAATTTAATTTTGAATAGAAGGAAATTATAAATTGTAAAAGAAGTTTAAGAATATTCAAATTGAACATTTTGTGTATATAAAATGTATTAACTTGATGGATTCTGCCAAGCAAATAATTACTTAATCCGTCTTGGACAGGACACTATAACAATTTATATTAAATTTTTTTTTCAATTAACTTTTCAAACGTCTTTCCAAATTCATTGAAAGCTTAAGCATGACATGTGGACTAAGGCTACGTATGTAGGGATGTTATAATGGACCTAGCGCTAACACTGGGGCTCTGAATAAGGTTTGGTATTTAAAATTTAACTTGATGAATGAAATTACAACAATATAATTCTTTAATACTCTCTGTAAGTTAATGCTATGTTCGCATTACATGACTTATTTAATTTTGAAATTAATTTTATTAGTTTTTCATCTAATATTGAAATTTAATCCCTAATTCTGCTCAGTTCTCCTGATCGGATGACTTAAAAAACTATGTTAAACGCTTTACATAAAGAAATTATTGTAATACAATCGAGAATGTACTGTAAACATTACTCACTTACTATGCGATCATTGACCACATTTTTTAGTTATTTGATTTGATATTTAGATTTTACCACCACCGGTTGTTATATTGGTTGTAGACTGGGTTATGCATGACACAAAGAATATCAAAAAATTAAAAGAACTTTGATTCATTCTGCTGGATTTATTGAGTTTTTCCATTAAAAATCTTGCATGTAATACAAGTTAGTTTACAGAAAGATATAGAAATTATTGAGCAGTTCGGGCATAAAATATATGCCAAAAAACCTACCTTATTCTAATCATCAAAGCCATGTACGTAACCTTACATTATATAACAAAAGTATTGAAAAAGTTGATTTATGATATTTTAAAAGTTTTATGAAAAGAACTTTAAAGGTATGGATATTCAAAGTGAAAAAGCAGTCGGACGTTTTCTTTGCAATTGTTCTGCCTTATCCCGGGAGATAATAGAAAATTCATATATGAAATATCTGAATTTCGGATCAAGAATTATAACTTCTGTCTCTGTTATAATATATTAAACCATGGTTTTTTTCAAGAGAAATGTAAGATACGAATGACAAAATATTTATGTAAGTTGCGTTGTTACATGGGTCCATAAGTCTCTATTCTACTTTAAAGAAAAGGGGAAAAACAAAAGCATAAATATAATAAGCATTTTTCATTAGATGCGTTTAATACCGACAATATTGTGATCACACACCATAACAAAGGGTGAAATGTTCAAAGCAGCAAATAGAATCTGATAGGCTCAACCGTAGGCCTTCATGCAAAAACTGGAGTGGAAGCATGGTTTGATTTTTAAACGCTTTATTTTAAACACTTTACCAGTGTAACAAAATTTGAATGGCAGCACGAAGGTTGAAACGCTAAATGGATATGAAACGTTAAATAATTTAGCCAACCAAAGTGAAAACTGAAACAAAAACCGTGCTGCCATTTGAGAACATCTTTGAAATTTATTTATGTTTGTATACATTATTTACACTTCGTTTTCTATTTGATTAAAATAAAATTAAATTATAGGGATGAAAATTTAAAAAAAAAAATGTCAACAAAATGTAAGTTAAATATTGAAAAAATTTTAAAATAATAGATTCAAAAATGTAAGTACATCAAATACAATATTAATTGCAATATTTTGTTATTTCTCTCCTTATTAAAGGAATCTATAAAGTAATAAATAAAATGAAATAAAAAATATTATATTTCTAAACCAAAATATTCAATCAAATCATAATAATTAAATTATTATGACTAAAAACTTACTTTAATTTACTTATATTAAAAAAAATTATTAATATAAACTTTAATTTACTTTTTCCGTTATAATATTAACTTCTGAACTTTTTACGTTAATTATTTTACTATCGTTAAATTAATGGCGTATCAGTCGCTAATAAAAAACGTATTTGCTGTTCCATGCTACAAAAATATCTAAAAAAACAAGAAGAAACAAATTTAAAACAAAGTGAATTTCCATGTTTGAAACGCCAGTCCTGTCTCATCCCTGTGCAATAACAAATAGAAAATATATTCTGAATATGGTTAAATTCGAAAAATTCATTAATTGATAATTCCATATTCCAGAGAATTCCGCAATTTACTAGTTTATTCCCGTTTAATAACCTCTATTCGTTTCTGTTCAATAATTTAAAATACAATTATGCAAGTTTTTATTTTTTCAAACCAAATTTTTATATACATAGTTAATATATAAATACACCTAAAAACAAAGGGATATGTTTATCATTCTAAATTAATTCAAGTATCTGTGAAGAAAACTTCACAACGTACGAAAATAGACCGATCAGGATTATTAAAATTTTTAAATAATAATTTAAAAAATTTATGTTTCAGTTTTAATTTTAAATGTTTAAGGCTCGTAAATTAATTTTCAATAAAATTATTTTCAATCTATTTGAATGATTGTGTACATAATATTCAGTTTTGCAAAACATAAATAAAAATATAACAAATACATATTTTCAAGGAATTCAAGTATTTTTCGAATATTGGACATACAGACATATACCACTTCCCACAGATTCTTTCTTTCAAATTTATCTTTACATTCGAATATATTTAATGGTATTGAAAATCAATTTTTGATTATGTGGACCATAATAAAATTGTTATAAAAACACAAAACACCTCTACATTACATTATTTCTTAGAATAGATATTCAATTTCAAAACAAAAACAAAAAAATCCAGGTGAAAATTTTTATTAAACGAATCAATGTTAAAATTTACGAGGTTAATACTGTGAATTTTTATTACCTTTTAAAATTACAAAAAAAAGAAAAAAAAATGCCATAAAATATTTGAAGCTTTTGAATATTTTATTAGGAACATTAATTTTAAATATTTATTTTGTTAATTGATTTTTAATAGCTAAAGGATAAATAAGAATCTCCAACCCAAGTTATAATAAATAAATTATTTTTATTTTCTATTTTTTTTTTTATTTTTTGGTGTATGTTATAAATTTACAATTCACAAAAATTTTGCTTAGAGCCACTTTTTTATATTCATTATAAGATGTAGAAATAAATGGTTAATAGCTGTTTCTAAATCAATATTACAGAAATGATTTATAGGTCTCTTCCCAAGATAAAAATAATAAGATAGCTCAATTAACTTGTTAATTTTGATAACCAGCTGATTTCTCATTACATTCGTTTAATGCGATTCATTGCTTCAGAACATTGTGTTTCGAACAAAAAAAATTTAAACAACTGAAATTGAAATTTGAATTAATTTTAAAATTTTTGTTTATTTCAATCTGGTAAATTTTTAATTATTAAATTATTTAAAAATTAAAACAAAAAAAAATATTATAATATATAAAGACTGAATGTTTTCTTAAATGTGACAAATGTAAAAAAAAATTAAATTTCCAGTTTTCAGTTAATCCAATCAAAGTTACATATATATTTGAAATATGTACACTGATATTCCCCCAACCCTCGAAATTCGATAAAATTTGATAAAAATTTGTATTCAATTTTTAATTATGAATTGTTTGCCATCATTTCAATTTATCGTGGACACCATATTTTTTATTGATTTATCTTAAACAACAACTTCATGCATAATAATTTATTTAAAAAAAAATTGCCACAAAATTAAAATTTTTTTATGCTAAAATACCTTATACATGGGGTGAAATTTTAAATTCAAATTTTGAAAATTAAAAAAATTTGAAAAAATATTTTATTTTGCTACGTTTCCTAAATATTTATTACTTAAAAGAATAACGAAAATCGGTTTTGAAATGGTTCATATAATCATTTTAAATTTACAGATTATATATGACTTTTTAAATATTGTTATTTTTACAAATTCTTATAACAAAAGAAAAACATTAAATTAAAAACTTTTATAAGTTAATAGCTTAAATCAAACTGGAAAATCTCTTTCGATTATAAAATGTTAGTCAGCAGTGTTTCTGAATAATGTCAAAATGGCCAGTTTGCATTTTGACATTTTCATCATAAACTGTAATCGTTGCACAAACACATGTAAAGCACCTGAATTTCAAAAAACAAGTGTAGAACACACTTTTTATACATTTTGCACCAGCCATAAATTTGTTTAACATTTTGACATTTTCAACGATCAAATCGTAATAGTTATCGAAATACATAATAGACACTTCAATTCTCAAAAAAACAATAATGTAGAAAAAAACTTCTCATATATTTTGCACCAGTCATCATTTTTTTTATATACAAGTTCATAAACCAAAACATAAAATCAAAATAAATTAAAACTCTTAATAGTTAATTCCTTGAGCTGTTGTAAGTATATTTTGTTTACTTGTCCTAATTATTCGGCTAATATAAGCAACGTGTACATTTTTCAATAAAATTTTAATTAAAAACGAAACATGCAACTTTAATAATATTTATATAAAAAAATATAATACAAAAGTTTAAATTATTTTGCATCAATCACAATAGAGATTCATCCAGGTTCTACTAAAAATTTGTGATTTTGAATTTTTAATAGCTTATTTTCATATCTATTAAAAATTCAAAATATAGGCAAACATGCCACAAAACGACACATGGTAGATGACACAATCCTATACCTTTTTTGCATGTGCCCAGCAATGACTCATGAAAGAAAAAATCATCTGGGATAAATCCTTCTGGATTTTCTTGATGATTTGGATAATTAAATTAGATGCCGCTATGACTTTGTAAAATGCTAGTTATTTCTATCTACCTACCTATTTACCTTAAAATAATTACATTAATGAATATTGTTTACAATATGAAACATTTTAACATTCACATACAGATGAACATGAAGATTAAAATTCATATAATATAATTCTCATCATTGGAAATATAAAAGAGTATATGGAAATCCTTAGTTCAAACTTTCTACTTTAAATAATTCATTTTTGAACTCTATTTCCTTATTTTAAAAATGATTTATATGTTTAAAGTTTATCTTTTTTAAAGAACAAATCAATATATCAAAGGCTTCCTTAAAATGACATTTTAGTAAACCAAAAATAAATAAATACAGCTTAAACAAATGAAAATAACCAAATTGTTAAACTATCAATCAAAAGTTTCGTATAACCTCATTCCGCTAAGTAAAAACCAGTTTAAATAATTTAATTATTTTAATTTTTGCCATTTAAAATAATTTGAGTAAAAAAATATTAACATATTTTTTCTTTCCTAATTGCCAACCAATAATATTAATAAGTATTTTAATAATATTTAATTAAAATTGAATTAATTAAAAAAAAAAACATTTTTTTTTAAATAAAAGAAATATTTTCATAATTGGTAGTTAATTAACTTATTTCATTAAACAAAAAAATAGTTAAATTTGTGAATATTTTATTTAACAAAAATACATTCCTTTTGAAAATTAATGCCGCCTTTTATATATTTTAATAAAAAGTTTGCATAATGAATTGAAATAAATTAAAATTGAAATAAAATATAAATTCATTATTAAAAAAAAAATCAGCTTGAAAGTAGGATGATTGAAGCAAACAAAAGGCCAAATGATGTATAACTTTGGTGAAACACTCTGCGAAGAGTGTTTCAACCTAGGTATAATCATCATCATTGTCCTGTAACCTCATTCGTGGGCCATAGGCCGGAAATAAAATACTAATAAAGTTGTTATAAAAGTTATTTTTAACAATAGTATTTTCCTGCATTTTGAAAGTCACCTTTTATCGAGCTCAGCACGCTCTGAGAAAAAAAAAATAATAATTTCAAACTCTGAATACTCTGACAAAACTAACACTAATAAACTGGACAAGACACAAAATTCCTTCAAGGTGTTAGTTTAGTGCAGTACATTTTATATTTTATAAGCTTTTTACAGTGGAATTTTAGTATGAAAATTAATGAAATACCTTTTTTTAACCACATATTTACTCATTAAAATATTTAATTTTTTAAAATCTGTATACTCCAAAATATGTAAAAAATATGTAAAAGATAATATTTTAACCCATCCTTTGGACAAAAGTTAAAAAAATTAATAGTTTTCGAGTTATAATCCGATTTGTAAGTGGCCCACTAATTTTTTCCCATAAGAATTCGTGTAGATTTAAAAAAAACAAAAAGGCCTCTTATTGAGCTTTCCTCTCCGAGTATATCAGCCTGTTAGATAGTGTTAGTCTTGGCTCTGGACAAAAAAAAATTCGAAGCTGTTTTTGATATTTCGTTCTTTGTTCTGACGTAAAAAACACGCCCTTTCTTGTTCTATTAGTTTTTTTTTTTTTATTTTTTATCTTTTCATAATACAACGAATCCTCCCCATTTTTCTAAAATAAAAAATATATATATACCTAATATAAATTGAATAAAATAACTATGAAGATTTTTTTTCTTTAAATACCTAAAGAATATCTACTCTCAAAAAAGAATTTCAAATAATTCAACGGTTTGTAATAAAACAAAATAAATTCAATAACTAAACACAAAAAAAAAATGTTTTCAAAAAATTCTCTTTAATTAGAATTTTAATTGGAATCATACAAAAATATAATTGAATATTTTTTATATTTTGATTTATTTTGTAAATAGTACACAAATAAAATGCACTTCAAAAACTTTACAATTCATGATGTTCTTTTCTAATCACTTAATTCGTATGACATCTCTTCTTTCTTAATTTGTAGCAATATGTGCAATAAAATAATTGACACTTCATTCAATTAACTTTGAAATATATCTATAATTAAAAGAAAACTATAACTATTGAATATAAACAAAAATATATCAATGGTAAAAAAAAATTATACGTTCCAATTAATATTGAAAAATCTTCAGATTCAATTTAATCCTTGGAAATAAGATAAAGATCTGTGTTTTTTTTTAATAACATAGTAATCCAATTGAAAATCAACGTCAACTAAATAAATTGCTTATTAAACATAAATTCGAATATAATGGGGTATACATAGGTTTACAGCACAATAAGTACTTAATACAATTTAATATATTGAAAATTGATAATAAAGATAAACTATATATGTAAGCTATTCAATTGCATAAACATTTTTACAATAATACAAATACTATAAAAACACTTTGATTATCAAACAAGCCACTTAAAATCCTTAAAGAAATTGTAAAATTTAATTGAATAATGTAACATGAGAATTCATAAAAAATATCAGAATTCAATTATCCAATTTCTCTTTTTTCTACTATTACTTCTAATTCTGAATATTAAGCAATTACATACTTGAAATTTCTTCAACTTGTCGTCGAAGTGTTTCTTCTATCTGGGGACAGTACTTGAGTGTGTGTATCAGTTCTTCAATTGTTTTTAGCTTGATCGAATTTCTGATATTCCGATACCAGAATTTCTTGCCTGTTGTTACTTCGTTCGTCTTCAATTTTACTTTGAACAATTATAATTGCTTATAAACAAATAAAACCAACCGTTATTGGTTCATATTTAAAATCTTCTCTTTTGTCTATTACAAGCCATAAACTTATTTAAGTCTAAGACCTACATAATGTGTAACGTCTTTTAAATAATTAAGTTGCTTAATTAAATTCCTTAAAAACTGTATAGTAGTGAGAAATTTAAAAATTTTCTAAGGCTTGTTCTAGGTATACTAATAGTCATATCTTTAACATTAGCAACGAAAGTAGAAATTAATTCTGAAATATCTGTGAAACACAGCAGGATTTATTATTTGTATTAAACATTTTTTTCTTTATATTTTCTTTACTGATAAATAAATTAAATTATTAAACCATATCTTTTTTTTTTTTTGTAAATTGGGCCTATTTAGTATAATTACACTTTAATTTTTCTAACCATCAAATCTGAGATGTATGTAATTTTTTAAAATTTTGCATTGGTAGCCATATCTGCTAATAAAATTAGTTATCTATATAAAACATAAACGATAACTTAGTATTAATGTTGAGTACTGGCAACATCATAATTATTATACTAATTAGTTTTTTATAGTATGTATATCAATAATTATGTAACAGTATCGGAATTTGGTGCATTTGGTCATTCCTTTGACAAAACTAACATTAGCTTTACACACTACACAGTGGGCAGTGATGATTTGTGGTCACCTTTCTGAATCATTTCAAACATGTTCTGGATTCTAGCAAATCGATATCCTCTCTTGTGACTTTTTAAATATGGTATAAAAACGAAAGGTACTATATTTTATAAATTTTTACATATCTTATCCAAAAATGGGCCTTCTTATAAGCAAAAAAAAAACTAAATTTATGCTGTCCTCTTCACATCATATGTATATTAGGACACAATATTACTGTCGGCTCATATAATTTTAAGGTAGTACAGGATCTTATCTACATTGGAACAAACATCAACCGCACAAAAAGTATTCCTATTGAAATAAAACGAAGAAATACACTTTCAAACCTTTGTTAATACTTTGCAGTCAACTCGAAATACCAGTGCACAATTGTATAAATTACCAACCTTTCCGGTATACCATATTTTCCTGAAGCATGGACAGTACCAAAAGCAAGGGAACAAGCATTTGACATTTTCGAAAGCAAATATTCTTTGTCGAATTTATGGTGTTGTGTGTCTGGCAAAGGGGTTTGGTCGAAAAGACTTAATTAAATTTAATTTATTTTTTTCAGCTGCACATAAATGCAGAACCTTTTTTCCTGTTGGATGTGGGAAATCTTTAAATCTACTTTAAATGTATTCTAAGATTCATTACTACCTATCTTAAAATTAAAACTCCTGGATTGTATATATCTGATAAGATCACAAACTATAACGTCTGCTGGCTGGACTATGTACAACGGATGGAAAAAACGCTAAACTAAAAAATTAAAAACTAAAAAACTATTCGAATTCAAATCCTGAGGAGCACGTCTTCGAGGTAGATCAAATCTTCGTTGATGCGAGATCAAGTATTGGCAAAAAAAATAATATTTCTGTACAGGTCTGTAACGCCCAGAAAGTATAAATAAGCAATGTTACGTTAATTGTAGTATTAGATTTTACTTATTACAATAAAAGTAAGTCGAAATGTTCTTCCAGCAACTAATTTATTTCAGTACATCACAATTATTATTTTGTGTTGTTTGTTGTTTTATTGGCCCACAAACTGAAGGACATAGATTTAAACATTTATATTCGAGGAAAATAATTTATAGGAGTATATTAATACAATAATGCCACGAGGCGCACTGTATTTAAATCAATAAACTCTTATCTAAAATATTCTTCAAAACAAATTTGTTTCATTTTAGTTCACAGACTCACCTTTTTTGTTTTCTACATTTTAAGGAAATTGCTTAAAGTTTTCAAAAAATTCCAATTTAAAACCCGAAAATAAAATAGAAAATTTTGCAATTTAAATATTACTTAAATATTTTATATTTTATATTTAAAAAAAAAGAACCAGTCAAAGATGCACAATAAATTCCATTTCCATTCGGTTTTCTCTTTGTAAATAAATAAATTTCATTAACAGTTATCACATTAATATTTGTATGTCCTTTCCTTTCCTTTTCCTCTTTCTTTATTTTCTTTGTTTAAAAAAATATATACAATGCAATACACATTAGAATTTATGTATGCTTCAAAACAAGTATCCTGTTCAATTGTAGTGTGCAACTTTAACATGTGGTCAGGTCAAAAGTTTATTCTAGAAAAGCTTTTATAATGCCATACTTATGAGTTTTGCTTCTTTTTTGACTTTCATATTTTTTTCAAATACATAAAAATCAGCTTAAATACAAAAATTTGTACAAAACAATATGTTATAGATCGCCAACTGTATGCGTAGAGTTTTTCAATAGGAAATGTAAAAATTTGATTAGCTAGTTAAATAACCTAATTCTAGCACCCCTTCCCTCTTTTAAGCTTCGACACCGCTTTCTTCCTAAGACAAACAGTTTCAAGCTAATTCCAAAGTTTCTTCCACATTTTTAAGTTCTTGGGTTAATAAGTTAAAGTGAAAAAAGTTACTAATAAAAGAAAGTAAATATCAGAAAATGGACAAATCCAAGTTACAAATGCTAAATATTATAAAAAATAAAAAATTAAAACTATTGAATTAATAATTGCTTAAATGTTCGAATTGAATATTCAGTTTTAAAAACAATTAAAAATTTAAGTCGTGTTAATAGTATTGTCGTGCCTGTACAACAAAAAAGATAGATATTTAGTTCATAGTTGTAAAAAAAAGCGCAGTTAAAGGTGCTAGTGTTTATAGTTGTTGGTGTTGCATCAGCGTGTTGCTGATTAAGCTTATATTTTACTGTGTCTGCATTAATTGTTATTATACTACGCTTGTGTCGAAACAGAAAATGGCTTTAAAAAACATGTAAGAAAATTAAAGTTCTAGTTTAAATTAAATTTAGTTGAAATAAAAAATAGATATAATTATGTATTTTAGAAATTATATAATTATTTAAAAATATAAATAATTTTATGTATGAAGTAAATAAAATTTATATTTCAGAGAAATAAATATAGATATAACAGTGGTATGATGCTGTAATAAAATTCACAAACCAGAATTGATTTTTGTCTTGAAACTATTCTGACAATCTAAAACTATTGTTACTCCTAATTTCATCAAACTTTCAAAATGAATCAAAACTGACAAAACAAATTTAGAATTTCTATCAACAAAAATTACTGCAGAATAAATTTCTACTCGCCTGAGCAAGTTTTTGGTTATAGTTGTCAGGTAGAAATATATGCACAACGCTAACGCATTTTTTCTGCAACTATGAACACACGATTACTTTCATATTTTGTTTTCGAATATTGAAACATAAAATGTTTTACAAGTCGTAAGTACTCATGTTAAATTTCGTAAAAATATAACAATACAATATAGGTATGTAAGCGGAAATTACTATTCTAGAAAGTCTTAGGGCTTGATTTTCCAGATAGGTAGATAGGTAGAAGGCACCAGAACGGCTGCTCTTAGGAGTGTGGTGCGTAGCGAACCTGTACGATTGAGAACTATAACACAAAAATTTCACATTTAATTATTTAGGCAAATAAATTAATTAAACTCAAAAACAAGCAAAAATATATTTCAAAACAAACGACATATTAGAGAAAAAAAATGTTGGAAAACAAGATTTTCTTTTACAGATTCTGTTAAATGAATTTACACTTGGACCACAAGATCGGTTACGCCAAATTTAATTTTTTTTACTGAAATGTGCAAAATAACAACGAATGTTCTTCTTCTTCTTGAATTATTTCTACATCAATTTTGTGATGACGATTTCCAGCATTTATACCATATGTTGGTAGATTTCCTGGTAAACGCTTAATGCTAATTTGAGCATTAATTTGTACCTTAATCTTAGATCTTCTGTCATTCTATTCACATGATCTGCCCCGTTTCTTCATGTACTTCAATTTCAACTGTTTTCGTGCTAGTAATATTTACCGAGAGTTAGTAATATTTACACCCATCAGACTCTTATTGTTAATGCATACACCCATCAACTCTTATTGTTAATGCATATTTTACATTTAATTGTCCCTTTCCTGATGGATTTGGTTTTTATTGTAAATAACTCCTGTTTACCTGTAGATACCTGTTCTTGTTGTAGAATATTGTACAATTTGACAGTTTCTCTAAATTTGAAAAATAATTTTGCAAATCATCTTCATTCTCTACGATTAGTACCACCGTCACCTGCGTAAAATATGATGTTAATATTATTATTATGAATTCCATATCCCAACAGATGTTAACTATTTTTTTGATTATTTTACCAGTAATTAATTTAAACAGAGCTTGACATGTTGTTGACGTTGCGTTATTTTCGGTGAACTCGTTATTTGATTTGATTTTTATTTTTTATTATTTATTTATACATAGATCTTGTATCAATCCTATTAATTTGTGATTGATTTATTTTTCTCAGATAATTGCATTGTACTCTGTAGGAGCCTGACTTAAATCTATGAAGCACATAAACATAAGTTTATTTAATTCGATTGATTTTTCAATGATTTACCTAAATATAAATATGGCATCAATGGATTACCTATACACAAATTTAAATTAAAATAAATTTCAATAATGGTTCCAGCTCTTGAAATTTGAATTATCTTAAAACACTTGTTCTGTACATCCCCATGAATTTAGTATATCATATCAAACTATGCATTTTTTTGTTCTCACTATATTAAATTTTTTAAAAATCGATTTTAGTTCAACCAGTTTGAAATTGCAACTGTCTCATTTTAACTGAAAATCGTTTTTCGGCATAATAAAAATTTATCATTCATAATTGCTTTTAATTAATAATCGATTTTTGCTTTCGACAATGTCAAATAGTAAAATTCAGCGTAATTTGATGAATTATCTTTAAAAAAAAAAAAACAATTGAAGGTTTAATGCAACAGCAATAACCAAAGTAAAAAGAGAAAAGTATTTAAAATTTTATTTTTTAAAATAAACAAAAAATTTATGGCAAATATTTAAAAAAAAATTTTTTGCAGTTAAAAACATTGTTTTAATCGCTTATAATTATCCTTTATTTTTTAAATGTTTTTTTTTCAAATAAATTTTAATGTGAATGTATAGTAGCAAAATTAAAAATAAAACTAACAAACTAACGACAATCTATTATATAATGTATCTACGAAAATATGCAAGTATACTGCGAAAAATTTTCTATAACAAAGAGTAAACTATGAATACAGGATGACATAAAAAATAGTATCCTTTAAAAGTTGGATAAACCGATCTTCTTCAACGAAACTAAGAATTTTTAATTATCATCTGGCACTACCATTCTGTGGAAGAACATAGGTGACCAACTATGATCTCTTCCTCGTTCGATTCAGCGCGATTTATTTTGACTTGCATTCATGGGATATAATCCAATGTGGCGTGTTGCGTTGTTCTCTGTGCAACATTCTACATAAGCAGTTTTGGTTTTAAAAAAAAAAAAAAAAAAAATTATTTTCTAATCGATAGTGTTGTTATCATCTAGTATAAAATTTGTAATAACCTTATCATCATCTTCCTTGTTTCCCCTTTGTTGGGTGGTAAATATCAAATTAATCATCAAAAACTTACTGCAACGATCTCAATGATTTTGTATAAGCGCTTTGAGTTCATCCCTAAAACTTCATTCAATACTGTTTACGTCGCATTATTTTATGATAGTTTGTACTTTTTTGACTCTGCGAATTTCATTCTTTAGCTGCTTCGGTGAGTTCTACTGCACATTTACAAGATTTGTGATTGATTTAATTACATTTAATTCTGTTCCCCTTTAATCCCTTAATTCCTGTTCCCCCTTACTGATATTTTTTGCTGGAATATACCATAGCATTAATTCTCATCTAACAGTTTTTTTTACAAATACCTCGCGGAGATGGTTCTTTCGCAGTGATCAGTTTAATATATTTTTCATGCCAGACTAACTAATGTAAAGAGTTGAAGCTTCACATTACTTGAGTTGCTAAGATATCCTCAAATTGTAAATTATAAATTCATGCTGGGTAAATTCATTCATGCTACCTACTGAGGTAGAGCACCTGCCTTTCAACCATAAGGTCCCAGGTTCAATTTCCGATGAAGCAGAAAAATGTCTTATGGGGTTTTCGATCTGGCCCAGTACTCTTTGTCATTGGCATAAAATAAATGACAAAAAAAAACTTTGAGAGTATAATCTGGTAACAACTTAAATAAAATGGAGCTGTTCTATTTAAGGAGGCTTAGTTCCTGACAACCCAATTGATCAAATTGGTTGGAAGTACAATTGGATTTCCAAATTTTTTTTCCGAAATTGTACCACGTACCAATGGTACAGAATGGTACATATTTCTGGAAAACTGAAGGAAAATTAATTGAAATTCCAATGGGTTTTCCTATGAAAGTAGTTACTTTCTTAAAATGTACCAATGTTGGAATTTTTCTCTGAATATGTACCTTAAATGTACCCAATCAGAACTTAATGATGTCATAGTTTTTTTACTATTTTACAGTAATCAATTTCTGTCATTTCTACAGCAATGCTAACCTTTTCCCAACAATGGTTCCATACTTTGTACCCAGTATTATTCCTATAATTTTTCACTTGGTTTTTCGTATAATTTTCCAACGATTTTTCTAATATTCTTCCACCCTGGTTTTCCTTGTATTATCTTTTTATAACATGTTTTTTCCATAATTTTCTCACGTTCATTGTACATCGTTGTTCTAATATTTTATCGAATGTATTTTCCCCGATGGTAACAAGTATTTGCTTATTCATTGGAATAGTTGTTGGAAATTTCATTGAAAACTAATTCATTATTTTTTCCAGTAGAAAGAATAATTGTTGGAAATATTACTGGTATAATTAATGTCAAAAAAGTTTTTTTCTGTATGACGTCATTGAAGATTTTGTAGGACAAAAATACGGTACCTTTAAAATAAATTTTGTTTATGATATAATACAAAATTTTAAAGGGTACTCGTACTTTTCTGCATTTACAAAGAAAAACTATTGGTACTATGCGGGAAAAATTTCTTGTGGTAAAGATTCTGAAACAATCCTAATTTGAATCTGGAAATTTATGTGGTACATTTGGTACGGATACAAAAACTTCAAGTTTGGTCAACCGGGAATAAGTTCGTAAAACATTGCAGATAATATAGCAGTATAAATTTAGCTTATACTACAATACCGTACTTAATGAAGCACGAAAAAGTGATTCTACCGATTAACGGAAATTTTTGTTTGACCAATTTATCAAAATATCGATTTAAACTGAACTGTTGGTTTTTTAAATTTGTTAGTTTGCTTAATTTCCCAATCTGAATATTTTTTTTATATTCAAAAATTGAAAATTTCTTTTAAATCCAAAATAGTTTTAAATGAGAATATAAAACTGAATTCATGAAACACCCTGTATATGTACTTCAAAATAATGATAGGGTAGGTACATATAATATATATGTTTAAAAAAACACATGTACACTCTTATAATTATTGCATAATACAAATAAATATATAAATTTACCGATAATATAACCATTTTCCCATTTTCTGAATGAATTTTGTTTTTTTATAGAATTTTTTTTTTTCTTTTTTTTGGGAACTAATGGCTTGAAAATTACTTATAATGCTGACTTTTACATTGTTCATATAATATAATTTTTCTTACAATTTCAATGAAAAGAAAAAAAAGTTTTTAGACTTTTCATCTCTTTGTTTTTTTCAAGTTTAACCCATGAAAATAATATCTACTATTGCCGAATGAATAATAAAATTGGTATTAGTTTTGGAAGAATTTTTTGCGTTTCGTTAGATGTCGAAAATCGGCTTAAAATATTGGTTTGAATCGGTCGAGATACTGAAAAAATTAAAACGACAATCTAAACTTCAGGGAGATTTCAAGTTTTCATTTCGACAACCCAAGTGGTTCAAAACTGGTTTTGGAAATTCATTTATTGTAAGAATTGTCAAAAATTTGGTACATATTTCCATCCCATGTATTCTCTGCCGATAGAAATCCTCCGTTTTACAATTTACAACATTTCTAAACGAACCTTGTCACTCCAACTTACCTAACGAATTCTTCCCTAACTATTTTCTTCCAAATCCTTTTCTCCGTACTCGAACAATAATTTTGTATAAAGGCATTCTTTACTAGTGCTTGGTTAGTGTGCAACAAATTTAAAAAAAAAAAAAAAAATACCTGACACCACAATATGGTATAAAATTACTATACGTGTGAACACTACAAAGCTATTCCTATTAAACACATTATAATGGTACATATGGTATATCTTATGGTATAATATTTAATACATATCATCATTAAAAGATATTAGTTTCGAATTTCGACTAAGACATAAATGTTTTGAAAAAATGTATTTGAAAGTATAATTTGGTAAATCATAAAAAAAATATAAAGTGGGAAGATTTCGCATCGATATTTCGAATGAATAGCTTATTACGGCACATTAAATTATTTTATAGAAAATTATTGACAAAAACCAAATTTTAACATTCAAAATAGTAGCGCTCATTAATATTTACACCCAAACGTATTGATATTTCAAGACTTATAAGCTTTAAAAAACAAATATTTCACTGTATTAATACTGTATTAAACTTTAGTTTGTTTTCGTAGAACATTAACTATATGCTTACTTATTAGAAGAGTTACTCAAAATCGTTATTATTAATTTATGTACATACCACTAACAATGTATGGGAAATTATACTTCAATTTCAACTCCCTAATCCCTATTCATAATTAACAAATAAAATATATTGATATACGACGATCAGCTGCTAGTTATTGGAAATATTGATGCATTTAGTTGATATTTGATCACTGAAATAAAAATATTGCCATTGCTAAAGTATCTTCTCAGATATTCTCTGTTGTTGAAAACTCACTTCAATGCTAAGTGTAAAAACCTCGAGAATTCAGTAATTATTTAACTTTAACTTCAAATGAAATTTAACAAACTTCAGAAACAAGTTTATTTAAAATTTATTGTAGTTTGCTTATATCTAGCAAGAATAACTCTATTTTTTTATTCTCTTTTTAGGTTACTTTTTCATCATTTCTTTTTATACAGTTTTTACCTTTAGCAATTATATTAACCACAGTGTATGTTTTTAGCTCTTACATTTATATGTTGAATAAATGTTTTTTTTTCACAATTGTGTTGCTATGCCATAACGTTTAATTTTTTTTTTTGCTTTTTCATTTCTATTTTTCACTTATATTCTTATTATTGCATTTTTATCAACCGAATGAAAAATTGTTCAAAGGCGGAATAAAATAAATTTCGAATTTATCGTTTAGAACACTCACTTTCTTCCCTTCTTTCTATATCATACAAAGCGATATTGGAATGTTGTTCGCTACAGATTTTTTAATAATTGATTTCGCACATGCAATTTCAAACTAACCCTCAGTAGAGTTTTAAGTGTACTATAAAATTTTGATTATGATAATAACGGCTGTTTGGCTGTAGTACAAATAGTTATCAATTTGAATTTCGTTAAGAAGGTAAGAAAATAGCTTGAATCAGAAAGTAGATATTTATAAGAGTAGTTCAGCAACAGACAACCAAATTTCCTCATGGTAAATTAATTATATACTCCATTAAATTTATTTGTGTTATTTGAAAATCCTAAAACTAACGGTACAACTATTATTATTCCTTTTCTTGAACAACGAATTGCAAAAACAAAATACATATACCTAACATATCGCTTGATCAAACTTTAAAATAATTTTTTCATTTTACTGCAATTTAGAAATAAAATTCCCAACTTTGTTTTTTTTTTACCAGAAAAATTGCGCAAAAAGAAGTGTCCCATACTAAGTATAAGTTTTATAGAATTATTTTTTCTGCTAGAACATTCAACAGTTAAACGAAATGATTCTGGTATAACCTTTAGAAATTTGTTAAAAAAGTTTTTTTTAATTAAATGTTGCTTCATTCACAAAAATAGCCTTGACATTTTGATTTTTAGAAATATTTAAATTTAAACCTCTAATTCTATTTTATAGATATCTGTGGGAGTATGCAAATGCGCGGAAAAACAAAAAACACTGTTTCCGCTTCTTAAACAATCCCGTCGAGAAACATAAGAGGCTGCAAATGCCCACCCCTACACCTTACATCGCCTCACAGGCTTAGGGCTGGTTATGGAAATTCGTTTATAGTCAGCACTTCTATAGAATATGGAATCGCATTCCGCTACAAACATTCTCACACGAAGGGATCCATTTTATGTGTTTGGTTTATAAAAATTTAAAGTGAACATCATATAACATGGTTCGCAACTTCCCGCCGAACCTTTCTTGTATACTTCCCATTTCTTTCTTTAACTAACCCTTCTTTTTCCAAAAGCCAACGGTACGAAAGTATAAAAATTTCTCTGACCTAAGTTTTAGCTAATAATATAAGGAAATTAAAAACAAAGCCGACCGATATAGTGTAATAGTTATATCATAGAGATTGCTAATTATATCGAATCTCGCTCAGAGAATGAATATAAAAAAAATTAGTTGGGAATAGTATTTGGTTATCACTAAAATAAAAATAGAACGAATTACTCTACAATAGATGTAGTTTTCCACATTTTCCAATTGGCTAAAAGTTTTTTGTGTATTCATGATGACAGCTTTAGCATACGTTTCATATCCTCTCATCAATAAAGACCAAATTTTGTATGAAGGGATTTTCTGTATTCGTTTGTGTTGATGGGAGGGAGAGGGTAAATGTATGCTAAAGTTGTCATCATTAATACTCGTGCAAGCTGACACACTTGACAATTATTTAAAAAAAAAAACAAAACAATCAATTTTGTAAAATAAAAAGAAAATAATAGCGGTTAATTTTAGGATTTTCAATTAAAACAATTAAATTGAAAGTCTTCACAAAATTTTATATCCAAATCTGATTAAATCCAAATAAAATAAAAATACTAACTTTATCGCTTAAAAATATTTTTGTATGTAGGCCTGTGGGTCTTTTTTCGGTTACCCTAAAAACTACTTATAAAAATTTCTATAAACTATATCACAATTCAGGTTTCTTCATCATATCGTATTTCAGACTCAGTTCTTTATTCAATTAAATCTTATCCAAATCTATTTTATCAATTTTGACAAAATATTTCTTGTATCGGCAAAGATCGGTATTTAATATTAGAGAATCCAAATACCATTTGAAGATTTTAATAAACAGGTCGTAAATGTAAATAAATTCTAATTCTAAGCATGTCAGTTTTTGGTCTATTTTAACATCGCAACTTTGCCCACTTTAGGATCTTTTTTCTT
This sequence comes from Argyra leucocephala, assembly GCA_963942445.1. Lineage (NCBI taxonomy): Eukaryota > Metazoa > Arthropoda > Insecta > Diptera > Dolichopodidae > Argyra > Argyra leucocephala. The sequence continues at coordinate 41,352,986 of OZ012678.1, forward strand.
TAATTGGAAATCTAGAATTGCTCCAAGTTTGCTGATATTTTGTCGTTCCAAAACAGAATGTTGTTGTATATAAATATCTGCATCAAACTGCTTTTATAAGTTAAAATCATTACTTAACTTTATCTGCCTACCTATATTATTAGTTTAGTTTACATCCACACGTGGCGGCTACGACGGATTACTGTAGCTGCTATACTCTTTGTCAACTAACTAACTAACTATACCCTGCGTCAATGGTCAGTACCTACGAAATTCTCTATATCTAGCTACTGTTTTCTACTTACATAGAAAAGATTTTTTTAAACGTATATAAACTCTTATCTATATTTTTTGTCTGCAGTATATATACATAAAATATATATATAAAAGTATATATACCTCCATGTTCATATTATATACACGTATTGTATGAGTATAGGAAAATATTTGCTATAACTTTTATTTATCAAGGATAATAATGTTAAGAGTAAGAAGACAGCAAATAAATACCAAAGGACTTATTAAGTAAACATTTCAATTTGAATTGTGATTTTTACTTTCTTTTTTTTTGTTTTCTGATTTTTATTTGTATTTATTTTTATTCTATAGTTGAGATTATTAAAACCAGATAGTGAAAAAATCTATGAGTTTGATTTGATATGACCGATTATTAAACTATAATTGTAAATTATTATGATTTTGATATTTTATATGACTTCCAATTTTCTATTTCAATTCTCTTTGTTATAAATTTTGGAAAACTAAAAATGAATTTCTTACTTGATATTATTTTAAATTTGAGACGTATGTATTGTATAATGTTAATTTTTTGTTCTGTATCTTATATTCTATAATACAAAACCAAATTGAGGTTCTGTAAGAAATTACTTTTTTCTGGATCATAAAATTTCAAATTAAAACTAGATCCTCATTTCATTGGAAGTAAATGTATTTATATATATATTGTTTTTGTATCAAAGTAAAGTAAATATTTCCAAAAATTAAATTAAAGACTGGAACAGAATGTTTTACTTTAACTGAAGACAATCACAATATATGCGATAAAAATGTTTTACCAAATTATAATGAAATGTGTAGTTGCTTACAACATTTTTCTTACTTAATATATACACTGCAGACATACCAAAATACAAAAACAATGTAAAGCATGTTGGTAAATTACATTGTAATAATTGCTAATTAAAAAATCGAAACTTTAAGTTACAAAACAAATTACAAAATACTTTGGACAAATAAAACTCAATGGACAAAAGATGAGAAAATATAAAATTAGTGAGCAAAAGTCTGAGTAACAAAGAAAATAGAGTCAATTCAAAGGAGACTTCGCCAATGGAAAATGTAATAACAGTCATAGTTTGTACTTTTTTGGTTATAGGGGAAAAAAACTATTGATGAAGCTACATATGAAAAAAAACTAAGAGCTAAGACTCAAATATAAAGAGTTATATAAATATTGGGTATTAGAAAATCCGTGATGCTAGTAAAACAAGTGTAGGACTGTGATATAAAAATTGTGAAATTTGTTCCAACATTCGAAAACAAATTACTGTGAGATGTTGTCCCACTGTATTAACGCAATTGAGACAGAATATATGCACCAAACATTTCGAGCTTATATAAATAGGCAATTTTGTTTTTATCGTCATCATTCTACGTAATCAATGGAGCGGAATTTTTCTTTTTTTTTAATTCCGATTTTGTTGTTTTTTTTTAGAAAAAATTGCTTGTATCCTATAAGCGAAGGTTTTCTCAACGAATTCTGTAACCTGGGTGTTCCGCTCGTCACCACCCCATGAAATATACCGCACCCCCAAATCATCAAAGTGCTACTTACTACAACCGAGGCTGTAGAAGGATTCACCGTGATTTGATCAAAATTAGCTCTTGGGGACCAAGCTTAACGATTGGTTGACCTTTTGGGATTTTCTAAGATATGGATGATATAAACATAACCTGACAGGGAGCCCCGCTCGTTGGATGGTCAGATTCATCTTCTCACAGTCCGCTCAATGTGAGTACAGACGTCTTTTACAACCGTAACGTGCATGTTTCCGGAAAGACCATCAAATTCAAAATTTGAAAGTCGCTCCGTTCCCGACATGGACCCGATCGTTCGTAAGGACTGCTAGGATTAACAGGGATTAATACGTATAGGTGAGAGTAGATGGGAGAGACTAAGTGGCGTAAGTTGAATACAACGACCATAAAATGCATCACCACCGCATTAGGATTCTAAATTTATTTTCATGCTCTATAACTATAACTTTTGTAGGGTTATCACGGAACTAGAACTCGCTTAACAATTTTAGTATAACAATCTACATAAGATCGTAATTATGTTGCATGACTACTAAGGTTCACTTCAGTGATTTCTCGGAGCATTTTAACAAAAAACTTGTTATATTTTTTAATTAAACCTGGGTTAGAGGGGATTAGAAAAAATGGATTATAAAAATATGCTTTAACAAATATACATTCTAACTTCAAAGATATGGCAGCTGAAGCTTTGGATTCTTCAGAACGTTTTTTAGAACTAATTTAGCTTACTAACAGTAGCGAAATTTTTAAATTTATGTATGCTGTACTTCGTCGGAACGGAAAATAATTTGAAAATTGTACGACAGAATTTGTCATGCGGAAGTATTAGAATGTTTCGGAAGTGAATTATGCATACAAATTAAGTGAATTAAGCATACCATTTTTGTATTTAGAATATTAAAATAAAAATGTTTGAAATGTATATGAAAAAAAAAAAAAAATCATCCGAAACAAGTGATTTTGATTTCTGTACAGTCTTTGCAGTCGAATGGATTTCAGCATACAGATTTTTTCAGAATTTTTTTTCGGAGATATTATTCCCGTTCGGACTTTAGCATAACCACCTAAATTCCCCTTTTCAACTATATGTCAAAACTTATGTATTTTTTACATTTTATTAACTCAAAAATAATACAAGCGGGGTAATATTGACAACATAATTTTTTATTTAAAACTTCAATTTATATTTTCTACAACGTGCAAATTCTGTGGCCACCAAGTGTAGAGGTTAGGTACATTTTTCTTTTATATAAAAAAATCTCATTGTACATATACACTTGATATATTATATTAGGATTAATAATATTACATACAACCTCTCTAACAACAAACAGCAACAACAACAATTTAAAATACATACAAATAAGCAAACAAAAAACAAATAGAAAAGTGAAAGCTAAACAAATTATTTTCTTTCATTCTCAAAAAAAAAACTTTTTATTGTTAAACACGCATACACACTTAATTTACAGGAAAGTTAATATGTTTGTTTATTTGGATTTTTGAAATAAGCAAAAATTTTGTAGGTTAAATCCTTGTTGAGAAATGTCTAGAGGCCTGTTTAGTTTGTGATTGAAAGAAATATTTTGCCTTCTTTTCTTTTCTTTTCGTTTCTTAACTTTTATATTCCAATAGCAATTAAAGTAAACAATCTCCTAAAGATTAAAATACAAGAGGTAATATTGACAATATAAATTCCTTATTGTCATATTAAATGTTCAGAAATAATTGTTTAAATACATACATACACTAGTATAGATATCCAGTACTATAATATACACCAGTATAGATATATAAATAGATACTATACTATATACATACAAATACATACATTCAAATTTTTAATTCAGTTTCCAAAATTTTTATAATAGCTTAAAATAAATATTTTTGTTATTGAAAATCGTAAATAATGAAAACGTATCGAGAGACTTTAATTATAGCCTTTAGAGCTTAATTTTTAATTAAAAAAACAAATTATGCTCCTTGCAATATTTAAGTGACCCCTGCTTACGGTTATATCGTCTCCGCTGCAAATGAACAAAAAAATCATAACTCATCATTGCAGTTGACGACAATTGACGATCGTCATGCTTTCGGTTGTGTAAAATAGCAGTCAAATTTTAGCATACAAAGCAACAAAAATGCATGAAAAATGGATGATTAGTTACTGATCGTTATTGTTCTGTGTTAGTATGTTGTGAGAAACGGCAAAAAAAGCCTGAGAATATGTAATTAAAATCTACTGTTTGCCATTTTTATTACAAGTTTTTTTTAAAATTCAATTTAAAAACAAACTAAGTAAAAACCAAAAATACACACAATAAATCTCAATTTTTGATTTGTTCAATCAAAAGTTAATTGATTGATCGTCAATTCAGCTGTACCGAAAACAAGGTTATTTTGGATGAAAATTAATATTTTTTTATATTAAAAAAAATTTATGAAAATCGGATGTTAATTTGTAATTCTACTATGAAGAGTATTTTATTAAATTTAATTTTCATCAATTGACTGGCATTTCATTTAGTTCAATCCTGGCTCCTAAGCAAAGATAAAAATCACAAAAGAAGAACTATATAATGCTGTAATTAAACCAGTTTAAAACTTTAAAAACATTTCAAGAAACACACTTCAAGTAAAACGATTTTAAATTGAAAAAATAAACGAATTTAATTTTAATTAAACCTACCACAACTCTGCGATTTCAAGGAGAAAATCTTCAACGGTTTGAAAATCGAAATGTGCAGTAGAATGAGCATATTTTTGACATACTTACTTAAAAACGATATCAAATATTTGGGTTTTCTTTCACGATGTAAAGTATACTTTTCTCCAAGAGATCGGCTCAATATCTTTAAAGCTTATGTGCGAAAATACTTCTCACATAATGGCTGGCTCACCCCAAACCTCATTAAATTACTCTTTCTCTCTCTTTTATAGATTTCTAGTTGCAAATGATACTAGTTCTATTGAACTAAAATAATTAACTTCAAACAGTTTTAGCGTAATATTAGGAAGGCTTCTTGTGCTCATTTCTACACTGTTGAAATGTCCACGTGGCGCAAAACTGGTTTCGGAAATTCATTAATTATTGTAAGAACTGCTCAAATGTAAAAAATGTTAAAAAAAATAACTCATAGAGCTGCCGTCTCAGGTGAGAAGAACGGTACTCAAAGAGTAACACAAAATACGTGTAATATAATAATTGACACTGAATAATTAACCTCAATAGCCTCAAGTACCATTAATATAAATTTTTTTTAGCCTCCAAAATAAACCAAGACATCATAAGGATGAAAATAGAAATGTTGATGTTGACAAATTGAATAGCATTTTTTTAGTGACTATATGCCTGTAGACACCATAATTGTTTACAATAAAAATATTTTTTTCTGAATTTACATCTATTCTTCCAGAATATTATTCCTTTTTATGAAGTATATCATTCTGTTTAGCCTATCAAATCGAATGCTATAGGATCTTACACCGTTATTAAAATTTATAAAATTGCTACTGACTATTTCTACAATACTTTGACTTTCAAATATCAAATGTTAATTTAATCAAAAACTATCTCCTGATTCAACTACAGTCTGTATTTCTCAACAGGTCTACCTCTGATCATCTAGGTGTTATTCAACATATTTATCAATGATATTCCGAATTGCATAAAACTTATGGAATAAAAACTTATGGAATAAAACTTAAATTAGTCAAGTCAATCATTTTGCCACACTTTATGCACACTAGACTGTGTACACAATTTTTTTTATTTGACGTTTTCCGAAAATAAAATAAGTTAGGGAAAATGTATTTATAGCTTATATTGTACTCTAACAAGCTTATATTTCAATAAATTACTACAACGTGTATATTATGTTGGTTAAACAACTGATGTAAATGTAATCCATTAAGACAAAATTGGATTACTAATTTTGATAAACGTTCAACACGAATTAAGATTTGAGTGTACAACTAGTGAACATGTGATTTTAACGATGCTACAGATGTACTTTTTTTTATTCATACAATAATTAACACCTAGTTTCAAATTCTATTAAAATACAAAATGATAAAATTTGTTGGAAAACTTTGAATTGAAAATCTTGTGATCGTTCCCTTGATGATATTTCTCTCACTTATTTTGTTGTCTATTTCGTTTTGTTGTTCCATTTTGATTGTTTTTTTTTATTATTTTTTTTTTAGTTAATATGTTTGTCCTTTTTGTATTGTTCTTTTCATAGAATTTGTTCAATAAAAATTTTATTTGACCACAATTCTCATTATTGGTCACTGTAGACCAATATGAAAATGAACTTTTCAAACGAACTCAACCACTTTAAATCTTTGTGTCATTCTCAGAAATAAAACAAAAATACAAAAAATAAAAAAACGTAAAAAAGAAATGTAAACATTTTTTTGTTATTTTGAAAATTTACAATTTAGTAAGTTAAAATGAGTTTATATGAGCTAGAACTGAAGTTATTTTTTGAATGATTTTTAATAAAAAACAAAAAATTTTTTTTTTTAAATGTTTTAAATTAAAAAAGAAAATTATTTAATAAAAGAAAACAAAAACTTTTGATTACTTTAGTACGATGTGACCTTTTCGTTCAGTTCAAAATTAAATTAGATACATTAAAATTAGAAATTTAGAAGTTTGCCATAGAGAAAAACCATACAACTTTCACACAAACATGTCATCCAAGAACAAAGTTTAAGAAAGTTATTTAAAAACAAGAAACAAGCTTCTTTTATTATTAAATTGTTTATTAATTAGTTTTTACATATAAATGTGTAAACCTAATTTTTGAGCCTTTTAATTTCTGATTAATATTAGTAAATGTGAATGTTATTTAAATTTAAATGTACTAAAATTGAAACGTATACAGTAAACATTCCTACTATAACAGTAGATTGCTTCCTTGTTGGACCCAACACAATTTCTTAATTAGTTGGCTGGTGAATGAATATTCTAACCTATATCTTACGCAGAATCTTGACTTACTAACAATCACACACAATAAAAGTCTTTTAATGTTTCTCATTAAATATTGAGTGCAAAAAATATGACTCAACAAAAATTGGCAAAAATTGCTACTTCGCCAATAAAACTAAAATTTTAATTTAATGAATATAAACGAACATTTTTTTATATTTTTTTTTATTTGATGCCGAAATAATAGGATGAGCACATTAATTGCTTTCGCAGAATTAAAGCCATTCAAAACATAAAAAAAATGATAAACAAATTTAAAAAATAATATAGAGAAAATCGAATAGAAAGAGTTCATAAAAATTACACAGTTTAAAAGATACAAAAATAAATATTTATTTACTCGTCTCTTGAAAACTTCTTGAAAGTTATATGTTTGTGGGAACACAGGATGGTATTATGTTTCATAGTTTACAGGTTAGGTTGATGAAAGAACTTCCATATTTTACAGTTCAGCCTGCGAATAGGCTTCACTACAAATTTGTGAAAAAGAGCTGCCTTCCGATTATTACACTAGAATGATTGTATTTTAGACATAATACTTTTTATTTCGTCAAAGCCATTCCCCAACATATATTTATAAAACAGTGTGCTCCGAGATTATAGTGATGACTTGATGATGTTAGGTGTTGTGTAATATCTCCATCATTCATAATTTTGATCGTTCGCTTTTGTACCTTATCTATAAGTACAGACTGGGGCTGCATGCCTACGTGTGTATTAATTTTATTAATAAAAACTATTTTCAACAACATTCTGAATTATAGCAAGTCTACTCCGATATCTAATCTATTCAAAATAAGTACAATTTCTTTGGGCATACTCAATTTCAAAAAAATTTGAGCATGCTAATAAGACAGTGTAGGATCGTTCAATGATAAAAATATAACTGTTTTACGAATGCCATCAAAGAGTGGAGATTCAAGTAAGAACCAGTTTGCTGAAAAGACCAAAATATTTAATTTAGAGTTAGTGCAAAGGATTTTAGATTACATGGATGCTATGATTTTATTTTCATTTTATTTTATTTTTATGTAATGTAAGTAAACTTAATCATAGCAACTTCTAGAAACCTAAAGAAATTCAGCAATTAATTTGAGGACATTGAAGTATCTTGTTTTATTTATTACATATTTTAGATCAAACAATTTACAATAAACCAAAAAAATAAAAATTAACTTTTATAAGCACTTGTTAGTACATATTATTATTCTCAATATTATAATTAATAAAAATCAATAATAACAACAGAAATAGAGGAATGTTAAGGTAAATGGAACGAATACTTTTATATATAAGAAAAGTGTGAAGCTAAATAACAAAAAGAAACCGTAAAGTACCTGAGCATGCATTTGGATAGAAGACTTACATGGAAAATCCATATCCAAAGTAAAAGAAACAACTGGGGTTGAAATTAAATAAAATGTATTGGATGAATAGCCGTAATGTCGCTGGAGAACAAGCTTCTGACATACGGAATCCAACTGTGAAGAGTAGCCAGTAATTCAAATAGTGAAGAATTGCAGCAATAATTATATTATGTATTGTGATCTACAGGTAAATACCATTAAGGAAAAAATTAATGGCTTGAGCATCAATACCAAATAATACTAGCAAGACATCCAAACAAACCAGCAACTAGCTTGTTAGCTGCAAGTGGTGTGCGTTCTGCAGCTACTCAATAGACAGTAGAAGCAACAGGGGTCGGATCCAGCAATAAAAGGAATACAATGTGAACATCATATGTATGCTTAACCACTGGGTTCTCTCATCCGCTAGCCATTATATGTTGCGTACATATAAAATTATTTCATATAAACTACCAAATATCTCCTTCAGAGACAGATTGTATTGTTTTATATACAGTTTTACACATCAAATTTTAATTTTAAATATGATTGTTTAGTGAGAGAGTGAAATAATTGTCGCCCTTCAACTGTCCATAAGGGAATTATAGGTAACGGACAAATACTCGAATTATTGATCCTAATAATTTTGATCTCTTCGTGAAGGAAGTTGTACTTCAGCATAGCCATAAATCCCTATAATACCTAAGTATGATACACATCTAACATTATTTTCGAAAAACAATTAATTACTTTTCACCACACTTAAACTATTTTTAAAATTTTTATTATTTCCTTAAAAAATATTTGCATAATAATTATCCGGTTCCAAAGTAAAAAGTTAACAAGGAAAATAAAAATAATGATTCATATAATATGTAAGTAATACATTAGGATTATAGCAGTTAGGATGTTAACAGATAAAATAGTACTATTCTATGGGATCACATTTTTATGATTCGTTTCGAAAAAAAAACCAAATATTTTGCTTGTAACTTGTAATAAAAAAACATTTCAAAAATAAAACAACACTGATATATTATGTATGGTATGAGATAACTAAACAAATTTAAATATCCATTAATGAACTTTACTCTCACTCTTTACAATAACATGAACCCGTTGGATTTATATACATATTTGTTTCATCTACATATATATTTTCATAGTAACATCTTGATATGTATAATGATTCCAGAATAGGAAATTTTATTTCATGTTGAAATTTTTTTTAATGCCAGGATTTTAATTTTATTGTACCAACAAGTTGTAATTGTTTTCCGGTGCAACGATAGGTACTAACATGATTGCAATGGAATTGCATTTTTTAAACAACATAACAAAATTTAAAACAATTAAAAGTTGTTTTGTATGAAAATAGTTTGTTTTTAGCTTTCCGTAACATTTGTTTTTAAATCTAAGTGCAAATATTAGTTAACAAGTTAAAATAAAATATTATTCTAAATCAGAGATAGAAATTAAACCTATTATCAAAAGTGTTGTAAGAAGACAGTAAGTTGTTCAAGACAAATAAATATGTATATAAAACTGTTTATATAGACAGTTGATACGATAAAAATAGCAGACGTTATAATAAAAAATTAAATGAAAAAATTATTCAAAGCTTATTCATCAGATGTGGAAGACAAAAAAACAATCACTGCAATGTATTAAGAAAAACACTCTACTGAAAAATTGAGGAAAAAGGACAGGATGGAAGAAAATTTATATAAAACCACTCACTACATGCATTATGAGTGTTTTAATATAAACAACATTTTAAAAATTTTATAAAATAATTGTTGAACCAACACGTTTGAACACTGTATTAGCAACGATATTATGAAGTAATTGAGTTAAATTGTATTAATAATTAGTCTAAAAGACTAGTTTTAATTCTAACAAAAGAATAGTAGTTTTTAGTATGTTGAAGTAGGCACAGTTCTTAGTTTCATTCTTTATCTGCTATCAAATCTAACGATAAATAAAGTCCCTTTCAATGATTGTCTTCTATTAGGGAGAGGGCAAGAGCACATCAATTATTTAAATGTGAAAATTACAACTATTATCTACTACAACTATACAATCGTCCTTGAATAATGTATATTTCTTTATTTAAGGTATCACCAAATATTATAATATGGGTATTAAATAAAAAAATTAATAAACTTTAATTAAACATGAATAGAATTAAAATTCGCGATCTTCTAAATCTTATGATATAACCAATACAACATACCGGTTTTTGGTTTCAAACACTACAATCTGATTAGCATCTGATTTTAGTAAATATTTTAAAAAGCGCTTGTCCTGTTTATGTAATAAATGGTAAGTGGCATTAGTATACGAAATGAATCTCTACTTAATTACTGGCAAATTGGTATATGAAAAAACTAAACAAATTATGTCGTTGTCGACAGTTTTATGTCCGACAACTATATATAATAAACGCTGGCTTTTCACAAAGCTCCACCTATATTCCACCACTTGGTCATCGTCGTATTGTTGGAGCACTTTCTCTAGTTTATAGATATCTATTTGGTGTTGGCACTTGTTCCGAGGTATTAAAATCAGTTCTTCCTTCTCTCAAGCAATTCCATCGCATAACACGAGAGGCATCAAGTGCCCACCCTTTCACAGTGGAAATTCCGAATTTGGTTTAAGTCCGGTTATGGAAATTTTTTATAGCAAGAATATCCCGAATGTGGAATCACGTCCCAATAGAAGTATTCCCAATGAGAGAAGGATTTTTTATTTATGATTTACAGAGACTTAAGACGAATATTAACAACATTATTCGCTCTCTCTCACAAAACTTTTCTTCTTCATTTTTTTTTTCCTTTCCGCGTCAACCCGCCCCAACTCAGCGATTTCGAGTAGAAAATTTACAACAATCGGAAAGTCTAAATAATTTAGGCATACAGCAAAACCAAAAACTGATGAACTAGGAAAGGCAAGTTTTTACAAAATTATTGTAGGTTCGGATACGGGGAAAATGATTAGATTGCAAATATGATGACAGAGGAGAATTGGTTAGGTAAGTTGGAAACGAAACTGTGACGAGGTTATTTTTAAAAAGTTGCAAATTGTATAATGGAGAATTTTTATCAGAGGCGAACACATGAGATGGAAGTATGTTTCACATTGTAGCAGTTCTTACAACATACAATACCTTACTATTTCCACGGTATAGAAATGAGTACAAGCAGCTTTTCTCGTTATACGTTTGAAATTGTTTGAAGGAAGGCATTATTGATTTTATTTCAATAGAACAAGCGTCATTTCCAACAAGGTATCTATAATAGAGAGAGCTCCAACATTTGGATGTGTGTTAAGAGAAGTTAAACATTGGAAAATTGTTATGTTGGCTTGTAACTGTATTATATCATTTGATCATTAGTAAAAAAAATTCGACATGTATCATTTTCAGCCAAATTCAATGTTCATGAATATAGTATTAAATTTAGAAACCGTATACCATCATGGTGTAATGATATGAGATTTTTGTACTGAGCTTAATTAGAGATTGCAAAGACGACTTTTTACACCTTTTCTAACAAATTTACTGTAGTTAACTAAAGTCAAATATAATTTTCATAATTATTGTAAAAATGCAAAAAAAATTGACACAATTTTCCCAATCTAAAAAAGTTAAATGATATTAAATTTCCCAAAACCAAATAAAATTTTGAATATCTCTCAAAAATAAAAATATGTAAATTTTTTTTGTAAAGGGAAAAGAAGGATAATAATAATATGTAATTCGCGTTTCTATATAGTAATGTTGGAAATTCTTTTGTTTATTTATGCAGGTTTTAATGGCAAACCTATGAATATCAACTTAAATAAATTGAATATTTCATCCTCATATTTAAAATATTTTAAAAGTGAGAATACAAACCCTAATAATTTTAAAATTAAAATAAAAAAAGGTTTCTTTTGATATGTGGTATCATAATTTTTTGAGTTTATTGCATTTTGATATTAAAAGATCCTTATTATTCAAAATATTTTGTTTTCATATAGGAATATTTTATTTACATGCTGCAAGACGGCAACACAAGAGCTATACAGTGTAATGCAAGGCAATTCATAGCAATGCAAGACAACTTTAATATAAATTATATGGCTGTTGTCTAAAAAATAGTTTAGAACTAAACTATACGAAATGTATCGTGAAGTCTAATTTTTGGAAATACAGGCGTATTTGGAGTAACGTATTTCAGACACTTTCATATAAAATGTATCATCATAAATGAATTCTTACACACATCGTACACCGTACGCTCTAATTTAGGTTGGGACAATGCTGAATTCTTTTCTAATTGAAGATAATAGGATTGATATCTTTGTGTTAAATATAACTCAATTTATATATATCTTGCATTATACATTGTTAATTATATTTTTGAATAGTTTTAAATAACTCATTTTTTCTTAGTAGGTATTTATAGTGTTCCTATTAGACAATCTATATACAACATCTCCTAATTCTTACTTTGATTGATATTATAATTTATTGCAAGATATTATACATACATCTGTGAACTATGTCAAGTAAGAGCTTTCTTTGTAGATTAAATAATACATATAAAACAAATATTGTCCTTCATTTGCATAAAAGAAATCAGAATAAAGTAAAGCCATGATAATGCACGAAAAAGCTATACAATAATCAGACTTAAGAATAAACAACTACTTGAAAAAGAACTAACACAACTATAAGCTTCACTAAAAACAAAATACAACTATTCTATTAAAGAAGGCCTCATTCTCCGAACCATATCTTCCATCATTTTTTTTTCTCCATCACTCTTTCTTACTTTTGCGAATCATTCTACATTCCCCTCATACACCAATGAATCATTGGTCTTACTTTTTTCTTCTCATAACATGTTTCTATATATCAAAATATTAAGTATAGTATCTATGACCCACTGGTTCGAAAGGTCGTATTTAAATTACCGAACTGTATTTAATTTTAAAATATTTTTATTTTAATTTAGAAAAGTCATTGACGTACTCAAAATGCCAAGGAACTTTTAAAAATTTTAATTTATCAAGTATTTTATACAATATAAAATGTGCATGTAAGTACCATTAACCAGGACAATCAACAACCAATAGAATAGAATTTTTTGCCTTCAACACTGTATTCCTATTTAAAAAAAAAATTATTAAAAATTGCATTTCTTTACTATTCTGAGAAGTAAACTTCAAAAAAATAATTTCCTTATGGTACATTTCGTAAGAAATGGTAAAAAAGGAACAAAAAATGTGTTGTAATTTTGGTAAAACGCCAAGAAACGAATTCTTATTTTACATTATGAGCAAAAACAAAACAATGAACAATCTAGGTAGAGCACTACAAGATATGATAAAGAATGTTTTTATTCGTCGAGAAACAAAAAACAAATTATTAGTTTCTATGCTTATATTAAAGTGACCATATATTTTATGCTGAAATCCGGAACCAGTTTAAATAAATATAAAAAAAGCTTAACGCATTCCTCAGGACATAATTTTCTTAGTTTATTTAATTGTTCGGAATTAAAATATCATAGATTTTTCATTTTATTCATTTAATTAATATAAAAATAAAAAAAAAATAACAATAAAATAAAATTATTATTCTTTTAATTTTTTATTTCAAGAAATAAACTAATAATAATATTTCATAAATAAGTGTAAATATTTAAAGTACACGTTAATTAAGCGTATTTTTCTGATGAGTGAATTTTTTTTAATAAATCTTCATTACTAGAAATAAACTTATAAAATTCTTCACATGAATAGGAAAAATTACATTTCACTTGCAGTATCGCTTTTAATGTATCCACGCTTAATTGCGTTTTTTCAATGGTTCAATACTTATTGACCACTGAAAATACTCGTTCGGTGGTAGGATTAGTGACTGGTAAGCATAATGCAAAACCAACTATTTTGTTAATATTTTTGAACGGTATATTATTTGTATGAAAATGATTTAATATTTCTAACCACCTTACATCGGTTGGAATTTTTTCATCATTCCAAGCATTTACTTTTGCTGCATCAACATATTTTTTTACATACGTAATCTCATCAAAAAGTTCTCTTTCTCCTTTATCAGCATCAAACATTTCCAATTTATGATTAAATTTTGAAATAAATTCAAAACTTTCTTGTACTTTTTGCCAATTAACAATGGTTTTTAGATTAATCCATTTAAAACAATAATAATGATCAAATTGTGTTACACGAACTTCTAAATATTGAATACATTTTTTATAAAAATAATTCGTATTAGATTTGAAGGAATTTGTTTTGGACCAACCATTTTCTTCTAAATTTCTTACCTGACTACGTACATTTAGAGGTAGATACTGCGTTTCCATTACTTCTTTTAACTTCAATTTTAAATTGTCTATTTCTGTAAAAACTTCCATAATTGTAATTTTATCACCTTCAATACTCTTCACTGTATTGTGAAATATTGTTTCCTGACTATGCATAAAATATAACCACAATTCTGAACTATCTTCTTCGAAAAATTTATGCAGAATATAGATAGTCAACTTAAATTATTTATGTTCAAGAGAATTTATCTCAGTGGAAATTTTTATGCTAATTTAAAATTTATGTTACAACTGTTTTTCAGTATAGATTAAATATTACTTTATTCTTATAAATATTATTTTATTTTTTTATTATATTATATTTATTATATTATATTTTTTTTAACTTTTTTTTTAATTTAATTTTTTTTTAATTTTTTTTAAATTTTATTTTTATTTGTCCATAGTCATGGGTTCGAATCCTTTATATTCATTCGGGGCGAACATTTGGGGGAGTTACCAGATGTACAATACGGGACACTTTCCCGGACAATTTTCAATGCAGGACATACGATTTAAATTCGGGAAAGTCCCGCATAATCCGGGTCGTATGGTCACTTTCCTTATATATATGTATAAGATGTACCTATGACCAAAATTCAAATGGTATACGAAATTTAATTTTTCGTTTTGTTGAGTCCAGTGGTCATATGAATTGAAAAATTAATAAATTTAAAACTATTCCCTACAAATAACTACCATTTCGTTCAAATAACAACAAATAACGAAAACAAATACTCACCATCATCGAATTTATTTGTTTAAGATAATATAATTTATTTATTTTAAATATGCCAATTAGAGACAAGCTATGTATATAGACAACAATAATCTAACCAAGCGAATGCATTTTTTTTCATTTTTTATGCATAGCCAAAAAACTAAGTGGAAATCTTTTTCTTGGAAAGGAGGAGAGTAAAAGGTAGTTAGGTCTTTTGAAGTTATGTAAATCATAAATATACAAATTTTCTGAATTTGGTTCGACGTTCGGAATTTTCTAGTTTTAAACGAATTTGCATAACTTGTCTTCTGCCATTTAGGTATTTTAATTGTGTAGAGACAAACACATGCTGCCACGGTAGTGCTTTAGTGAAGATAATACAAATTTAATTTCCACTGAACATAAATATATCCATAGGACTACGAGATATTTAAAAACAAAGAGCTCCAAATATAATTACTTTGTCGATTTAACTATATACTGAATATTCAAATACGGTTTAAAAGATATACAAATAAATAATTAACATTAAATAAACTTATAATACTCTAAATCTAAAGCTTTAGAATTTCCCTCATAGAATATTTTCATTTTAAAACAAAAAAAAACCCCAAAACTAGCCTATAGGCTATAATGCTATAATACACAATACCCAAATAAGTCATTAATTATTTGATAATGTATTCAAAATAGAAATTGCAGTACTTAAGGATTGTGGTAACTTAATGTTCCAACATCACCAAAGTAATAACTTTGGAATGGGGCTTTTATGTTTTATTTATACATAAAATATTTATGTACAACTCGAATATACAACATTAATATTTTTATCTTATTTTGTTCCAAGGAAATTTTCTTTTGTTCTTGCATTTTATATACCGTATACCTTAAAATTATTAATGGCAACAAAAGAAAATTTTCGTTTTAGAGGCAACATATTGGATAACATTTTCGAAAATATTAAATGAAAAATAATAAGGAAAACTATTTGAAAAAAGGAAACAAAATGTAAAACAAAGGATATGTTTTCTGTCTTTTAATAATTTCTTTGTTTTCATAAATTTAAATAAAAATTAAATTGTACTTAAGAAATAATATTTGAAAAATATTAAAAATAATAACTTTGTATTACAATTACAATAATTAATAAATCTAATTTTAATCTCTAATCGTTTCAGTGACGACAAAGTAAATATGTTAGAACAACACACATTTGATCATTAATGTGTTATTAGAGCACCACCTAGATAGGTTTTGACATATGCCAAAAGCTATTAACTAAACTCAAAGCAAAGCAATGGAATGGCTTACCAAAAATATCTCAAGTCACTAACATAGGTACAATAAAACAAAGATTTAAATAATCACAGATAGCATTAGTGCACTGATGTTAAAACTACCCTGATTTATATGTCAAAATAAGAACTTGAATGAAATTGATAAGGAAGATGTGAAATAATCTAACATTAGATAAATCGAACTTCTTTTAAATTAATAATGGTTTCATCATCGATTTTTAATTTTACATTGGCTCTACATTTATTTCAGATAAGTTAATTGTAAAATAATTGCAATTTCTAAATTCATAAAATATTTTTTGTTTCGGGAAAAATGTGAAGTGGCTCCGCTATTAAGTACAAATATTTTGTTGCTTGGAAATCATTATCACTGTTGTTGAAAATTGATTCTATTGTGTTATATTTTGTTTGCTTATTTCTATTTTTAATCTGTATTCAAATGATTTATGTCCTTTTTTATTGCAGTTGTAACATATGAAAATTTCGTTGAAAAATTCACAAATAGATATACAATTTCAAACCAAAAATCAAATTGCTGAACAGATCTAATATTCACAGATTTTATATTTATTTTTTAATATTTACAACATTATACTATATTTATACATTTTATTTTATTATATACTTTATTTTTTTATTTTAATTTCTCCTGTGCCCAATTAATTTTCCCCTACTCACTCTTTATATTTTAATCAAATTCCTTAAATTTATATATTTACAATTTAAATTACATAATCAAAGTCCCTAAAGACAACCAAAAAGGACATGATTAATTTACTGATTAGGTATACTTTTCTGAAAATAGAAAACAAAGAAAAACACAATAATCTCAGAGAATCACGCGTAATTTTTAAAAAAATCAAATAACAAAAAAAAACGGGGAAATCATGTGAAAAGGATAATAAATGAAATTAGAAAATAAAGTTTTGTCTCCATACTCTTCTCCTTGTTTTATTTTTTTTTTATAAAGATCAATATCTGTTTTTGACCCTTTGTAAAAGTAATCAATTACAAAAATTAAAACATCAAAGATTTAATATTATATTTACTCTCCTGAGTCTCCTCCTAAAGACTTTTAATATAAATTTGAATTAGAAAAAAAACAAAAGCCTAAAATAAAATATCTTACTTTCATTTACTGAAATCCCAATGCAATAAACACAAGTAAACATCATAAAAAAATAAAAGTTAATTTTTTCCCAATTGATAATAAATGAATCCTTAAGGATAAGTTTTGTTGTTTTCTTTATCAAAGATCACATTAAGAATATTAAAAAGATTAACATCAAGTGTTACAGAACTAAACGGTTCTTTCAAATTTGAAAATGAAAAATAAATATGCAAGCAATTTTGGGACCAAAGCTAGGAAATTTCGTTATTTCTTTATTACTTGTTGTTGGTGGACGGTGGTTTCATTACGAAAAAATTGAAAATTTCTGTATTTTTTTGTGATGCTAGCATCGCTACAAAATACAAAATAATTAATATGAAAGATACTCCAAAAGGGTCATTTTTGGACCGATTTCAATGTTTTTTCAGCTGTTTTACTTTTTTCAATTTTTAATCTCAAAGGTATTTCAACTAATGATTTGTAAAATGACTGAAATTTTTCCACTTTTCAAGAAAAGTAATGCATTGGACTCAAATATTTGGTAACATATTTCTGTACTGTTAAGTATCAAGTACCAAGTATTTAAGTTTTGCAGAAAAATAAATTTGAATTGATTTGATCAATAAAATTGAATTTACACACATCGGAACACATACTTTCTATTTAAATATTTATTTTAAAAAAATTCATTTTTTTTATTACATAGGATAACTATATTGAAATACAAAATTTTAAACAATTTTATTAAAAAGATGATTTGCACTTTATTAGACTACAAAATATTCTAAGTTTTATTCGATGTGTTCTTGAATTTCTTCAGCATCTAATGTATTTTCTTGATTTTCTTCAGACTGTAATTGTCTATGGCCTGAAGCCCAAATCGAATCAAAATCAAGATCGCATTCTTTAGCAATTTTTTGTACTAATTGCTTGTCCAATAGGCCACGACTACTCCATGATTGATCTTTTAATGCTAGTTCTCTTAAAGCACCAACAGCTTCCACATATAATTTTGAATAAGCGAGTGCTTGAACTAACATTGCCAAAATATCTATTTGACGAATTGGAGTACGTTCTGGTTTCACTAAAAATTATAAAAACAAACAAAATAAAAATATAATAAATTTTTTAAAATCTGTATATAACATAATGTTACCTAACATATTTCGACAACCCGCAATTACTGATTGATTATCTCCCGATTCTAATGCCTCTTGTATACTTAAAACATTTTTAACCTCAACAATTGTATTTTGTAAATTTTCAGCCGCACGTTGTGTATTTGGAACTTTAATTAAACATTTTCCAGCTTCTTGCATTGCTTTTAATGCCTTCTCATAATCATGAAATTCATCAATTTCGACTTGAGCACATGTTGCATAAAAATTTGCTAATGAATCATAGGCTTGACCTTTTGAATAAAATAGTACAATATTTTTCAAAATTTTTGAATCATTTTGCCAATTTAATGCTTGCAAATAATTTGCTGCCATTATATAAACTTCACGTTGTCTTGACATGCCAGCAAAAAATATAATTTTTTCTGTATCACCAGATTTTAATAGACTTTTCATTGCACGAATTTTATCACCAGCTTGTGTAAATTTTTTCGTTGCTGTATGATAATCACCCTGCACTTGTAATAGCTCTCCTATTTGTAAGAGTAATTTTTGTCTTAAATTTTCATCAATTTCATCTTTATTTGGTGTTAATAGCTCTGATAAACCTTCGGTCATTGGTACCCCAAAATCATTACAAATTCTTATGGCACGTTCAAATTGTTTTGATTTTGCTAAAAGTTGAACTGCTTTTGGTGCTTGTTCAATACTTATAAAAAATTCTGCACACCTATTAACTAATTCTGGATCTGAATCTGCAGTTAATTCTGAAGCAATAACTTGTAAAGTTTCAGGTTGTTTAGATGCAAATGCCATTTCTACAGCTTTATGAAGCATTCCAGCACGATGATAAAGTTCAACTGCTTTTTTGTATATGCCACATTCTTCAAAATATGCTGCTGCAATAGCTTTATCACGTGATCTTGCTGAATTAGCTACAGCCCATAATTCATCCTGATAATCATTCTCTTTGCATATACGAACAGCATTACTATAAGTTTGTGCTCTTGTATAAAACTGTATTGCTTCTTGATATTTGCCAATATTTTCATAATGACGTGCTAAATGATAGCATGCTGCTCTATCACCAGATTGTCGAGCAATTGTATCAGCTTTTGAAAGTTGTCCAAGAAAACAAAGTATTTTAACCTTGAAAAGAGAAAATATTTATTTTTTGTATTATAATTTTCTTCTTGAAAATTAGATACTTGTGAAAACCAATCTTCTGCTTTTTGATAAACTTTAAATGCTGAATCCATATCACCTGTACTTTCAATATACTGTCCCCACCATTTTAACATTTCAGGATCTTTTGTATTTTGCATATATTTCTAATAAAAGAAAAATATTGAATTTTCATTTTTATTTTCGCTATAATGGATATAGTGTACAAATACAAACTTTTAACATTACCGGATCTTCCAATAAGCAATGTGTAACATTTTGAACTTTATTTTGAGTTTTTTCATAAAATTCTAAAGCACCTTTAATATCACCTTTATCTCGTAACATTTCACCTTTTTTAAAATACGTATTCTTTAGATGTACTCTATCACCTTGCTCTGCTACTTGAAGAGCCTATATGCATATAGATTTTATTTTAAAATGTAAACCTAAATTAAATTAAAATTAAAAAATCAAATGGTTTTTCAAAACTTACTTCATCTATTTTTCCACATGCTTGAAGTAATTTATTCAATAAATCAAATCGCCCACATTTCCTATACAAATTTTGAGCTTGATCAATCATTCCTAATTCAATTGCTAATACAGCAGTTTGGGCATCCTTTTCCAACGTATCATCTTCAATAGCCTGACGTAATGCTCTAACACTTTGTGATTTTTTTAAATGGCCTAAACACACTTTAGCAACATCTAAACGTCCCGTTTGAACACACATTTGAGCTAAATTTTTCCACACAACTTCTGATTGTATTGAACGGATGCATCTATATAGATATAAAATTATTCAAATTACTAAGGTTCTTTAATTAGGAAACTTTTTTGAATCGATATTTTGGGTAGGAGTTAGAAATATGTTGTTTAGAACTGAAACATACCGAAATGCCATATCCATGTTGCCAAGAGCAACATTTAAACTAAAATCCAATACCATTTGTCGAGTTTTTTCATCACAATTTTCCAAACCTTTAAAATCACGTAAAGTTACTTGATTTATAGCGGTAATATTTAGTGTAATCTGTAAGAATTTTTTTTTCATTTCATTTTTGTATTTTACACTTTTTTTTTTTTTTTTTGTAAATTAATTATTTACCACATTTGGTGTACAAAGATTAATTAATTGTTCCCCTGGTGGTAAATTAACCGTCTCTAATAATTTGATAAGACATTTTTCTGTAGTAAACATAACGAAAGCTTGTGTATCTGTACTCATTTCAGATATTTCTTTACCAGTAGATTCTAAATAATAATTATTACTACTTATTCCTCCAATGGCACCAGCACCATCATTACCACCAACTAAATTGATACCATTTTTATCACGTTCATTTGAAGATAATATTTTTCCATCCTTTTTATAATTTTCAGTTTTTTTATTTGAATCTGTTACTGCTGTTATACCACCAAAAGACAAAGAATGATTTTTTTTCTGTTGGTTGTGTTGTTGATTTTGATGTGGAATTGTACGTGCTTCAACAGCTAATAATCGATTATCATCTGTATCCCAATAAAAATTAATTGGTAATCTGTGATATAAAAATTAAATTAATATAGAATTTAAATAATTAACACAAATTTCTAATTATGTGTTAGGAGGACACCACTTAGTCTAAACTCTCAAAACATTATTCAACATGTCTTGTAAACATACATTTTAAGGATGTTAATAAATAAATAAAAATTGTATTAATTGTTAATTAAAAAATGTAAATATGTAATGATCTTATAAAATAAAAATAAGTCCACAAGAATTAGTACCCTTCCAAAAACAAAATTAATTCAATCTTCACTCGAAGTTAAATTCATTAGGAATAAATCAGTCCTCAAAGCGAAAAAAAAATTTCGAAAAAATAAAAACGAGTGAATCAAATCTCAACAAATATTAACTAAGTTTTTGGAACGCCATTAGGAAGCCTATTATTTTTTTAGACGCTTCTAATCTCATTAGCTAACTAAATAATTAAATTTTTGTATCCTTTATAATCATATTTTTAATGGACTGTTATATAATAAATAATAAACAATAAAAAAAAATGTTTTGTACAACAAGAGCAGATTAAAGAGCAAATTATAAATTACAAATTAAGAATTAAGAATTAATCTATTTATTTAGATTTAAGAATATATTAGAAAATTTTAAAAATTAAATGATTCGTATTTTAAGTAATCCATATTGAATAGGTAAACAAAAATAAAATACCTAATCTATGATAAGCCTAATCTAATTTCTTTAAATATGCATAAGTTATATAAATTTTTATTTTATTGATTAGTACTATGCCACTAAATAGTAGGTACCATATATCAAATAACAAATGTAGTAAAATATTTTTACTTTAACTCAATAAAAACAATTTTTTTTAATTACCTTGCAATCCATTTAGATCCATTATTATCCTTTTTATTATTAATACCATTCTGAAGATGCATCTTTATTTTACAATTATCAACACAATTTTCTTTAATACCATTTTCAATGTTACTATTATTACTATCTACATTTGTACTATTACCATCTTTCAAGAAATTATATGAACCAATAATATCTCTTTCAAAATCCCAGCAATATATTTTACCATCTGGCATTAAACTTTCATTTGCGATAATCAATGCCAAATGACTACCATTTGAATTACATTTTGCTAAAATAACTTCACCAAAACTTTCAAATAAATCATAACCGTTTTTTGGATTAATCATTTGTTTTGGTTCATGCCGAGAAATATCAAATAATTTGATGTAGCCATTCATTGTAAAAATCGTTAAATAATGACTGGTAATATCACAGCCTATCACTTTTCCTGGAAAGCAAAATAAAATAAAATAAGGAAACGATGAGAATACAAAAAATTAAAAAATATACGAATTTCGATAATATGAAAGTCAATAATAAATGTATTTGATATCATTTTATGTGAATAATGTAAAGAAAAACTGAAATAAAAAATGAAGATGTAAGTATCGATTGGTTCTTCCAGTTTTAAAGATATTTGTGCATATTATATGGATAATTATCAAATACTTCAGATTTCATTTTAAAAATTAAATACACATTCCTTCATTTTCTATATTTAATCATATAGTTTTGTTATATGTTATATATATTAGTGTGTTTTAGGAATATCCCATGTTATGTATCAAGAATAGAAGTGATAAAAGTTTAAAAACAAATGATATTAGGAACAACCATCTACATTAGAACCGTTTTAAAACTAGATTTTAATTTATTTTGGCTTTTTTAAATTTGGTAAATTTCATAGTTTTGTATCATAGTAAAATTGGATACAGTCACAAAAAACTCTTTAAATTATTATCAATTTCTCTAAAATTTAAAAATATGTATTGGATACAGTCACAAAAAACTCTTTAAATTATTATCAATTTCTCTAAAATTTAAAAATATGTATTGGATATAGGAAGAATCCTTGTCAATACAAAATGAATTACTGATTTATAATCAAGTTCAAAAAAAATATCACAATGGACCTTACCGATCTAAGTGTGTTGGCGTACTGTCGACAGCTACTACTACCATAATCAAGTTGACACTCAGTTCAAGTATACGGATATAAAAATATGGGAATGCGCAGCTAAACCACATAATTTAATCCATCCAAAGATTCCAAAGAAAACTGCTAAAAAATACTGTAATGTTCCTAGGTACAGCAGAGATAGTGACATACACCACGATCTAAACATCGACCAAGTGTTTGTCGTAATACAACAATTTGCAATAACATATTAAGCAATATTGCTCCAACATGTCAACACCGAGACCGCTACAGATCTTGGAAACAATCAACTTGACACGAAGACTGAAGATAGTTAAACCGTTTGAATTAGTGTCATGAAATGGAAATTAATTAATATGAAATTAAAATAGTAAAAAAAATTATAACTTTGTAATTTACCATTATATCTTAAGAACCCAACATCAACGGTTGGTACCCTGAGCTAAACCAAAAGAAAAAAAACCAGTGGAAAATTATCCCTAAGACCAGTTTCAATATAACGAAAAAAATATCAATTTAAATAGACTGAAGAATAGACAAAAAAAATAATTTACACCAAACTCACTTTTTTAATCCAATTTAAGACCTACATACAGTCTTGAATTTGTCAATAATCTTTTTTTATTTTAGCATATAGGTGTCAACCGCGGAAGTCGCAATTCGCTACCGCGGGTTTCTCTAGTTGCAACTTTTTACGTGATTTGCTTGATTTAATTGGGTTGGAATAAATAATAAATAAATAACACATTAGGTAATAGTTAAACTGGTTAAACACTTAGAAAGCCAAAAGTCAATTTCCTTTCAATCACAAAATTAAAAAATTTTCCTATTTCTAGAAAGTTGAAATCTATTTCGACGCCATTTTTTGTAAATATTTTCAAAAATTATTAAAATTATCTAGAGTGGAATTTTCAGATTTAGTATCATAAACCTTAGAACAAAAATTGCATATCGTCAACTAAATTGAAGTGAAAAGCTTTATGAAAAACCTCTTTCTTTCAAAATTAATATTGAACATCAGAAATAAAATAAGATAAAGATATATGTTATATCATCATTACATAATCCTTTTCACAAATACAATTTGTTAGAATGTATATCACCATTCAAATTATCAGATTATCAACAAATATTCTTTAAATTACAACACTGACTGAACGATAGTGTAATCTATAAAAAAAAATCATTTTAGATGGGATCAACAGAATTATAAAAATCTTATAGCCTTTTAAAAAAAACATTAATTAACAATTAAAAATAATCTTACCTTCATTATCATTTGATTGAATCTCTTTGAGAACAACACCACCTAACGAATAAATTTTTATATCACGACTTGTAAGACAATAGATTTGACTACTCTGCTGATGAACATGCAAATTTAAACATTCAGATTGAAATGTTTGCATTAATTTAATTGACAAAATTTTATCATTTTCAATTCCAGAAGTTGTTGTTCCAGTTGAAGAAGCCGCTGTTACAAAATCATCATCTTTATTGATACGATAAACAATAATTGTTTTGCCATTACTTAAAATTAAATTAAATTCTGTTAGAGCTAAATTTGTTATTGAAATATCAGCATGCACAGTTGACATTTTTCCAACTAAATGTTCAACATAAATTTGATTAGCACTACGTTGTACCGCCCATATATTACGACAATAACATGATAATAATGGTTGCTCCTATTTCAAATAGAAAAAATATCAAAATGAAAAATGTTTGTAGTCATGTAAAATTAAGGTTGTCAGAAAAAGTAAAGTATAAAATTGTTTTTTAATAAGGGCTAGCAGTTCACAGAAGTTCCATATAGTAACGTAAACTATATAAGTCTATATTGTATATGCTATTCTGTATTTCAGACTTATATTTACTCTTCCAGTTTTAGGTGTTTGAAAAAATCAATCACTTCCCTTGGTTTGATATGTTCTGGAAAATGCAGTGTAATAGTACGTTATACCAAATTCAAATATTTGTTGTCGCAGAAAACTGGCGAATGGCAAAGCAGCTGCTCAACTGTCTCAATTTCTGATTCATTGAAAAATATTCAAAACTCTATTAGTTACGATGATAAAACAGAAGTGAATATTTTTCTATATTTATAGTTTTAAATTTTTTAGTTAGAATCTAGGCTAATCTAATTTCACAAAGGATAGTTGGTGTAATGCCAGTTGACAAAAAAAAAACTAAAGAAAACTGTTGTTTTATAAAAAAGAAAATTTTACAAAAAGCTTGTCGCCTATTGGGTTCTTGTACCATATCACCGCAGTCGCAGTAATTAGCAGTGTTATTAATTGTAAACGCAGTTACATACATAGCTTTCGTGTGATTTTTGTAATTTCTTTTTAAATGCTCTGCCTCTGGCATAAATTGCATGCACTTTAGCGACTGTTAGAATAAAAAAAAAATTTTTAAATAATTTGTGATATTTTAGTGTTATTTAGCGCACAATGGTTGCTGACTTTCTAGAATAATTACAAACATTTCGTATTAAAAATAGAACACTGCTGGTCAATCCATCATTGTAAATGAAATAATATATTTATGACCTAAAAATATGAATTAAATATTTTGGGTATTATTAGAAATAGAAATATATTTACATATTTAGAAAGGGGGACAGCATGAATAAATAAAAATACACGTATATGATACATATATGTCATGAAGTATGATCCGAATGAGATAAATGCTGAGGGAGGTCAAAGAAAGAAAATATCGTTTGCATGTTGGAGGTAGAGTAGAACTATGTTTTATTTATTCGAATGTTGATATATCGAGGCTTTTACATTTTCCGTCCAATACTACTCTATTCATTGCTTTTGAGCCATCAGTATACCATAATAATGTTTTACCTTTGTTACGAAAGGGTGTATTGATTCCTAACTTGCAAAATTATTTTGAATGGTTTCTCAAAATATTTTCTTGCAAGCAATAGTCGATTAATTCGATCGATAGCGTTTCATACTTCTGAAGAATCCCAATCAGTTCTGGATGTTCTATTCTTTTACCATGTATATTATATCATCTGTTATGTATTGTAGATTTAAACTATTTCTTACTTTTGGATAAAAAAGGGAATGTGTTCTAGATCTTTTAGATGTGAACCATTTCTTACGTTTGAATAAAAAGTAAATCTGTTCTTTCTAAGTGAAGCAGTGTGTCTACTGACGCAATTGATATTGTTCTCATAGTCTTAGTCATCATCAAATAAGCTTAACGTTGCAGTTTTTAAGCTTATTTTGAGATATGATCTATTATCTACTCTTCTTCCACTAAACTACAGACGAGTTATATAATAGCATATAACTACACTGCAATTTTGGAAAATTATTGGAACTTTCCTAAATAGGATAATTTAAAACTTATTTTTAGCCGTAAATTTACTAATTAATAGGTAATAGAATTTCGCATGATCCATCACATGATCCACTTCCACCTATTTAAAATTAAATTAAAAACTATTTAAAATTATTCAGGTTTTGATTTAAACAAATCCAATTTTAAATATTATTGATTTTTCTTAAAATCTTAAATCTACTATTAGCTCTAATGCATTTGATTGTAATTTTACTGGTTCATTATTTAATATACATATTACATACGTACATACGTACATACATATATATTATTTATTTTAAATTTTAATTAAGAAAATTATGTAAAAAAATAATAACAATTTTCTCATTACTTACCTTCAGTACATACACATTTGATACACAATTAACTAATATACATGGTTTCATTGTTTCATTAATACCCCAATAGCATTGTTTAATAGCACCCCTTACAGCTGAAATATTATTTAACTGCCAAGAATTTTCAGACGTATCATTTGAATAATTATTAGTGGATGTTATATTTTTTGTTGTAATTGTTGTACGCTTCCAGGTATATAAATTTCCTTGATTTGTTCCGGCACATAAAGTTTGATTATCCGGACAATAAGCAATGCATGTAAATACTTCGTTTGTTGTTTTTGTATTTGTTATAATATTATGACCGCCAGATATATTTGTATGTTGTTGTTCTTCAGAATGTCCATAAATTCCATTTTTAATTGTTGTTTGTTGTTGTTTTGTTAAATCAGATGATAGTTTTATATCTTAGAAAGGATTTAAAAAATTAATTTGTTTAAGGATATACATATTACAGATGTACATATAACATATGTATACATACATATTTCGAATAGCCTATTTTTAAAAAGAAAATTTTTACTTTTTTCTAATTTTGAATACTACTTGATTTTTTTTTAAACTAAGATTATTTACAATTTTGATTCTATAAAAAGTATTATGTATTGATGCTAGTAGTGTTTGTTGTTAATAATAGGTCACTTTAAAGTTTTCCCAATCTTGTTGGTGAACTCATCCCTAAGTTTACCATGAAATAACAGTTACTGATTAGAAGAATTAGAATCGTGCTTTTGTTTGTTTTTGTCATCATATAACTATTACAATACTTTAATATATCGCAGTAAAAATGATCTTAAACTCTTCTATTTTCAATAATTTAGGAAAACATCAGTTCATTCCAAACATCAATTGAAATTCCAAAGAATTTACAGATTTTTTTTATTAACAAAAAATGAACAACGTATTAATCGTCTTTCTAGTTTTTTCAGATTCTATTTTAATTGGTATTGTTCAATTATTACTAAATAAATTAATGAGTTAAAATAATACGGAATCAAATGCAAATTCCAATAATTTTTTTTTCAATTATATATGTACATACTTTACATTTTTCATTGAAACTGTAGATTTTGTTAAATCAAATATTGACATATTCCTAATAAATCGTTCCTCTAATTCGCTTTTAGTGTTTTTAACCGGTTCAAAATTCATATTTCACATACGATAGACTTACAGTTGTAGCAACAAAACTTAAGGTTATCATTCTTTTGTAAATTAAACTTTATACAGAATTTTATCAAAATAAATACTTTTTCCAAATAAATAATACTTTTCAAATACTTTTTTACGGGTTGACTCAAGTTGTTAATCTTTTTTTTTAATTATCAAAATTAAAATTTGATAACTTAAAATTGAAAAACACGATAATTAAAAATCGAATTCGAACATAATTCCTACTGATTTCATCAAAAATTAATTTCATTTCCTACAAATAATATTTTCTAAATTTGTTCATTATTTAATAATTTTTTTAAAAATATGATTTTGATTTAACTAATATTGTCAGGCTGTCACTACACCCTGAATAGGGTAATTAATTGAAAGGAGAAAAAATATCACAGATAATTCATCATTAATTAGCTGTTCTAATAGCCAAAAAAATCATGTAATTTTTTTACCTTCTGCACTTGGTAAACTCATCGGTAATAAAAAATTATCACTTGTATCAATGTCCCAGATACGAACTGAAAAATCACCTAAAAATTAAATTATTTAAAAAATATTCCAACTATTATTCTAAAAATTTGAAAAACTCACCTGTAATTATTGCTAAAGAATTTGCAGCCCATGAAATTTCTCCATTATTACCAGGAATTTTACCACTTAACTTAACTCGATCTAATTCAGTCAATGAACCAGATGATTCTGATAAAAAATGGGCTACGGTCATATCTTCCATTAGACAAACAATAGCATCTCTAAAAATAAAAAATAAAACCAAAAATTACTTAAGCAATTTGTAAGCCAATTTATTTCTTTATACTACCTTTTCGGATGCCATAAAATTTGTGTTATGGGTGAAGATTTATTTTTTAATGCTTCTGTACATATACCAGCTTGATTAAAATATAAAATTACACCTGATCTTGTTCCAACATAAAAACTATGATTATCCTTTACACCTGAATGTGTTAAATTTCTAGCTGCTGTTCTTGGTCTCCAATTAGTTAAAATATCTAATGCATCTTCATCACCAGCTAAAATATAAACAAAATAAAAATTTGATTTTATGTAAATTTTTTAAAAATAATTAATTTAGTATAAAATATTACCAACGGCAGCTTTCGCTAAATTATTAAGTTCGGTTCTAACTTGACTTTCTACTGTTCTTCTAAAAGTTATATGTAATAATGAATCTTTTAAATCATGAGAAAACATTGTTAAAAATTGATATTGTCCATCACATCGCCATCCCGTTAATAATCCCATCTATGAAATTTAAATAAGAATCTAATTGGAAACTAAAAACGCAAAAAATAGTACCGAATCTGCTGTAACCATTCTTCCACCTTTTTCACTAAATTCCATCAAAATAATTGGTACTTTATGTGGACCTTGAACACTAGTAAATTCACGATTTCCATCAAACCAACAATGAATTTCACCACTTTCCCAACCAGTAACTAAAAGTTTTTTTTCTGGATGCCATGCTAAAGCTGTTGACTGTGATACTTGATGAACTGGATAAGTAACTTCATTTAATGGTTCACCCTTGAATTAAAAATGTATCTATATAATTAATTGCAATTGAATTAGATATTTTTTTTTATTTTTCTTACAGTATCATCAAATATTGTAACTGAACCACCACGATCTTGACTAAAAGAAGCTACCGCAAAAATTGCTTCATTTGTATGCCATCTACCAACAGTACTTATAGCATCATCAAAAAATTGAACTTTTGAATCAAAATATAAAGTCATTATTTTCTTTAGTTAATTTTAATGTAAAAAAAAAACTGGAGAGTTAAATAATATAAACGACTTCAAAACCTCTTATATTATTAGTTAAATTTCATTATTATCGATTGAATTTGTTAATATTTTGAGCAAAACAAAATGTTACTATGGTAGCAGAAGTTTTAGTACTATGTAGTCAGTAGTCAGTATTCTTTGGTTTGGTAATTGGTATGACAATAAAATCCAATCCAAGAAACAGAATAAATTCTTATTAGATTAGAAACCGGTTTATGTTTTAAGAAAGTAGAATCAAAACAAAACGGGTAATCAACAACAATCTAAATAAAGAAAATAAAAATTAAAAGAAGTTTAAAAAAAACCATCTGAAATTTTTTTTGCTTTCTATTAAAAGCATAAGAATTATTTACCTTTATTTTTTAATGCAATACACACATACATACATGTGTATGTAGGACAGCGGTAGGTACTTATGTTTAGCAATCGTAAAAGAAAGATTTGATAAGTTCAAGAGTTTGTTTTTATTTTTTTATTGAAATTTTTAATGAATTCAACGGTAAGGTAAGTTAATTAACTTAAAAATGAGATGCACACAGATGCTTACATACAAAATAAACCTTGCAAACTACGAATTATTAGTTCATATGTATTTCAGTTGTTCTATATATAGCTTAGTTAGTTAGTTTGAGTTTCAGTTAAAATTCAAAATTTGTCAACATGTAGAATTCGTTAATAATGTAAAAATAAATACAAAATACGCAGCTCTGAGTTTTAACTTAAAACTACATAAAAAAGAAACATAAATAATGTATATGTACCTATCTATGCAATTCGAAAATATATATATATATATATATATATATATTAGAAATTTTATACTACAATACAATAGATACACGTGGGCCTGTTTTTCCGGCAACAAGTGATAGTATTTATCACTTATAAATTATTATATCATCCTAAACGTATGCAATTTGCGTCATATTTCTAAAAAAAATATGTTTTCTTTTTTTAAAACTCCAACAAAGCCTCACGTTTCATTTATTATTCAACGAACGTTTGTCGTTGGTTTACAATCACACGAAAATGGAACATTTATTGCCGTACTGTAAATGTTTGTGCTTTTGTGTCTTTTATATTAAGTCTCATTTATAACTAAATTTTACCACAGATAAGTCATATATCATTAATAAAAATTGTTGCAAATAATCGAGTATAAATAAAGAATTAACAAGTCATATAACATTAACAAGTCATATAAAAATAAAGCCATTTCAATTAAGGAAATCAAAAATTATTATATACACATGTATATAAATTTAAATTACGAAAATATTATAGATTATTTTTATTAAGTGGTTTAACTTTAAATTAGAAGATCAAAATTATTTTAGACTAATAGTTTTTATTTAATATTGAATATTAAAACAAAAGTGCTATTAGTTTACTTGTTGTTCCCAGTATATCACAAACATCTTTGTATCCTTACTCAAAATTAAACAAAAGTTATTTAATTTAAATATAAAATGTATTTAATCAACAACTTAATTACAAAATAACTCATTTCAATCTTCAACAGTTTGTTGGTCAACTTCATTTATTTGTGTACTATCAAATACAGCCTTTCCAGAATGTTTCATTTTTTTAACACCAACATCTCTAAATGCTTCTGCTGTTCTTTTTCTCAATTCTGTAACATCATTTTCATCTACCTTTGCCCATTCTAAAACTAATCGTCTCCCGTATAAATGAGTACTACCACTTAAACTGTCAAATGCGTTTTTAGCATCACTTTTACTCAAAAAATCTACAAAGCCAAAACCCCGACTTGACTGTTCTCCTGGAGTTAATTTCTTAGGTAACCTAACTGAACGTAATTCGCCAAAAGGTCTGTAATAAAACTTTAAATAGTAAATTATAAAACAAATATAAAAGCTACTTACTTAAATATTTCAAAAATTTCCTTAGTTTGTGCTTGAAATGGGATATTTCTTATTAAAATTTTACTACCTGTCTGAGCAGTTTGCTGAGCTTTTTTCTTTGCAGTTTTAGGATCCATTCTTAAAAAAAAACATAAAAATATAAAAATTTTATTAAATCATAACGTATCGGTATTCCTAATTGAAAAATTGCATACTTTAGTGTTCTATCACTGCGTTTTAATTCGACTGAACTGCCTTCAATTTTTGTGAATTGCATTTCTTTTAAAGCTAGTTCTGTAGTAGCTTTCTTCTTAAATTGAATAAATCCATATCCTAATGCAGAAACATTTTTTGGATTTTTTGGATCCCTTCGCATAGCTACTTGTGCTAAATGTATTGGTCCCAAGTGTTTAAAATGATTTTTTACAGTATCTTCTCTTGTACTAAAACTCAAATTTTTTAAAAACAATGTTGTTCCATCTTCAGGTGGTTCATCATTATTTTCATCAATTAATTTATTTGATTTTGATTCATCTTCGTTATTCATATTTTCTTCAACAAATTCTTCTTTCTGACTATCTAAACTATGTTTATTTTTAATTTGATTTTTTTCAACATTTTTAACTTTAATATTATTGCTACCGACTTCTTCCATATTTGTGGGAACCTTAAATACATTTTCAGGTGCCCACTCCAAATACAATGGTAAATATTTAAATTTACTATAAGCTAACTTATAAAAAGCTTTTTTAGCTTCAGATGGATCAAGAAATTCAATAATTGCAGTAATACCACTTGGTGGTAAAACCAAACGCCCCAACAAACCAAATTTAGAAAACAATGGACTAAGTTCTTCCACTTTAGTTTCAGCTGGTAAATTTTTAGCTATAATTACTGTTTTTGAACGTTTTATTGGTGTTGTATCAAAAACATCCAATTGAACATCATTATCTTCCAAAAACTTTTTCATTTCCATTACGACTTGTGTTTCTCCAAGTGCCAATCGTACTGCAGCACTAGAACCTCCAGTGTTGGTGTCAAGAATCTTGAAAATAAAAGAAAATTTTTTTCTTTAAAATGCAGATTTAAAATAAATATTTTTACACTTTTGTCTTACAGTTTCTTTTGATGTATTGAATTTACTAGCTAGGAAATCAGCCACAGCATTGCCCCCCATAAATAAGGTATTCCAGTTATAAGCTTGACCAGCAGATTTTTTCAATTTTAAAAACTTTTTATCCTTAAATGATAAGCCACCCATTGTTTCGTCCAGGTCTATAGTATCTTTAGATTTTCCAGGTATCAAATGCAACAATCTTCCATGAAATGTGGATCCATCTAATTTGTTAAAAGCCTGTACAGCATGTTCAGGCATCACAAATGTTACTGTTCCAAATCCTTTGATTTTTCTAGTAATTGAATCTATTGGTAAACTTATTTCTGCTATAGGTCCAAATTCTTCAAATAAATTTTGTATATCATCTTCGCATATTGTATAAGCCAAGTTTCTAAAAAAAATTTTCCCAGATTCGGAAACATCTTCTTCATTTGCCAATTGTTCTTCTTGTTTAGCCCATTTACCCGTTTTAGTTGAATTGGTTTGAATCAAATTACTGTTTTCCTTTTTTAATTTTGATATTTTATTTTTTTCTGTAAAATTAATGAAATAAACTTGTTTTCCCTTTATGAAACTTTTATCTTTAAGCATTGCCTTTTTAAAATCATTTTCTTGTTTAAAGCCAACATAACAAAATCCTTTTGCACCTTTGGGAATTCTAACAGAAAATGGTTTAAGAGGCTTAAAAAATTTTAAAATATCCGGCTTCTTAGTTTTAAATGGTATATTATGAATTTTAATAGTGAGTAAATCGGCTTTTTCTTTATCAACTTTTTTTTCCTTTTTAGGTGCCTCATCTTTAATAACATTTTTACACATTAAAGATTTCATATATTCTCCATCACTAATATCACTTTTTAAAGCCAAGTTTGTTTCTGTATCTTTTTCCAATTCTTCTTTTTCTTTTTCTTCTGCCTCAGAATCATGATTTTCAGAATCTTCTTCATCTTCATTTAATTTACTGTCATTGTCTGAGACATTAATATCGCATTCTTTACTATCGTTTATTTCCACTTTTTTTTTACTTTTCTCACTTTGATCTCCAATTTCATTTAAAATATCATCATTGGCCCATAAAGAACGATTTTTATCATGTACTTTCATAAATTCTTTAAAATCTGGATCATTTTTATGCTCTCCAACAATTTCATCAATTTTATTTTTATTTTTCTTTTTTGATTTATCTTCTAAAAATTTCTTTTCTTTTTCTACTTTCTCTAACTTATCAATTCCATGAATTTTACGGTACGCATTACTGTCCGAAGCGTGCTTACTCCAAGATTTTGGTTTTTCGTCGCTACCTAATGATGAGCACTGTTCAACTTTAATACGCGTAGTTAGAACAAATGAATTATTAAAAAATTTAATCGCCTCTTTAGCTTCATCCTCTTTTTCGTAGCCAATAAAAGCAAATTGCCTAAATACACCATCTTTTGTATATTTTAATTGTATGTCAGTGATTGTACCCTTTTCTTCAAAAAGTTGACGAAGCTTAGATTCGCTACACTAAAAATAAAAATAAATTAAGTAAATATCTATTTTATTCGTGTAAAACTTACATTTTTGGGCAAATTCTTCACTATTAATCTTGAAGTCATGATATCAAATAAAATATGTAATTTATCAAAACAAAATTTTTTTACTTCAAACAAATGTTCACACTGCACATATTTGTTTATAAAAAAATTTTCACGTGCGTTTATTTTTTTTATCAAAAAATTAAATGTCAAAGATATACGGTATGGACATATGGAGGATTTGTTTCGATTCGATTCGAGTTCTGTCTGTGTGTTGTGGGTTTACTTGCTTTTAAAATGATAAAACAACATTTAATTTTTTTTCTCAACAAAATTTCATGGTTACAAACGTTTATTACCAAAATAAGTAATTATTATAGTGACCTATTTTGGAAAATAACAAAAAATTACAATTGTTGCAAAATTATTATTAATTACATTAGTTTATGAAAGGGAAATAAAAATTTTAACAAAACTATACCAAACTTTAGTTCATATATTTAACACTACAACCACAGCGCCGTAAAAAAAACAATAAATATAAACACAACGAATTAGAATTCGTTGTATAAACAAAACACCACACAAATTTTGATATATGTCACAATGACAATCCATTTTTTAACATTCATACAATCCAAATACAAAATACAACAATACTGATTGTCTGATTACGGAATATGAGTACACGTGCTTAGTGGTAATTTGTAATAAGCAGCATATTGTAAAAAGGATTTTAATTTTTAATCAAAATAAAAATTTTAATTTACGAGTTTTTCTTTTTAGTATTTTTAAGAGTAAGTATTAAATAATAAATTATAAAATAAAAAATGTTGAAAAGATATAGTATGTATAATCATTTATTTTTAGGAACATATTCTAAAGAAAGTTATAATTTAAGAATAAATTTGTACAAAAGCACAATGTTGCCTAAGAAAAATGCATTTAATAAAAAAAAAAAATTTGCCAAGAATGGAAAAAAGAAAATTTTGAAAACAAAGCCCCAGGAAAAGCAAGAAATTGTTGTGGACTCTGCATCTGATATTGACGAAA
Source organism: Argyra leucocephala (assembly GCA_963942445.1). Classification (NCBI taxonomy): domain Eukaryota; kingdom Metazoa; phylum Arthropoda; class Insecta; order Diptera; family Dolichopodidae; genus Argyra; species Argyra leucocephala. The sequence continues at coordinate 41,388,693 of OZ012678.1, forward strand.
ATGATAAGGATTTAATAGACTTTAATTTAGATGAATCAGAAGATGAGGACTTGGATACTACAAATAACTATGATAATGAGAGTATTCATATACCTCCTTCTATGTTAGCAGTCGGAAGTGAAGATGAAGAAGAGCTAAGTGAAGAAGATGAGGATGAAGAAAACCTAGAAACACATACTGGAAAATTAACTTTAAAAGTTATCAGAGAATGGCAAAATGAATTGATGAAACCAAATCCAGCAACAAAGTTTATTAAAAATGCTATGTTAGCTTTCAATGCAGCACTTAATAGTATTTCAGAAGATGAAACGAAAAAATCGATGTACAAAATTGAAAATCCTGCTATATTTAATTCTGCAATAGAATTGTGCATTTTATATTTACATCCTGCAATGAGCAGATATCTGGAAGTTAATGTAAAATCTAGTAAAAATGTTCAAAGAGGGGAAAAATGGCGTACACTTAAAAATGCTCTAAGACATTATTTTACAAATTTAGCTGGACTGCTTGAACGTACTTCGAATTCATATATGTCCACACTACTATTGAAACATTTACATCAAATGTCAACTTTTGTTTCTAGTTTTACAGTTGTTACAAAATCCTTATTAAAAGCATTAATTAATGTGTGGAGCACATCGCAAGAAGATTCTATTCGTGTCCTCTCATTTCTATGTATATTGAAAATTACTAGAACTCAACAGAAAGCTTTATTGAATCATGTTTTGAAAGCAATGTACATCTCATATATAAGAAATTGTAAATTCGTTAGTCCAAATACTTTAGCTGGAATAAATTTTATGCGAAGATCTTTAATTGAGATATTTTTATTGGACACAAAGCTTGCGTATCAACATGCTTTTCTTTATATTAGACAATTGGCGATACACTTGAGAAATGCTATTATATTAAAGAAAAAACAATGCTTTCAAGCTATTCATAATTGGCAATATATTAATTCAATTAAATTGTGGGCTGATATGTTAAGTTTTTCTGAAGAACAACCAGATTTGAAACCACTAGTTTATCCTTTAGTCAACTTGACAATTGGAATTATAAAATGTACACCAACAATTCAATTTTACCCATTAAAATTTCATTGTATTAAGTCACTTATAACATTATCAAAACAAGCTAATCTATATATACCAATACTTCCATTCATTTTCGAAACATTAAAAGGAAACCTATTTAAAAAAGCAGGTACTGGAGAATCTGTTAAAGTATTAGATTTTACGTGTATATTACGAGTAGGTAAAGCTCAAGTAAATGATAATAATTTCAAAAAAGAGGTAATCGAACAAATATGTGCACTTTCATTTGAATATTTAGAACATAATTCAGCCTCAATAGCTTATCCGGATTTAATTGTGCCAACAGTTATATTATTGAAAAAATTTATTAAAACTTGCAAAGACAGTAATGCTAATCGTAAATTAAAACAACTTTTAGACAAAATGCAAGACAATTCTAAATTTATTGAAAATGAAAGACGAGTTGTTAAATTCGCATTAAATGAAACATCAAACATTAATGCATGGGAAGCTAATATACGAAATAAAGGAACTCCACTCAGTTTGTATTATAAAAACTGGTGTAAAACAAATATAGCTAAGAAAAAGAGGCAGGCTGCTAACACCTCTGAAATAAATGAATATAATATTCCCATAATAAAAAGAAAAAAATTAAATGATGAGAAACAACACGATATTAAAATTGATTCGGATGATGATTCAGATGACTTCTTTGATAAAAACAGCGAAAGTGATGCTGACAGTGAAATTCAAAATGACGAAATTATAGAAAATGAAAATTTGGAGGAAAAAGAAATTGATGATAATGAAGCAAAACAAAATATTAAAAAGAATGAAAAAACAAAAAAATTAAATAAATCAGAAAAGAAAATAAAGAAAACTAAAAATAAAGTCAATATTAATGATGAAGTTGAAAATTTAAATATTGATAATTGGTAAATTAAAAAATTAATGTGAAAAAAAACAGTTTTTAAAAAGAGTTTTTTATTTCTTAATGTTAAATAAAAATATTTTATTCACATTTAAATCTTTTATTTCAAACTTCATAATGTCAATGTGCGTTATTTTATAATCTAAATGTTTTTTTATTAATCTTAGGATTGATTATTCAGTGTTCAAGTCAATTACATTCGTCATTATTGCAATATAGGTGTTTTTAACCAAATACATATCAAAGATAGTAAATATGTAGAAATACAGAAGTTGATCTTAAAATCAGAGTTGAAAATAACATTTTTAACGATAACATTGTTTCATAGTTTCAACCATAGTTTATTTAATTTGATGTTGATTGTAGAAACAATAAAAAAAATATAATATTTATATGTACACAAATTACTTGCTAAAATCTAGTATACATACGCTTATATAAATGTATTCTTTTTTCATTTTCAATTCTTATTCTTTCAAAAAAATTACGTTTTGATTGAATGGAATTGAAATAAAAACTGAATGTACATATAAAATAAATGGGCTAATTTCTTAAAATATACAGTCCTAATAAATTATCAATACTTTCGTTAGAACTATGATTGTTTTATAACGGTTATTTATTCTATTTTTTGCCCAAATCTATCCTTTTGAGATTTCACAGTCTTGTATTTACAATAAAGTATTTGTGGATATACCACATAAAATTTTGTAACTTTGTATCACCTACATTTATAATTATTATAAATTATTATTTATTGCATAAAAGATGCTACTGGCAGAGTTTCTCAGAAGTAAAGTATGAAAGGTATGTTAGCTGGAACAACGACGAAGTGCGAGGAATAAAGACTTAAGACTTATCCCTCCCACCCATCTAACCAATCAACCATAGTTTAGAAAACATTATTATTACTAAACTCATCCAATAGAGAGAAGTTTAAATTTACTCATTAATTTGTTTAATTTAATTTATGGAACTCTCATTACGACAATTCATTAACCGTTATTTTTTTAGCATTATTCGATTTTTTTTATACATGAAATTTGGAGTTATTTTGAATATGTGCATATTTTTGTTTTTTCTTGTTTTTTGGCATTGTATAATTTTATTATTTCATAGCAAAATAGACAATTACCCTGTTAAAAAGAAAAAAATGTTCGTGTGAATATTTGTTTTTAAGTGCCGGTCCCGATACATATAAAAAACGACAATTAATTCTTGCATTAAATTTCATTGATAACGGTTTCAGTTTTGTTTTTATTAACTATGATAATAAAACCAAAACTTTTTTATTTTGATATGTAAAATGTATTGTATATAAGATTTACCTAATAATTTAATCACAAATTCTTAAATAATTATCTTAAAATATTCTCTTCTCTTCAACGTAGTTCCATTTTATTTGTCGTTATTAATCATAATTTTTATTTGCGCGGTTTTACTATTGTAGTCCATATACATATAACCATATACATCTATTTATTAGGAATTTGTTATCTTATTTTAATTCCCAAGTTTTTATATTAGAACTTTTTTTTTCTTTTTCTAATAGTTTTTGATGTTTTTTTCATGATGTCACAAAAACTTTATTGATAAAATTTATAATAACAACTTGGAATTTTGTTTGTACATATTTTTATTTTAGTCTATAAACCTTGTTGTACGCGAACGAGATCAATTTGAATGAACAGAAAATGAAGAATTTATATTTTACATTTTTATTAAATTTAATGATATTATTTTTTTTAATAAGCTTAACTAATAGTCAAAATGTGAATTTTGTATTTCCGGATCAACTGGAAGAGTTGAAACAGAAGTTATTGGAAAAACAAAAGAATAAAACAGCAGAATCTATTGAAGTACGATTTTTTCATGATAATCCTTGCCTTAGAAAGAATCGATTCGGTGAATGTTTATCTGTAAATGTAAGTATGTGCATAATACATATGTATATAAATATAATACACAATTATTTAGAAATCTTTTTCCTCCTGGACAATGTTTAGTCAGATTCAGATAGTTTGTTCTAAAAGTTATTATGTATTATATTATTTAAATATGCATTTAATTATAAATAGTTTTATTAATTATTTTTACATTTTTAGCAACGGGGACGTGGATAATTAAGTGAAAAATCATAACGATAAAGGAAAAGAATGCCATAGTAATTAAAATTAAAAACAAAAATGTTTTACAATAATAAGATAATATAAAATGTACTTAAAAATGATATGTAGTACATACATACAATATACAATTTAAGAATTGATAAATTAACACGATGTAATAGTAGATACATTTATTTATTTGCCAGTACAAATAGAATTGCTACTTTATTTACATTTTGTAGATACAAAATAATAATAAAAGACTAATCAAATAATTGTTACTTTCCTTTGTTTAAAAAAAAACCAAAAAATATGGATTAATTTGTTGTTTGACGTCATTAATAAATAGTTGTGGAACCTTTACATAATAAAGCGGACCAGAAGGAATATCACCACTGAATAAGTATCAAAAAAATTATGAATTTTAATTAAATTTAATTTTTGTTAAATAAAAAAGAAAATAGTAAGGTCACAATTTGATAAATGACCTAAAACTTTAAAATTAAGTATGTATGTACATATATATGTATATATGTACCTAGATCAAACAGTTTTCATTATTATTCAAATAATTGGTTACTTTCTAATTTCCTAATTTCCTAATCTTTCTAATCATTGGAAAACCATTGCAATAATTTCTAGTAATTTTTATTTTTATATAATTAGTTTATATAATAAATTTAGTCGATCGTCCGACCTGACCTGACATGCTTATTTTTATTATCCCCAGAAATGAAATTTTTTGCTTTGTGTAACTCCTATTAGATACACTAAAAGGAATTCTCCTTTTTACAGAGTTGAGAAAAAATATTTTTTGCGTATCCGTTGTTGTGTTGGATCTCCATTGGGGATTTTGTTTGTCTTTGGAGGTTTGTCTTAACACGCTTTTTACGAAAAATTGCTTAACAAAAATTACGTATAAAGGTGGGTTTCAGCTGGTAAATATTTTGTTGGCTCTAAAAATGTATATACCATATTGAATGTTTGCTTGATCGCTGCAGAAGTGCAGAGAATTTACAAATTTTACATAAAAAATTGGTTCTCTTTGGGAAATTTATTTATTACACCTACGTATACATTACACATGATCGCTTCAAGTACGTATTACGCAACATCATGTGTGTATGTACGCTAATTTCTTGACATAAAAAACGCAAATAATATGCAGGTTGAAAGCTTGAGTTGACATTTAATATCAAAAATTTATGAAGTTATGGTTTTATTTAATGTTTATAAAAAGCAGATTTAGAAGAGTACGTAATTAGTATTTTTTAAATCCTATTTGCACACGCTATGTAAATTAGATTTTATATCAAAAACTACAAAATAATATCATCATGAACTTGAATTAAACCGTATACATTTGATTTGAAAACTTTACAGTTTCGAAATTTTAACACCAGATCTGTATTTGGTGAAAAATTGAAATTACTTTCTAAAATGTTACTGGGTATATGTAATATTTACTGGGTTGTTTTTATTTTGACGTTTGTTATAAAAATAGAACAAAAAAACAAAAGAAACAAATACGTTGAACAGTTTGGTAGTTTTAAATTTAATACACAAATTAAAATTACTAATAAATTTTGAAATATAACTTATAAAGTTATTTATAATGGATAGTAAAATAATTAAAAACGAATCAGAATTTGAGTGTTATGGGTTTAGTATCAAACAACTTCAATTAGAAAGTAAGATTTTTTTTGGCACTTGTGAATTGTTTTTTATGTTGATTTATTTTAAAAATATTTAGATAAACTTATTACGAAAATCACGCTGAATAATTGTATTGAAAATTTTAAAAATAAGCTAATTGAAAAGTTAACAAATGCTAATGCATCATCTGAAACAATCAAACATCTTACAAATTATCCATTCGATGATTTATGTTTAAAAATTTTTAATTCTTTTGAACTGCAATTTAAGGAGTTTGATGATTTAGCTGAAAAAATGTTATCATTATCAGAAAATATGATATATCATTTTGATGAAAATATGGGTAAATATAATAATTCTGATGAAGAATCTCTAAGAAATGAAATTCGAGAACAAGAAATATGGTATATGCAAGTAAATAAATAGTTTTCTAGTAAGTAACTACTTGTTTATGTATAATAATTTAATTTTAGAATAAATATATGCTACTTGCTATGGAAGCTGAATTGGAAATGTATAAAACACTTGAACCACTTATAGAAAAAGAAGCAGAACTAGCCAGTAAATTAGAAAAACCATTCGAAAAATTTAAAGAAGATTTTGGTCAAAATGATGAATTGATGGAAACAGTACACAACTTAAGTCATATTGAAATAATCTGAAATAAAACTGATAAAAAACATATTGTATCTACTTTGTATGAAATTAATAAAACTTGTTACAATTTTAATTAATATTTTTTACAAGCAGAAATCTTACAACATTTAAAATAATAATTTGAAATAAACAATTTATAGAGAACTATTTTCAAACTAAATTTTAATTTTCAATAAATAATTGAAAAATTAGCAAAACCAAAACCATGTACCTATAAAATTCTGAACTCTTAAATATTTCTGTCAAAGCATTAAATCTATTTATATCCACCATGAAAGAAGCAGCATTTAATCTTCAAAATACATAAAATGTTTATTATTTCATTGGACTTGAAGGAAATTTCTGAAAGGGTCATATTATTATAACGTACATAATTGCTGAAATAGTTCGCTTCGCCGCAATTTATTAATAGAATATTACATTAAATGGACTATAATTATTGTTGAATTATTTATCAATTTATTCTTAAATCAATAATACTATTGATTCACTTTAATATAGCTAAAGATTATTGTTTTGTTTTACAATAAATTTGTATTTAAAAAAAATATAAACCCTACTACATAATAGCACCATAAATTCTTATATTTATTTCATACAGTAAATTTTTAAAGACTGCCAAATGAGGAAGTGTTGTACATATTATCGTATACGATTATATTTACACGCAGCTTATTGAATTATTTCCTAAAAGACGATTATTAATAACTCTTAGGTACTGAATTATGAATTGGTAGTCGTATGCATATTGACAGTAAGAATCTGAATTATTTGAATTCTCTTAAAGAATTTGTGATATTTTAATAATAATATTAGAAATTTTCAAATATGTATTTTGATTTTAATACCATATCACACCTTCATTACTATAAATATGTATTACAATAGTAATACAGTAATGTGCTGTTATATTTTTAAAAATTCTGCAAAATTATAACAGCAAATTACTGATCAAACTGTTAAAATGATTTATACTAAATTATAAAATAATTAAATCAAAATAGTTCAAAACCATTTGAAAAACCTTCAATAATGAAATTAAAGAGTTTATTAAATAAATCTAAGGAATAAAAAAACATAAACCAACAAGTAAGATGACTGTATTGAGAATTTGCATTGTTAAATTTCTAAAATAACTGCTTCTACAGAAACCAGTTTGAATTATTCTAATATATATGTATGTATGTATATATATCCTTATATGCATTTTATTTTAGAAGCTACTTATTTCGAAAATTTTAATCTCTTGTTTATTCGAATAACACTTTGAAATTATTAAATTAAATTTATTTATCCTTAGAAAGCTACTTATATAACTAATAATAGTCCTGTTGGAATATAATAAACTTATGAATTTTTCTATATTTCAAATGTGTATGAAAATATTCGTTATTTTAATCCTCTATAGTCTGTGTACATATATAAAGATTACGATCATGGCTGAGTGTGATAATTTGTAACAGCATAATTTTTCGCTTGGTTAAAATACACATTGACAGCGGCGAATTCTTTCAAAAAACAAAAAAACATAAAATTCTATTTTTATAACGAAAAATCAAAGAATTTCTTCTCTTTCATTTAAATAAATTTTCCGAACAACAGATAGAAGACAATATTGTATTTTATATTTTTTTTTTACTTTTGCGAAAAATTCTTTCTTTTCTCCCATCATTGGGTACAATAAGTTGTGAAACACGTGCAACGGATTTATTTTTTAATTATTTAATTAAATTGTTAATTAAAATTCAAAATTTAATAAATTTTAATTTGTATTTTATGTAAAAGAAAAGCTTAATATAACTTAAAAGTAATTTTTAAATTACAAATGGTTTTCGTTGTTTAAAAACAAATAAAAAAATTTTATAAAACGGTGCATCCCAACCAAGAAATATTATTCGCCGTAAAGTGAGTTTAAATTAAAAAGTTTACCTTATATAGAAAATTATACGATAATCAACTTTTCCTTTTTTTATATTTTAGAATATTTCTTAAAAAATTTAGTGGAAATATTATTTAATTTTTAATTTGCGAAAGTTAAATAAAAATGAATACTGATAAATTAAAACGCTTACAATCTCAAGTAAGAATTGGTGGTAAAGGTACCCCACGTCGTAAGAAGAAGGTTGTTCATCAAACTGCAGCTACCGATGATAAAAAATTACAAAGTTCATTAAAAAAATTGGCTGTCAGTAACATACCTGGAATTGAGGAAGTTAACATTATTAAAGATGATTTGAGTGTTATTCACTTTAATAATCCAAAAGCGCAAGCTTCATTATCAGCTAATACATTTGCAATTACTGGCCATGGAGAAAATAAAAAAGTTATGGAAATGTTGCCAGAAATTTTACCACAATTAGGCCAAGATACTGTTGTGCAATTGAGACGTTTTGCTAACGCTGCAGCTGGTAAATCATTAAATAGTGTGCCAGAGGATGATGATGTTCCAATGTTAGTGGACAATTTCGAGGATGCTTCAAAAGAAGAAGTTGCAATTAAGGCAGCAGCTTCAGAAAATAAAGAAGAGGCTAAAAAATCTTCTCAACCTATTGAAAAACCAAATCAACAAAAATCGAAAGATGGTAATGAAGGAAAGCAAAATCAACAACAAAAACAACAATCACAACAGAAACAAGACAACAAGAAGCAAGATCAAGGTAAGAAACAAAATGAAAAATCAAAAGGTGATGATAAGAAGAAGGAAAATCAAGGCAAAAAACAAAAAGATGGTCCTAAAGAGCAATCTGGTACTGAAGCATCTAAAAAGCAAGAACCTGCTAAAGAAGTTCCAAAGAAGCAGGAGACTAAGTCACAGGAAAAACCTAAAGAAAATGTAAAAGCTAAAGATCAACCGAAAGAAGCTTCTAAAGCTCAAGAACAACAAAAACAACCTCCAAAGGCAAAGGAGGCTAAGCCGCAGCAACAAAATAAAGAAAACTCTAAGCAAAAACAAAAAGATGCTGCTAAATCACAAGAACATCCACAATCTAAAGAAACTCCTAAGGGTGATGGAAAATCCCAAGATAATTCAAAACTTTCAGAAGCTCCTAAACTTGCAGAAAAGCCAAAGGAAACTCTTAAATCTGTAGAACACCCAAAGGAAACTCCTAAAGTTGTAGAACAACCAAAAGAAGCACCCAAAATTGCACAACAGCCAAAAGAAGCTTCTAAGCCTGTTGAAAAACCAAAGGAAACTCCTAAGTCTGCAGAACAGTTAAAAGAAGCTCCTAAACCTGTAGAACAGCCAAAAGAAGCTCCTAAACCTGTAGAACAGCCAAAAGAAGTACCTAAACCTGCTGAGAAACCAAAGGAAACTCCTAAGCCTGCAGAACAACCAAAAGAAGCACCTAAACCTGTAGAACAGCCAAAAGAATTGCCTAAACATGCAGAGAAACCAAAAGAAGCTCCTAAACCTGCAGAGCAACCAAAAGAAGCTCCTAAACCTGCAGAACAACCCAAAGAAGCTCCTAAGGCTGTAGAACAACCAAAGGAAGCTCCTAAACCTGCAGAGCAACCGAAAGAAGCTACTAAATCTGTAGAGCAGCTAAAAGAAGCGCCTAAGCCTGCAGAATTACCAAAAGAAGCTCCTAAACCGGTAGGGCAAACAAAAGAAGCTCCTAAACCTGCAGAGCAACCAAAAGAAGCTCCTAAACCTGCAGAGCAACCTAAAGAAGCTCATAAACCTGCAGAGCAACCAAAAGAAGCTCCTAAATCTGCAGAGCAGCCAAAAGAAACTTCTAAGGTTGCAGAGCAACCAAAAGAAGCTCCTAAAACTGCAGAGCCACCAAAAGAAGCTCCTAAGCCTGCTGAGCAACCTAGAGAAGCTCCTAAACCTGCAGAGCCACCAAAAGAAGCTCCTAAGACTGCTGAGCAACCTAAAGAACCTACTAAACCTGCACAGCCGCCAAAAGAATCTCCTAAACCTGTAGAGCAACCAAAAGAAGCTCCTAAACCTGCAGAGCCACCAAAAGAAGCTTCTAAACCTGCAGATCAAGCAAAAGAAGCTCATAAACCAGCGGAGCAACCAAAAGAGACTCCCAAACCGGCAGAGCAACCAAAAGAAACTCCTAAACATCCAGAGCAACCGAAACATGCTCCTAAAGCTCAAGAACAATCAAAAGAAACTAAAAAAGAGCAAAAATCATCTGGGAAGGATCAACATAAACCAGTTGAAGAAACTGTTAAGAAAACTGATGCAAAACCGGTTGAAGCTAATAATCAAAAGGCTAAATCACCAGCACCAGGTGGTCGTCAACAACAACATCAACAACAAAAGGCTAAATCAAAATCACCAGGGCCCGTATCATCTCAAAAAGCAAAATCACCTGGTCCTAATCAATCTGGACAACAGAAAGCTAAGTCTCCAGGTCCACAACAAACCCAACAAAAAGCTAAATCAAAATCTCCTGGACCCCCAAAGCCACAATCTCAGCAACCACAACAACAAGCTCAGAAAGGACAACAACCAGCTAATCAACAAAAACCTCAACAGCCAGAAAAACAAAATCAAAAAGCTCCTCAACAACCGAAACAACAACAACAACAAAAGCCAAAAGAGGGAGCTAATCAATCTGATAGTAAACAATCTTCAACACCACCATCTCCAAAGCCTGTTACAACTACTCCATCTCCAACTGCATCTTCTGGTCCTGCAACTAAACCAGCAACTCAACCACAACAACAACAGCAACCTTCTTCTCAAAACAAACCACAAGGTCCACCAAAACAACAACCTGCTCCTAAACAAGGAGGTGGTGGTGGACAGCAACCACAACAGAAACAACAACAACCTGCTCCTAAACAAGGTGGTGGTGGTGGTGGACAGCAAAATCAACAACAAAAACCAAAACAACAACCCAAAAAATAAATGGGATTTTTTTTTGTATTCTATTTTAAAGATTAATTTTTTTTTTTTTTTTTATTAAGAATTTTTTTTTTTGTTTTTATCAAATTTTAATTAAAATTTAAAATCTAATAATTATTAATTAAAAAATTTTCATGATACATATACATACATACATACATGTTAACTAGTATAATAGAGGAAGATACTTATATTTGCTCAATTTAGAAATATATCGTTCGATCAATGTGTATCCTTTTTTTGATATCACGTAGTTAGAAATAAATTACAAATCCACATACTCATCAAAAAATACTTCATTAGTGTAATTCGCTATGAACGTAAATCAAATCATGGAAAAATAATATTTTTGATTGAAAAAAAAAATTAAAAATTGTGAAACTTAATTTAAAATTTCAATCATCATCATCATTATCATCACTCATCAGTGTCCTGTAACCCATTTACTGGGATAAAGGATTAAAACAAAAATAATTTTTTAAATTAATATTTTTAAACTAACATCGCTGTGAAAATAAAATGTTGAGTCAGATTGAAAATGCTAGATTTAAAAAATTTTATTTTGGAAAACAAAGAACCAGTTTTTTTAACATTCCAAAATAAAATTTTACTTATTAAATTTTCATCATCAAGATAAGTAACGTATATATGATTTCTGATATGACTTACGAATATCTTTAAATGAATAATTTATATAACATGACGGTATCAAATCTATTTATGATTGAACTTCATAAAATTATTATTAGGTAAAATAAGTAAGGATTTTGTATATGTATGTACAAAATCCAATTCTATAACATACAGTATGTATTTAACAACTGCAACAACAACAACAATTTTTTTTAAATTGCAATAAATTTTACTAATACTTAAATTAAAAAGAAATTTTCAATTTTATCGATAAAAATCAAATGTCCTAACTTTTAAGTAATTAGTTTTTAATACTAAAATATTTAAACTAATTTTTGATTAATGTACCAACAACAACAAAAAAATTAAAACCACAAAATTTTCTAATTTAGAAATAATTCAAATGCAGTCAAAATTGCTATTGAAAAATATGTTTTCAATTGAAAATATAACTGAAAAATTTTGTCAATTGCAATAAAATACTTGTAATTGACTATTTCTAAATTACAACTGATTGTTCTATTATTCGTAAATGAAACATTTTTTTTCAATATAAAACCATTGATAAAGAATTATATAGACATTTTAGTATTAAACATTTTTTTGAATAAATTCACGGTTGTTTTTAATACGTCTATGTTCTAGTTATAGTATTCTTAATCAATATTAAGACGTATGTTTAAATTTTAATCACGGTTAATTAATTTTCATTTCAATCGGTAAAAACATCCTATGTAATTTTAATTTCAGTTCTCATATCACAAAATAAAATCATAAAAAATAAGCTAATTTTTCCTTTTCTATTTAATTGCATTGCAATTACAAATTATTTAAATTTAATTTAAAATAAAAATAGATTTTCGCTTCAATTTAATAAAATATAAATTTGCATACTGAAATGAGAATAATTTAATATAAATTTAGAGAGTTGTAGTCACAAGTACTAATGAGGGAGGTATCTTACTTCCGAAATATCGATATTTGCAATGTAATCAAATATTAAAATAATTATTAGTGAAGAGAAACCTGACAACAATTAAATTATTTAATACATTGTATTTGTTATAGATGTGTCACATTAGTTTCTTTACTCTAAAAATTTTAAATATAATCTTCGAAATTGAATTTTTTGCGACAAAAATTCATTTAAGCGTTTCCACTTAATGCATAAAATATTAATATTTGTGACTAAATAAATATTTTTCATCTAAGCGATTTTTTTATTGACATTTTATTTTATTGACTAAAAAAAATAAAGAAAAATCAAGGTCCACATTACGAAAGCAAAAAGGACCTGAAGTTTGCCTGCAGATTTATCTACAGACACACTGAATAAATAAATAAATCAAGTCAATTTGAAAGAGACGTCAGTTATACCGTTATCCGTTATTTTTACTTATCTTCTAAATTATTACAATATTGAAAATGGTGGTAGTAAAAACCGTTATAATCAGATAATTGCACTTAATTGTAAATTATAATCAAATAAATAATTTAACATTGAAATTTGAGTGACATAAAAATGTTCTTTAACGTGTTTTTGAAATTTTTGTAATTATTACCGGTACATAAATATAACAAACACACTATAAGAAGAAAAAAATTAAAATTAAATAAAGAGAGAAAATTTGCAAATTATGTATATTAAAAACAGATAAAATATTTTAAAATTAAAAAAACTAAAAAATCATTTTGTTGTGTTAATTTTTATCTAACAAAATATTATTATTTACTTTAATAAATTATGTGTGAAAATATTTTTTTTTTTATTTTATTATTTAAGAAAAAAAAAATTTTTTGTTCTGTTCTGTTTTGATAATAATTTCTTAAATTCAAATTTATAATTTAATTCATTTATTAAAATTATTTCTTTTTATATTGTATTTATTTTCTTTATGTTTTCTTATTATATTTTTTGTTTTTTATTAAATTCAATATTTTAATAACATTTTAATTTAGATTTAAGAATTAAAAAAAACATTTTATTAAAACACCATCACAAATTAAATTTGTCCAGTGCAATCTTAAATCGTAAGATTGTCGTGGTTCAATGAGTTTAATGACAACAAATTTAAATAAGAAAGAAACAATAATAATTTTTTTTTTGTATTTAATTAGAATTTAATTATATAACTTTAAAATTGAGTTTTATCTAGTCTATTCTATATTGTATACTTTACCATTTTATTCACTTGAATAATTTATTTTGAAGCATTTTTTTTTTGTTTAATTGAATTTTTTATAAAAACATTTTTCTACTTCTTTTGACTACACATAAATATGTCCAGTATGTCCAGTAGAAATAATAATTTAAATTAAATTAAATCTTTCTACTTTTAGATATATTATTCTATTTTTTTTTTTTATTAAATAAATAAATATTAAAACATAAAAAAAAAATAAATTACTTAATGGTTTTAAATGAGTGGCATGATATACTTAAGTAATAAAATTCGATTCAATCAAAATTCTTTAAAATATGATTGATATCATATAGTTAATAATATGTAATTATGCATAATATTATATAAATATAATAATTAAAAATTTTCATAATTTTTTATTAAAAATATAAAAAATAATAAAAACAAATAATTTAACATCTATAAATCGCTCGAACATTTTAGGATTATAAATCTAATTTTTTAATAAAAATTTATGAAAATATTTTATATAATAAAAATGTAAATTACATTTATTATATACATAAGTAATTTTTTTTTTGTTTTCTCATTTTTGTCTTTTTTATTTTTAAATACAATTTGATTTTTATTTGTAATTGTGTATTAAACGGAATGTTTTTCAATAATAAAATTTTGTAAATTAGATGTTTTTAAAATTAATTGAGAAACAATGAAGTTATGATAATTATATTATATATAAATATATATAAAAAATATATAATTATATATATATACTAAAAATTAAAAATGACATGAAAATTAAAAAAAAAAAAAAATTAGTTGAAAAATTTTATAAATAATTATTTAGAATTAATTAACGGTTTTTTTTCTTCTTTTGTTTAAATCAAGTTTATATACATACATACGTACATGTGAACTTATGAATATATAATATTAATATAAGAGTATATAAAGAAAAAAAATACTATGCATTACTTTTATATTTAAATAAATAAAAATGTACTTCAAAATTATAAATAATTATGTAAAGGGAAATTTAGATAAAAATAAAAAAATTTGCTAAAATAAATAAAGTGTGAAAAAACATTTTCTTTTTTTACCCCATAATGTTAATGATGAATTTATATCTAAATGCAAACCAGAAATTATATACACATATATATATATAAATATGTATATAGTTACTTTATGATCCTACGAATTAAGGTCTACATAGTTCATCGCCTATCCAACTAATAGTCTCAATGAACTGAATGATTTCCAAAATTTTTACCAGCAGTAATAATCTTCTAAGTAATTTGCTCTTTTTGTGCTCTGCCTCTTCTCCACAAGTTCTACATATCACCAATAAGCAGAAAATGTTCAGCGATTTCATTAAAATTAGTTGTGGTTTCTTCTTAGCTTTAGTCTATGTTTATTTTTATTATTATTGTTCTTACAGGTTTGTTTCAAGATCAAACAAGTTAAAATAAACCAAAAAATTTGAAGTTATTATTAAACAAACTGCAGTACTTCCTGGCATACACCTAAAGCGGATAATGAAAATTCCAGAGAATCTGTCAATCCAGTTCCGTCCAATAGATGTCCATCTTTCAATCCAGTCCAATGGATATTGTGGTAGAGCAAACCTTGTTTTTAGAGACGAAATATCGGTAGATATTAGAAAACTTCTTATCTTCAACTATAGAGAAAAACCTCCTGTGATCAGCAAAAATGGATGACATTGATGAGTCAGGCTCAGAACAATGGTCTGTTGACTACCTAAGTAAGTATTATAACAATAGTAACTTCCACAACATATGAAAATTTACAATAAAGTTTTTAATGATTACGTTGTGACTATCGAAACAACTATCTTTATCATAGTCATTCATTTGAACAAACACAGCCTTCAATTCAATGCCAAACTATATCACGATATGTAAATATAACATACATCACAACTATCACAGCAAAATGAAAAAGCAGGAATGAACCGAATTTTGATTGAAAAAGTTATATGTGATTGCTATTTAAAGCTGGTCTTAATAAAAATAATTAGACACCAGTTTCAACAACTGCGTATTTAATAAATAGAATTCTTCGTAAAGCAAACAAAATAAAGCACCCAGAAGAATTATGATGGTCCAACAGAAAAACTGATTTAGCTTTAATATAATTCATATATTTGTACATATAAAATCGATGGTTTATAGGTCAGATCAGAAAAGAAAAAGATGGTGAAAAATTAAGAATATGTGTAGTAATTGTTTTTTTGTTGAAATACTTAAGACCCTTAATATCCAGTAAATAAAGAAATTTTAAATAAACAAAAATTATTTTCCTAGAAAATCACAGATTGCATCATAAAGTAATTAAACATAAAGAAACAGATTTTCTTTATCAGATTAAGATTCCATATGGGAAATTCAACGAATCTATTGAATATGGTATATGATCAATGTAGTCAAACTGTTGAAGTCGTTCAAATAGATGCAAATAGCGAAACTGACGTGTTTTTCCACACAGAAATATGAAATTCAAATAAGCAAATCAGAATGTATTCCGAAACTCCAGTACAGAAATCCAAAAGGCAACCAAAATCTAAATCTAGCTTCTGACGTTAACTAGTTTCTGTAAAATACAAATTTTAAAGCATGTTACATATGTGCAATATTGAGTGAATACGGCAAAACATAATTTTAAAGTTCGTTGTATATCTGCAACATTGTGTGAATAGTTAAAAATAATTAAAATATATAGATGAACAAGTTTGTGCTTCACAGTCCAAACAAGCTTCATTAATGGAGAAATAAATTTTATAATCTTTGTGACGTGTCGGGATTCTGTTATAATTTCGAAATGTATACTGGCATGAAAAACTATTCAGAATTTAGATTAAAAATTGAGCCTGACTGGGGCAAGTTCAAATGTTATGATAAAACTTATGAGACATGTGTCTATAAATCAAGACTACAATTGCTATCTCTCCCTCTAATGGCGTTTTTGAAGCAAAGACAAATATTCGCTTTAGAAACAGCAAGGAAAAATCGAATACCGAACTGCAAATTTCCTTCTGATAAAGAATTAAAAATGTATCCTTGGACAACAAAAAGAAATGAGAATCAGAAACTCAAATGAGGCACGAAGCGAAAAAAAACATCCAAAGTCAGTTGGACCTTCGCAGGACATTAGGGCAGATCACATTGATAATTGGCCTCAGTGGAATGAAAAACGTGTCAAATTCCTAATTGTATTGGCTATACTTTTATATCCTGTTCCAAATGTAAAATGTTTCTTTGCTTCAACAAAATTAAAAATTGCTTTGTTAGTTATCATAATTAAATACAAATAATATTATATATATCTTTTGATTTCATTAAATATATTATTTTATTGCCTTTATATATTATTATATATACAAAATAGTAAAAAATGCCCCCCCAGAAACCTAAAACCAAAATTTTAAACTTATTTTGATGTTTTGTGTGCCAAATACAAATCAAAAATTATCTTTTGGACCAGGAATAAAAAATCATGTATTTAAGGGTTAAATTTAAATTGGATATGGGTGACGTCATTGTATTGTAACGCACGCTCTACAGTTTACGCTAGCTAGTAACTACCTATATTCTACTACAATTTTTATTGTCAATCTAGCTGTCAACCTTCAAGTTACATAACCTTTATTTTTAATAAAAAGTATGTACTAAGAAAAAAATAATAAAGTATAATGGTGAAATAATTCGATATTAGCAAAAATCACATTCAAATTAACAATAAAAATAAAATATATTTCAAATTATAATGTCACAAACAACTGATTCAACTCAATCAAAAATAAAATACGGAGGTGAAGTAAAATTAAATAAAACCCAGTTAGAATTTATGAAGTTGATAGAACAACAAAATTTAGATCGAGTTCAAAAATTGCAAAAAACCAAACGAAATAATATTCTGACAGCTTGTTGTTTGGGTGCTGGAGTTCTTGGCATTTATGCTTATTCTATGTTCAGCGTAGCGCAAGAAAAATTTCTTGATGATTTTGAAGAACCGAAAAAAACAGATCTAACTCACTAACAATACGCTTTTAACGACGATCGCAGTTTATTAAGTAGTTTTGTAACTTTAAATTTATTAAAATGAGCAGTCTTACCAAAGTGGTACTTAATAATAAGGGAGGTTTGAGATTACCACCATTGCCGGCAATTCGTGATTTAGTAAAACTATACAACTTACAGGCAATAAAACAAATGAGTCAAAATTTTTTGATGGATGAACGATTAACTGACAAAATTGTAAAAGCAGCTGGTAAAATTCACTTTAATGATATTTGTCTTGAAGTTGGGCCTGGACCTGGCGGTATTACAAGATCCATAATTCGTAAACAACCATCAAAAATAATTTTAATTGAAAAAGATCGAAGATTTTTGCCCACATTAGAGCAATTGAAAGAATATGCTGAGCTTGCTGGAATTGAAGTTGATATTAATCAAGGTGATATATTAAAATTTGATATTGATAAAGTTTTGCCAACAAATGAAAAACGATTACACTTAATTGGCAATCTTCCTTTTGCAATATCTACTAAACTTTTAGTCAACTGGTTGGAAGATTTGAGTGAGCGAAGAGGCGCATTTCAACGATTGGACACTTATATGACCTTCACATTTCAGAAAGAAGTAGCCGTAAGAATATGTGCTTCATTAGGACATGAACAACGATGTCGTTTATCAATTATTTCTCAAATTTGGACAGAACCAATTTTAAAATTTACTATTCCTGGGAAAGCATTTGTTCCTAAGCCAAATGTTGATGTAGGAGTTGTAAGAATAATGCCATTAAAAAAACCTAAAACTGATTTGCCGTTCAAATTAGTAGAGAAAGTTGTTCGTCATATATTTTCAATGAGACAAAAATATTGTAGACGTGGTTACAGTACATTATTTCCAGAATATTGTCGTGAAGAAGCAACCAAAGATTTATTTGATGCAGCTGATGTCGACCCATTGTTGAGACCATTTCAATTATCTGTTGAAGAATGTCTTAGATTATCCCAAGTATATTCTGATTATATTAAATCTAATCCTGATGTAATGTTTTACGATTATCGAGGTCCAAAAATAAAAAACTCCCCTATTGAAATTGAAAATCATTACAATGTTACATAATTTCATTTAGGTATTTTTATTATTTTTTAAAATTGTTTGAACTGTGTTTATGAATGTTATTTGAAATCAAAACAAATAAAATTAGTAAAAGAAATACTTTTGTTGTTTTATTATTAGAACAATTAAAAATTAATTTGCCCTGGCGTAATGTGAAACTTAATGAAGTAGGTTTACATTTTCAATTACGTGCTTATATTTTATTCAATATTATTAAGATATAAAATTACGGATTCAACTTATAAATTAATTTTGATGAAATGTTAACTATTCGTCACGAATAGCCCTGTACATACTTATTTCATTTGGAAAAGTTTTTTGCAATTCAACCATCATGTTTGCTTTAAACTTTCTATAAGCATCTATCTTCCCTTTTACTTCTTCATTTTTAGTTAATGCTTTTTCAATACAATCTTTTGTATAAAGTTGAGGATTTTTATCTTGATCTATGTAATCGAAAACTTCAAAAGGAACATAAACATCTTGCACTTGATTTTTTAATTTATCAATATCCTGCAAGCCAGTAACTAAGCTTTGTCTAAAATTAAAATTAAAAATTAATTATCGATATTCTATAAATAACCTTATTATTCTACATTTTTTTATTAAGAACATTTTGTCCTTGTGGTTGAAAATCACTAACTATAATTCTAATTTGTCGAACATTTTCTATGAACATTTCTAATTGAGTTTCCAAATCTTCTAAAGGTGCAGCCATCCTTTTAGATTTCTAAAAACAAAATATAATTTTTTTCAGTATTTTCCATTTGTTACGTTTTGTTTAATAATTACACATCATACATAAAAAATTTATGTACATATCACCTATTATTGTTATCAAGCAAAATGATTTAGAAAAAAAAGCACTAACAAATAATAACAATGGATTTATTTTACTTTATTTTTACTAGCACTTCGTGAAAATAAATATTTTTTGAAAAGGAATCTTAGATCTTGAAATTAAACTTACCTAATTTGTTTATATTTTTAAAGAAGTATTTTTTTACTTTTATTAGTTTAAACAACAAATATTTCTATGCACTAGTAATAATAGTTAGTACCTTACTTTTCCCAATAAATAAACTAATACAAGATACAAGCACTCTCTATCTACTTCTTATTGCATCGAAAATTGACAAATAAAATTTACTTTCTTTTTTCTGATGTCAAAAGCAACCAAAATATTTTAAAAACTTTTATAGGCCCCAAACACGTTTACATCTGTTTAAAAACTTGTTCCGAAACTAATTTATCTCTTCGCCACGCACTAAGAAACTTTTGCTTAAACAAGCAGAGAAACTTCACTATATTTATAGTTGAATCAAGACAAGATATAATTTAAAAAAAATATGGGTAAAATTATCGCATTAATAATAATTGTAGAAATTTATAAAGGAAACAACAAGGAAATGATTAAAAGACACATATTATGAAAAATATAAGCTACTTCCAAGACTAACCCTAAATAACCGGTCGAGACACAAAATTATTTCAATGTGTTAGTGCAGTACATTTTATATTTTATCAGCTTTTTATAGTGGAATTTTAATATGAAAGACCTATTTTAAACACATAATTACTTTAAAAAAAAAAAAAAAACAGGGATACTATTACGCTTTCCTCTCCGAGTGTCTGGGCCTGTTAGTTAGTGTTAGTTTTGGTTACTTCTAACAAAAAACGTAAACAACTGATTTTACTTACATTTTGGTTTCGAAACTACACCATACACATTTAAACATATTCAGAAACTTATGACTACACCCATTAAAAATCAAAAATTTTGATTTTGTAAATTGTCTAAGAAAATTGGAAAAAACCCCACGGCCCACACACAATTAAATTTTCACAAGTTTCGAAACAAGTTTTTAAACAGATTTAAACGTATATTATTCTAGTGTAGTGTAGTGCTGATAATAGTGAATTTCTTTAACGCAAGATATCGCTTATGTTATTAGAAAGTAATTTATCTAATCGATAAAACGTCAAATAAATTGGTCTTTATTTTTTTTGCTCGCGTATTTTTTATTTTCATTTTGCAAAATATTAATTTTTTTTTTTTAATTTAATGTGAAAATAATTTGTTATTATAAAATTAAATTAATTATTAAAAAAAAAAAATGCATAGACAAGAAGGTGTAGTTAATAGAAATTTTACAGAAACGGATTATGATAAAATAGAAATTGAACCTGTATCTACATCCCATAGTGATTTGAATTCAACAGGTAAGTAAACAAAAATTTTATCAATAAAATAATAATATAAGCATATAAGTATTTGCGATAAACATGTATATCTAATCCCATAAAAAATTCTTTTTATATATGATTACTAGGAAGTCAACAGCTATTAACTGATTCACAAACTAATTTTCGTTTTACACATCAAACAAAGGATGGTAATGAAAGAGTTCCAACACCAAGTAATATGGTATATATTAAAGATATGAAAAGCGAAAACTAATTTATTTTAAAAATAGAATTAATTAATTATCATATTCCTTTTGTTAAATAGGTCAGACGATGGTCTCAGAATCTTTCTAAGATTGGAAAAGGGAGAAAGACTATAAAAGAAAAAACCATTTATAGTCTTCCATCACGAAAGGGTGAAATTTTAATATTTTTATTAAATAAATTTTAATATCTAAATTGTTGTTATATAAAACAGAACTACAATACACAGCCATTTTATTTTTTAAAAATAATATAATTTTATTTTTATTAATTTATTTAATTTGCTTTAATTTTTTGTGTATTATTTTTATACTTCCTATAAAAATAAAACTACGAAATAACTACATAGTATTTTTGAATAATTTCGTTTTATCTATTAATTCGCCCTCATTGCTAATTTTGAAAAAGTTATGTGAGGTATACTGCTATGAAGATTTAATAGACGTTAAAATTTTTGGTTCATTTTTCAAATATATGTACATATGTAATAAAAAAAAATTTCTGCACCTTCCTATAAAATGGCAGATTTTTGTATTTCCAATACAATAGGTATATTTTTTCCTTTATTTAACCCTTATTTTAATTCTCAATTCTTTGATAAAGTTAACTTTGTCAATAATTTTAATAATTTGATTTTGTTTTAATTTAATATTAGTATTTGCCTTAGATGGTCAACTTTTAGGATTACCAAGTGAAGTAGAAATCGATCGATTAGCTAATGAAATTGAACAACACGAAGCATTGATGGAAGATAGTCCTCAAGGAAAACAAATGCGTATGTAAGTATCAAGACTTTTTTTTTAATATTTTAAATTCAAATAATGCTGATTTACATATTTATATGTATTTTTAATTTATGTTAGGGATACAATACGTGCTTTACCACATTCTTTAACTGCAAAAAGAAGATTAAAAGAGAAATTGGCAGTTTCTGTTACACAAAATGCATCTAAAAATTCTGTTGGATTTTTTAGAAAAACTACAACAGGAATTAAGTTTTTATTTGTGAAATCTTTTAACAGATTTAAAGGTTTCCTTGGCAGTATAGAGCTTTGGTATGATTCTATGAAAGAAATTGAAGGTCATTTCGGAAGTGGTGTTGGAACATATTTTAAATTTTTAAGATGGCTTTTTATGTTGGATGTATTTTTGTTTGTATTTACATTTTCATTTATCACTTTTCCTGAAATATTATTTAATGTGTATGGTAATAATACTGGAAATCAATCAAGAGATGAATTTGAAATTGAGGACTTATTTACTGCAGAAGTAAGTATACAATGGAGATAATATTTTTTTAAAAAAAATCATTTTTGTAATATAATATAACGAAATTTTATTTAGGGTTATATAAAGTCTTCCATTTTATTTTATGGTTCATATACAAATACAACGTTTAATATTTCTGGATCATCATATCAATATAGTTTACCTCATGCTTATTATATGACCAATTTGTGCCTTTATTTAATTACATTTGTAATAATATCATCAAGTATGGCTCGTTCTTATCGTAAAAGTTTTATTGAAACTTCTGGAGGTATAAAGCCGATGTATGCTCATAAAATGTTTTGTTCTTGGGATTTTAGTATATCAAACTTTAAAGCAGCTAAATTAAAAAAATCCTCTATTTTTACTGAGTTAAAGGAAATATTGAGCGAATTAGAGCAACCAACAGTTGAATATTCAAATATGTGGCGGTTATGGATATTTTGTTCTCAATTAACTGCACATTTACTTGTTGGTGGAATGATTGCTGGTCTTGGAGTTGCAATGTGGATATTATTGCATGTAATTTAAAAAAAAAATAACAGCTTAAGTAATTGAAAGTAAGTAAAGGAAATAATTGCATTTATTTTAGAATTTTGCAAGAGATGATGATTCAACCGCATGGAAGACACTGTATTTAGCTATCGCTGTTAATATTACAATGTTGGTGTTACAAAGCTTTTTCGCATGGATATCTAAGTAAGCTAAATATTAAAAAAGAAAAACAAATTTATTAAATTAATTTTATTGTATTTAGAATGGAAGATTATGAAACTCCAAGACGAACTTTACATATAACACTTATGAGAAATTTTCTACTTGAAGCTGTGATAATAGGTGTTCTTATTTATTTTTGGTTAACAAAAGATTATAAAGGGGTAAATTCTACAATTAGTAAACATATTTTTTATATTATTAAGACATTTTTTTTTACAGTGTTGGGAAACTTCTGTTGGTCAAGAAATTTACCGTTTGATTATAGTTGACTTTTTTATTTCAGGATTGGGTTTACCGCTTGTTCAATTATTACAAGTTCTCTTGTTTAAGTACAGCAATTTTCATTCAACTTTCAAACTTATTTTAACTCTTACATTTATTTGTTTTAGAAAATTCTGGCCATCAATGTCTAAACCGGGTTTCGATATATCAAGAAAATCTTTAGGATTGGTTTTTAATCAAACATTATTATGGGTTGGTTTGTTATTTTCACCATTATTGTCTGCAGTTGTTATGCTGAAAATGATTCTAAGTTTTTATATAATGAAATACACCTTAATACATTTGAGTAAATCACCTTCCCAAATGTGGAAATCAGCACAGACACAAACTTTATATTTAGTTTTTACATTCTTATCACTTTTGGGAGTAATCGTTTCATTAGGATATATAATGACACAGTAAGACAATTTTAAATATATTATACTTTAATTTACGAACGAGATCTTTTTTAAATTTTTTAGAGTAAGAATAAGTGAAAGATGTGGACCATTTCGAGGCCATGAATTTATGTTCCAAATATTCATTGACGGTGTTTTACAATTAAAACAAAATAGCTGGGTATGGAGAGCAATTATGACTGTAACTAGACCTGCTGTTTTAGGTGGAATACTTTTAACAATGGCAGTGATTGCATATTATTTACGAGCAAAATCTAAAGCACGTGGTACAATGGTGAAATTATTAAAAGATATGCTATATTTGGAAGCTAAAGATAAAGAATTTCTACTAATGAATATAGCTAGAATAACACATAATCGAGAATGGTTATTTAATGACGATGAAGTTCAAAATGAGCCAACAGACAATAATGTGCATAATTTTGCAGAATCAAGTTCAACATGGCGGTATCGAAAAAATAATATGCCAAATAGAAGTGAAGCAATTTTAAGAAGTCGTTTTATTTAACATTTTAAATACCTAATAATGTATTAAAAGTTCAGTATATTATATTATTATTTAAAAATAAAAAATAATCAAATTGTTATTTAAATATATGTACATTTACTTCTACATTTAAATTTAATTTAATTTATATTTTAAAGAAAAATATAATTTGTTTTTAAATTTGGATAAATATATTTATTATGAAACAAAAATTTTAAATTAAATATTTTATTTCTTAAATTTTTTTTGTTTACAATAGCGCTGCATATTTTAGTATGTTTTAAATTACTATCCACATTTATTTATGGATACGCGTTTTTAACAAATATTTTTAAATCAATTCAACAATTTTATAAAAAATTATTTTTTGTCCTGTTTAAATTTTATATACTTACAAATTTTTAAATTATTTTATTTCCCTTACCTTTACTGTTCCTCTTTTTTTGCTATATATCCATATTTATTTACATACACATATGTACTTATATTTACAAAATCACTATAAATTAATTAAAAAAAAAATTTTTCGAAATATGAAATCGTTAAAAAAATTAACGGTGAAATTTTTGAATTTTGACATTTAGTTTTTTATTTGAATTTTGTATTTTTAAAAAAGAAGGTTAAATTTTTACTAGTCAACGCTCAACGGTTTGCTTGTTTTTTTTAAAATCTTTTAATTTTTTTTCTAATATATTCAATACGTACACACATGATATACCATTATTGGCGCGTATATGGTTTTTAATTTAAATGTTTATACAGTTTGACATGATGATACACACTTGTCTATGAATTGAGATTTGGGTTTGGGCTGGGCCGCTGGGGATGAAAATATGAGATCTGATGAAGAAACCCATAAGTGCAAAAGAGAAATAAAATTTTTTATTATTTTTTTAACGTTAACTGCTGCGTAGTATGGTGAAAAAACAGTATAATAAAATAAAAAGTAAGCAAAAAACAACAGTTGGTTTGAGTGAGGTTAGATGCACAATATTAAAGATTAAACGAAAAAGAAAGCTTTTCTTGAGTGCTTTTATTTTAACTACAATAATGTTTAGTTTATCCTTTTCGAATGAAGATTTCTATTTGTTTTTTTTTTAAACTTAAATTTTTAAATCTATTTCTATCTATTAAAATTAATTGTTTTTAAATTATCAGTACCTATATTTAGATGTAAATAATAAAGGTTATAAAAATAATTAAATTACATCTTAATTGATGACATATTTTTACTTAACCACACTACACGTCTAGTCTACGTCTAAATCTATGAATACAATCAAGACTAACACTTCGAAAACTATTAATTTTTTTAACTTTCGTCCAAAGGATGGATTAAAATTCCATTCCAATAGTTTGGGACATTCATATTTTAAAAAATTAAATATTTTAATTAGTAAATATGTGTTTAAAAAAAGGTATTTTATCATTTTTCATACTAAAATTCAACTATAAAAAGCTTATAAAATATAAAATGTACTGCACTAACACATTGAAGAAATTTTATGTCTTGGGCTGTTAATTAGTGTTAATCTTGTTCATGCCCCAGCGGTGAAAGGGATGCTTCTATAATGCATGATGGAAACATTCTTAGGATATATAGCAATATATACCTTCTCGCTCCATTCTTTTATTGCTTCTTTTTTCATACTGATGTCCGCAAAAAAAAGCAATACGTTCGGGTTTTACTTCGTAAAATTCCTTTGAATCGCTTCTTTTTTTCAGTAGTCTATATGATATTTGTACATCTAATGACTTGCGGATGAAAATCCCAATGGTAAGTTATGCATGACAATCTAGTTATATCAATCAATCTAGTATCTGTTGGGTAGTTGCAGAATGTTGTGATGCTTAAGTCGACTACCGCCATTTGAGATTTGTTTGGTATTTGCAGCCTGCACTTCTGATTTCCTCGTTTATGGTTTTCATCTAAGGTAGGTCTTGATGTAAAATATCGTTACTTACGAACCACGGTGCACGTACTATTACTACTTTTTAAAGTGTTAATAGTAATTGCACGTGAAGTAGTAATAGCGCGCTGTAATTATTAGTAATAATAGCGTATATATTAGTAGTAATAGCGCTGTAATATTTCAATATTAAAATTGCTGCATACTCTCGACAGTTGATTCCGTAAGTCCATATTGGCTTTAAAATAGCCTTATAAATCAGAAACTTGTTTTCCAGTGACATTGAGGAGTTGCGACTAATGATCATATACATTTTATTTAATTTCAACCCAAGTTGCTTTCTTTTGCTTTGAATATGGATTTTGCATGTAAGTCTTCTATCCAAATGCATGCCCATGTACTTGACTTTTTGTGGAACTACTTCGCGTTATTTAGCACCACCGTCGGACAAACTTTTCTCTTCATCCACTGCGATTCTCCACTTCTTTAGCCATTTCTGAATTTCATTTATGCTGTGCTGTAGACTCTCTGTAGCATATGTACTGGATTATTATGCGATGCCAATATGGCCGCATGATCAGTGAATGTAAGTTCGCATACCTCATCTATGTATAAAACAGGACCTAGGACGCTTGATTTTTCAAGATTAGAATCCATAGATATTTTTAAATTCTGTTCATAATTTGTTTTTCATTTAATTAAGAACATAATTAGTTCAATCAATAAAGCGAATATTTGAAATAAAGTGAATGTTTGCTATTTGTTGGAATGTAAGGTGCAGTATTTAAAACAGTTTTATCGCACGATTAAATTCATTGATAACATTAAATAAATAAAACAAAATACATATACATATATATTAATATATTAAATAAATACTTTTGATATATAAGAGGTTTTTCATTATTTAGTCAATTAAAAACAAAAGAATATAAGTGTATAAACTAATCTACCTCCTTTCATTTCAAGTATCGTACGTAATATGTAATGTGTAATGTACTAACACATCAAGCATGTACATTCACACTTAGTTATTACTGGCAACATTTTAAATATGAAAAAATTTTTTTTTTATTTATTGATTGAAAACTTGAAAACAAACACTGACATTTATTTGATCTGATTGGAGCCCAAGAAGTGAAAAAACATACAAATATATAAAAACAAACAACCACCATCAAGAAAGATAAAAAACCTTTTATAAGAAAAATTAAGTTAAGTTTCACAATTCTCTATATACTACTATAGCCTAATCCTAATGGGTAGGAGTGCAGAAAAAAGAATGCAAATTAAAACAGTGTGGCAAGCTCGAGTATTCGTGAACAATTTTGAAGTAGAATAACAACTCAGTTGAGTACTCATCTAGTTTGTGAGAATTTAAAGATTTAAAAACAAACTTATATACTCTCAACCGGTTGTACGGATAGTACAAAGTCACGTTTGACATACCATATGATATATGTATAGATTGTTAAACGTATTAGATTCTAGGATAATTTTTTTTTATATTTCTGAAATAACAATTACATGAGTTGTCTGCAAATGAAAACCTTGGGCAAATGAGCACCTTGGTTCACAAGTAGCAAATTTACCAATTTTAGTAATTGAATTTATAAGACATTTAGTACTACTTTTTTCTTGTATTATGCATTACCAAATATTTATTTTCTTTAAAAAATTTACATATTTCTTTGATGATTATCGCAATTTGAACAGACTGTGGAGAATTCACATTTTATATTATATATATATATATTTATATATGTAAAAGAAAATGTTTGTATTTATTTTTTTGTTCCAGAACTTCTCCCAAGCGCATTAAGCTATTTCAACTAAATTTTACAGAAACACACTTTGTCACCTAGAATCGAGCACAAGCTATGTTGACCTACCATACAACTTCTGCTATACTCTATCAAAAACAAATAAATATGCCTTTCACCGTTTTTCTACATTTAAACTGGCACTAGGCAGCTGACATACAACTCCTAACATGCCGAAAGAACATTTAAACCACCAAAGACGTTACAGAACTAAAAATTTGAAATATGGCACTACATCGAAAATAATGAAATATTATAATAGTGAAAATAGTCGAATATTTTCCTTTTAATTTTACTGATATGCTTATCATACACATACGCGTATTTCGTCTACTACTTACAGACTTCTTCAGTGTTTTGTACTCGACTCCAAGTACGAGTATCTGTATGATATGCATATCAGTAAAATTAAAAGGAAAATATTCGATTATTTTTACTATTATACAAATATTTTAAAGCTGCGTATATTAATAAAGCTGCTATTTATAAGCAAAAAATTACAAAAAAAAAAGCTATGCGAATACAGTAAATGCCAATTATGAACTGAGTTAACAGCAGTTGAGTTTTAGAGAACGGAGAAAGTAGATTAGCAGACGAATCAACTGGCAAGATAAAATTGTTATCTGATTTTTGTAATTTGGTGTCGTCTGTCGCAGTGCAATGCTGTTTTTCTGGCGGTTTTGCAAACATATCATAATTTGACCAGTTGTCAGAGAGAGCCTTTGTTGCTGCAAAAAATACCCACGAAATAAATAATCAAATACTTGCCATTATACCAAACACACAAAATTAATTAAGGCCAATCGAAACTGTAGTAGATGTCGATTAGGTCACAAATTTTCCTGAATTACTACAACATTCTCTTTTACTTAAGGTGGGATCACCAATAATTATTTTACTACAGATTCATTCCTACAGATCTTTTAGCTTTAAGAGGCTGCAATTTCGAGTGAGACTTGCGTTCTCGATCAACAATGTAGAGAGACAGTCTATTAAGTACTGCGCAGTGGATTTGAGACATGGACAATCAATCTTATGTTAGTTTTATATACTGAGAAAGAAATAATATTTTTATATATTGAATGTTATGGAACAAGAGTTGATTAATTAAATAATTAGGAGTACTAAAAATTAAAAAGATTAAGTATACTTAACATCTAGCATAAGTTTGTTTTATGGTAAGATAGAAGTAAGAGTTTAGTATTTGAAATAAATATCAATTAGCCTGCAATGTCAAATTATAACAGAAGTTCCTTCTACGGTGGGGAATTGTTATCAAATTTTATATACTTTCCTTTCAAACTCAAAACAATAGAACTTCAAGCTTTCTTGGGCAACGCTGGATTAGCTTGAGTAAATATATAAACTTTGAATGATTTATTAAAATAATAACATTTTATTTTCTGTCACTTCTATTAAATGTTCTGTTATTTAAACCTTTTGCCTTTAATAAAATGAGAAAAATTAGTGGAGAAATATGTAATCCTAATAGAACTCGTAAATTATTAGTTAAAATACTGACTGAGGTCTCATACTCATGATAATTGTGGAATGGTATATGTACTGTTCAATGTAAAATGTGGAGCTTAAAACTATTGCAAGCATGCCTCAAAATCATGAAATGTTATTTTTATTAGTTGTATTAATATTATTAATTTTTTGGTAATTATCATAAAGTTTTTTTTTTTTGTTTTTATTTATAGTTAACTTATTTTCTTCTATAAAATGTTCTCAACAAAGTTTAGTTCTGATATCGTTGTAAATTTGTGTTATGCAATATGAAATCAATAAAAATGATATTTTAAAATTAATTTTTATAACACATACAAAAAAAAATTTCATAATCAAATTCCATCCTAATTAATAATTTTAATATTCATTATGATATAAGTCAAACAGGAGACCTACCATAATATTACGAAATTTTATAATTATATTCTATTATATTAAATAATTGAGATAACATAGAAAATTATTTTAGAAAACACTTCGAGCTACAGATTAAAAGTAGAGATAATTTATATATACGAGTATGTAACTTTGTTTTTGTTTTTGTATTCTCAAATCAAATTGATTTTTCATTAAATAAAATTAAAATTATGAAGAATAAAATAATTTACCGGACTTAAAGTGACCAGATTTTTTTAAGGAAAAATCAGTACATTTTTTATATTGGATTTATTAATGACGTAAAGCCACTAAGATTGCAGATAACTGCGATTCGATTCTTAAAATGAATATGTAGAGAAATTTAATATAAAATTATGTATAAATAAAACATGAAGTAATTATGTTTTCTAAAAACAAAACAAGTTCAGTTCCAAATAATTGGAACAATTTTTGTGTCTATTGAAGTTCAGTAGATTTAGAACAGAAGCGGACAAATTTTGGACAACACATTAATTGTAATTTTGAATTATTCTAATGCGTTTCTAAAATTATTAGTTATAATAAAATTTATTTTTTGTATTAATTATTAATTTTTCATCTTTATAATTATTACATCATTGAAAATATGTATGTACATATGTAATTAAATAATAAAATTGAATTAACAAATATTTGAATTTAGTATTATCTACTTTTGAATTGGAATAGCTGTCAATATGAAATTGAATTTAAAATATTGTTATCAGATCAAGTTGTAATTGATGTTTTCAGTTTTTAATTTGTGATGCTGTCAATAAATCCGAAAAACCCATTATAAATTATTTTTGAAAATTTTCCAACAAAAACAAATCGATTTCATGTGATACAATAATAACTCTTAAGGTATGGTGTTATTGAATTAATCGAATTTATTGTTTCGAAAGTTGTCTTTAATCATAAATGCCTTAATTAATTTTATACTGTCTTCTCAGTACATATATATGATGTATATCTTCTCGATATATGGTAACTTTCATTATTTCTATCTTTGAAGAAAAAATATTGGTCAATAATATTCCCGTAAGTACGTATTTACTAGTTATTTAGAACATCACTTATTTCAATCGATTATTAAAAGTATAAGTGTCGTTGATAGTTGGACCTTTTTATTACTGTAGTGACGCAGAGCTGTCGATAGACTCTGATCGGAGTTTCTTTTGAGTCTCTTTTGCGGCCTGTACTACTATACTCTTCTTAGTGTTATAGAAATTTTCCGTTTTGACAAAATCTACTGAATCTAACTAAATTAATTAGTTTTGAATAAAAACATTTTTTTATTTTCAAAAAGTTTAGGTGAAAAATTTTGCCCATTTAGAAATATTTTTCCAAAGTATTTTGTATTTATCCTATGTTTCAGAAGGAGCCAGAAGAGTTTATTTCAACGTAAATTTGATTAAAACCAAATTAAGAAACTGTTAAAATGTAGAATAAAAACAAATTTCTTGCAGATATTGAAGCATGTATTATTGGGACCTAAGTCAGAAGTTGGTTAAATTTTATCAAAAAAGTATTAACTTTCTACCACTACAATATTCAATATTTATATTACATTATTATATTCTACTACTATAGATATTGTCCGTTGGAGTTGAAATAGACCATGTAAATAGAATGGTAAGGTCCCCACTGGCAAAGGTAGTAATGGCCAAATCAAGGTCAAACATCTAACAGGAAGACATCCGAAAATAAGGTATGAATGCTGGACGTCGTCATCACAAAATTAAAGAGAAAATATGTAAATCGAAAAAAACCGATACTAAATGCCTATTTTATAGAATATATAAGAAGTAGCAAATATCATAAAAAAAATATCAATTAAAAATTTAAAATTATCGTTCTTTTCAGAAAAAAATTTCAGAAAGTCACTAATAAAAATTACTAAATCGATTTTCACTCCCAGTGTTTTATTAAAATATGGTTTTTCCTCTCATTTTCAAAATTTTTACGAATAAAGTAGCAGAGAGTACAAACTAAAGTTTTGCTTTGCGTAGCCGCTGTTGGATACAAATAAAGAAATATCTTATGGACAACTTTATTTTTGTTATTTTGTCTTGGGTATTTTGTCAAGGCTATTTTGTTTACTCTCTTCATAAAGTTTTCACAGAAAATCCTATTGTTAAATTTATAACTAAGTTTTATGAATTAGGAAATTTAGATTTTTTGACGATAATAAATTTAGTCCTGTATACAGTTATAAGTTTCAAAGGATTTACAATTTTATAGTATCCTATAGTTGCTAATAATGTCTAATTTAAATACAATGTGTATTAATTTAAATGAAATTTTGTAAATAAATTAATTAATTATTGGAGCAAGGCTTACCAAAATAAACCATTTAATTTATTTATTTACAAAAATTTGATTGTTTAAAGTTTTTAAAACAATTTCAAGTTTTTTAAGATTTTTATAATTGGTATCTATAATATATTTTTGCTATAAAAATATAAAATTTGAATTAATAAATTTTAAATTTGATTCACATTTTATAGATAATAATTTTGGAATTAATTTTTTTTTTTTCAAAATTCAACTTCAAATAATATTTAATTTTATTAAAATTAAAATGAACAAATATAAATTTAAAACATTGTGATTATCAATAAAAAAAATGAAAAATTAAGATTAAATTAGATTTTTAATTAAGTTTTACTGTTTTAGTTCCTAAATATAATTTTATTGCGATCGTTAGGCTTAAATTTTTGTGTTGTGCTGTTTTCTCTATTTCATCAAATAGACTGTGTATGCATGCGGTAAATAATTAATATAGGTAAATAATAAATAGGACGCAGATGTTTATTCACTTAACAGTAACCTGTAAAACCTTTTCGTTATGGAATATACGTTGGATGGCGCAGTAAGTTACTGTCAAGAATATAAAAAAAAACTTGTTTTCTTCCTATTTACATTAGGGCTGTATAAAGTTTCTTTGACTATGTAGTTCAGAAAATTTTACCTTGTTGACATCCCTCTTTTGTTTAATAATGATGGTTTGATTGATTTTAAAGCCAGTCTTTCAGCCTCATTTTAGCACTGTAGTCAATATGAAACACCACAGCTATAGGTAGGGGCTATACGTAATTAGCTTAAAAGTTTTTCTTTACTAAGGTATACGCAATTTTATTAATATTTTTCAATAACCTTGTTGAGTGAGTACTCTAGTTTAGTTTCTCATCTAGGATTACCCCTACATATTTATCTTCCATTGGACTAATTTATTTTTTCATAGAAAAAAGTTGAATATTTCAATTTTTTTTTGTAATTGATAAAAGCTGCTTTTACTGGGATTAATATTAAGTTCTAATTCTGTATAATTTCAATATTATTTTGCAGTAGTTCCGATATTGTATTTTCAAATTGTCTGTGGATGAGAAAGTGGATGACTTATCAGCAATATCACTGTCCCAGAAGTAGTCAGAATGTAAACAAGTTTATTGACCACAATGACGACAATCGACAGTGGCAGAGATGAATAAATGTAGTATCTGCTAGTTGATTTTATAGTTCTACTCATTCATCATCACCATCTTCCATAACAATTAAAATATAAATTTGGAATTAGTTTTAAGAAAACTTTATTGAATTCATATTGAATTTCAAAATTTCTTGTACATTATTATAACATTTATTTATTTATTTATTCATCTACTGGGAAACTATAACTAACCCTTACTGATCAACCTAAATGAGAGCGTACGACGTATTAGATACTATTTTATTAGAATATTATAATAATTTATATTAAAAATATATTCAATTTAGATATTAATGCTGAAAAAAATATCAAATCTTACCAAAAATTAAATAAGCACTTCAAAATGGCAAAATCACAAAAATCACATTTATGTATGTATATGTATGTATATAGCTTGAACATAAATAAACCAAAAAATGAAAACACACGCCTGTCAAAATTGAAAATTCCAATATACAGCGTGTTGGAGTTACGTATTTCGGTCACCTTCATATAAAATGTATTATCATGATTCATGAGCTAATTTTGACAAACGCCATACGGTCTTATTTAGGTTGGGTTGTTACAGATATTGCTTAAAAACTTTATGTAAAGTTAATGAAATATATTTTGTATTAAAATAAAATAAATTTAAATATAAATAATTAGAAATAGATAATTTATTCAATCTACTGAGAATATCTCTTACAGATTTCACCTTAAATTAAGACAATAACTAAAAGTACAAAATACAATTAATTTTCTCTTCAAGAACTTTCTGATATAACGAAAATCTATCTTGGACGAAACAGATATTAAACAGACATTAAGAGTTAACTATAGGGCCCAGAAAAGGCATAATTAGTTCTATGGTGTGTAAAGTGTTTAACATATTACAAATATAGAGCGATTTTTTTATAAATTAATAATTAGTGACACTTCTTATTTAGAAAATAGTGTTAAGCGCCACTTCAATAAAAGTTTACAATTTGAAATTAACAAAATTTTATTGTGGGGTAACAATAAAGTAGTAAAATTTTAATATAACAAAACAAATAAAAAAACTCAAAATAATACAATAATTAGGTAATAAACAAAAAAAAAATAAAAAAATTAAAAACAGAAAATTAAATAGCATGTGATAAGTATGTGAAACAAAAATCAAATTATTCGCAATATAAGTTCAATAATTAAAAAATTCAAATATCCAAATATTGAATCAAAATTTTGTAATTTAGCTAATGATATTAACCTTTCAATTTTCGGAGGTAAAAACTAAACGCATTTTTCTGAATTGATTCAATTCTTTTTAGGTGTTTGGCATAAGATGGCATCCAGATTCCAGGCATATTCTAGTAAAGGACAGACTAATGAAATACATAATTTCTTAACCGTGTGTGGATGAATTAATTGACTTGAATGAAAAATTTAACTAAGATAAAATCAACATTCTGATTATATCCTTCATTTGATTAACAACATCCATATCAGAATTATTCAATTTATAGTTAAAAAGTTGTAGTACATCTTGAGCATAGCATTCCTTTAAAATTTTGGTATCGGTGAGAATTGAATGTTACTATACACTTTTAGATTTCCGAAAATTCTTCACTATGAAGAGAAATAGTTGTAAAAAATGAATAGTGTTAAAAAATATCAGAATCTTAAATGGTTAACGTGGTTCTATTAACATTCGAGATTTTTTCAACTCGCAAATATTCAAGATTTTCATTAACAATATTCCATCAAGTTTCATTTAATATTAAAATAATTAGTTTCATTAATTTTAAAATGCTGAAGGTCCACCACAAATTTTACTTTCTTATTTTTAATGTACTTCTTATGTTTAATTTCGATAAAAGTTTATTATAAAAATGATATTATTAAATATTATTTTATTTCAGATAAGTAATTAGACAGTTTTTCTTTTTACAAAAGCCAAAGCATTAAATTTAATGTTTAGAAAATTTTATTTCAATATCCCAAACTGTACGTACATATATGTTAATCACATTCAAACTATTTTAGATAAATCTTCTTTTATGGAAAATTAATTAAAGCTTAATTGGAAATTACATACACATATGTATATACATAGATATATGTATATTTTTTCTAGAATATTTTTTTTTTTTTAATTTTCAATTCCAGAATAATAAATAAGTGCTCAAATAACATCGCAATTAATTTTAATTAAATATAAATAATTTCATAATAATATAAAAAAAAAAAAAATTATACTGATTTTAATAAAAAATTGTTTATAACAAAATCGTTGAAGAAGAGATATTTAATTATAAATATCTGAACTTATAAAAATCTGTTGTTTTAATTAAATACAACGAATTTAATTTTGAGTCAAGTTAAGTTATGAAAAGAAAATAATCTAATAACAATTAATGTGAGAAAACTATACTCAAATTTTATTATTATACTGTCAAAATGGAAGAATGAAACTAATTAATAATAATATAGTTAAATAAATTAATTATTTAAAAATACTAAAAATACATTCTTATTTATATTATTATGATTTAAAATGTTTTCATCTACTGAATTCATTTATTCAATAGTTTGAATGAATATGATACATAATATGTAAATTTAAAGTCAAGGTTTAATTACGAGATATAAGGTTTTAATACTATACAATTGGAAAAGTTCGAATTATTTGGTTTTATTCTATTATTGCATAATAATAAATGAAACCTAAACCAGATACTGTTTTTAATTTAGTTTAGTTTAAAAAAGGGATGACAGCCACATCAATTTGTTGCTGTCATGGCACTAGGCCCAAGGCGATCTCCTTCACCTACGAACTGAACCTTTAGGTATTTTTTTTTTATTGAAGATATCTTTAGTTTTATAAAGTTCACATACAGTCCAATATATTAATATTGGATTAATTCATAATATTAATTAAGTCCTTTATTTTATAATTGTAATTAAAATTTTTATAGCACGGTTTCTCTCGTTTGCAGTTCCGTATTTAATTAAGCACGAAAAGGTGATTCCCAAGGTAAAAAAAAAAAAAAAATACAGTTCTAAATTGATCTTTTTTGTTCTCAACTTTTTTTAGACAACTTTTGTTGTTGTTGTGATTTAATTTTTGACCAGTTACACAAAGAAATTTGGGAATAATGAGAGTAGACAAAAATTAGAAAAAAATTATAAAAAAGATCAAAAAAAGTGTTAAGTAGATTTTTTTGCTCTAATGGTGGATTTCCTCTTCATGAACGAACGTCCGGACAATTTTACTTTACACTATAATTGAAACACAAATACCATTCAAGAAAAATTTATGATTTCCTCGACAATGCGCGAAGGACTAACATTTGTTATGTAGTCAAAAAAGGTTGACGTTTGAAAAACTGTTTACATGCGTTGATATTATTTTTATTAAAAAAATTTAAAATTTTGTTAAGAGTAAAAATGGATAAAAAATGGATAATAACATTGTAATATTCAAAAAAATAAAATATAGCGCTTTGCTTTTATGTTAAAATATAAATAATTTGTTAGAAACAAAATAATCTTATACTAAAAAACAAAAAACAAAAAAAATACACTTCATATATTTTTCTTAAAAAATATTTGAAATTCTATATGTTCATTCATAAATCGAGATAGCAATAAATATTTATCAAATAATTATATATCTATCCTTTTCTTTTACTTCGTCCTTCAGCCAAAAGTTAAAAATATTTTAATTAAGAAATTGGATGAAGAAAATGCCCGGAGAGGATTTTTTGTGTATGTGTTGGTAAAATAAAAATTTTTGATTGGTTAAAAAATTTGTCCGGACGTTAAATAATCCTAAATTGTTTGACATTTAATTGTCATTGTCCAAAACTGGTT
This sequence comes from Argyra leucocephala, assembly GCA_963942445.1. NCBI lineage: Eukaryota > Metazoa > Arthropoda > Insecta > Diptera > Dolichopodidae > Argyra > Argyra leucocephala. The sequence continues at coordinate 41,426,442 of OZ012678.1, forward strand.
CTGCCTGATTATGTTCTAAATCTTCTGAATGAAGTTAATAATATGTTATATAGACGATCCTGTCATATGATGATGAATTAAATTTTTTTAAATTTGAATTGAAAAATTAGTGAAACAAATAAAATAGGGTGGTCTCAGTAGCCGAGTGGTAAAACACTCCAGTATAATAATATAAAAATCAAGGAACACGGGTTCAAATCCCATGAAAACCGAAAAAATTTTTAAATGATAAAAATTACTGAAAATGTAATTTTCAATATAACCACCTCGGTCCTAATATAATATAATAATTAAAAACTAATAAAAATAATATAAATCTATACTTATAAAAGGGAAAGTTTGTTTGTTTGTTCGCTATACACGCCCACAGTTTTAAAGATAGAGTTCTGAACTTTTGCACAGTTATTCATGGTCAAATAAGGTACCGGTCGTGGTACTTTACAAAGCGACAGGTTCGGGTTACTGCCGTACAACTCCTAGCAAGACTCAGGAATATTTCAAAAACCAATAGTGTTACAGGCATAAAAATTTACACTTAGATACTCTTTCACAAATAAAGAATTCCAACTGTGACCGATTTCGAAAATTTGGTTTGGTTCGGGTTGCTGACGTACAACTGCTAGCACGTCTCAGGAGTATTTAAAAAACAAATTGTGTTACAGGCATAAAAATTTACACTTATGTACATACTCTATCAGAAATGTTTCAAAAAAAAAATTGTGTTACAGACTTGAAAATTTATTCATAGGTACCTACGCTATGAAAAATAAAAAAACATGTAGGTATTCTCCTGAAAAAGTATTTTCGAATTTAGGAATCAGTATAAAATTTTTTCATGATTATGTGAAGTGGCTATGTGAAAAAATGTGACTATTCGTTTTATTAATCAGAAAATACTGCAGAGTGTTCCAGGGGGTCCATGTGTACAAATCGATAGATAAAGTTATCGATGAAAATGAAGTTGTTCCTCCTCATCAATTGGAATTAAAAGTAGTAGCTTCAATATTGCTACTTCGAAACTTGAAGAATAAGAACTTGGCATCCTCATTTCATTTAAGTACAAATTCCAATTTATTGTGGAAAAGGCAAACATATTTTTATTTCAAGAATACCTCAACAACAAGGAACGTATTTGCTTATACTCATCAGAAAAGACCGCCGAAATATTGTTTACATAGAAATAATTTCAATATAAATATATTTTAAGTTGTAGTATTGTTGATATTTTGTTATCGTTTGTTATCGTAGTGAAAAAAAATATTAGAATATTTTGGATAAAACAACTTTTTTCAATTCGATTCATAAATCAAACTTCATTGAAATAAATTCGATATATTTTGTGGTCGACCCGGACAACGTCAGGTAACTTTGCTATTATATAATAATTTGTTTTTTTTGTTTTTTTTTTTTTAATATACAAAATTACTATAATTTAATAAAGGCCTACATTTCGCAATGGGACAGGATCTATAAGTTGTAAGCAAGCCTGCAGATTTATCTGTAGAATCTACTGTTTAAATAAATAAATAAATAAATAAAATATAAAAAACAAATTTCTATCCGCACTTATTTCAAAATAACTAAACTAAAAATTTGATAATAAAAAATCTTTTTCTTTTCTAATCTAAATAACATAAGAAATTCCGATTTAATTAATTTCTAATAATTAAATATTTACTATTTATTACTATTATTTAATGATTAAAATATTTTAATTTTTATTTAAAGTTTTACGATATAGTTTAATTAAATTGTAAAAAAAAAAAAATACAGATTACCATTTTTCAAAATAAAAAGCAAAAAGAAAAAATGTTTTTTTAATGAAATAATTATAAAGAAGCGGAAAATTTAATTACAAACCCACTATTTAACTTTAATGAACTTTCAAAAGAAAACATTTAAATGCAAAAATCAATTGAAATGTTAAAAGCTACAATTAATAACTTAATTTTTTATTTGTATTAATTTATTAAAGTTATTTAGAAAATTTTTCAGGAAAATTTACGAGAATAATAAAATTATAAATTGAAATTGTATATGTATATAAAATCAATTTATGTAATTATAAATTGTTTTAAGTGCGAAATATTAAAATTTCCATGTCATTTTATTTTTAATAAAAAGAACAAGTTCGACTTATTAATTAATATTCAATTTTGATACATAGACATTTTATATCACCATTGTATATCCATACCACCATTGACTACCTACACAACTCCTTTTTTCATTTTGATTGATTTTATAACTTATTAGAAGATGTCAATAGTACATATGCGATTTATAAAAAAAAAAAAATAATAATAATTTTGTTTGTACAAATAATAATAATATTTATAGATGAACGATGGTGATATAAAATGTCTATGTATCAAAATTGAATATTAATTAATAAATCGAACTTGTTCTTTTTATTAAAAGTAAAATGACATGGAAATTTTGATATTTCACATTTAAAAAAATTTATAATTACATAAATTGATTTTATAAAAATAACATTTTAAATTGAAATGTTGGTTGATTTTTTTAAACTTGCAGATGTACTACTGACATCTTCTAATAAGTTATAAAATCAATCAAAATGAAAATAGGAGTTGTATAGGTAATCTAAAACTATAAATACCTACCGATGAGTTCTAGTAGTGTTATGATGAATGAAACAATTCCTAAAAATAATTTTGAAATTCTACATTTTGATTTTAATCAATCGCTGTACTTTTGTATGGAGAATGAATGGGTATACTTTTTTGTCTTTTTGTCTTTATTTCGATACCTCATGAAATACTTCATATTTTGAACCGTTTCTTTTTAATTTTTTTTAACTATAAATATTGGTTTTAAAATGTATTAGAGAAGATAAATGTTCTACACGTAATAGATACTTGAAATAACTCTGCATATTTCAACTGGACATTTTGTCCAGAGTATCTCCAACAAGGAGTTACTACGGCAAACCTAGCTGTTTCAATGAGGTCAACGATGGATCCAGAGGGGGCATTTTACTACCTTGATTCCAAAGGGTACATACAATCTGATGTAATGTCCCTATTATACCATATAAGCAGAAGAGCAAATAATACTAAAATTACATTTTCTCCAAATAAAAATAACGAAAACCTACAATTTGACATAAATCTATAAACTATAAAAGATTCGGATTGTAACAAAAACTATTGGTGATGGTAAGGTGAAGAAATAAATCATCCTTAGGCATATAATAGGATGATACGAGAATATCGAAGATTCTAGGATTAAGTTAGTTGATAGATTTTTAAAATAAATATAAATTACTTAATTTGTTTTTTTTATAAATGTTTTTACAAAATTTTGAATTGAAATCAATACATAGATATATATATAAAAATAATAAAGAATTTAATTAAATATTATTACAATTAGAAGTAAGTTTTTGGAGTATCCTACAGGTAACGCTGTCTTCTCCATAGTGCCGTGGATTGAGGGGCGCGCCGTAAAGTTGTTACTCACATTTTCACATTACAAAACAATGCAAAAAAAGTTTAAAAAAAACCAGTTGAAAAACTAGAGGCCCAGGCCCCAGAGACTGTTAAAACAACTTAATTTTCTTGAAACCGGTATAATGGTATCATTTTGGTATGATATATTAAATGCAATTAATCGGACAAATAAAATACTTCAAAAAGTTAACATTGAAGTCGATGTTAAACTATATAACAGTTTATATGAATATTTGCAGAGTAAACGAGATTTAAAATCTAACGATTTATATAAAAAAAGGGAATTTTAATCACTGGGTGCGAAGATTTTAAAACAGCTAGACAACATAAAAGAAAAAAACAATTCGACAAAAGCACTACACCAGAACATTTTTTTTGTAGTATCACGAATTTTCGCATAAATTCATATTACGTAATTCTCGATAAACTTCCCCTAGAAATAAATAAAAGAAAATGTAGTTATGACGAAATTCATTTAAGCTTCGGATTTTTATTCGATTTAAAAAATTTAGAAGACACAGAAATCAGGGAAAAGGCTTTTCAATTATGTGAAATATAATAGGAATGCCTATTTTTTTTAAAAAATTTTACTGTCCATACTGATATTCAAAATTCACAATCGCAAATTTTATTAAAAACTATAATTGATTCCAATATCGAATCCACTTTTCCAAACATAGAAGTTGCACTCAGAATATTTTTGAGTATAGGATTAACTAACTGTTCAGGCGAAAGATCATTTTCGCTTCTTAAAAGATTACAAAGTCATCTTCGTTCTTCCTTGAGACAACAAAAATTTAATAATTTAAGTATACTAGCCATTGAGTCTGAGTTTTTTGCAAATACTGACTGTGAAGAAATAATTGATAGAAATCTAGCAAGAAAATTATAATATAACCTTTATTTTTTCATTATTTTTATTATTATTTTAATTATTTAATTTTTTTATTTTAATAATTTTATTTAATGTTATGTTTGATTAGTTTTTTTATTTGAAAAAAAACATTAGCCTATTGAATTTTTGTGCGCTAATGTTAATTTAATGTAATATTATTTTTCATAATCTTTTGCTTATTGTTAACCTATTGATTTGTTGATTTATTGTAATAATTAATATATGTATAATATTATTAATAAAAATAATATATTTTTGCAAAACAGTGTTTATAGTTTTTAGCACAGGTGAGAAAAAATTCTAAAGACGCCTTTGCCAACAGGGATCATCAAAACAATTTTAATAATATAATTTAGTTTCTTTTTAAGTTTATTTTTGAAACTTGTAACGATCATTAAAATAATAAAAATAAATAAATAAATTCTTATTAGTTATTTTCTTCTTAATAAATAATATATTCATTTTTCTTATGTATACTTGACATCATTTTTGGTAAACGAAAATTAGGAAAATATCACAATGAACATAAAAAATTTCTAAATAGAAGATTTTGGAAATAGAATAATAGAATAATAATATATATTTCTACATATAGGAAATTATTAAATTAAAGGTTATTAAATTCGAAGGTACAACATATTGGAGCTGACAACATATTGGACTTCATGGGAGAGATAAAATATCATGACATATTGCACAATCTCGTATCTTCAACTATAGAGAAGCCACCCGTCGTAACTAGATGAAATGAAGGACATGTGAGACTCTGGATTTGCATGGTCTTTTGATCACTTAAAAATGAATTATTATCATATTTTTTTTTATTTCTAAATGCTTTTAATGTGTTAATTAGACTTTAATTTAAATTTTTTAGTTTGTTTATCCATTAAAACTTTCGAGTCGTCATATCTACAAAAAAATAACTATGTACATAAGTATATATCTAAATTACTTTTTTAAGTCTATACTAATATTCTTTTTTAAATTAAAACAATTTATTTTATTTTAATTTCAGGTTTTTGGGATAATTAAAAAAAGAGTGTTATTTTACACGCGCTTATAAACCAGATTTAATTTCATCATTATAACCTTTACTAAATGATTGCCGTTTTAAATCTTAGATACGTCATCGTCTCATTTTTACTTATTTTTCTTATTTATTTTTCAAATTAAATTTGATTGTAGACTTGTAGGTACCATCAAATTTAATATGACATAAAATTTAAAGGTGATATAACCTAATGAGATGACGTTTTTGAAGAAATTTAATTTTATATTTAAATTTGAATTTGGTGGTACGGCAAGCACTGAATAAATTAACTTTTTTATTTTAGAATTAAATGCTATATAGTCAAATTTTAATAAAATAATTTATTTCTTAGAAAGAAACTCGAAAGGTACACCAATAAATTATATGAAAAATAAAATGTATATTATTGGAGTAATAAATTATCTGAAATATTCATTGAAACTTTGGTTCTTTATAAATTTATTTTTAACATACACAGTCTATTGTTAATGTTTTTCTTTTATTTTTTTACGCGTAATTCAACTTAGATGTTAAACTTTGAATATTAAAATTTTGCAAATTAATAACAAAAAAGTAAAAAAAAAAAAAAGTGGATTATCCGTATGGGAAAAACCCAAAGATTTTAGTTTTATGATGTATAGCAAGAGCGAACTTATGATATAAAATTTTGGTTAAAATCTATAAACTCGTTTGTTTCCAAAACTTTTACTGTCATTGAAGAAATTTATTAATGAATTTCTGTTTTTAGAATGAGTAATATATCTATACAATAACAACAAACTGCAAATGTGTATCAAAGAAATATGTAATAGAAACCAAATATAGCTAATAATTCTAATAAAAATTTAATATACTTTTTTAATACTAAAATTTTGAATTATGAATCTATAATTGACGCAGATAAGATTTATAGATTGTGTTTACTATAAAATGTAATGTTTATGGTAAATTGTTGGATGGCAGAATTTGTTGTCTTTATCTTTGCGAATATAGTTGTTGTCAGTACTTCATGTATTACGAATGATGTATGGTGTATAATGTTTGGTGTATGGAGTGTGGTTTTTATGCGAATGGTGTATGGTGTATGGTGCATGGTCCATGATGCATGGTATATGGTGCATTAGGCATATGGATGTATACGTAATTATGGGTAAAATATGTTTGTGTCGAAATCGATTTTAATGGAATCGAATAAGTTTAACAACTTACGGGTAAAATCCGACAAACTTTGAATGGGTTTTTGAAGAATTAAGAATGTTTTGTGCATCTACCTTTTTATTTTCTACTAGGAAACCCGGCGAACGTTGTTCAGCCTTAGTGGAAATGAGTAAAGATTTTGTGTTTCTTTGAAAATAAATGCAGTAATGCAAATAAATGCAATATCACAATAAATCGCAATATCGCAATAAATTTAACACCACCGTTAGACTTATTATAGGAAATGAATAGAATTAATTTTGAAATTTTCGAAGTATGTATATTTTTTAAAAATTACATTTTGATCTGTTAAAGAACCAATTCGTTGAGTCCTGCATTGAAAAAACTTGTCAACAATACCCAGGATGGTTATATTATGTAGAAAATCCATGTTTCGATTATAGAAAATTTGTTTTAGATTTTATGATCCTCGTACAATTGTTTAAAAGCTGTATCACTAAAGATTAACTCTTTCGCTCATTCTAAACTGGGTATTTTAAAAAGTTAAGAAAAATGCCAAATTTTAATAATTTCGAAAACTCTGATATATTTTGAAGGAAAATAATTTACCTAATTTCTATTGTATCATGGATTTTTTAAGAGCATAATGTACACATATACAATCATAATAAATATTGTACATTAACATGAACATCTTTCAATAATTTCGTATTTATCGACCTAATAGTGATATTATATGTTATTATATTATAGAAATTGTTATATACATATATGCATCCAATTGCATTATATATTATTTATGGTTATGTTTAAAAAATGTAACATTTTTTTTGTTTTATTTTGGATGACTAATGACATAAAGTCGCATTTTCGTATCTATGATTTATAGCTATAGTTTTTTACAATTTAATTTAATCAAATTTAAATTTTTAGATTTAAATATACAGCACCGTCAAAATTTTCGCCAATCAAAATATATTTTTCTATACAAGAATAAAATATAAATAAAAAAACAAAACTTTTTAAAATCTTGTTTTTTCCAAGGGTTACACAGTTTTGGTAGCAACTTTAAATGCACTAAAAAGGAGAAAATAAATTAGGTAGTTCAAGGTCTGTTAAAAAATGCTATATGTGTAATTCTAACATTTGACTTGAGGCAGGAGAAAATAATGTTAGATAAAATGTTTGTACGAAAACAGCAAATATATGAACTTTCCATGAATAAAAACAAGGAGCGTAAATTTAAACTATGTGCTCATATTTTAAACAGTTATATCAGTCCTGATAACTGTTTAAAATATGAGCTTAAAATTATATCTCCAAAATACAGATATAAAATAAAAATTTATTTTGACCCCTATATTGCCCAATAAAATAAATAAATAAATAACATTGCAAGCTAAAGAAAAGCAAGTAAAAAGCTCGCCGATTTTATTCTCAATATACAAATTCTTAGGTATGTATATGTAACTTTCAGGTTTGGATTTGTGTTCAAAACTGAAGTAAAAAAAGTTGAAAATTCAAACTAATTTTCAAAATTACCAACTGTTACAAACCGTTTTTTGTTTTTTTTATGTACTACCTAATAGGTTTTGTAATATAAAACAAGTATTATTTCAATATTTATTTAAATTTCTAATTTTGACATTCAAATGTGTTAATTTAAGTTCAATGAAAATCGAAATTTGAAAATTTTCTATGTAAAAAGTGAAATGAACTAAAAATTTTATACATAACTATGAGATATTTGAATAGAAAAATGTAAACAAGTTTGATTAATATTATTTTATAATAACATTTGAGAACAATCACAACAATCAGAAAAATAAGTTAATAGCATAGAGTATAAATTATAGAGTAAATTCGAAATCATTTTTTTTTTTAAATCTGTTTGCACTTCAAAATATTAAAATAGACCCTGAGAGGCTATAATATGAAATACAGATGTCTATTATGTATTCCGTTGTTCGATTACCATTTCATTTGATGATTGTAATATCATATTGTAAAATTGTCTTTATATACAAATTTTCATTTAGATGAGAATTTCTCGATAAAGTCGTTAAAATTTAAAGATTGAAATTTTTCCTTCGAAAAGGATTTTTTAGTTGACTTATCTTTGTTATTAACTCAAGTTTAAAAAATGTTGTTTTGCTATTTTTATGAAAATTAAAGTATTTTAGAAGCGAATGTATTTTAAATATATTTTGACATACTGTTTTAAAAATGTTGTAATGGAATCATTTGTTTTCACAATTGCATTATATTTTTCATTTTGCAAATACAATGGTGAAATATTTTTTTCTTTCTGATATGTTACAAATTCTTCGAAAATATCAATTTAACATTGACAGCAAATTTCCTTCGATATAGCTAGCTTTCATCAAAAATAATATATATATATTAATACGCTAATAATGTCTGTAAACTTTCCATATCGGTGATCAAAATAAAAAGCTAATTAAACCCAAAAATTTAAATGTGAAGCTCTTTCAAAATATTACCATGTAAAAAATTACCGATTAAAAAATAATTTTTGATCTCATCTTACAAATAAATCAATGAAGACGAAATACATATTTTTTTAATGCTCGACGGCGAATGTTATGCCGGGAATAGCTAGTATAAACGAGTTCATATTATTTTTGCTTTCATGAAGTAGATACATAATTGCTATAGTAACTTCAATTGAATAATTATAACAATATATTAATGAACGGTTCTATAACGATTGATATACATAATAAGGATAAAAATATTAATGGATGCCTTCTTCATCATCATTGTCGTGTAACCCCATACGTGGCACATAGGGGGAATATTTTATTTTATTTATTATATATGCGTTCATCATGCCGGTGCTAAATTTCCAATTCTATAAATGTAAAAAACATTAGCATCATACCCGCTCGTTTGAAAATGTCAAAACACACTTTATTTGAGCTAACATCAATTTAGGTTAGTACATATTGTTAGTTATTATATTATTATTGCATGAGCACATCATCAATAATTTATTCGGAACGTCAAAAATATTAACTCGTTTGGGAAAACCACAATTTAGAAAATTAATCGGAAGTACCAGTCTTGTGAATGTTACTGAAAATCATTTATTCTTAACTGTAATATAGACACGATGTAACACGAAATTAATATATATATTGCAACTTGCAAATATCATAATTATATGAATGAATATTTTTTTAATCAGAAAACTTCAAAACAAAAAAAAAAATACAAAACCGGTCAGGTTGGTACTTTTTTATGACGTTCTACAATTCTACATCCTTAAAATTTTTTTGATTGTTTCATCAATTGAGGTTTTCCAGTATTTCATTCTTTTTTACGCGGTCATATTGCTCTCTAACCTCTATCTTCCTTTCATTGTTCTTTTTAGAATTTGATTTACATTTACATTCTATTTCAATAAATCTGACTCATTGTATGAACTATGGATTTAGTTGAATCGTGTTTTGATTATTGGTAGATAACAACTGATTGGTGTAAGAAATTCTTCTTCTGTTCCGGTATTGGATTTATATTTCTATTTGGTAAGATGTTAAGATATCGTGATATAAATATCGTGATGACAATATTATTGATAGTAATTCCATCGATGACCATCCACAAATCTGGGGAAATTTAAAGTTTTCGTTTCGTGAAGTAAATTATTGTTATTATTAAAAAGCTTTTCAAATTTATGATAGCTATAATTTCGTTAGAAGAATTTTATCAAAAAAATATATAAATTTTAATTTGTAACTTTTAATGTATTTTTTTTTTATATTCTTTATTTTTTATAAATATAATGTTGTTTTGTAGAATGTATACATATGTATATCAAATTTTAAAAAATTAATTAAAAAATCTATGTATGGAAATGTTATATTATAATAAAAATGATATAACAAATTAATGTCCATTTATACGAAACATCAAAAGTTTACTGTTAATAAATTTTTGTTGTTGCTAGTGTAATTTTTAAGGATTAAAATTTTTTATAGAAAAACTGTATATACAAACTTGTTATTTCAAAATGAAAATTTTTATATTCTTTAAATTTGCATTTTTTACCCTAACCATTGTTTTGTATACTATATCAGACTTCCATATTAAATTTTTTTTCCGAACATTACATTTCGTATTCTCGTCTAAAATTACAACAACAATTGAACGTTAATTTTTTACGATTTATTTTTTGTTCTTATATTTTCGCATATTGCTGTGTTCAATAAGTTTATTGTGTAAGTTGAAGTGAAAGTTTGTATGTAGAATAATTTTGCTTATTAATTTTTTTAATTTGTAAAATTATGAATGAAAACATTAACATTTTTTCATGCGGCACTAGATATAAATAGTTTAAACACTCCTCTTCCATATTGGTAAATTAAATTTAGTCCAAACTTTGCCAGAAGTAATATATTTTGAAAAGAAAAATGCCCATTTGATTTACACATAAGCTGGATATTATTTTTACTCAAATTTTTTAATCTACCAGCCTGTTAACAATATGCAAGGCAATGCCCTAACCAAACGAATAAGAAATTTTAAAATTGTAAAAATGCACAATTTATTTGTTCAAAAGTTTAACATTTGTAAAGTCAATACATATATTTGGAAAATGGTTGAGATAAAGTTAGAGGTAATTTTTTAAATAAAAAATTTAAATTGAAACAAATTGAATTTTAATTGAATTATTTTAATTAATTCATATCTAAACAAACCGCTGTCAGAATTCTACATCGAGTTCAACATCGAAAGTACAACGGTTCGTTCACAAAATCGGTGTACAAATAGATCTGCACCTACTACATTTCTACACTTATAATCATGGATATCCTTATAATGTTGTATCCATTCACCTTATTGCTTAATCGTTTTAAGAGATATTTTGAATTTCCAGCTTCGTGTTGCTATATACTTATGTTATATAAAAATTATTAATTAAAAGTCAATTTTCCTTTTACTAATAGTTTATTTTTATTGTGCAAATATCGATATTACTTCCTTCATAAGTATTTGCGACTGATTAAAATGCTTACAATAATGCTTACTTATCTTTTGTTGCATCATGTAATTCGTCCTATTCTTCTGGTAGTGTTGCTGTCTATTATGGTGGTGTTGCTGTCTAGGAAATTCGAATTTTAATTAATATATTAAATATATCACTAAAAACAAATCTGATTATAAAAAATAATTATATTATATATTTATGTACTTATAATTAATTATATATTAATTGAATGGTTCTACAACATTTCAATCATTCAATTTCGTAGTCAATTCTAAAACTCAAATCATTAAACAAACAAACATTGACTTTGAACAGCATCTCTGATGAAAACTTTGAGATGCAGAATTAAATTTACACAACGAATTTTTTCAATACATATTTTTGCTTCCTTCAATAGGTGAATGATAAATAGCGAATGATTGCATCACTTTGCCGTTTAAATCGAAATTAAAAAAACAAAATCTTTATTCAAAATATGTCATTTATTTAATTTATTTTTAAAATTAATACTCTATCACTTTTACTTTCTTCTTCTACTACTACTCGAATAAATTAGGTCAATTACATTTAATTAAACATTCTACAAAAAAAAAAAAACGTGATACAATCAGTGATTTTGCCTGTTTTTCTTATAAATTAACAAAAAAAAAAAAAACATAAATTATCTCTTAATGAAATGACAGGGTAGTATTCAGTTTGGTCAATTTTGTTTGAACCAAAATGAAAATTTATTTTTTGTTTATTCTTTGTTATTTTAATTCGTTGATTATTTTAAAGTGAATCGTTTTATACAAAAATAAATTTTCACTTTTTTAACCCTTTACTTGTTTAAGTTTATTTTAAGTACATAAGTTTTTTTTATGTTTGTGTGTCAAGGTGAGTTACTGTCGCAGTAACAAACAAACAAAAAAATCAGTAGGGATTATTTGAATAAAGTTGAAATGGATACATTTGTGAAATTGTACACCATAAACGGAATTTGTATAGTCATTTAAAGTTTAAGTCATTTTGCATTTTTGTTCAATAAAAATAATGTAAATATAATAATTTTGAGAAAATTTTAGCGTCATTTGCAACATTATTTTAATTATATATTACGTATAATAAAAATGAATATCGTTGGACGCAAATAAGATCCATGAGGTATTCTGGATTTAACAGAAAATATGTACGAAAAATTGCTAACTATTCTTTAAATTTGAATTAAAGAAACAAGAAAGAAAATTTAAGTGAAAAACCCTTTTACAAAATCAGCATAACCTCCCCTAATAAACCTGATTACCCAATTCCATGTGATTTAATTATTAGTTAGAAATCAAGTTAAATATGAATAGAAGTTTTAATATAGTAAAACCTAAAACTGTGTTGATTATTCGAAATTTTATTTTTAATTAAACATTTTGATTTGCCATAAATCAAAACTTTAAATGTTTAAAAAAAAACAAGATAGTAGATCTGTAGTTTTTGATGTTATATATTGTATTTTTAATTTGGATATTTTTTAGCAATCAAAAAAATACCCCACTGATGGTAGAGCAATATAATTGTTAACATTGTATCGTTGCAGGACAATGTAAAACAATTTATCTCAAAAATAAGTGGTGTATACGATCGAGACCACATAAGTGGCATAAGACCTTACCGTTACTACGATTTGACTCCAGTTTTACGTAAGATGCGTAACAAAAATATGATCCTTGACGGAAGAATCCATGCTTCTAGAAAACACCTCAAAAGCAAATACAAATGTTTTTTTAATTTATTTTTATTTTTATTTTTTATAAAAATTTCACTTACACATTTAAATTTATTTTTATTCAACCAATTTATTTTCAACAAATGAATTTGATTAATACTTTGTTGATAGTATGTAACAAAAATAAATGTTTATTATTTATATTTGACATTAACTGTCAACAATACGAAGATACGAAGATACGAAATGAAAATTAAATAGCTCAGAGGTTTCTTATTTTTCTTTCGTAAATCTACGATTTCGTATTTTATCATCCGTTCGTTTATAAACCTTTGTATGAAAGTGTAGCAAACTTTTTTGGTTTTTAGTATAAAGTGTAGCAAACTAGCGATATAAAAGAACCAAAATAATACGAATCTTAAATTTACGAAATTGCGTGACGGGCACTAAATGCTTTTATGACGGTCAAGTTAGTGCCCCTTAGCTGTAGTTTTTACGTTTTTTTTTTATTAAAGGGGAATTCTATGAAAGCACGACCTGCTTAAGATCTATTCTACTTCCCCGTTTATCTTATAATTGTAGGTCTATGTCCTTGATCAAACCTATTATTGCTTTGATGTCAATTTCAGAATCAAGCAATGTGTATTTCCTGGAAATATTTAAGTATGTCTTTTACGACTGTGGGGTCGCAAACAAATAGAATATGAGAGAAGGGTTCCCCTTTTTCTAAGCAGAGTCTGCATCTGAGTTTTGAAACTTTGTTTTGTTTTAAAAATACTTCATAATGGAACATTTCGATCGTTCATTCGCTTCGAGCAACTACAAGTAATTTGAGCACATTATTGAATAATTTCCACGTCACAAATACAACAAATAGAGCTTGACATCTGACTATATTCGAATCCTTTCCTTGTATAAAAATATTTACTCATTAATAGATTAGCATAAAACTATACAATTCTATAGATAATCTCAAAAAGTATGTAATATAATAATAATTGTTCACCCACATTGCCAATTATTTTGAATTGTCGTCGTTGTCTGTGTACCAAAAATAAAAAAAATCTCTTTTTGACGTTTCGAATTTTCGTTTTTTGTTTTAAAAATATTTTAACAAAACAAAAAACATAAAAAATTCAGTTCAAAATTTGTTTTGGTTTGTTAAAGATTAAAAACAATTCTTACGAGAATCTCAAATATTTTTTTTTTTGCTATTTACATATTTATATTTAAATAAATATACAATATATAAGTATATATATATATATATGTGTTTTAATGAATAAATAATTTCAATCTATAATAATATAGATGACGACGATAAGAGCATTAGAAATCAATGGTGAATTTTTTTTAGAATACTTTTTTATTTGCAATTTTTAAATTAAATCTAAAATAATAAAAAAAAAAAGTGGTTGGGTTAATGACCTTCTTCCAATTTAAATTATTTTTGTTTTTTGTTTATTATAAATTATAATATATAATTATAGAGATGATGAATTGAAAATTAGTTGAATACAAATTAATAAATATAAAAAAACATTTATATATATGTATGTATGTATATGAATGTACATATATCACAAACTTTATGATTCGATTTTCTTAATTTTTTTAAATTCGAATTTAAGTTTTAAAATCTTTAATTAAAAAAAAAAAAAACAAAAAAAACTAATTATCTCAGTGGTTCCAAGTTCTAAATTAATGGATATATATTAATGAATCAAACTTTGTGGTAAGATCTATAAAATCGAAATTTTTAATTAAAAAAAAATATTAAATTATATTTTCCAAATATAAATTATTGAAATTGTTTTGTGTATATTATATACATATTGACTCTTTTATATACATAATATATATGAACACTATTTTGTATTAGATACAGTGAAAGAAAATTATTACTCTTCGTGTTTAGCCCCTATAGATACAGTGAAACTAAAATTCTTCGTACTCTTATTATTTGACTAGTCTAATATAAATTAAACTATTTTATGTACATCTAAATTAAAAACAAATCATTCAATAGTGAGTACAAATTTAATAGGTGCACGGTAAGACGATTAAAAAATACTTCAGAGGCATCAGCAGCCTACTACCAAAGATGATTTTTACATCATCTTTGCTACTACTATGCGAGGAAAGCTTTGGCAGATTGATTTCTTCCATGTATTTTACCCATAACTATTCTTTCAAATTTCCTGCCATATTTACTATTGGCTAATGATTTTGAAAGAAAAAAAAGTCATAGATTTTGTATTATATCGTTTAATATTCATAACGATACAGTAACAAATGCAAAATTATATAACAAAATTTGTTGTAAACCGAAATTATAATTAAAACAAGAGAGAAGATTACTCTAAAACCCAAGCAAAATTTTAAAAGAGCAATTCACAAAATAATAAAATAGGAGTACACCACGCAATATTTGAGGAAAAATTATTCTACTTGAACTAGACTCAGTTATTGCGCATTAAAAATATAACGCGTATGTATTATATGACCAGGTTTAGGTATATTAATGATAACCAATCAGTATTATAAAATTTGTATTTAGTAATGTTCAGAAAAAGTTTCATTATCACTTTCATTTATTAAAGTCACATCCTCTTGTGTATTATTGAGTCCATCACATGATACTGAAATCAAAATTTTTTTTTTTTACAAAAAATAGAAAAATAAAAGTTAATCAGTTAACCCACAAGAATATAATATTTAGAAGCATATTATTGTCGTTTAGAAAATAATTTAAGCTTTCATCAAAATTAATTTAATAACAGTTAAATCAAAGAATATCTATAATAAGAAGGTTCACTGGAATAAAATTTTATAATTTGTCAATGTGTTGGTCACCATTTTTCCAGTCGATTTCCAATATTGTAAGAAATAGATAGTCATAAGAATTTAATTTGTGAAAGAGAGATAAAAATTCAAAATACAAAGTGGAAAAAAAATGAACGAACAATTTTTTTGTATGAAAAAAATATTGTCTTTATTTGTAATTAGTTAGTTTAATTCCAAATTAAAATTTGTTTCAGCACCGCACACCAAACACTTAACAAGATGATTTTTTCTCAATTTCGAAACATTTTTAAAAAATTGTGTATAGAATAGTTTTTATAAAAACTTTTTTTAAGCGTTAGAGTTGATTTATTTTTAAATATAACATACAGTGCTTAATTTTGATATATAATCTGCATGTTTTTTTTCTAAGTACTTTCTTATATACTAATTTTTTTTTAAAAATGCATATCAATAAAAAATATTATTTATTCAAATTTTATTTGTTCATATTATTAATATTCAACTTAGTTACCTATTTATAAAATTAACAGGTACCTAAATGCATTATATTACTTATAATATAATATGTATTATTAGTTCATTGATGATTAAAATGCACAATTTAATTTTTCAGAAACTAAAAAGGCATCGGATTATTCATAAAAAAACAAACCGCTTGATATTCTTTTTAACTACCTATTTCAATACCTGAAAAACTGTATATTGAAAATACATGAATGATAAAAAATATACTTCCCTTATAAGCCAATAAAATAAAATAATATGATATTTAAGAAATAACATATGTTTTTGAAACGAATATTATTTTATATAGGGATCTGTAAAAAATTAATCATTCAAAATTTATTTATTCTCATATACTCTTATAAATTTAATACGTTTATTTTAAAAAAAATTCGTACACAAAATTTCAGACGACTGTACACATGAAAAATCTCTAGTGGGCTAAATAAATAAACAAAAATCTCCCGTGGGCTATTTAAAATTACATTGCAAAAATGAAGTGGTTTTTTAAATGGTTAATATCGCACTCTTTCTTTCTCACAACTTCTTACATAAGAAAATATTTACAATAGTTCTTTGCTTCTTTAGCTAATGGTTTTTTTTGTAAATGTGTTTGTGAAAATATCTTTGACTTCCAGTGAACCTTCTTATTATAGATATTCTTTGGTTAAATAAGATGAATGAGATAAGGATATTAATGTGCAGAAATTATCAAACATATTCTATGTGACAGGTTGATCATTCCATTATTTTGGTTAAATAAGAATTAAATAAAAAAATTTCAATGCTTGCTTGAACATAGGATGATAATATGGATAACATCATTTATAACGAATTCGTTTTCAACTGTGGATTAATTCATGATCCAAAGTTTGTTCTACGTGGGATAGTATTGGGCTTATGTAGTCTAGTGTTGTGAAACAACCTGCATAATATGACAATGACTTTTTAAACTGACTAACATTAATTGAATAAATTAAAAAAACTTGATAATAAAATCTTTAGGATTGAAACTAATCCACAGACTTCTGTTAACTAATCAAAAATGCATTAAGAATTGTAAGACTAATTTTAAAATCTTTACGATGAAAGAGTGAAGCCAATTCCCGGACTTTTCTTAACTAATCAAATGAATTTAGAATTGTAAAACTAAGTATAGGATTTGCAGAATATGTTTAGTTAAACTGCTTATAGTATAATATTGCGTACAATTTCAACTGGAACTATGTCCTGTTGGAATTGTACTATCAGTTTAGAATCAAAATATTTATAACCAATTATTAGAAGTAATTAATTCATTAATATATGGTTATTATATGTCGTAATGTACGAATAATTTTGATAAAATAAAATTTGATTTCATTGTATATCGGATTAGAAATGACTTGCACAATTATTATGACAACAAAACAATCTACAAATATATATGTATACACATTATTATATTTTTGTTGATGAATTATTGATAATTCATTTTGCGGTTTTGTTTAATAAAAATTGATAGCTTTATTTTAGAATTTGGTTAGTTTATTGCAACAATATGCAATCGCAATCTGTTATCGTAATCAGAAAATATAACCAATTAAAACTATAGCTATTTGCTGATTACGATATTTTTAATATTGATGATATCAGAATTTGATTTGCTTTTAAATCATTGAATTGCTAACTTTATTAGAAATTTCAATGAACAGAATAAAAATATTTGAATTTCTTATTCTCAGTTCTTTGGAATTTTTAATAATCATTTATGTATAATATATATATCTAATATATATATATCCATATTTTAAAATAAATCTTTTGTAAATCAGTTTATATATAAACATATCTATATATACATTACATACACATATTATATACACCATTTCGGAAATACTATTTGTAAATTAATTTAAATTGAAATAATTAAAAATAGAAATAATGTATTAACCCCACTCCCTTCAAATAGTTTTTAATGAAACTAAATGAACATTCAGTCATTTTTAGTCAAATTAAAAATATTGTCAAAGTATAGATAGATTAATGTTTACAATATAAAATGTATGTTAAAAATGAGAGATGAATTATTGAAGCTTAAAGTTTTTAAATCATGAAGATGCAGAATTTTAGATGTATTCTTTTACAATAATTACAAATCCCGTAATTTTATATGTTCCATCATCAACACGGAAAACATAATAATAATAATTATCTTTTAAGTTACACCATTGAAGGCAGCTTCTTATTTATACTGTATTATATTTTACTCTAACCAGAATATCGTGAATTTGAATTATTTGTAGGTACAATTTAAATTACACTTGTGTTATATAGACACCGAAAAGTATTTTTCTGCACTGTATAACCAGATGGTCTTAATATTGTTTTTGAGATTTACATAATATAAATGTTAAACACCTCAACTGGCACTTTTTTCTTAACAATTAAACTGATAGTAATTTGACATTTTGATCAAAACCAATATGTGTTAAAATAAAAATAAGGAGCTCTTGAATTGAATTGTTAAAACAAAGTTTAGAATTTAAGATTTATATATTAAGTTTGTAATAGTATAGCCATATAATTAAAGAAATTTGTTACTTGGTCAAAATTTATTTAATTAATATGTGATTATGGTTATTATATCATATCACCAAATGTAATCAATTTCATAAAGCTTATAAGTAGATGGTTGCCATCTCAAAACTTTGAAAGTGTCCATGTTTATTTCTGTTTCTGTTTTGACACTTCATCGTCATGATTCTATTTGGTTTGCTCAGTAAACTGTTTTAGAATGATCTAGAACGATCTAAGGTAAAAGCTAGAAAGTTTTTTGTATTCAGTAGTTTCCGTTAATTGAACGTTTTTGTCCAAAAGTGTTGTGATAGGTGTTCAGTAGATTGTTCAAAACAGTTCTAAATTGATCTTTTTTGTTCTCAATTTTTGTTCAACTTTTTTGGTTTTTGTTTTGTCCTTAAATTTTGACAGTTGAACAAAGAAATTTGAAAGTAAACGAAAATTAGAACAAACAAGTTAAAAAATATTTTAAAAAAATATTTCAGTAGATTTCAGTAGATCTACGAAAGCAAATATTTCAAAATTTTTCAGTACATTTATCCTAATGTAGTTTACATTCAATTGTCATTGTCCAAAGCAGTTCTGTTCGATTCTGTTCTAAATCTACTGAACAAACTTAATGTTTCACCTATGCGTCACAGATATTGAAAAAATATTTTTTTAATAATTTACATAATATAATATATTTGTATTTTATCATTCTAGCTACTTTTAAGCCCAAACACTCGGTTAAAATATGTACATGTTTCAATGACAATTTATTTTATATCATGCTTTGATATTGTTTGGGAGTATAAAATAATAGTGCTTCAGACAAAATAGAGGAACTTAACATCTAATATAAATAATATCGTAAATATTATTTTTGTTCTAAATTGAGAACATTCTTCTACTTTATTTATTACTAAGTTTCCTAAATCAAAGTAAATAATAAATATTTATTTTCTTTTGTTTACAAGTTTATTTAGCAAAATATTTTTAAGAAAAACAAAAATAAAAATAAAACAAATAAAATGGCTCAAGTTCAAAATTTTTCCAATTTGACGCCAAATTTATAAAAAAAATTTTTTTTTGTGTTTTTTGAATTATTTTTAAATTATGTATATTCTAAATTAATTATTAAATTTATAACAATAACAATATGTATGTATGTGTATGTTTAAAGATTTATTATATTGTCTATTTTATTATAGAAATTAAAATAAACTGCGAAATAGAAGAAAACCCATTGACAAAAGCATTAATAATAATTATTCTATTAAGCTATTGGGTTAAAGTAGAAAATATTATAGGGAGTTTAGGTAATTTATCTGGTCTCCGAATCGATGTAATACTGTCAAACATCTGGACAAAAAAACATAACATATAAATTTTGAGATCTACGTATTTTTGTACTACTATATAATTTGTCCATACTGGAACAATATTATAAATAAACACTTATTATTACATGACGGTAATGCTATTTAAAATTTCCTGATGAGGGTAGTAGAATGCCTATCTGATATTATCGTAAATCTTTTTTTAACAACAATTAAACACCTTGACTTTGTCTGAGCTGTTCTTATAGAAATGTCTTCAAAATTTTTTAATCTCTTCCAATTTTAATATAAAATGCATTTGGATGAGTCCTACAAGGTGTTAAATTGAAAATGAATATTTATTACTTCCTATATACTATAACATTAATTCTTTGAAAAATTTAATAATGTGACATAATATTTGATATAAAAAAAAAAAATCAATTTATAGAAATCACGATAAAATAAATAGTTTTTCAACAGAACATATAATTGGAATTTCTTTCTAAAGACTATACCATATAGCATACCTTGATATATCCATTTCTATATGCAATATCGTGTATACAATTATTATATTATATAAAAACATAAAAATAAAAAAAAAAAGTAAAGTTAGAAATCCAAGTTATTGTGTATATATTTAAAAGTTATATGATTTGATGTTAACTAGTTAACTACTGTCATCATATTTCAACAAAACAATGTATTATAGTTTCAATTATTATGATTCATTGTTAGTAATATGAAGTTGCAAAATGTTTTCTATTTTAGTTTAGATAAGAACGTAATAAAAGTTATGGTGAATCTTTAATTAAAATAACTTATATTAAAATTAAAAACAATGTCTATATCAAATAAATTATTATATTTTAGTTATGATTCAAGTATTTAAAAAATTAAGCAAATATAGTAGCATATAGTAGCAAACAGATGATCACTCTGAACATATATAGATATAATTTTACAATAGTGGTCAGCACTGCAGCAGCCTTCTAAAATATTCACAATTAAATTGCAAAAATTAATGAAGAACTTGATGCAGTTGCTTTTTGGGCTAAACATAACGAATTAAGACTTAATCAATCTAAATATCAATCTATGAATAAGTCTGAGACTTAGAAGCTAATCTCTATATTTACTTATGATGCCTTAATTTCGATCTAACAGCTTTCTTACATTTTTCTATCCCCCAACATTTTTTTTTTTCAATACCAAAAATATACAAATTTGCTTATTAAGTTGTTAAACAATTAGTTTAAACATCAGACAGTCAGTCGATCAGTTCCGATATACATATACATTTCCATACAAATTGTACATAAATTGATATTGTTAACACGGTCTGTAATCACAACTTTAGCTCCCTTCATTTGTTACAAATCACTGACAAAATATGCTTGGAAAACCCCACCGGCATATTTTCTTTATTCTAACTAAAGAATGTTTTCATTATACATGTTGCATTATTTCATAATGCATATTTAAAAAAAAAACAAAAACGTGATAAATTTATCACGTGTTCTATTCTAAAAGATGAATGAACATCTCTATGAAATTTGATACGATGTTCTATTGAAATTATTATCTTAAGATTTGTATACAGCAATGATAATTATGATATAACAGATATAACAGTGTAGTTTGGCTAGAAAAAGCTAATTTTAATTTTATAATATACATTTTAAGTAAGTAAATAACAAAATTTTGTAATTTGAGAAAATTTTCCTAACAGTACAGCTGATTCTACAACATTTTTGTTGTTTATTAATTTATTCTACATACCATATTTTGTTTTTGTTTACATCAAATCAAGATGTAATAAAATTCAATAATACAATAATTATTATCGTATACTTTTAGTTATGAAATAATAATGTGGAAATTGCATGCAATTAAGATAATTGAATTATTTTAGAATAATTTATAGAATTTTCGAAAATTTGAAAATTTAAAAAATAATTGGTGTCCTGTTAGTTAAAATGTATCTAATAATAATGAATAATAATATTTTGTTTATGTAACATAATTATCAATTATAAATTAGCATTACAGTTCTTGGAGTGTTTTAGCTTTAATTAATTTTTTATTACCTCTATGACATACGATATGATATAGTGGTTATGATGTTTAAATACAAATCAAAGGTTTCGATGGTATTAAAATAGTGTTAAAAGTTTGAATTTTCTCAAAAAAATGTACGTCTCATAAATGAGGTGAATTCTACACCAATACTAGTTTCACTTGATCATCATGTTGAGGCTTAACTTTATTTTTTAGATATTTTATATAGGAGTTTGTACATGCTCGGAAGAACTAAAATCTATAATTTGTTCATTTCTTGAATTATTCCGTCGAGGAACACGAGATTTAAATACTCGTACAAATATCAAGATTATTCAAGACTGATATTTTTTAATTATCAGACCATTGCACATGTGGAATCACATACATGCCATATCATATCAGTATTTCCAAATAAGAAAGAGTTTTTACGGATTTGATACACGAAAATTCAACACTTAGAACACTTAAAACATATTCCCTCATTTTTTCCCAGGCCATCAGAGTACTCATCTAATTTCTGATGTAATCTGATTTAATTATTTGAATTCGTATGTAATCTTTCATATAAATTAATTGAAACTAAATTAATGGTAAAAATGGACACTAGTCTGAAAATGATTTAATTTTGCAAAAGATTTCATCATGAGATTAGATTAGAAATATTCGAAATATTTTTATTTTGTATTTATGTAAATAAAAAAAAAAATATACATAATGTACTTATATGTTGAGAAAATAAAAAAAAATGATATAATCGCTTAATATTGATGATTTAAATTTTATTTAAATGATTTTTAATATACATACTTTATTTGCATACTTATATAAATAAATTATAAGTTTTCAATTTATAAAATGACAGAATTTCCCATCACTTCGATTTAAATACTAATTAAACTTTTTTATTCATTCCGAATCATTGTTTAATCGATTTATCTATTATGTGTATAAATTTATCATTGATTTAGAATGCTGTAGTTAAATACAGTATTCCTAATCAATGATATAAATATAAATATAAACTAGTGAATTTCTACAACTCATCATTTTAAACAACAAATCATTTCAATCTAATTAAATGGAATGCTAGTTTTTTATTAAATGTAATAAAAAAACATTACTTTGTAAATGCTACAGTTTTTAATCTTTATTTTTCTACGATTTTCAAACTGGAATTTAAATTTAAGATATTTGAATAAATTTTTATTTCTTATTCTTTTGTTTTTTTTTTTGTTGTTTCACTAAAGCCTACCATTGCTTTAAACCAATAAATAAATAGTGATGGTTAAGCACCTTTGCCAAACTTTTATATGTATTATAATTCACAATTTGTACAATTTAAATTGACCTGATACAACAATGTTACATTGTTACTTCTTTGGTTTATTTATTGCTGTAATATTAGTTCCCCAAAAAGGAAAACTTAAATTGAAAGTCTTCAAACCGAACGTTTGGTCAACTTCAGATTTGGATACTGACTAAACAATAGATGGAGCTACGAACAATAACTAAGATCAATCGTAATGATACCACTATCACAAAAATATAATTCAAAATATCCCCTGTTCCAGCTAATTATTTAGGGTAAGACCAGTATCAACATTGACAATAAAATTAATAATGTGGTAGCTAACATTCAGTGATCAATATACATCCCAAGAAGAAGAAGAAAGAGATTTCAGGGATCGTATCCAAATACTGATATTACAAAATTCTGATTTTACTCATAACAGATATAGTTTTCCACATTTAAAATTAGTAGAATTAGATATCATAAAAATTCTAAAGAAAAAACTATTATATGTAATTGTGTATCTATACCAAATCTGTGTGTATAAGCAATAAAATGTGTTCATTCCATTTGAGATTGACAGATTTGGAATTATATAAAAAATAAAAAAAATATCAACTACACAAAATTTCGTAATTCAGAATTAAGTACAAAACTGGAGATTTAATTTAGGACACTTTTCAATTCATCAGGAACAAATACGAAGTGAATGAGGAGTAAATGGAAAGGTAGGTACGCCGACACACTTAAACCAGTAAGTTCTATTGTGAAACCACGGGAACTTTCCTCGAATAAGACTCTACTCATTGACCCATTTCGAGCTTTTTACCGAGCGATGGAGGCTTTTAATACCTTCAACATCACCCACAGCGAGTCCAGAAAGAAGGCTCTTAGATGGGTTTTCTATTAAGCTTCTTTACTCTTTCGATTTTAGCGTTGATAACCCTGCTTTTAAGCATTTTGTTAGTGTGATTGTCTCCACGTTGACATTGTTAAAGGCTCCTTCTATGTACATAAACGCAACTACAGTATATTCCTTATATAATAGATATATTTCAATATTACTAACTAAGAGAGTGCAGGACGGTATTCACCGACTTTCTCTTGTTGTACGCATGCTGTGACGTCGATTATTATACATATTACATTGTATATAGTTATCAACCTGTCTTTCAAGAGTTTTTAGTAGATGGGAAACAAAGGTTATGATTGCGCAATATTAGAAGCTGAACAAATATACTAAACATATCATCGACTTAATCCATTTAGCAATGTATTAAGCAATTTTAATTAATTTATAATACAAAATAAAACATACATAATATTATGATCATCAACATCTACTAATAAATAAATAATAACAAAAACAGAATAAGATTAAGAAATTGACCAACATTTTTTAATTTGCATTAGATTTGGTTTTGATGATTCAAATTTTAATCTTAGTGTGATTATTATGACAGTTTTAAGTTATATAGAACAATTTTGAACTATCATTTTGAATAATTATGTAATTCAATAAGTTCATATAACACTCTAAAACCGAAACAAAAGTAACTTTCAAAATTATGTCATGAAAGTTATGAAAAGTAAATTTTCTGAAAGGTGAAAAAAAAATTTCGCTAATTGTCGCTACATAAACATTCGTACAAACTATAGATATACAATTTTCGTGAATATGCAAAACATTTACCATAAAATCACCTTAATTTGTTCTAACCTAATTTTTTTTATTATAATTTTATTTTCGATCCGACAATCAATTACGTTTTTAAATTATTTAACCAATAAAGAAAAAAAATACGATATTAGATTAAAACGTGATTTAATGAAATCAGGAAATGTGAATTAAAATTCTATAAAGAATAAAAAATGATTTAGCGTTATTTAAAAAATTCTGAATAAAATGTTTAATCGGTATTATTTTCTTTTGAAATTCAAAATAGGAAATACTTTAAATTTAAATATAATATAATTGAAGTCTGTACATGTCCCAAAGTCGATAAGGAAGTTTTTTTTTTGCTTCTAGAATTTATTTACTACTGTTTACTTCACTTTAAAATGAAGAAATATTTTTATTATTTATATTTTGTTTTATTTTAAATGTCATATAAAATCTGATAATGCAAATTTTTGCACCTGTATAGTTAAATTATGTATGTAAATATATGTAATTCAAAAACTATAATAAATATTTTTCGCGCCAAACTTTTTAACGACAATTTATATGCCTAGTTTAAATTTGATTTAAAAAAATAACAAAAAATTTTTTTTTAGTTATAGATTGTGTATGGACTATGAAACATGTGTGTATTATGAAATATAATTTATTCTAATCGAAAAGCTTTTAAAAATCATTAATTAAATTATCAACTATAAGATCTGAACACTATAAAATCTTGATAACTTTAATATAGTATTTCAGAATTTGTAATATTTAGGTGATAAAATACGTACGAGTAGGTATATTGAATGAAAACATTTCAAACGAATTTACATTCAACAAATAAATTTATTTAAAATTAATTAATTTAAATATTAAAAATCAACGAATAAATATTTTTAAATAAAATATAAAGAAATTTCAATATTGACCTCGCAATTTATTTATTGTATATAAGTAGGTGTTGTCGTATTTGTAATAAAAGGTGATTTTGTTTTTGTTATAAAACTTTCTATAGAGTTAGCTATTTTAGTCGACCGGTCAACCACATGCACATCCAGTACATCTGCTTTCATTTAATAGGGTTTGATAAATTGACGTATGGAATGTCTTACAAATTGTGAAATTTCTTTTTTCAAATGTTCTGTTTTCAAATGCACATTTAAAACGTTTTTTGACACTTCATTCAATTTATGATACACCAGCCTATATTAACAATTTGTTCGTTCAGTTATTAATAAATTTTGAATAAGATTTACTCTTATTTTTACTCGATGAGTAGAGAAAATATTGTTTGAAATATTTCTTGCAACAGCAACAAAAAAAATGAATAACTGTATGTACAGAAAAAAATGTCCGTGTCTTGAGCATTTGATGAACATTTGAATTTGTTTATTTATCGCACCGTTCTCAAGAAGTTTGGACTTTGTTATCCCACTAAATAGAAAATTTTGAAATTATAAAAGTTGATCTACACTCACATAAGCTTCAATTGGATTAAAATCTAAAACTTCACAACAATCGTTATTCGGTGAATGGGCTGAAAGTCAATGCTAAGACTGATTAACATTTTTATCGAAAACTTCCGTATATGGAAAGACAATAATTTTCAAAAAGGGTTACCCTGTTTCCATTACATCTTAAAAAATGTATTGTTTAATGTTCTTTAGCTAGTGACATCAATGATTCTTATTTCTTTAAAAATGAGGTCGGATACGAATATCCTGCTAATAGTAATAGCTACAGTTCCACCATAAATGATCATTTGTTTCTAAACATGGTTGAGATCAATCTGCAAGACTTTTGGTATCAAAAAGATGGTTATATAATACAATATATACTAAAAAAATCAATACGTGCAATAGATTCCAAAGTAATAGTTTATTGGAAAACAAATATTTAAATGCCACATTATTTTGATAAATTATTGCCAATTTCATGTATTTTTCAAAACTGATGTTATCCAATTCGATTTATTAGCAATTAGCTGATGCTAAACAATTAAACATTCTAAAATCAAATTTTAAATAGAATAAAAAATTGGATCTATACTTAATTTATATGTGTTTTATTTTAATTCCACTAAAGTTCTACCATTCTACAAAAAAATCACCCTTTATTATCTCCTTTCTAAAATTGAAGTACATATTGACAATTCTAAAGTCGTTTTTTTCTCTATTTTAATTAAATATTAGATAATTATTACTGGCAATAGTTCTGAAAAGCTATCGTGTAACCAACATTTTCAATGAAAAAAACTATTAGAAATTTAATCTAATATAATCTAGCTAGGGTGTCATCACAGATAAGCGCATTTAGTATTTAAAGGTTAATTACCCCTTTAAAAAATTTATAGACACTCGTAATCAAATTAAAATAGATCTAAAACTACAAAGCTATATTAAAAATATTATTAGCTTGAGAAAAAATTGAATTTTACCCAAAAATAATGGAAGAAATCAATCACCTCTTCTACTAGCTATAGACGATAAGTGTATATTATACGCTAAGTAGACAGTATACTAATCAATTTCTTTGTTTAAATAATGATAACTGAAACTGAAATCCTAACATACTGAAACACATTATCTAAGCTACGATATTCGAAGTCCTAATACTCCCTATAAGAGAGTTAAAATGATAATTGATAATATATTGGGAACAGAGTATTTTGTTTATAGGTTCAGATAGAATAATTAAATATTTGAAAATATTTTATATAACGGTATATTTGGTTTAATCAAGAACTGAGCTCAACTCTTTCTTAATGCCTGGTTTACATTATGCTGATAAATGGCTGATACATGAGCTGCTGATAAATTAGCAGCTGATAATCAGCATAATGTAAACCAGGCATAAAGAATTAATGTGCTATCTATATCTGTTCTAGTTTCCAAATAACTATTCTATCTATACCTGTTCTAGTTTCCAAAAGTAGAAGTATTTACTTTTCGGAATCATTGTTTTATTTATAAATAAAGGACAGAAATTGATTGAAAATCATTTAAAAATTCTACATAAATCTATTGATTATAATTATGTATGTATGTATTTACTGAATTACATATGTATAAATCTATGTATATTCTTTACAAAATATAATTAAAAAAAAAAGCAAATTCTTAAAAGGAAATCATAAATAAAATTAAATAATAATTTTCAATATTTTGTTTTTCTTTTCTTGCAATTGAGTTGTTTACATTTTTGCAATATTTTGTAACTAAAAATAAATAAAAAAAAAATGTCTCATTGATAAAATAATTGACTCAGTTTGTTTTGGTTTTTAATATGTAAGTCAAACAAAAATAAAAAATAAACGGTAATTGAAAAAAAAACAGTATTAATAGTAAACAAATGCTTTAAAACGAGTTCTAATTACACAAAAAACAAGAATTATCAAAAAAATAATTAATAAACACGTTAGGTATTCTTGTTAAGACGATAGAGCCACTGAAATTTATTATATTGAAATCACGACAGTTAGACATGTTTCCTCACCATGCTTCCTTAACATGCTAAACGTCTCGGATTTACAGATAATTCTCGGGATCTGATACATGGGAAGATATAAAGCTTGTTCTCCGCAACTATCCGATCTATTTAGATAATTCGATTCAGGTTGTTTTGAAACTCAGTAAATTGTTTGATAACCTATAGAAAATATTCCTAGGACTTTTATTTACTTATAAGTTATATAATATCTATTTTATATATCTATAGATTCATTACGTTTGAATAGTGGAGCTAACGGCTCAATTTGTAGTACATGTAAGTGTTATACTATTTTATATATTGCCTTGTATTGTGATAGCGAAGCGATAGATATGGGCTAAACTTCATAACTAGTTATCCTTCAATTAACATACAGGTAAAAAAAAAATTATGATAATTATTCAATACTTGATATGTTTTAGAAAGGTTTAAATAAAACAATTAAATATTTTAAGACTTTTTGATCGATAATGTGCAAAATGATTACGATAATTCATAACTAAACTAACTTTGAAGAAGTGGATTGGTGTAGATCATGTTTTTTTTTATATTTATCTACTTACAATTACAAAATTTGCTTAAGAAAATATTAATTTTTTTCTTAAAGCGTTAACTTGAAATATAAAATTCGTCTCTTATACTAGCCTAATTTTGTAACTAAAAATGAATAAATAAACAAAAATATCCTATTGATAAAATAATTGAAGCTAAGTCAATTTTGTTTTTAAATAAGTCAAAGACAAAAATAAATGATCCCATAAAAATTCCAGACCCTTTACATGTCAAGAAAGCATATCTAACTGTCATAATTAAAACAAGATAAGTTTTAGTTGTTCTCTCGTCTTAACAAGTAATGTGTTTACCAAGTAAGAGTAGAATAGCAACAACGCATGAAACTATCAATTACTTTCTGAAAATAATGATGCTTGGAAATTGAAGTCTCAGGATATATCTGGGTTATTCCGAACTCACCTAGTACCCACCCAGTGTTTTGGCAATGTATAAAAAAAATGTGTTAATTACGGTGTTTTATAATTTTTGTGTTCAAACTTTTCTGCTTTTTAGTTGATGTGTTGCCTTCTTTCCCGAGCAATTATGAAGACACATTCACTTTCATTCAGAGAAGTCTATGTGTTTCACTTGTTTTACTTATGGCATATTACGCTTACTAATGACAATTCTTTTTCCTTCGTTTTCACTGATTCCCCAAATTTTTAATCATTTTGAATTTTACTACTAATATCTAGTCTCTTCATATACACAAATTTTAATCATGTTTGTAAAGGTCTGTATTTATGGATACACACAAATTGTATTTTATATCTGAGATGCATACTTATATGATTTATTCTTCACAGTGTAGTAGTCGGTCGTATGTTATATTTTATTTTTATTATTTTTTAACAAAATTTTAATAATAGTATTTATTTAAATAAAATTTAAATTTAAATAAATTATAATTTTAAATAATATATGTATGTATTTTAAATTTATTTATTTTTATTAAATTTCCTAACTTAGATTTGTTTAAATTTTAAATTAAACTCGTATACAATCACAGAATATGATAAAATATTATAAACAGCTGTTATGTTTTTATTAAAAATATTTAATTTTTATCTTCCGTTTCCGTATATATTTACTTAGAAGCTTTTTTATTTACATACATAAATATTTACATATTTTTTAATATATGTATATATTTGATAGTATTTCCGTGTAACTTTATGAAAAAACTGTAAATAAATTTGAATTTTGACAAGATGTGAAAATTATGTTGGAAAAATATAACACATTACAAAATATGGTTCATATACAAGTTAAGATTTATAAAAATAACCTTGAACTTAAAATAGTTTAATAATTAGAAATGAGTTCAAAGCCCAGAATAATTTATAGTTTATCATAAACACTATAATAGAAAAATTGAATTAATGTCAATTGAATTCGAATTTGCATTTTATTGTAGTAGAATCTTTTAAATCTGTTATATTCTGCAACATGTTAAATATTCTGTAAGTTAAACTTTTGAGCAGTACATCATTATAGGCATCTGAGAGTTCTGTGACTCGTTCATATTTTTTACAATTTTACAGGATATTTTATTAATCAAAAGAACCCATACAATGAATAAAGGATTTGTAAGATATGTCAGACAGTGAAATTAAATCGTTTAAATTTTTATGATTCTTATTCGCCTAAAATACACATTACTAAAGTTTTGTTTTCGAACTTTTACATCTAAAATTCTTTATTTACGATACGGTTAATAGGACGACATTCGCAGCTATCAATAGAGTGCAAGATCCTGCTATACAAGGCGTCTTGAAACACATCTGGTATTATAGTATAGAGCTGTGGTACCCCACACTAATTCCACTCCACTAACTCCAAAATTGATGGCGATCTCGCATAACGGTTGCAGTGTACGAACCAACATGTGCCAAACCTGAAAAGGTTTCATTGAATAAACCTAAGCAAAAGACATATGAATAGTCTAACGACAAATCCTCACTAAGTCGATCAGAACTATGTAACTTCGGACTCACTAACCACTTGTATAGAAAATAAAATGCCAAATTAAATTACTTAATATCATCTAATAGTGACACACTATTATTAGAGTTAAAAAAAAAAAATTAAATGTTCTGATGTGTAAGTTCTGTTTTCTGTGTCCTCTGTCTTTTGATATTGGTTACCTCAAATTAGTAACAATTTGTTTACGGCTTGATAGAAGAGTTTAGGTATAATTTCGGAAAAAAATTGGCGATCTGATCAATCTTCTCAGTCGCACAGGGTGGCTCTAGTATTGAATTCGGGAGAGTAATAATGGGAGAATAATCCCTTAAAATCACCAACAACTTCAAATATATCACTCGAGTCATGTTATCAAAGCGGCACAATTAAGTAGTAATTGGATTTCCAGAATCAACTGGAATAGTCACTTCTACCTACCTACCTACCTAAAAGAAGAGTTCGTCTATTAAAAAATGTGTAAGTTAATTGATTAACATACTATTCGCTACTGCTGTTCGTTATTGCATCATATCTAGTTGATGTGTTCTGTATAAAACATTTATGGAATATAATGAAATACGATTTTTTTTTAAATTTAGTTTGAATACTCGCACATTTATTTCTTAAAAAACTGTATATGAGATTATGTAGAGTAGATAGATATAAGTTTGAAAAACCAAGCCTTTTAAATTCATAACATCGAATCAGTTCAAAAGTAATTCATGCTTTGCATACTCATGGATTTACTTATATATAATTCAAATCTTCTTCATTATGATGTAAATAGTACATACTTAGAGTACGAATTTTATTATCCTGAAATGAAATGGTAAAAATTATTTTGTTCACCCATTAACTGGTTAAACTATTCTCCTAGTGCTCAGGGTGGGTTAAGAAAAGATGGATGAAAATTTAATTTCATCATTTGAGGTTTTTGTAATTGTTGCTATAATATTGCTTCAGATACCACATATCTTTATTATATTTCCATTGGAAAATTAGATAGATTGAAAATATTAAAGGTTTGATATAAATTTAAAAATTTTACATAAAAAAAAATTCTTAAATTCATTGTAAAAGTAGTTAAAAAATTTATCTATATTTTTACGATATTAGAATACGGTATAATAACAAATTTAATTTGTTTTGGTGTGTATTTTTCACTAATTTTATTTTTTTTTATAAGATTAATTAATTACATTATATATATATATATATATATATATATATATATTATAGTTATATATATTATATATGAGTACATAGCGTCAGCATAATTTATGAATCACACGTCAAGGCAATTACATTTTATTTTAAAACATTTCTATTAAACGTTTTAATTAAAATCAATTTTAATTTCTCGCAAATAATTATTCCTATTTGAAATTTAAATATTGTTCTAATTCTAAACTCCAATTTTTTTTCAAATAATTCGTTCTATAATAATAATAATGTTCTTTAAAATTACTTTCATAATATTCTTTCCCGTGATTATTAAAAAAAAAAATATTTGTATTAATACCAAAACGAGAGATGAAAAATTAATTCTTAAGTGACTGGCGGAGCGAACGACGACGGCGATATGAATGTTATACAAAAAAAAATATTTCCAAGTAGGAAAATTTTATGAAAATAATAAACAAATTAATGGTACATATGTAATTTATATGTATATACATATAAATTAAAATGTTCATTTCCTGAATTGAGGGTCACATAATTTTCTTTAAAATAAAAAATAACAAAGGAGCCGACTTAATAAAATGTCTGCGTAGGTTGACGTTTATTTTACTTTTTTTTTTCTTTAATGGAAATTGGGCTCAACAAAAATAAGTTCTGTACAAAAGAATTACTGTATACATATTGTGCTATATTAAGTATTAAGATCAATTTCATAATTTGTAAAAAAAGAAATGGAAAATTTCCAAAATTTGAAAATGCATTTAAATTTCCCATTTCAATACTGGAGTCTGTTTACACCAAGTAAATATTATTCGTGTGTCATAATGTATATATAAAATTTATTAAAAGATGTGATTGTTATATAATAATTGATTTGATATATAATTGAAATAATAATATGTGAAATCTGAAAATATATTTTCATATATGAAGATTTACGATATTATACGATATGACATCTAACTATTAATTAAAATGTGTTAGAGTTCTTAAAAATATATACCAAACCAAACCAAAGACCAAATTTAAATAATTTTTGTTTTCTTCCTTATTTATTTGTTTTATTATTCCTGACAAAATAGAATACAGAGTACATTCTCGTTTATGTATGCGAAGCATGTTCTTGATATACCTTGTCTTACCAATTAACTCTTTACAGAATTTTTACAGAACTTTTTTACAGAATTTATTACAAGGTGTGTCCAAATTGTTTTTTTTTCTTCATGTTCACAATACTATTTATAAATTTCCGCTCAATAATTTTTCATAATTCCAGATTTATTTGTACTCTTCGCTAGAAGATTTTCCTACCATAAAAGATTTAGGTTTTTGAACAAAAAATTTTACATATTACTTTCAGACACTTTAATAAATACTTGTATTTTCTTGATATTTGCTATCATTGTTTTCACCATTATTTAAGATTATTAATTTTAAACATAGTTCTTAAATAGTCGAACTTTCTTTGCTAAGTGGGAAAATTTTTTGATGTGCAATTCCTAATGTCCTATCCCAAAGCGCCAAAGTTAAAATCTACAAAACACTCATACTCTCGATTTTGCTTTACAGATCAAATTCATGGACCCTACGCAAGGCAAGTGAGCATGGGAGAAAAAATAAAAGCCGAACTCTATAAACTGTATAATTAAGTAGGCGTCTCACACTTAGAGTGGGTCTTACACTTAGAGCGGATGGATGAAAAAGTTTCAGCCAAGCTAATCTTCGAATCGAGACCCGAAGGTACAAGACCTAACCAAGACGAAATGTCGGCAGATATGAAACATTTTCATACTTTCAACTGGAGAGAAATCGCCCGTAACCGATAAAAATGGAGGAAGTTGATGAGTCAGGCCCAGGACTTACATGGTCTGTTGGCTACCTAAATGCAAATCCAGAAAAACAAAAAAAATTAAACTACTAATCCAAACTAAAAATATAAATATTAAATATCTTGGGGAGACTTCTATGTATTTATTTTTGTATCTATCCTACGTATTTTGACATGGAAAAATAAAAATATTGACAAATTAGAAAAATATATGATAACCAACCACACTATCATTTAAAATGAGAATAAATTTTAGCTTCTGGTCTCCTAACAAAATTATGAAATCTTCAATAATCAATAAAAAAAAAATAACTAACTTACAACATACTTATAGCTTTAATCAAACTATTTACAACAAGTTTTTCTCATAATTATCTTAGCTTAAATTAATTTTTTAAACTTAATGTTGCTGAACTGTTAAAAAAAATATACCCAATAATTGAAAATAAAATCATCAGCATCAATAATAAAAAAAAAAACAAAAAAAAAACATGACAACAAAATAAAAAAAAAACAGCAACACAGAAAATCTTATTTAGTCGCGTGTCGAGCCGATTAAGCTAAGCTTAAATCACAAAATAAAAAAAAATAAAAACAAAACAAAATAAAAAAAAATAATAAACAAACACTATAGATTCTTTTGAATTATTTTGCGGTTCGCATATCATTTGCAATCGCTACTCTAAAGCGGTAAGTTTAGTACTTTAACTTTAACGGTTCTTCTCTTAATTCGAAAATATTTATTTACAATTCGGTATTTATTTACAACTATAATACAAATTCGAAAAAGGGTAAGTTTTCGTTGACAGCAATTTAATTACTAAATTTCCAAAAAAAAATCAAATTTTTAAGTTAAATATTTTAAATAAATCTGAATTTACCCTTATTAGTGAAATAATTGGAATTTAAAATAGTTAAAACTGTAAATTGCAATTTGTGATAATATATTTTGATAATAAATATTTTTTTTTGTGATGAAATTCAAAATAAAAAACAAACAAATCTAAAAAAGAAATAAATAAAATTATTTTCGCCAACATTTCAAAGTTAAACTCCTCAATTTAAAGTAATTAAATATTTTTTTTAAATCTTTTAAAAAATTTACTTCACAAAATAACTGTAAAACTAATGTGATAAAGTGATTATTGAAATAATGATTATGTTGGCACTTCAATACATATTTGTGAAGATGATTTCGGATGACTCTCTAATAAAGTGTTACTGTCCAAAATTGTGAAAATGATTTATTTTCCTATCGATTATGGGAAAAATGTATAATAGATCTGGTTCACTTTTATAAGTAAGGATGCAGTTATAGCGATACGTAAAATAAATACATATTAAAATTTTTGTTCTCAAATTTGCTGCACCGATAGACAAAAAATTTGAATATAAAGAATAATAATAGAAATGTTCAGAGATTTGAAGTTCAGAATTTGATAAAAATCATATTTGGTCATGTCCAGGAAACAGTAAAATCATAAATAAAAATAGATTTCATATGAAATATTGAACTTAAAATGTTGAAATTTGGAACTGAATTTGTCCTTTAAAACATTTATTGCAATTCATATACCTTCATGTCGAAATTTATATCTACACTGCAGTAATTTTACGTATTAATTTTACATATCGTTATAACTACAGCCTTCTAGTGTTATTAAAATCAAAATCAAACAATTTTTTTTTTAAATTTTAAAATTAAAAAGAATTTATTCAAAAAATCTGTTGATTTGTGTGTCTTAATGTATGTAGATGTTTAGTGGCTTTGGCTTGGTAACAAGTTTTTGAAATTTAAAATTTTGAAATTTGGTTATATAACCGGTTCCACCAAAGTAGGATATAACTTTTTTATTTTTTTGAAAATGGTTAAATATCATTAATTTAGTATTGCCAACAAAACATTAATATTCTGTTCCATTTCACTCCTTTAACGTTGTCACACATTTAGATCCTAGAATTTGATTTAAATCAAAAAGTTAATTAGAAAGTTATATGACCTCTGAAAGAAATAACTTTCTATTTAATTAAGCTTTGATTAATTTGAATATTTTTAAACGAACCGCAATAAAACAAAATTTATTCTGACACGTATTGTTACATATATAACAACTATACTAACACGATCTGTAAGGGATGATATTAAAAGTATTTGAATTTTATTTTATTTTATATTGAAGCTTTAATATATAATTATGTATTGAAGTCAGTACTGGACGTACAAATGCGAATATACAAATAACAGATAGCTCCATATTTCAAAACAAAAGACTGACCTAGACCAAAAAAAATATATATTGAACGTGTTGAGAAGACATATTATGTATAATATTATGTATTTTAGCATAGAGAAAGAAAGGAATTGACAAACAGAGAAATTTGTGATAACGACCAACCACACTGTCATTTAAAATGAGCATAAATTTTAATTTGTAATTTTTGAACAAAAAAAAAAAAATTATTGCAAAATATATGTGTATATATATTACATATAGTTAACGCTTCATTAAAGACCTTGAGATTCCTTACACGTAACAGATGAAATATAGAGATGAAATGGTACACAGTATAAATTTTGTCTGTCTCAACACATCAATATCGAATGATTCCGATTTGTATTAATAATTAAAAGAATCACAGTTTTGTTAAGTGGGTACTAAAACGTATAAAACTATAAGACTATTCATCTACTATATACCATCATTAAAGATATAATGTACTACGCTATATCATTAAAGGTATATGGTATAAGATAAATTATTTTATCTATCAAAATACTTTTTTAATTTTTCTTAGATAAAAAAAATTTTTGTTAATCAACTGAAATTAGATTAATAGTTAGTGATGATGATAATTTTTATATTGTTTTCGTCTATGCACTTGACATCACTTAGCAAGTGAAGTGATATTTACAAACATGCAGCTATAGTCATAACGGTATGTACCATATTGAATTATATAATTTATCGAAAATTGCAGAGCTAAACTGTAGTACTACGTAAGGCGTTTTCATTTTTTGGTTCAGACCATAGCTCTGAGCGCGCTCTGACTCAAATGAGCGCGCTTTGAGCAGAGCATGAACAGATAATCTCCGAGCGCTCAGATTTAATAAAAAGACGATTTGTGTAAACTGTCTGTTTTATTTTATTGTTGTTTCAAATTGTCATTTATCAATAATCGAATTTAAATTTTAAATTTTGAAATTTACAAAAGTTAAGATTTACAAAATGTTTCACTTTGTAACAGTAATGAGAGAAGCTTTTAATTTATTTTTCGATGAAAGTTATTTATAAGATAACATTTTATCTGAAAGTAATGGTGATGTGCGAATAATAAAAAATTGGCAAGGTTTTCCAATAGCACTTTTAAATCGCACTTTACACATAGTAATATATTCTGTTTCCGGCCTGGAATCTGTTATTAATGCAGTACTACTATATTATCGCTGTTCTAAGATATGTGAAACCTGTAACTCGTTCAAAGTTATACTCTTCGATTGTTGTATTCTGATAACTTCTTATTTGCATTTTTCGTTACATTTTTATGTATTTTGTTTTGTCTTCGTTGATTTTTAATCCTAATTTCTTTGTCTCGATTTTTATAGTTGTACAAATAATTCTGACATATATTTGCAGTTTTCTGCCATTATTACTATATCATTTCATTTTTCCATTTTATTTGCTCAATTAGATCCAGTGCTCGTACAGAGTGTTTCACTTTACACAATTTTCATCCGCATATGCTATTATTTGGGTTGTCATATTGAAAATACTGCCTTTATTTTCTCATCTGACGGTGTAATGAATCAAAGTTTGCTATGCTCGGATTAAATTTGTATGTTCGACATCTGCTCAAAACACTGCGCTCAGAGCACTGCTACTGATTTAGTTAAAAGCTACTAGAATTTGAAACCATATGAAACGATAGTATAAGCGGTCCCTAAATCCTCTTTTGATAATTTTCTTCTTGTTGAAAAAAAAAAAACAAAATGAAGCTTATAGCAGTACAATCTATTAACTTGTCCAGTATTGTTATTATTTTCTTTTAAAATCAAGTTATCTAGATAATTCAAAGCTGTATTCGGCTACATTTTAATGATACTTGAAAAACATTTTATGTCGAAAAAGATTTTTTCATGTCTGTTTTTTCTTTAATCAATTTCAAATCTTATTCCATAGCTTTGTACAAGAATTAGCAAACAATTTTTAAAATTTGTTAAATTTCGAAAATCACTTTTTAAAATTCATTTTTGTTCATAATTTAAAAATTCTAAAATCGCAGAGAAAAAAATTTATTTTATAATTAATATTTTCTTTTTTATTATGTACATACTTACATGATTAATTGAAAAATCCGAACTTAAGATGTTATATTCCTTAAACGAAAAATATTTTTTCTTTAATTTTATTAAATCAATTTAGAAAAATTTGCTAAGTTTTAAACTATTGATAAAATAACATTTTTATATTAGGAATTAATCCACGATTTTTATAGCTTTAATTATTTTTTTATATCATTTGGTCAATTATATTTATTTTATATGACTTATAAATTATATTATAATTAATATATAATTATGAGTATTTGTACATACTTCTATATATAAATATGTAGATGTATGTAATATATAGTTATTAGTTATCTTAATATGAATGCAATTGAAGAACGATTTTTAAAAATAGAAAATGATATTCTTTTAATAGGAAAATAATATTTTTTTAAACCTGATTAAGCTTAATATCAACTTAATTTGATTCAAAACTGATAAAATTTTTAAAACAATTCACTTCTTCCATATACGTTTAATTCTTTTAAATATTTTATTTTAAAATGGTGATTTACAAGTAGACTTAAAATTTGAGTATTTCTAAACTTTGTCCGAGTAAATTCAAAATTAAAATATGTATACCTAGTACTTGTAACAAAAATAAAATTACCTTCTCCTGTTTTTGGATATTCTTCTATTTCTGTCGTACTATGGAAAATATAATTAAGTAAATAATATAATATATAACCTAAACAAATGGCTGAAGTGAATACATACAATACATATTTTACGAAAAGAGTTTGCAATTTGCAAAATTTGTTTTAATTTTTCACAACAAGAATTAAAAAAGATAAATTAGAAAATACTAATAACCGGCCAATATATAATTTATAGTGGTTATGTTCTCCAACTACTAAACAAAAAATCACAGGATTGTAACCCGCTCAAAGCATGGATATACAGTTGATTTTTTTTCTATGTGGTTTTGATGATTTTTTTTGATGATCTATGTGATGTTATTACTACTTATATGATTTTTAAGACTGCAAAATATAATGGCATTTGTTTTCCACGTTCAAGTAGTTAATATAAACTAGAAAATTAATAAAAATAAATAATAGTAAAAAAACAACATTATTCGGTCAACTTTATGTAGCAATTTGCAGTACCTATTTTTAATTCATTATCATATTAAATTTGTTCATTAGAATTATTTTTTACTCTTTTTTTTAACAAAAAAACATGAATAAACAAAACACATATCATAGTGAAAATACTGTATTTGTAAACCGTGAACATTATTATAGAAATTATTTTACTAATAATAATCTTTTCACTAAAAATTTCACTAATGTTGATCACATTCAAATATTTTTCGAACAAGTAGAATATTTTGTTAATATCCGATTTAATATATTCACTGTTATAAAAACAAAAAAAAAAGGTTGGATGGTTTGATGCCAGTAATCACTTAATGTCAGGAATTATAAATAAACTTTTCATAATATAGATACCCCAAAACATAATAATTTTGACGACAAAATATGTACACAATTTTCTGATAATGTATGAATAAAATCTGGTTATGACATTTTTTGATTAATGGCTGTTTGTTTCAATTATAGCAATAATCAAAACGAGGTAAGTGGTCATTGGATATGATATCACTTCTCCGCAAAACTTGTACTAGATATGTTAACTTTGTACTAATTATTTTACTAAAACAAACTGAAATAGAATTATGAAAACGGTACGAGAGTTTATTTAAATATTGCTGAATTATCAAAAATCATGAAATGTAAAGATGAACTATGTAGTTTTAAATGCAAAATCTTCTGTAGCCTAAGTCTTTTAATAGTATTGAAAAACAGAACAAATATTCATACCCGAAGCAGGATATGAACTATAGAAATTTTTTTAAAAATTTATTCCAGAAAAAATTAAATTAGTACTATAGGTGCTTGCGTAACATTATATGTTGCGTAACATATAGTGGACTAATAGTAAGATATTAATAAAGTATAACCACTATACCATGTCAATTGGCAAGAAATTATTCGCTTAATCATCCTACAATAACAGGTTTTCAATTGTAATTCACTCCAACAACTGATTATATATTTTCGAGTTACAGTTGAAAATTTCTAAATTAAAATTTAAAATGGTATCATTTACTTTTAATAGTAGGGCTTTTCATAAACACATACTTAAAAATAAATACTACAGAAAAAAAAGGAGTTTTTTTGAGGGAGTTGTTAAAATTTGAATTTTCTAAGTTAGAATTGTTTATGAACAAATTTCATTTGCAACATTTTATTTATGAACAAAATATACTTGTCAATATAGGCAATATTGCCAATATTGCTTATCTTTTAAAACCACTAGTATATAGCTTATTTAATTGTTGATGAATTATAGTACATCACAACAGTCTTTATCGATAACTTCTAAATTATAACCGATAATCCTCCGTAAATTTTAATTAAAAAAAATTTCATTAATAAAGTTTGTATTTAAGAAAAATGTATTAGTTATTAAGAAGAAGATTCAACCCTACCCTACCCTGCATTTAAAAGTACAACTTTAAGATAATTAGAAAAAAAAGCGATCCCTTCAGTAAAAATAATAATTACAATAATTATTAACTATATACTTTCATTTAATCGTTAATTTAAATTACACAATTTTTAATTATATAAATTATATAAATTCAGAATAATTCTTACAACATAACGAATGATTGAAATGAAAAAAAAAAAACAAAAACAAAATTATTGGATAAAAAATAAAAACAAAACAATAATAATACGATTGTGCAAAAATTCATTCATATATATTGGTAAAATTCATAATAATTTTTGTTCATTAACCGTTACAAAAATTAGCACTCCCATTATATTATTACACAACAAAAATTATAAACAATTTTTTGTTTTCAATGAAAACTTAACAAAAGCTAAAAAATAACAAACAAAATTCATTTTATTTTATAGTTTGGTTGATTGTAACAGTAAAAATTTTCAATTTATTTGATAAAATATTTGAAGTTTCTAACCATAACCTAAGTAATAAATTGCAAAAAATAACAAAACAAAAAAAAATTATACTACACCATTATGAGAAGAAAGCTTTTTTTTTCTTATTGAAAATTTACAAATGAATTCTAAATTTACATGAATGAAAATAAAAATAAAAACAAAAAAAAAAAAAATTGAATTAAAATTTTCGAACAGTGATTTTCGAACTTTTATTTCAAAATATTATAAAAATTCAGGAAGACAAAAAAAAAATTTAAAATAAATTGTTCAAGTATATGGTTTTATTATACCCTCTCACATAATTCCAGCTAGACTACATTATTATAGTCATTTATCGTAGTAAGGTCATTTCTGTTTATAGTTTTCTGAACTCTCAAAATTTACACTGAAAGAAACAAAGAGTATGCGAAGTTGTTCGAATTCAGTATACGTAAATGTGTGTAATTAAGAAAACAAAAACGTAAAAAAAAACGTAAACTGTAAAACTGTGAAAATTTAAAAATTAGATTTTAACGGTTTTAAAATTTGAAAATAAAGTCAACAAATTTTTAAAAATTTCATTATTGATCATTTGTGTATTGTGTACAGGAAATTTGATCTGAAAAATTTGGTGGTTATAATTTGGGAACATAATTTCTTCCCTAGAAGAATTTTTCTTATTGTTGTTTTGTTTTATTTTTCCTTCTCTCTCTTTTATTGGATTTTTTCTTTTATTTTTTAAATTTTTGGAGAGAGATTTAAGTTGGAATTCTGCATATAAGATAGAGTGGAAAAACCAACATTTCATTTGGAATTGGTTAGGATAGGAAAAAGAATTTTTTTTTCATGTTCTTGAGAGTAACTTAGGTAGAATCGCTTTTCGTGCTTAATTAAGTACGGTAAGTTTATACTAAAATATCTACAATATTTCGAGCATTTTCTTATCAAATTATTGGCTTATCAACTCATTAAATGTGGAAAACTACTAATATTGTCAAGAACATATAGTCTTTTCAAATAGAATAACTCAATTTTATTTAAGTTGTTACCCAATTTATACTCTCAATCATTTTTTGTCATCTATTTTATTCCAATGAAAAATGAATACTGGGACTAAGGTCAAAAAACTCATAAAACATTTTTTTTTTTATATAAAGTATTTTTTTTTTTGGAATTATGGGTAAAAATATCATCTTCACTAGTCTTATCATTCCGCAGAGCTTCATAGGTGATTAATTTATAGTTATTTTGTCCATTTTACAGGCAATTAACTAATAATTTGTTCATAACCTTAAATCAATAATTCGTTTTGTTATTCACCAACTATTATAAAGAAAAATAAAATAACGTTATTTGATTATTTCTTTTTTTAATAATATTTTACATTATAATCTTTATTCTTTATTATTAATCTTTAGTTATTTCTAAATATTTTCTCTTTTATTTTTCTTGACCGAATGACCGTTTTCTTGTTTAAGCTTTATACGATTGATTAATGTGTTTCTTCTTTTTTTCTTTCTGATTTTTAATTTGACATTTTGCTTTTGTTAAATGTTGCCAGGTACTTTTAATTTTCTCTAATCGATCTGTCCCAACAAATTCTTCATATCTGATTAATACATTTTCATCTCGTGTATACTTCAAGGCGTATGCTTTCAAGGCTTATATTAAATTACACTCTTTTAGGATGGTCCTTTCAAATGCTGATTTAATTTTTTTGATGTTTTTGGCAGTTACTTCAGTAACTTAGGTAAAATTATATTTTGTGCATTGAGAACGATACTACACATGTTACATAAATGAGAAAATTTCACTATTAAATTATTATTTCTTGGATTATAATATATTGTGTCTGTTACAGTACTATATAAATTTCTGATTTCAAGACTCGATGAAAGTTTGTTGAATGTGAACTTAAAACAGAGCTGGAACTAGCAAAATATTAATAAAATTATTTAAAGATACTTTAGTTTTTCGATATAAAAATGCGTTAAAAATTTGTAATAAAAGCAAGTTATTGGAGTTGTTTATATTATTAATGAATGATGATTTTTTTTTAATGAAGAATGAGGATGATTCTGCTTATATTATTCGACTTGTTTAAAAAAAAAAACAGTGATAGATAGACACCAAACAGTAGGTCAATATTGATTCCTATATAGGCCCTCTACACTCCAACTGAACCATTAGCTAATCCACAATTATACCTGTATCAATAATTAAAAAAATAGGAACTCAAAAGAGATATCCTAGAGTTTTTTTAGATTTATTAATAATATACCAACTCTTGAACTAGTTCAAAGTGGTATTATCAAACGAAAATGTAGTAAGAATTCATACCTTCGTAATGGTATTTACTTATACTTACTTTGTTACTCACTTGATTTTGCCACCGGAGGTTTGGTCGACCCTTTCTTCACCATCTTTTTGTATTCGAATTAAGACAATTTTTTTCTCTTGTTTTCGTCTATGTATTCGACATCACCTAGCAAGTGGAGTGGTATTTACTTACCTACTTACTTATTTACGGACTCATTAACGCATTTTTGTCGGTCACAGGCGGTTTCTCTCCAGTTGCAAATACGAAATTGTTTCATATCTGCCGAAGGAGTTGGTATTTACAAACATATAACTAGTTATAACGGTATATACGGTGTATATAACAGTATTAGATTGTTGTTTTACACTATTTTTCCAAAGTTCATCTTATAACATTTTCAACAAAATGTTTGTTTATTGTCCTTACCTTTTGCGTTTTTTAAACATAGTGAATATTAAAATGAATTTTGTTTGAATCTGAAACCATTTTGTCACT
Organism: Argyra leucocephala; assembly: GCA_963942445.1. NCBI lineage: Eukaryota > Metazoa > Arthropoda > Insecta > Diptera > Dolichopodidae > Argyra > Argyra leucocephala. The sequence goes on from OZ012678.1 coordinate 41,471,022, forward strand.
ATGTACTTGCCAAATAGAAATTTTAATTTTAATAATATATTGTAATAATATAATATTGTAATATATTGTGATAACATATAAACGTGATAACTATATAACCAGGATAGAATATTAGAAAGGGTTAGAAATATACGTCATCGTACATATAGTGTTGCCAAATATAGATTTAGATATAGAAAAAAACATGTAAATGTAGGGCATTACGGTATTTTAACAACTCGACGGCTTTACTTAAATTATAAAAATTCTTTACTATATCCTTTACAAGATATTTAGAAAAAATACAATTTAACTATCAAAATTTTTGGTTGAATAATATTCTTTGGGTTATAACTAGTAAACAAATTATTGATAACTACATTAAAAAATTATTTTTACAATTTTCGAATCTGATAGTCACCAAATTGTTGTAGTTAATTCAAATAATATTTAATATTATAAATTATTTTAATTTAAATTTTGGAAAAACAAAGCGGTTAAAAAGATCAAACGCACAAAAATCAAACAAAAAAAACAAATATTTTAATAGGCATAAATCATTTAAATTGATGAAATATTATGAAACATTTTATTTAAAATAAAAATTAAAAATGCTTGTTTTGCTAAAATTATACCAAAATCTAGTTAATATTTAAATATTTATAAGAATTCAGATGATTGATTGACATAATCGATTTTAATTTGAACTGAACATGTTTTTATTCATATATTTGCAAAAGCATAATATTACCATTTAGAATTATGAAATGAACCTGATTATGATGTTTTTGTACAGTATCTATAGTAAATTATTAATAATTATGCTAAATAAAAATCCAAATGTATATTAAAATGTTTGTGTAATTTTTAATTTAACTCGTTTAAAAATATAAACAGAAAATCTAATTATAATATCAAGTTAAAATACTTTGAAGTTATAATAATCATTAATATAGGGTTTCATAACAGTCCCAAATTACATATAAGTTAGATTAAATGGTAGATAAACATGGACGGCCCGGCCCATAAATAAGGGCCAATACAAAAAAATGAGGTTTTCATTTACATAACAAGAATTATAATTTAGATAAATTTGTTTGTTGACATTTACATCAGAAATTAAATATTTAAAAATTAGTTATTTACATAACAAATATTCAGAATACTAATTGCAGACTTTTTTATACATGAATTGGTGAAAGACTAATAAATCATAAATTTGAACTAAAAACCTCAAATTAAGGTAAAATTATTCAAAAGGTGAATTTCACCAGCGTGCAAAGTACTATTTCAATAGGTTATTCTTCTGACACATATAACTATAGTGCTACAGTGGTTATAATAACATTTGTACACTATTAAAAAAGTGGAAAATTGGAGTTTCGAGCATGGATTTTATAAAAATATTTCTAAATATTCGTTGAAATTAATTGAAAAAACAATTTGATTGTATCACTTAAATAAATTAGAACTACACTTTATAAAGTTTCACTCTATATACATAATTGATGACAACATTTAAATAAGTTAATATGGCCAAAATAATATAAAATATTTTAATAAAAAAAAAATGTGTAAATAAATTGTTATTATGAAAAGATTATTCTTCTTCAGCTGCAGATCCAATAATGGATGTCTGCGATCACATTTCTCTCACGTGCATTAGTACTCCCAACATTTGGAGGCCCGTCCATTGCCTGATGTTTCTCACCCATGGCATTTATTTTCTGCCAGCTAATATTCACTAATATCTTCAGTATTCTACGGTATATCCACATTTCAAATGCTTCAAGCTTATTCATGGTTGTTATTTTCAATGGCCAAGATTCAAGATCAAGAGATGTAATTTCATGTACAAAGCAATATCATTATGAATTAGATTAATATGTTTTTGTAAGAGATTTAAATCTGAGTATACTTCACTACACATTTAATTAATATGCATTATTATTTTTTTAATTTGTATTGTTCTTTTTTTATAAAATTGACATCAAAATTTCTAAATTACGATATGATTTTATATGAGTTGTTTGATTTTTTAACCTTTATGAAGAATATCAGTCTCCGCTGTATCTAAATATGAAAATATTCTATAATCAGTTTATCTTTTTCAAATCAATCAAAAAAAAAAAATATAATAAAATTAATAAATAAATAATATAAAATGTTGATTAAAACGTAAATGGTTTTGAAAAAACAGCTAGTTATAGTTTAAAAAAAAAACCGAAACCATATAATCATAAAAAAAATCCTGTCCTCTTTTGTTATTTTAATTATTTTAAAAAAATTAATTTTTAAATTTGAATTTGAAAGAATTTTATTTTTAATAGCATAATAACGTGTATTTTATATTAGTATCGTAAGTGATTCTATTTTGATTCAATTGAACTATTTGAAAAATTGAATATTAATAAAATTTAAATATAAATAAAAAATTTGATATAAAAATATCCATTTAAAAATAATAATAATTAATTCTCTTTTAAATTTTATGTATTTATATTTACACGTAGCTTATTAACTTTTATGGGTTATTAAAATTTCCACAAATTTTTTGCTTTTTTAATATTTTAAAATTTAAAAAAATAAAATATTTTTCGAACTAAGTTTTGAAAATTAGATTCTAACCTAGTGGCTTCACATGAGACTAGCTATCAAAATATGTGTAATAATAATTTATGAATTAAATTTAATGAAAGATACCTGCAGTTTTTAAATTTATTTCATAAAAATGTCTCATCTACTGTCTACAGAATATTAGATAAAATAAAATGAAATTAAATGTTACATTATTATCCTAATCAAATAGAAAATAGTGATTCTGAAAATATTGAAAAAAATACGGTGACCATAATCACTTATATACTCAATTTCTTATCACAGTTCAATTAAAAATTATCACTAAAAATAAAATTTCGATTAATAAATTAAAAAATTAATGTATTTTGTTTGTTCTTCAGCTGCGAAATCTGATCTATTGATTTTTGTTTTTAGATCTATTTCATTCTTTAATGTCATCTATTGATTTATAATTTTTAATTTATCAATAAAATACTAAAATTATTTTCAATAAAATGTTTTACTAATTATTATAATATTATTTATATCAGCCCATAAAAAATATCAAAAGGTTAATAATACTAATAAGAAAAGCATAAAAAAATATTAATAGAAAACCGTTTCCTCGCAATAAAAATGGAAATGATATTTGTTTATGATAACATTGATAACTATGCCCTTTATAAAAAAAAGTCGGTACAATACATATCTACAGTCGGTAGATTCTAAAAATCGTAATTTTCGAAAAAAAATTTAATATAATTTACTTTTTCTATACATTTCGGTTTTATCTATGTAATTTTATTTGTTTCGAATATCAAAGCATTTTGAATCTGTATAGTAGTGTGTAGGGTATACTGAATCCAACATCTCTGACAGCTAGATAGCTCTATTTTATTATTAATGAAGTAAATTAAATATTTATTATTATTTACTTCTTCTTTTATTACCTATTCTTAATTCGATGTCAGCGGTCATATGATATTGGCAATGATGTCCTGATAAATGTTTCGATCCGTTGCTGAATGGATTAAATATCCAATATTTCTGATGCCTGTACAGTTTCTAATGTTGCGCAACTATGTTAATATTCTTCTTCCTAATACCTCTTTTCCCATTAATTTTTCCTTGAACTATTAAGTAGTTCTTATTTATTTCCAAGCATAATAATATGTCCAAAGTAGGAGGTTTTTTGTCTTTTTAGCTTTAGAAGTAGTTCTTTTTCTGTGTTTGTTCTGCGTAGAACTCCTTCGTTTGTAATGTGATTTGTCCACGATATTTTTCTCATTTTTCGATAGATCAACATTTCGAAGGCTTCGAGTTACTTACGAGAATCTTACTTTTAAGATTTGTGTTTCTACACCATATAGGAGTATAGACCAAGCATATATAGCATTTAACAAATCGTAAGCGAAGTCAAACAACTTTTTTGTTTAAGAAATGTATTTTTTGCTACTGTTTCAATTCGGCATCTGATTTCCTTTTTGCAGCTCCATTTCTCGTGTAACCAGCATCCGAGATATTTGTATGTATTTCAATTGACGGTTATTTATGTTAACTGTTGCTGCAGTGCAGTAAGTTGTTCTTTTTCTACTTATGATAATTAATTTAGTTTTTAAGATATTTATTTTTAAGTTGAACAATTCACAATTGATGGTTGACTTTATCGATTATATGTTGTAGTAAATCCATTAGGGTGTCTGTTATTTTTTTACTTTTTTACAACATCAATTTACTTTTATACAACATCAATTTACTTTTATACAACATCAATCGTTCACTGCTTCTTGAAAAAATGGCTTCAGCATAGATATTAAACAGTTAAGGGTATATGGGTATATTTACAATTTACATACATGTGTATATACATAATTAGAATTATACCATATTTAGATTGAAATCGTTTGTTTGTTTGTTAATTATTTGTGCAGTTGAAATAATAAAATTATAATTCTACTAGGGGCTCCTGTTGAATAATTATAATTCAAGTTAAAGCCAAATTTAAATTTTTTAAAAGAACAGAGATTTGCATGGACTTATATAGACTTCTCATTGCAAAGCAGAAACAATCATATTTTAATGAAAAGCTTTGAAATTGGTATGTTTTCGTTAAAACACATAAATACTCCTCATTTTTTGTTTCGTTTCGACCTATCTCCAATAACTAGTGGATTTAACGGATCAAATTAACAAAAAATTAATATTTGTATAATTCAAAATATATACTTTATTTAACCTATTATGAATCTAAATAATTATAATAATAATGAAAAAAGTCGAGAAAACAATGTAAGATAAATAATTTGAGACACTTATGTTGTGACGTTAAAAAAAATAGAAATAGAAATATATTTTGTTATTATAGAAAAAAATAAAAATAATGTAATGCATAAATTCATATTTATTTATTGTTCAGATTTTTATAATTAAAATATTATGTACTGTTATTCACATTTCTTATTATAAATAATAAATTCTAATATGGACAACATGATATGGATTTGCTAAAATTATTGAAATTAAATTTCTTAAAAGTGTTCTTGGATTAAATTTAGTCTGCTACTTTCTTCTACTAAAATAATTTTCACTTTCTTAGCAAGATAGTATTTTTGCTTTCCAAAACTGTCCAGCTCCTTAAATGCTTGTCTATTATAATTATAGATTATAAATTTAATAATGGTTAAGAAAGAAACAATAATTGGTAAGTAAAAGTAATGTGGACTAAACTGGACAATTTTTAGTTGTTGTTTTTCATATTTTTTTTAAATTAATTCAAAAAAAAAAACAATATAATTCTTCTTCAAATTGTGTTTCAAAAAAAAAAAAAAATGTAAATTAAGTAAACTCCAAGGTTTGTTGTGATTTGATCAGCTTTGAATTAATTGAAAAAAAAAATTAAAACTGAATGAAAAAACCCTCAAATTTTCGTAACTAATTACTTTCAATAATTCTGTCTAAATTACACATTAAATTACAAAAAATTATTTTAATTATTTGTAAATTAGTTAATGACACAAAAATTAGGTCAGACTATTTTACACAAAACCAAAAAAATAATAATTCTAATTTTCATGATATATTAACTATTTTTAATGCAATTCAGGCATTTGTAATTTGAAATCATTATTATAAAAAAAATAAAACAAAAAATAAGATGAAAGAGAAGGAGAGAAAATCTATTTTTATTTTGTTGTTTTATTTTTGTTTTTAATGCAAAAATTAAAAATTAAGTTTATTGAACTTTGACGACAACGATGATAATATAGCATTAAAATAATAATTTTTAATTTTATACATTTTATATATAGGTATGTATGTAACGGTGAAGGACAAGGTCTTTAAAATGTACTGGTTATTAAATTTATTGGTTATTTTATCGTTAATAATTCTATTTTGTTGTTGTTTTAATCAGTTTTTTCTGTTTGTTTCTTATTCAGATTTCGTAAATTGAACTATCAAATTGCCAAAAATTTCAATTCATTCGGATGTCGTTTTAGTAGCGTCAATTATTGCAAATTTATTGGATTTTTGATGTAAACTGTTCTTTTTGTTTTATTTATTTTTTACTGATTGGATTTGTATAATAATTATTGTAAATGCAAATTATACATTTATAAAGAATTCAATAAATAAATATTTCCGGTATAAATATGAATGTGCATTATAAAAAGATATTAAATTTTTTTTAAATTAAATAAAATAATAATGTTTATATTTTGTAAATTATTTTATAAACTAAATGATAAAAATAATCGATAAGATATAATGATATTCTTCATCATATTTGATAATATATTGTCATAAATAAATAATTTACCTAAATGGGGTAAAGATAATTTTTTTTTTATTAGTTAAGTTTTTTTTTCTTTGATTTGACGTGAATCTTCGATTTTGATTAGAAATAATTATTGAGATATAAAACAATAATTCTATTATTGTATAAAAATAATAAATATTTTTATTGACTTTTATTGTTTGAATCATATTAATTTATTATATGTACTGATATACACTCCGTTTCAATGGATTAAAACCAAGTAAATTCACCAACAAGTATTGATTATCTATCTGCGACAAAATTAGAGATACATATACATATGTAGTTCTAAAAAAAATTGAGGAAATTAATTTTGAAAACTTTTATGTTCGTTAAAATTCTGACAAAGATTATTCGCTCTGGAAGGCAAATCGCAGACTTAAACGCCTAAATATACAATAACTTCCAATTAAAAATATATGGGGACACATATGAGGAAGAAAAAGCGGGATTTACGCAACATCTATCTTCAACTTTCAAGCCACATTTTTTTTTTTTTTTTTTATATATTTCCAAGTCTATGGGATGAACACCCTAACTGCTTTTTACACAGAGATTTGGAATACACAATCACATACAATAGCTTTTTTCTGTAGAATTTTTTGTGGTATATCTACTAATTTAAATGTGGAAAACTATATCTATTGTAGAGTACTTCGCCTTCATAATAGCATAGTTCCATTTTATTTTTAGTGATAACCAAAACTCTCAACTATTTATCATTTATTTTATCCCAATGATAAAGGGTACTGGACCAGGTCGAAAAATTCAGAAAGCATTTTTTGCCTTCGTCGGGAATCGAACCTGGGACCTTTCGGTTGAAAGGCAGGCGCTCTACCTACTGCGCCACCCAGCGTTATTATGATATCCAAAGTAACATTAATCTGTGTTAAAATCATTTAGGTTAGGTAACATAACAATTAAAGTTATCACAGCATTTGAAGTCACGTGCAAAATTGACACAAATATATAAACGCCAAAAAAAAAAACACCTGGAATTGATGACATCTCTCTTGGACTTCTGAAGGAGCTCCCGTGTAAGGCATCCATCATCTTGCTAACATTGACATACTTATTTAATAGCTGTATAAGGCTGAAATGTGTACTAGAGTGCTTTAAAGTGGCGCAGATAATTATGCTACTAAAACCAGGAAAGTCAGCAAATCTCTTATCGTCCAATATCGAAACTATTCATATATTCGTATTCGCATCGTTGTTTGTATAAAAGAAGTTATGTCAAAGAGTCGACCCATTTGTTCAGCTTCTTCATTGTGTTTCTCTATAACAGGAAGCAAACTTCGAAGATACAATCTTGAGATATTAAAGTTGTATTAACTTTCGTTTTGTAATTTTTTTTCATATTATATTTTCTTTGTGAATTTTTTCGCCTTGAATAAATTGAAATGGAGTGTACATGAATACTGGAAGTACTGAATATTATTTCCAAATAAATCAATTAAGTTATAAAATAATTAAAAAATTGAAAATAGATTTTAAGAAATTTTTTTAACTTTAATCTTTAATTCTATGAAATCATGATTTTTTTTTTTTAATTAAGACTTCCTGACCGATATGCTCTTATCTTGTTTTTAACATAAATTATTATCTATGAAATTGAATTATAATTTTTAATAGATTCGAAAATATTGATGATGCTTTTGTTTAGCAAGAAAAATTACAAATTTATTTGCCAACATATTAAAAAAATATATATTTTTATGCAATAATGTCATTGATTCTTTCTAACACCTTCCTGGATGTCTCATCCTAGCTTATAACACAGTTAAGTACAAAGAATCCAAAAAGAACGCCTGGTAATTTGTAAAGAAAAAAACATTCAATTTAGAAACATCTAGAGAATTACTAGTCCTAATCCATTGTTTCGCGACAATTTTGTATTAAATTACGTTAGCAAACACAATTAAACAAATTCATGCAATCTTAACGAAACTCAAAATGAGTCACGTCTATTTTCACACATTTCATAAATTAAATAAGGATTAATATTATTTTTGTCTAAATTAATGTAAAATTTCTTTAAGTTTGTAAATATTTTTTTTGAATTGCTAAAAATAAATGTTGTTTAACATCCTCGATGTACTGTACATGAGACTAAACGATTCCGAAACATTAGATCCAAAATAAAATCTTTAAATATATGTTGAACTAATTATTAAAAGCAAACAACCAGGCTATAAATTGAGAAGCTATAAACATTTAATTTAACACCAAAACGTTGGAAAATTTATTAGACTTTTATAAGATAGCCAGAACACGCCGGGTTTAAGATGAACGATCATAATATGACCACTAATTAATAATATATATATAAATACATAATATTATTAATTTGTGATTCTGCATGATTCATCTGTATATTATTTAGTATACCACAAACTAAAACGAGATAGATCATACGAGATAGATATATACACAGACTAAAACGAGATAGATCATACGAGATGCGAGCTTTAATATAATGTTCCAAAGAATTTTTTGACCCATATATTATTAAAGCTTTATATATCTGGCTTGTTCGTCCGAATCCGGAGTATGCAAACCCTGTTTAGTTACCATTTTTACCGCCATTATATCGATAAATTTGAAGCAATCCAAAAAACATTTCTTTGTTTTGCCCTCCGTATCTTACCTTGTTCTAATCCTATTCTACCTACGAATACAAACTGATTAAAACTGATTTAATTAAATTCGTCGGAGTCCCGAAGAAATGTAGCTGATATTGTATTCATATAGTTCAAGTTTTCAATGGATTTCACTTTGGTTTCAATTGATTCACAGTAGACTATTAAACGACTGATCAGCTTCCATTTGAATACAAGTACTCGATTTCGATCGAAAAATGTCTCTAATTTGATATTTAACCGAACTAACTTCGGGAAATATGAATCAGTTAATAGAATGGTTAATATAATTGATTTTTCCTTTAACAAATTCAAGTTAAAGAAATCTTTACAATTTTTCGTTTGACTAAGTACTAAGATATTATAACATACAGAATATAATGTTCTTGGAATGGTTAGTAATTCTAATTTTAATTTCAAAATTTTTAATTGAGTTTTTTTTTTGTGATATAGCTTTTTGATTTAAACATAATAAATAAATAACTAAAATAAAAAAAAACAAGAGATAAATAAAAAATTAAGATGGTTGCACGAAGTTGAGGACAACTGTCGAACAATTGCAATTAACGCATTTTATATAGACCAATTTATAGATATAATGATCCATTGATACTTATAGATAATTATGAAAAAAGATTGTGTATAAAAGAACAAAACTTTTTTGGAGCAGTAGCACCAATAGATGATAACGATAAAGTAATTGAAACTCTAAAACTAATTCGTAAAATGAATGGTTAATAAATAAAATTAAAAAAAAAAAAATCAGATTAATAAAATATAAGTTTTTCCAAAAGTTTGAAATTGTATAAATGACTCTGAAATTAATTAGTTGACATTATTTTTGATAGACCTCAAAATTTATAATTAAATATTGTAATTATTTCAACCAAACCTGTCTAAATCAACTTAAACATTATTCACTGTAATTTGAAATTCTTGAAAACCACAATCCTCTTCAAGCCTTCAAATTTATTAATTGTGAATTTTCAAAACATTTATAAAATATTTATTTTAAATGTAATAAAAAAAAATTAATTTATGTATATTTTTTTTAATTTCAGATTATTAACAACTTATAAAAATAAATAAATAAATAAAAAAAAATTAATAAAACAATTCAAAAGCTACATAATGGAAACATATACAAGAAGTCGAACAAGCCGATATGTAATTGATGATGATTTTAGTAAGTATATCTGAATGAAAATAAATAGCTATTTATTTCAAATTTTAACTTAAATTTAATTAGTTGTTTTAAGCTTAATTTCTAAATATGTACTATATATTAATGTTCCCGTTAATTATGATTTATTTATAAAATAAATTTATGTGATTATAAATTTTTTAAATATGAAATATTAAAATTTCCATGTAATTTTACTTTTAATAAAAAGAACAAGTTCGATTTATTAATTAATATTGATACATAGACATTTTATGTCACCATTGTATCTATAAATATTATTATATTTAGTTAGAATGTTAATCGTTCAGTCTAGAAATTATAAAAATAAACAATTTGATCATTTTAATGTGCTTCTATTTTATTTATCCCATATTTTTTTACTTCTTTAGTGAGCAATTTTTTTTGTACTTTTGTATTACCTATGTCGCACATAGCGTTAACAATTCATTTTTAAATATTTGACAACACCATGATTCAACGCCGTAAAATATACAATTGTATATGAGTTCTTACTTCTATTTTTTATTTTTTGTTTATTGATATTTAATTTTAAATGTTTCCAGTATTCACCATCGTTTTGCATATTTTTTATTTTCGGCTTAAGAACTTGCTAAAATTTTAATATTTTTTGTTGTGACCCCACGTCGTTCATCTTGTATATTATATATTAGTTTTTAAAAATATGTAGATACCTTTATAAAATATATTTATCATTATCATTATGTTTCTGTTTCATAAAACATTAATCACAGAATTTTTCAGAATTAAGGTTTGCATAATTCTACAATAACAACACTGATCAAAATGTTAAATAATATTGATAATCAATTAATCCCATCAACTATTTTTTTTTATAGTTAAAATACTTTACTAATCATTTAACGTTTTTGAATTTGAAATCGATTGATTTAGGAACTGTATTTTCTTGTTTAATTGCCCTATACAATTGTAATACATATATCCTGGAACTAGATTCAGCGTATATCGTGGAATTAGTTTTTCAATAAAAAATTTTAATGATTTTTGTGTAACTTATTTGATATTTTTGATTTATATTTTCGTACAGAAATATGGATGATTAGTTATTTCAACATATATCATATTCATATAAATAACAACGGTATGGATGGGCATTACCTTATTTCCTAAACTTGAAAACTTTTGAAACAAAAGTATACACGAATAAATTTAAAATTTACAAATTTATTTTCTTTCTGTCAAAAATTCAACCAATCAAAACATCTCTTGCTTCAAAATTTTTTCATTGGTTAAAATTTTGACAGCTGCGTAATTAATTCTGTAGAAAATAAATTTAAAAATTTTGCTTTGCATTATAAGAACTGATTTCTATAAAAAAAAAGGCGTGTTCGTAGTAGTCGCGCCTGCGCAACAAAAAAGATTTTTTGTTAGTAGTTGCATATCGTCAAAAATTCTGCGCAGATCAAAAGCAGGCGCTTGTGTTCATAGTAATCGGTGTCGCGTCAGCATCGGGCAGATTGTGCAGATATTTTAGTGAGCCTGCTTTAGAATGATTTTTAAAGTGCATATATTTAACATTTAATATTTAGGTAAAAAATAAAAATTAATTATTAAAATAAAATAAATGTGTTCATAATAATAATATATTATATTTATTAAATAATAATTTTAATATATAAATAATATATATTAAAATATAATTAATATTTAAAAAAAATATATATATTTAAAAAGTATTTATAAAATATATTTAAAAAATATATATAAAATATATTAAAATATTTTAAATATATATAAAAATATATAATAATATAATTATAAATAATAACTATATGACTATATAAACGAATTGTGCATGTGCGGCCTCTAAGAACAAGAATGATGGCTAAAAAATTTTCTGCGCGCCTGCCCAAGTTTTTTTGTTCAGAGTGACGGAGAAAAAAATCTGCAAAGACACCGACGCATATTTTACTGTAACTACGAACACGCCTAACGTTGCGTAACTCAAATAAACAATTATGTAATACAACCGATTAAAATCACTTAAAGAGCAGTTTTTTTCTTATTTAATATCGTAATAATTAGTAATTAAGAAACTTTATTAAAAAATATTTAATTTCCATTTTTTTTTATTTTCAGTTCCAAAAGTAACCGTAGATGGTGAACCACATGAAATTATGACATTAGTAGCTGGAGTTTCTGGAATTATTGCAGCTTTCATTGTTCTTGCAATATTAATGGTATTCATAGGCTGTAAAAAATCACAACGGTAATTACTATTTTCAATTTTCAATCGAATAAATTTACATACATATATTTATGAAAATGGTATAAAAAATGTTTAATTTTTATTTTTTTTTAGACCAAATCAACAACCACCTACAGATGATGATATGCTAGAGAAAGGTGATATAAAAATTGAGAATCTACATAAAAACTACCCATTGGTTTTAGATTTGAAAAGTTTTAATACAGAAAAACCAGATACAGTTAATAAATTTCTTGAAGTCCCACAAATTTTAAATTGTAATAGTCTACCATTAGGTGAATTTAATAAAGCTTTTAATCTTGATGATATTGATGGTGATACAAATAAAGTCTCAATTCCATCGGTTATTATTGAAAGATTTTAAATTGAAACAAATTAATGCGATTAAATCGTAGTAAAATATGAAAAGTGTATTTATAAAAATATTAGAAACGATGTGTTCTTTTAAAAAGAATTCATTTATTTGCACATAGAATATATTATATTGTACTTGGATGTGAATGTGTCTTAAGCTACGAGGTTACACTGAAAGTTTTTAGTTATAATCACTGAAATAACAATATAACAATGATAATAATATGCATAATAGAATTGAAAGTAAATGAAAAAGACTGATTAATTTTGAAAATTTTTGGAATTGATTGCAATAAAAAAAATTTGATAAGCTTTAATGTACTATTTTAAATATTTTAATCAATATAAAAAGTGATATTATTTAATTAGATTGAATTTAGTAATAATAATTATATTAAAATCTTGATGGTAAATAAATATTTGTTATTTTTAAAAGTTTTATAAAGAATTTTTGAAATAAATATTTTATTAAAATTTTAAGACGTTAAATTGTATTTTTTTTTTTCATTAGTAAAAATGTCAATGATTATAATTTTTCATATATTTTGATGTCCATTCAATTGAAAAATAGATAACTAAAAAAATATATAAATAAATAAACAGATAAGTTAAAATGAAAGTAAGAAAGAATTGAATTGGATTGAATAAAGTTCATGTCGGACCGCTGAACCTTGTTAGGGTTTTCAAACCATATACTATTTTTTTTATTTTCGAGAGTATTTAACTCCCCGATACAATGTATACTAAGGGCGGACAGGCCCCAAACACTGAGTGACGTCTTGCCATCACAGGAAGATGTAGGTACACAACTGTACTGGTCGGTCCGTCAAATAAGTACTTATGCGTCAGTCGGGATTGTCCTATCCTCAGTCTTGTAATTATACATCCGTTCTTTCGGCTTACAGAATCAATGCTTTTCCAGACTGCAGTTGACCTTCCTATTTGTTTTAGTTTATTAGTCGTGGGTTCGTTATTCCATCTTAAAATGCAAAAATTTATGTGAAAAGGAAAGGAAGTTTTCTAAGATCAGTTTTGCTCTAATGATATATAACAGAGCAGTTGCAAGAACGAGGTGTAGGACAGTTTGATCCTCTTTCTCATCTTTACAGCAGGATATGCAAAAATCATTTGTGGGAAGTCCAAACCATTTTGTATGTTTATCAATAAGACATTGTCAATTAAAAAAAGTAAACGACTGAAAATCTTTAATTAATTTTCGATTTATGTACATATGTATGTAAGTACATATATCAATTTTAATTTTTGGTACAGGATTGACTTAATGATATTATAAACGATTTTTTTTTAATACATAATTTATTTAATCAAATTTAAAAAATTTTGAAAAATATTTAAAACTCATATAAAATTTTATAAACCAATACAGAAATTTTATTAAACTCTCTTAAAATAGTCATAATTGTATATGTAAATGTATACGTGTGTGTATATTGTATGCTATATTTTGAATAATTGATAAATAATTAAAAAGTTTTTCCACTTGAAGAATCACGACCTAATGTCATTGCTAATATAGCCATACGAATATACATACCATATTCAGCTTGACGGAAATACGCAGCTCTAGGATCAGAATCAAATTCTGTACTTATTTCAAAAACTCTGGGTAAGGGATGCATTACAATTGTTCTTCTATGGGCGTGTGCCATTAACTCTGGTGTAACTACAAAATGTCCACAAGCCTAGAATTTAAATTAATTATTAAAATATATTAAAATACGATATATGTCATTTTTTTTTTTGCAAAAATATTCCGTAATCATTTAAATACCTTTTGATATTGTTCTTCTGTTGAGAACCGTTCCTTTTGTATTCTTGTCATATAAAGAACATCGCTATTGGGAAGTGCTTCTTCAATTGTTCTAAATGTTTTCTGAGTAATATCTTTTGAGCTGACAAATCTAGTTATATGATCTGGCATTCCTAAATTATCTGGGCTGACATATTGCAATTGAACATTGTATAGTGTAAGAAGTCTAGCCAATGAATGTACAGTTCGACCATGTCTTAAATCACCTACCATTGTTATCGTTAAGCCATTAACAGTACCAATTTCCTCACGAATGGTAAAAATATCTAAAAGTGCTTGAGTAGGATGCTCACCAATACCATCACCAGCATTTATAACCGGTTTTCGAATATGATTTGCAGCTCGCTAATTATGAAAAAAAAAAATATTAAATTTGTATTGCCATTTTTCCAGCCAGAAAAATTACTTACAGCAACAGCTCCAGGTTCAGGATGTCTTAAGACAACAACATCTGAATAACCAGCCATAACATAAACACTATCTTCTAAGGTTTCACCTTTCTTAGCCGAAGAACTAGTTTCGTCCATATAAATTACTTTACCACCTAAGCGTTGCATTGCTGCTGCAAAACTACAGCATGTCCTTGTACTTACTTCATAAAAAATTGATGCCATAACTTTGCCCCTTAATATATCATCAAGAGGGCGATCTTTATAAACTTGTCCCTTAAAGATTTGTGCTAAATTAAAAATGTCATTAAGTTGTTCTTTTGTGAACATATCAACTGACAAAATATGTTTCCCTAATAATGTTGTGCTTGATGATACAACGGTAGCCGCTGTACTAGTTTGCTGAATCAGTTCTTTTAATCTTTTATTAGTTGAATCTAATCGACCACGTGGCATTGGAGATATTGGTCTTGAATTTGATTCTTCAGCAAAATGTACATTCAATTTTGGTAAGGGTTCTGATAATAATTTGGTAAATAATTCATTTGTTTTTAAATCAGATTCCAAATCGGAATTTCGTGAAATATCAATATTTTGAAAACCATTTTGTATATCAGTAACTTGTTTGTCTAATACTTCAACTGAATTATGCAATTTACGATAATGTGGACTACGTACATTTTGACCGAATCCTGGTGGAATCAAAACTTGTCCATCAACAAATGCAACCTCACCACGTAAAACAACACGATGAACACGTCCTTTAACTTTAATGCCAGCAAATGGAGTCCATTTTGCCTTAGAATATTGAGTTTCTTTTGGAATCTGCCATTCTTCATCTAAATCCACTTCAATATAAGTATTTCCTTGATCTGGAAGATTGAAAATTCGTTTAGGATTTCTATGGAATTTATTTGTAATGTCTTCAATTGTTAGACGACCGTCGCCAACAGCATTCAACAGTAAAGGTAAAATTGTTTCTAAACCAGGATAGCCAGGCGGTGGATTTTCAGAACTTTTTTCAATAACAGTATGGGGTGCATGATCTGTAGCAAATATATCAATATCTTTTATATTATCCCATAATGCTTGTTGATCTTCAGGACTACAAAGTACTGGTCTTACTTCGGCCCATCCTTTTCCAATACGTTCAATATCATTTGTCGATAAGAATAAATGATGGGGACACACTTCACATGTCACCTTAACACCACGTTCTTTTGCAGCTTTAATTATCATGATTTCTTCTTTTCTCGCAATATGACAAATATGAACAGATCTGTCAAATAAATATGCCAGCAATATCATAGCACCCATAGTTTGACGTTCGGCATGACAAACAAGTGGTGCTCTTTTTGGCCAATTTTGTATATGTTTTTCCCAAATTGTCATATCTGTCATTTTTAAAGTACTAAATGTATCATTTAGATACATTTTTAAACCAACCGATTGCAATGCCAATTCATGGATTTGATTGAAATTTGTATCAGTTGCACCCACATAAATTCCATAATCACAAAGTGCACTTACTTTTGCTAAATCTTGAACTAAATTAAATGTAGTACGATCGGTAATTGATGGATTTGTATTTGGCATTGCTAATATCATTGTTACACCTCCAGCTAATGCTGCAGCCGTTCCACTTACAAAATCTTCTTTATGCGTTGCACCTGGTTCTCTTAAATGAACATGCACATCAATGAAGCCTGGTAATTTAACGATTTGTCTTGATGTCATACAATCGGTATGAGTTTTCATATGTGGTGCACGACCAATTAAACGCATAGCTTCCACCAATAGTTTTGAACATTTAACATCAGTAACTAATGGAATAGAATAATCGACTGCTAATCGGCGTGTTCGATATCCATGGGTCATAAATGATGAAACTCTATACATATTAAAAATAAATAAATACATAAATAATTATTTTCAAAATTGCAAATAAATTATGTAAAAAAAATCAGAAAAGCACCTTCTTGCTCCACCGCCTCGCATTGGTAAATTAATAACCATATCAAATTGTTTGTTAGCCAAAAATTCCGCTAAATGTTGAAGTTCACCGTTATCATCTTTTGAATCATCTGTTGTAGATTTATCAAATGTCCATTGAACTGATTCTACCTATCGAGGTTGAATTTAAAATTGTAAAATTTATTAAAAAAATGTTCAACTACTCCTAGTGTCCAATACTGCAGTCAATCAGTTTTACATACATCCATATATATATTACAATAAACTCACACTAATTCAATTATTTACATGGATAAATTACGATATTATATTCGATATATAAGATCTCAAAAATTATAAATTAATTATGTATTCGCTAGATAAATGCATTTATCAAAATTGATATCAAAAGATAAGTTTTTTGTTTTGTTTTTTTGATAAAATCATGAACTGTACGGGTAGATTCATTTTATATTGATTAGGTTTGGTTCTCTTAGAATTTGAAAGTTTCAGGTAATTATGCATATGTAGAGCTAGAAAATTGCCATTTTGTATCTTCACCTGAAGAAAAACATACCCGTGACCTACAAAAAAATATAGAACGTTGATGAATGCCAGTAATTAGATAGTCTTTTGGCCAAAGTAAGTAAAAATTAACTCGAAACAGTATTTCAAAACGAAAACTAATAGTTAGAACCGAACTCATAATCAATTGAGTCATTGTCATCAAACACTCGGTGGGAAAAAAAATTTAATAATTTTTAAGTTTATTTTAAATAATAAGTATATACCTACTTGTAGGACTATATTTTAATAGTATTAAGATTGCCCCAATACATGATAAATGCTTACTATTTTCAATTAAAAGTATATCTAATAAATAACATCAAAATGATTTCTTTATCAATTTACCTATCAAAAAAAAAAAAACAAAAAAAAATCAAAACACAAAAAAGAATAATTTTAGGTAAACGAGCACCAGTTTTTTAAATAATTCACAGTTTAGTCATTATATAAAATCGGTTGAAATCGGTTCGGAATTTCTACTTTTAAAACTTTCAAATCACCATACAAATTTTTATCCATTATTCAAAACGATAACGTGATAAAAATAAGCCGTATATAATTCCGGAAATAATAAAAAAAAAATCCACTTCAATTTCCACAATAAATTCAATCCCTATTTTAAAATAATTTACAAAAATATGATTTATTTTTTTTTCTTATTACAAATTAACAATTGTTAAAATTAAAATAAAATAAAAAACAAAAAAAAAACTTTCGAATTCGAATTTATTAAAAAATGGGACAATCAAAATCAAAACCAAAAAAACCAAATAACGCTGTTGACAATTTAGTGTATCTTGAACAAAAACAAAAAAAAAAGTTAATTGAAGATGAAAAACGCCGGAAACGTTTGGAAAAACAACGTGAAAAATTAGAAAAAAAAAAATTAAAACAAAAAAAGGATGCGGTAAAGAAAAAAAATAAAAAAAATGGTACTTCGAATAACAGTGAATCAAATTCATCAGTAGCAACAGTAAATTATAAAGTTGCATTTCGAATGGAGGATTATGATAATGAAGTTGCATTGAAATTAGATGAACAAGTTGCAAAAATTTTTGCACATTTCTGTTTAAATCAAATCGTTTTGGGAATACAGTTTTTTGGAAATTATCAGAGGTAGAAATTTTAGTATGCATACTATAATAATTAATATACTTATAAAAAATAATATTTTATACTGTTATTTTGATTATTGTCCAAAATTTTATTTCTTAAAGTACATTTTGCATGCTTTTCATATCGACAATGTCTTGTACTCGTAAGATATTGACTATAAAATATCATAATTTTTAATTTAACTGATAAACGCAACGTCATTAGGTAAATATGTACACAGAATGTTTCGAGAATAACTCGAAAAATACGTGAAAAATATCCGAGTATCGGCGGCTACAATTCTCAGTGATGTTGCGTTGGCATCAATTGAATTAAACCGTTATTTTGAACAATTATTAGGAGTGCAATAAAAAATGCAAAGTATTTGTAGAATAATCTGCAATAGCTTCAGGGGTAATTGGAGATTTCGAAACAAACAAAATATTATAATATATAGAAGATAGATATATTCTGAACCATTTAGGATTTTTGGATACTTAAAAATTTATAAGCTGCTAAAAGATTTTGAACTAGATTTTTTACTTATAAAGTCGTAACCATATAAAACAGAACAAAATTAGAAAGATATTTTAGAGCTGATCAATGTCCTCCTCCATAGCATTTTCGGCAATTGGGTGTCTTTGATAAGGAGTATTTATTTCCAAAAGTCAAATATTATTAAACAAAATATCACTTCTCGTGAAAAAAAAAACCGTAAAGATGGAAAATAAATTAGTTTTGGTTTATTGTGATTTTTCATTCATCAACACTCATCAACATCTTAACTGAGATTTATATGATTTATTTCCAAACCATCGATGGTATTGAATTAATATTGCAAAAATTCATTGCTCTTAGAATGCTGAGAGACCGATTGGCATAAGAGATGTTCTTCATTTACACAAACTTTCGTGCTAGTACTTAACATTAATTTTTTGGTTAATACAAAATAATATTTAATATATTTTTTTTTATCAATTTAAATTTAAAAACGTTAAATGAAAAAACTTTAGTAAAGGATTGTGATGGTGTTTCTATTATCAAATTTGAACATCAATTCGATAAAAATTTTTGCATTTCATTATTAAAGAATTGATTGTGTGATTGTGTGATTATACATATAAATTTATTGTTTTATTAAAATTTTACTATGTTTTTCACTAATTTTTATTTTGTTGTTTTCATCAAATATGGTGGTAATGAAAACTGATGTTGATGATGATAATGATAGTAATGACGAATTTGACAATGAATTCGGCGAATTCGAAGTTTTTTTTTTATTATTATTATTATCAAAATATTTTCTGTTTTGGTTTTTTATTGTGTTTTGATTCTTAAGGTAGAATTTTAAATATTTAGGATGAATCTTTGGAAATTTAGGATGGTTGGAATGTGACGTGTTTTTTTCTTTATAATTTTTTGCTTATTTTTGTATTTAATTTGTTAATCGTCAGGTGATGAGATAATAAAATAAAAAATATGTACTTTTAAAAGGATAAAACAGATCATATTAGTTAGTGTTATTAAAGTATATTATAAATGTATGTAATAAAGTAAAATAATTCTTAAGCAATTTCTAAATGATAAAATCACATTTATAAATTTAAAATATGTAATTGTAAAAAAATACACGATAACAAAATATATATTGAATCTTATCAGATGGTTAAACTTAATGATATTTAATTAATTTCGTTGTTGTAAATCGATTGGAGTAATAATAAATTTTTAATTGTACGTGATATCAAGTTTTTGCTTCAACAATGTCGAAATGATGTAACATACCGGAAGAAAAAAATAAAGGTTAAATTTCTTTTATAGGCGTCCTGACGGGTAGTATAAATTATTAACAAAGTTTTAAGTATTAGAATTACTTAAAATTTTTAAATATCAGATATTGAGTAGATAAATGTTTTTAATTTATCCACAAAATAGTTTTAAACGCAATTTATAAATTAAAATCGACATATAACTGGTAAATAACGAATTGGAAACAAGATATTTGTAAAAGAACTGTTTTTATTGGTTTAGACTGGCTGAATACTAAATATTTTAATTTACTAAATATTATAATTTACTAAATATTAAATTAAAGTTTACTAAAGTTTAAAAATTTTGATTGAAATTTTATAAATTGATGTTTTAGTGAAAAATCAACTGGATACGAACGAATTTTAAGAATTGAAGCTGAAAAAAATCAAAATTTGGACAAACATTCTATATTATTACCTAACGCACTTGATGAATCCGTTCAAAATAGAATTCAATATAAATCCAAGTAAGTATATTACATATGTATGTATATATTAAATTTATATTTGCAAACTTTAATTATTATCATTTCACTTTTGTAATCGATAGTGGATTATAAAATTCTGGTGTGAAAAGATAATGAAGTTTGTACAATAAAAATGTACTTAACCTTTGTTTATTAACTTACGCTCATAATATCTATATTGTGTAAATACAATTTCTTTTCCTTTTTTTTTTGTTATTTTAAGACATGGACCTGATAAAAATGAACTAACACAATTACAATTACAAACAATGTATGTAATATTTGAAAATGTTGAAATTTCGAAACCCGATGATGCAAATTATGACTCAATAAATCCAATTTGTAAAGTAGATATTGATACAAATATTGGAAATTCGAAAAAGTATAAAGGTTACTTAAGATTACGTTTACGTGAAACAAATTCCAAAACACAATCAAAACATAATTTTACAAAAGATTCAAATAAAATATCAGAATCCAGTATTGACTCGTATTTTGATAGTAGTATTTACAATCGTGATAACAACAAAAATGAATTAAAATTACCAAAAGATGAACCTCAATATGATACAATCAAAGTAACTAGAGATTCAAATAGTAGTGGAATTGATGTATCAGGTAAGAAAAATATAATAAAATCAATTGGATAAAATGTGAAAAGTAAAAATTATTATATTTTTAGGTTCAGAATACGCTTATATAACAAGTTTAAATACTCATCAGCCCCTAAATGAATTATCAGTATCAAAGAAATTAAAATTAGAAAGTTTTAATTCTAAAGTTGTACCTGAATCGTGTATTACCGTTGTTGAATATTATTCAGATGAAGCTTATGTTGATGGTGATAATGAGGTTGATAAAGATAATGATGATGAAGATGAAAGTAATCCATCAGATTCTGAAGCCGATATAATTGAAATAAAATACTTAAACTCAAAATCATTTTTTTGTTACTTTGTAACAGTTCTGAAAGATTATCTAGCACAAGACTTAGATTTACGTGATATTGAATTTGATAGGGCAACATGGAAAGGTGCTTCAATATTTACAAAATCCTATGAAATTATTCCAGCAATACATGTTCGTTGTTGGCCTGATTGTGCATTTGAATGGAAGAGAAGAATACGTTCAATATCAAGAAATCCATTAAATGGACAACCATTACAATGGCCAACACAAGAAATGATTAAAAAAGTTGAAAGTTTTGGTTGCCATGTCATACCAATGGGATATGCACCAAAAACAAAAAAAAATATACATCGTGAATTAGAATGGAAAATTGTTTTTCCAAAAGCAGAAAGATTTTTGGAATCATATTTGACTGATACTCAAGTTAAAATTTTTATGATTTCTAAAATTCTTATAAAAACTTTTCTGGAACAGAAAAAGGATATTTTTATGTTTACAATGGATCATTTGAGAATGCATTTATTTTGGGAATGTGAAAAAAATTATGGAGCGTGGCCTGAAGAATTTTTAGGTGAAGTTTTACTAAGATTTTTACATTCTTTTTTGGATAGAACTCGTTCAAAATGTTTACCAGATTATTTTATAATATCAAGAAATTTATTTGAATGCATTCCTGAAAGTACTTTAGTTCGAATTCATCAAATTATTTCACAAATCGTTCAAAATCCTGTAATGCATTTAATAGCTGCATACCGAAATTTAGAACAACTAGAACCATTTTTTCCAAAATTAAATTATAAAAAGTTATATATGATTATTACAGTTGAAAATCCCTTAAATTTACTTGACCAATTAGATACTTGTGTTCGACGTAATCAAACTCTAATTCAAATGACAGCAGATGATAATAATGATAAAAAAAAAGATGATTATATTTTAGGTGATAAAAATGGTTTAAATTCTGATGAGGAGGATGAAGGTGTAATTGGTTTCTCTCATAAAGTAGAACGAAAGCGAAAAAGTAAAAAACCAAAACGTTTAAAATCGCGTGAAAGACAACAGAGTATTAGAAAAATAATAAATGTTAAATCAATTAGAAAGCAATCAGTAGATTCTATTGACTTACAACAGGTAAAACAAAATTATATTTATTAAATAAATAATTTCGATTCTAATGTTATTTTAAAATTTTAGTATGTATTTTCAAAGAATCTGGATGAACTGAAACGGGTTAGAATAAAAAATATTCCAATACTTGATGATATTCGACGTTCATTAACAGTTGAAATGTTTATTAAGCAATTTATTCACCAAGCGAAAACATCGTACGATCATAAATCTTTAGATAAAGCTAGAATTTATTTAAATCAAGCAGGTCGCCTTTGTACTTTAATGGCAAAATATGGCAGTGAAGAAAACGCAAATACATTTATAAATAAAATTGAAAAAATGAGATCCAGTTTTGGTTCTTTGTCACAGGCATATATAGGTTCTGAGCATCCACCAGCACTACCTGAAAGAACAAGTTTAGAACCAGTTAAATCTTTTAGATTAGGAGATCGTCCCAATTTATCACCAGTGGTTACATTAAGAAAACAACCAAATGACATATACGTTACAGATTCGACACAAAGAAATGAAAAAGTCAGATCAGTACATTTCAATGTTGCAAATTCATTTGAACCAAGATCTTTTTCATACGAGGCTGATGTACATACACCAAATATATTAAGAATAAATAGTAGAGATGACTCTAAGCAAAATAAATTAAAGAATAATACGCATAACGAGGCTGGTTCGAACAAAATTTCAAAAATAAATAGTTTTAATAAATTAAATTTAGCTGAAAAACATGTTACAATTGAAACAAAACCAGTGACTATTAAATTAAGTAATAGTATTAAATCTAAAGATAAAATTAAAAAACAAGTATCAATGGAAGAGAATACTCCACGAAAAAGTATTTTAAGAGTAACTAATAAAGAAATTTCAACTGAGAAAACATCAAATAATATACAGAAACAATTCAGTAATAATTCAAACTCTAGTCCGAATGAATTAAAAAATAAATCCGTGAAATATCATCCTGATGTCAGTGATAATCAATCTAAAGATTCTAGTGTAAGTTCTGTTTCCACTACAAGTGAAATTGAAGAAAATACCGAAGGGTTACCGTATAAAGAAATTTTTGAGCGTCGAAAAAATTTAATTCATAGAAAATTAGTCTCAAGTTTAATAATACAACAAAATGAATATTATTCCAGTAGTGATTCTGACCACGATTATGGTAATTCAACCGATTTATAACTATTAGCTTTTGTAAAAATGATAATATATTTATATTGTAATATAGTAATTAATTTGTATAGATAATTTTGTAAGTCTCATGGTGATTTAAATTCATTAACTTTTTTAAGAAATAAAAAAAATTAATTGTATCCGTATAAGTCAATATTATCTGTTATTTTTATTAAATTGTAACATTTTAATAAACCAATCGATTGCTTATTGGATACTCCAGAATAAGTAATCGAACATTGTAAGTTTGACAAATAATAAATTTGTTTAAAATTTTAATAATAGATCGTACATAACTAGAACAGAAAGTACACTTATTATTTGCTCCATTAAGAGTTTTATGATTTTGAAAATATAATTTACTTAATCTTCAATCAATATTACAATATCAATTTGGTTTTAATAAAATTAAAAATACTTACATCAACACCATGTTCAGCATAAAAATCACCAGTTCCCATTGAAGCATACAATTTGTAACCCATTTTAGCAAGATCTCTTATGGAAGGAAGTAATTCAACTTTATGCTAAAAATGATAATTTGTTTATTATATTTTTTCTTATTATTCAAATTACCAATTATAATAGATAAACTTACTTTAAAACTACCGATAGACAACAAAATTGCTTTCTTAGGTATTTGAAATCCTGTAGACATCATTGCTTTTAAATATGCTTCATATCGATTATCACCGAAACAAGCAACTTCACCTGTTGAAGCCATTTCAACGCCTAATTGGACATCTGCACCTGCTAATCTTGAAAAACTAAATTGTGGAACTTTAACTCCAACTTTTCCACAACCATGTAATACATCAACTGGTTCAACAACCATTCCAACTATCGCACGAGTAGCTGTTGCAACAAAATCATGATTTAAAGTTTTTGACACAAATGGAAATGATCGAGAAACTCGTACATTACACTCAATAACTTTTAATTGATTATTTTTTGCAATTAATTGCATATTAAATGGCCCCGTTACATCAAGTAAAGCTGCTAAATCTCTTACAATTCCTTTAATTTTATCTAAAGTTTCAGCATTTATATCTTGGGGTGGTGTCACAAGTGTTGCGTCACCAGAATGTACACCAGCATTTTCAACATGTTCTGATACAGCCATGCAAAGAATTTCTCCATCAGCAGCAACAGCATCAACATCTATTTCTTTTGCCTCTGTTAAAAATTTCGAAATAACAACCGGATGTTCTTTACTAAGAGAAGAAGCTTGATTTAAATATGTTTCTAGGTCTTGATTTGAATATGCAACATTCATTGCGGCTCCTGATAAAACATATGATGGTCTAACTAAACATGGATACCCAACTTCATCACAAAATTCGATTGCTGACTTTAGATTCGTTAATTCTTTCCATCTAGGTTGTAAAATACCTTTACGATCTAACATACGAGAAAATTTGAAACGATTCTCAGCACTATCAATCGATTCAGGAGAAGTACCAAGAACTTTTGCTTGTTGACGATGTAAATCCATTGCAATATTATTAGGAAGCTGACCACCCATTGATAATATAATACCTTCAACATTCTCAATTTGATAAATATCCATTACAACTTCAAAAGAAATTTCCTCAAAATATAAGCGGTCACACATATCATAATCGGTTGAAACAGTTTCTGGGTTATAATTTATCATTATGGTAGACCGACCTAGTTTTCTAAGTTCTCTTAAACAACCGACTGCACACCAATCAAATTCAACTGATGATCCAATGCGATAAACACCTAAAAATATATTATTTTTAAATTTTATGTAATTTGGTAGATTCTTTTTAAGAATTAAGAAGTAACACTCACCTGATCCTACAACAATTGTGAATCCTCCTGGAAATTCTAAATCATTAGAATCTGCATTATAAGTTAAATAGAGGTAGTTTGTGGTTGCAGGCCATTCTCCAGCTACGGTATCAATTTGCTTAACGAATGGTATAACTTTTAAATCTTCTCTTTGTTTTCTGACAACCAAATCCGTAACTTTAATGGCAGATGCAATTTGTTTATCAGAAAATCCTAATTTTTTTGCTTCTAGAAACATATTACGATCTAAATTATTTCCTTGCTCTTCCAAAAAATTTAAGTAGCCGATAATATTTTTCATTTTATTTAAAAACCAGCAATCAATTTTAGTCAACTCATAAAGTTTCTCAACGGTGTAATTTGCTTTAAGTGCTGCAGCTAATACAAAAATCCTTTTATCTGTAGCTTGAATTAACTCTTCTTCTCTAACTGGTTTCAAATATGGATCAAAACCATTCACAGTTTCGTCTACCATACGAAGTGCCTTCTGGAAAGCTTCTTCAAAATTTCTTCCAATAGCCATAGCTTCACCAACACTTTTCATTGAACTACCAATGTTTTTACTAACTCTCGTAAATTTAGCTAAATCCCATCTGGGAATTTTAACAACACAATAATCTAAACTTGGTTCAAAACAAGCCGTTGTAACACCTGTTACAGAATTTTTAATTTCTGGAAGTGGTACAGCTAAAGCGAGTTTAGCCGCAACGTACGCTAATGGATAACCTGTAGCTTTACTAGCTAATGCAGAACTTCTAGAAAGTCTTGCATTGACTTCAATAATATAATATTGTTCAGATTCTGGATTCAAAGCGTATTGAATATTGCATTCACCAACTACGCCAAAATGTCTAATCACCTTAAGAGCCGTTGAACGTAACATATTGTATTCACGATTGGATAATGTCTGCGAGGGAGCAACAACAATACTTTCACCAGTATGTATGCCTAAGGGATCCAAATTTTCCATATTGCAAACTGTTATGCAATTATCGTAAGCATCTCGTACAACTTCGTATTCCACTTCTTTCCAACCCCGTAGGGATTTATCAATTATTAGCTGATTAGAATGAGCAAAAGCTTGTTGAGCTAGTTCTTGCAATTCTTTTTCATTATTAGCAAATCCAGAACCTAAACCACCTAATGAAAAGGCCGCTCTTGCCATTACCGGATAACCTAATCTTTTAGCTGCTTCAAGAGCTTCTTTGACCGAGTAAACGGCTTCGGATGGTGCTACTTTTTCACCAATTTCCCCCACTCGCTCTGCAAAGATTTTACGATCCTCAGTTTCTATTATAGATTGAATTGGTGTTCCCATTATTTTTACATTATATTTTGCAAATATTCCAGAACGTTCCAGTTCAACACCACAATTTAGAGCAGTTTGGCCACCAAAAGTTAAAAGGACCCCATTAGGACGTTCTGCTTTGATTACTTGTTCAACATACTCTGGAGTCAATGGCAAGAAATAAACTTTATCAGCCAAGCCAGTTGAAGTTTGAACAGTCGCAATATTTGGATTTATCAATATCGTTTGAATTTTTTCTTCTTTTAATGCTTTAATAGCCTGAAATAACAACATAGGTTAATTAACTAAAAATACAATAAATTATCTTACAATATTCTAAGATACCTGCGATCCTGAATAATCAAATTCTCCAGCTTGACCAATAGATAATCCACCGGATCCTAAGATTAAAATTTTTCTTGGTTTCTCAAAATTAATAAATTCGGGTTTTGGTGAATATTTTAATTTATCTATCAAAGAATTTTTAATACTCTTATGAAGCTTCCCACATAATTTTGCTCTTACAGCATCAAGAAATATGTCAAACAATAATTCTAAGTCTTCAGGTCCAGCAGTATGTTCCGGATGAAATTGTACTGAGAAATATGGTTTCTCCTTGTGTATAATACCTTCATTTGAATTGTCATTTACATTTGTAAAAAGTGATTCCCAATCATTAGGAAGATTATTCGCATCAACTGCGAAACCATGATTTTGAGATGTCATAAAGCAACGTCCGGTTCCATGATGAATACATGGTAAATTATGACCACGGTTACCATATTTCAATTTGTAAGTTTTGCATCCAATTGCAGATGCTAGGAGTTGATGACCCAAACAAATACCAAATATTGGAACAGTAGAAGTTTTTATTATCTTTTTAATTTGTTCAACTGTATCTCTACATACAACTGGATCACCAGGACCATTACTCAAAAATAAGCCGTCAAACTCTTTCGGATTTAAATTATAATTCCATGGTACAAGATCAACTCTTGCTCCACGTGACACAAAACAACGAATTTGATTTAATTTTAAGCCACAATCGATTGCGCAAATTCTTGGTGTTCCGCTAGCATTATAAGTAATAACTTTTTTAACTGAACATTCCTCCACTAAATTTCTAATATTTGGATCTGTCAATTTTAAATCGATTTTTGGATCCAATTTTTCAGAAATTATTTTACCCAAAATTGTACCATTTTCTCGAATTTTTTTCGTTAGAGTTCTTGTATCAATATCACTTATGCCGGGTATACCCTGATCTTCCATCCATTTTGATAAAGTTTGTGTTTGACCCCAATGTGATGGCGTCGAACATATTTCACCAACAACAAGTCCTGCAACTGAAATTCCATCAATCCATTCAAAATTTTTTGGTAAACCATATTGATCAATTTCATCAACAGATGGTACACCATAGTTTCCAATTAAGGGGTATGTTAGAACAAGAATTTGTGCACGATATGATCGATCAGTCATTGATTCTGGATATCCTACCATACCAGTTTGAAAAACAACTTCACCTTCGGTAGTTTTTTGTGCCCCAAATGATTTTCCTTCGAGAATAGTTCCATCTTCAAGGTAAAGATAGCATCGATCGGTTGACATTTTTGAATTTTGTATATAAATTTTAAAAAATCTGAATAAAAAAAATTTTTGTAATCTGAAAAGTAATTCAAACCTAAATGTTTCAATAAAAACTAAAATATAAAATTCAAATAAAAAATTATTTAACTTTCGATAGTTTACTATAGTTTATCAAAAATTTAGTGAACCTAGTTTGTATAAAATTTCAATAGACCGTATTCACCATTTCGTTGATCCTAAAACAAACTGTCTGGGATAATTTTGATCGTTTTTTGAATCTGATTAGGTCCTATTACCACAATGGTTAATTCTTCACAAAAAGAATTTTTAGAAAATTTTTACAGTTAGAAAGTTATAGCATAAAATATATGACTTAACAAAACTATTTTTACTTCGATTAATTTGACAGCAAACTTATTAAAATTATTTCTAAAATGAGTTCTAGTTCTTGTGATTATTATTTATAAGCGAACAATATATCAAAGAGAAATTCAAAAAAGATTAGTGGCCTATCGCAAATCTAACACATATTTACCTATATGGGAAAAAAGTTAGTAATTGAAAAATTAATTGATGTGATAAACATATCAAGCTTATGTGAAAAAAAGCTGATCGGTCTGAAGCTAGCCAAAACTTTTCAAATTATGGGCACACCACCCATTAAAAAAATATATGTGCTCCACTCGTACAAAAAACGAAACACTGGCAAAAGATAATTTTCAAATATTGAAAAATCTACTCACCAAATGTTTTGCAGAAAATGAAATACACCAAGCAAACTGTTGGTATCAGAACATCTGATAAACCTATATAAGTCTTCCAATTGTAAGATTCTCAAAAAGTTCTGGGTTTAAAGGAATATTACATATAGAATTTTAAATAGTATTTTTAATTGTTACAAAAATTCAGTGAAATGTACCGGCTTCTTCTGCCACAATCTGATCTAGATATTCAACAATTCTGTAAGATATGTTACACTGTTTTTATTTGGAATGCTCTTGCCAAACCTATACAAATCGAAAAATCAGCTGAAGAAATATAGAAAGGTAAATTAACTGATTGTTATGTGATTTCGAACCTAACAATTTAGAAACTACTTGATCTTATACCTGAATAATATCGAGCTAAGGCGCAGAAAACTAGAAATAATAAAATAAAAAAAAATAAGTAATACAGATATAATTATTAACTACATATTAAATAATTATATAATTTGTAAATTTTTACGTAACAATTGCAGCAAGTGCAACAAAATGGTTACTCTGTAAATTGACATGTAAATGAATTCATTTTTGAAAATTATATCGCTATGTAGTTAACATGCATGCAGTATTCTTAATCATTAATAATCAATGCTTATGTTTAATACAACTTTAGCTTTCTAGCCGTAATCATTTTTTAATACCTATTTTCTTTTTTCCAAAGTACATTATGTAAGGTATATACCGGGTGTTCCAGAGCATGCGTATCAACTTTTTAAAAGGAGAAGAGCCTTTATTTTAAAATTTAAAAAAAAATTATTATCTAAATCGAGAGTGCTCTATCGATTGGTGATATTTTCAACTTCCAGCAAATCGGTTTTTTAAGACCAAAAAATTGCCGAAATTGGCCGAAATCGAGATTTTCAAAATTATTTTATTTTCAGATTTGTTTAATTTTTTTAATTTTTGTTTTTTAGTTTAAATTTTGTAGGTACCCAAAACTGAGATAAAAAAAATATGCTAATATCAAAAACAAATATATTTATCAAAATGATTATTAATAATTTTGGTTTAACATAGGAAAATATGGTGGATTTTTGTTAATTTTTAAGAAGAAATAATGAGAAAACAAAAAAAAAATCATTTAACATAAGTTTCTTATTTTTTGTCCTAAAATCCAAATTTGCATAAAAAAGTACCCTTTCCCATTTAAAAAACTCGATTTGAGCAAATTTCGGCGATTTTTAGGGTTTTAGCAAACTCATTTGCGATCCTTCGCGAAAATTGAAAATATCACCAATCGATAGAGCATCCTCGATTTAGTTAATAAAATTTTTATTTAATTTTAAAATAACGGCTCCTTCCCCTCTTAAAAAGCTGATACGTATGCTCTTGAGCACCCGGTATATGCAAGTAATTAGGTACTAGAAATAATGAAACATTAAATTGAAAAAATCTGAGTTCGATTCAATAATATTTTACACAGTTATTTACAGTTAATTATCACGAAAATTAAATTAATTTAATTGTGCAATTAACTTTGGGTTCCACTATAGGTAGGTGCAATAAATTTTTTTCTAATTTTATTAAATAATTTTTTTTAAACGATAATTCCAATTTGTACATATTAAATAAATTTTTTTAATATTTTCAAAACGAAAATTGTTTAAATTATGTCGGTACTTCATAGTATACGCTACTTTGAATTAATACAAAAAAACAACTGTAAAATTTAATTTGCTTTTGTTATGAGTATGACCAATTTAAAAATAAAACAACAGCACCAACAATTATAGCAGATAATGTATATTCAAAAAAAACAAAATAACTTGAAATAATTTCGAAGTTATTTCATTCGAATCTAATTTCATTAGCCTGTAAAATCCTTTAAAAATTATTTAAGAAAAACAAAAACAAAAACTTCCATCAAAGATCAAACCCAAAAACAATAATGTTTTATTGTTATTTTTTTGTTTTCTTTTTTTATTTTTGAAAAGGTCAATGTACAAATCATATGTTTATATAATTGTTGTTTGTTTTGTATATTCAACAATGTATATTGTACATAACTTTCTATATTGTATTGTAATGTAATTCAAGGTTTGTTTTAAATAAACGTAAACCCTTGTGTTGTGTTTGGCTTGGCCTTCAAATATTATTTATGTATATGTATATATATATATAATATACACATGATATATATATAACATTTCTGTCTGTTGATTTGCTATGCTCAAAATTTCACAGACAGAAAGAGAGACATCATAATAATTAGAATTACGTTTCTCTATATACTGTACTACCGGCTCGCTGGCTCATTGACATTGCCTTTCGGCTTATCTAAATCTAAAGTCATATTAAATTGTTTGATTTTTTCAATTTATTTTATACATATTTGGTTTATTGCGACAGCGAAGCGACTTTGAAGACCAAATTACACATTAATTTACTTTACAGTCTATTCTCTACACAAGAATATTAAAAGAACAAAAAAAAAAACAAAAATCAGTGTTTTTTTTTATTTTTGTTTGTACTGCGTAATTTTGAAAAATTCAACTTTATTTAAATAATAATTAGAAAATAAAATAAAATATTAAATTTAAAAAAGAAAATAACAAATAGTTGAAGTAGATTTTTCAATAAATACACAATACAAACAAGTCTAACTAACTCTAACATGAGGATAAAAAAAATTCATTAGAAACCGGTTAATTAAATTTTTGAGACGCCATCTTAAGCTAAATTATTTAAATTAATTATTTTATAATTTTTTAAACTTTATTTTATATATTTAATTTACATTGAATATAATTTATTTGAATTGATTCAAGAAAATAGTAGGTTTGATTAATTAATTTAATAAATATATATACATATACATATGTATGTACACATTTAGATACTGAAAATATATTCAAATTTAACCTTTAATTTCATTGCAAATATTTAAGCTAAAACTTTTATTTTAAATTTCAAAAACTCACTTTTAATTTAATTCAAATGTTTGATAACTTAATTAAATTAGAAAAGTTGTAAATAATTTGAGTTATTTTAATTAAAAATGAATAAAAGAAAGTCTTATTTCTTTGCAAAAAAAAAATAGAAATTAAAAACACGTGGCGGCTTTAAAGTTTTAACAATTAACCGTATATTATTTATAGACGTTTATAAGTCGGCCGTTCTAAAACGACTGAAACTGATACAGAATTTTTGTAAAAATCGAATTTTTCAAGAAATCTTAAAATATTTACTTAAATAGGTAGGTTATTTTAATTTAAAGTATATAAGAAAAGAATATTATATGTAATATATAAGAATGGCTTGTGGTTGTGTTAATTTACTGTATATAATATAAAGGAACGTGAAAAAAGAAAGAAATAAAATGAGAGAGATGATTAAAGATAATTTGATAAATGATAACAAAAATTCTCTGTTTTTATAAAAAGTTTTTATCAATTTGCTGTTTTGTTTGTGTACTGCATTCATTATATTATTATTTACACTCCATTTAAATACTGAATGCCGTAACACGTGGTTTTCATTATTATTAATGGTTTGTTTTGGTTTGTGATACAAAAACAAACAAATTGTAATCTTGTTGACATAAAATTAAATCAAGTTTTAGTATAGGGTATAGAATAGAGCGTATAGGTATGTATATATTCTTATTGACTTTTTATATCTTTCGTTTGTTTAGTTATTACAAAAATTTTTCATTCAAGATATAATTAATTATGTAACTACAATATTAGTAATAATTATATAAAATTATTTATCAGGGGTGTATGTATGCTGATATTTGCATTCTGGATGCGCGTATATAATTTAGGTACATGCATCAAGAATAATAGAATATTGTACATGCATAGTATATATGAACCAATGAACATACCTACATCGATATTTTTTTTTAAATTTATGAATGAATGATTTATGAATTGTATCTTTCTTAATTTTATCACGGTTTTCGTAAATTATAACTGTAATTAAATTTTTTACCCAAAAATTTGCTCACCTAAATGATCCAAGTCTATATTGTCCCATATCTTCCCATAAATGATTAAATATAAAAAACAAAAATTTCCGTAAAATATTAGTTATTTTGATTTAAAATATGTATGTACATGCTTATATTGTGGTGTTGTACAAAAATATAAATTTTGTCAAAATCAAAATTATTTTGCAGAAATATTTGGAATATTATGTAGGTACCTTGTCCTTACCTACACCTACCTACATATATAAATATACATACTTATTCATTTTTCATTTAATATAGATAGTAGCAAAGAATATATAACTAGATATAACTGTTTATCTCTGATATAACCATAGAACTATATATATGTAGGTATATTCTTTGGTAGTAGCAAAGATAATGTACAAAATCTTTGGTAATTATTCTAAATGTACCAAAAGTAATGCAATCCTACATAGCTTCAAAATCAATTCTAGAATACACAGATCTATTTACATTATGCCACAATTTAGAAGTATTTTCATTAGGCATATCCATACTAAATTATCTTTGTCCATAAACAACACACTAAGTAAATATACGTATTTAACGTGGCTGAAAAAAAAACATTTTTGTTTACGTTTATTTTTTTTTAGTTTTTTTTTTAAGGAGATACCTAACATTGAAATGAGAATAAAAAAAGCTTTTAGTTTTTTTACTCAATTTTCAAAAGCTTGAATTTTTAAGGTTTTTTTTTTATACAGGTCTGCCACATCTATGTACATCATTTTTTACATAGGCAAGGCACCTAACAATACGATGTAATTTTTTTATATGAATATTATCCTTCAGAATTAAATATACATATCTATAATAATATTACCTGTTATTACATATATGATTTATTTATATACTGTAACTGTTACATGTTGTTACATAAGTAATTTCAATTAAAGAAATTTGTTTATACCAAATTTGTAAGAAAATTAAAAATATACATATATAGCTATCTACCTATATAAGTATTTTTTTATATTCATAAGTAAAGTTGTGGTTTCATAAGTTGGCTGTATTATTTTTTAAATTAATTTGTAATTTTTAGAAACACTGTTTCATTCCCATATTTGATGTTATTGTAAATTGACAATAGATGTCGCACATTAATTAAAGAATATATTTTAAAAAAAAATAGCGTGACATCTACTTAAATAAAACTTAAACTATCTTTAAATTATTCTGAGCAACTATTTGTTCAAAATTTTTCCAGTAATACCAGAGACTATAATAGAGACGTCGGATTGGAGTAAAAATAGCACAGATGTCGCTAACAGTATCGAAATGAAATAATGAAATGATAAAAATTATGATTCTTATAAAATTAAAATTTTCAAAATTCAAAGCAAACTAAGAATGGAATTAAAAACAAAATACGAAAAATAATTTTTTCTTCGCAGCTACGTTATTATGCGTACTAAAGCAATTTATATATACATATAAATAATATATATGTATATAATTTGATTTTGTATGGTTGAGTTACAATCAATTTGAATTAAGAATGTTTTTTGATTTTGAATCCAAATAAAATGAATTTTTGTACAGAGTTAAGAAATTTTGTTGTAAGGTATTTATTCTCCCATT
Organism: Argyra leucocephala; assembly: GCA_963942445.1. NCBI lineage: Eukaryota > Metazoa > Arthropoda > Insecta > Diptera > Dolichopodidae > Argyra > Argyra leucocephala. Next base: position 41,506,123 of record OZ012678.1, read on the forward strand.
ACGTTTATAGCATTCGGTTTTACGTATATTAAAAAGTTTATAATTTTTTAATTTAAAAAAAAAATACTTTTGACCAAAAATACTTGGGAGCGTGTCATAACCTGTGTTTCATTTGCCCGTAGTATCATTAGCCTGTTTTCTTGCGATTTGCCTGCATTTTAATTTGTTTGAATTTCATTTGACTGGATATGTAGTAATACAGGATTCATGTAGCAAGTTTTTAACAATCAACGGCATCAAAACTACATCTTCTAAAGGTGACTGGTTGAAAGTGCCAAGTCAAGAAATTGAGCAGCCTCCAGCAAAAATAGGTCCGGGTACCGTCTCACAAAGCACTTGAAAAAAATTTTTTTTTGTTTTTCTTCAACATGTCTTTTGTATAATGGGTCACAAGCACGATACAAACAAGAGGTTCGGCGCCCCAAATGTCGGGGCTGGAGAACTTGATTTTTTTTGGTCATGAGTACAATGGCTCTTAAATGCGATGAAGACAGTAGGTGCGGGATCCCAGGAATTGGGGCCGAAGCCCAATATCATGTGCTTAAATTGTATTTTTCTGAAAAAAGGTTATTAATAATTATTATAAATAATTTTAAAAAAATTTTTTTCGATAGGTCCGAATGTGCGGAAGTTTGGATCAAAGACCATATATTTGTACTGATGACAAATAAACAAAAAATTCAAGGTTTTCGGTCCTGACATTTGGGGCCCGGACCTCTTCTTTTTCTGAAAAATATGTACCTTTATAACTTGAAAAAAAAAAAGAAAATTTAATTCATCTACACTAAAAACGTATTCTAACTTTAGAAATAAATTAAGAAAATTAATGTACGCAGGTTACCTTATTATATTCAATCAATATAATATATTTTTTTTTTTTAATATTCATTATCATTGCAATCTGAACTATCATTCAAATTAAACACACATATTCATTCATATACACAAGATTTTATAAGAATAATGAATAATAATAGCCAATAATATGTATAAGTAGTATAAGTGGTATAACTGGTGTAAATGGTATAAGCTAAAAATAACAATTTTATTTTACTTAAATTTGTACAGGCTACAATTATCTTATTTTTCAACATGGACAACTACCTTTTAATAAATTGGTAGAAATCCTTGGACAAGTATCAGTTTTTTAAATTTAAAAACTGAATGTTAGAAATGATAGTTAGAAAATGCATGATATTTTGTTCGCAATTCGACGTCTCTATTATAGTCTCTGGTAATACTTTAATGGTTTCAAGTTGCGCCAATAATTGCTCAGTATTAAGTATTACATGGTATTACAAGAAATTATATATGCATATAATATAATTTCTGGTATTACTGGCATGTATATATAGTTCCTGTATTACAACTGGTATTACCAATGAATATATTATATGTATTCCCACAAGGAGTTCTGAGCAATTCTCCTAAAAAAAAACCGAAATAAAATTTCGAGCAAAATAAAACCTCAAATTTACACTAGGTGGACATTTTTGATTTGAAAAATTCGTTTTGTTTTTAAAATTAAAATTTTAAATTATAAAAAAGAAATTACCTAAGCGGTGTTTAAAAAAGATCTCATCTCGAGCGTTTATATTTCCATGAATCAGACAAATTACGGAATTTGTTATGTATATTTAGTTTCCTGGTTTCATACTAATTCCTCTTTAGAAAAATAAATTAAGATTAAATTGGGATATTTATTAATTTGTTCACACGTTTTTCTACTCTAAGTGAAGTTTGTATGCAATTTGCGAAACAGCCAGTTAGGCAAATTACGTAGACGTAGTGTTGTTTAACATACGTCCATATTCTCTAAAAATTTAGAAGTTATTTTTTACATCTACGACGTATAATGATAATATTAGTCATTATACATATTATTAATCATTATACTATGAAATTGGCGCAAATCTTCTAATTAGCGTAAACAGAGACGTAGAGTTGTAAAACATAATGTAGAATAGAAAATAACATCTTATAATATTTTAGCAGCTCTAAAAATAATTTCCACAAATATGTATGTAATTTATGTATGTAGAACATTCAATACGCCTAGTGGTTTTGTTGTACATACGGGTTTAGAGCTTGCACATTAAAATTACAAGACTGAATAAAAATTTGAAAGTGTAGTTCTCCAACAAATTCATGGAAAAAAAATGAATACAGAAGAGACTATATCAAAACTGATAAGCATCATCATCATAACCAGTCAATAATCATTAAGGGATTTAGTTCATCATTAAGGGATCGAATGTTGTGAAATAAGCTAAAACCTGACAAAGGTATATATGTAACTAAATATGATGATGATGATTTATAATTAAAAAATGTGTATGCGAACATAAAATATATTTGGAACAAAAACCCTTTAATGTCAAAGAGAGATTAAAACAGAAAAATTCACAAAAAATTCTACTGAAGATAATTTTTAAAGTTTGTTTTTAAAGAAAATGAAAACCCAAATTTCATTGTATTTCGCTACAGTTATAATTATTTATTTAAAATATTTAAAAGAAAAAAAACAAAATGATTTCTACAATTAAATAATAAATTCTTTACAGTTAAAATCAATTTTTATATTTTGATATTACATTTTTTTTTTATATAGCAAGTGAATATAATCTTTTTTCGTACATAATATGTATAGTTATACAATTTTGTAAATAGGTAAATTGGAATCGAATTTAAATAAAAAAAAATGCTTTTAATACAAAAATTTAATATTTCATTTTAAATAATTTTTCAACTTTATATTATATTATTATCTTAAAAATTACTATATTATGTTATATCAATATTGCAAATTTTAAGAATTATTTTAATTCATTTTCTAAATACTTTAATTTTTTTTTTTTTTTTTTGAATATATCGAGAATTAAAAATATTAATTTCTTTTTGTTACAGAAATTTGTATTACGTATTTAATTGATTGTATATATTTACATTTTTTTTTACAATTAAACTTTAAAAATGCAGAATAATTTTACTTTCCTCGGTTAAATAATATTATTTATGTATGTCACAGTAATATATTTATTTTCACAGTTTAATGAAATTGTCAAAAAATTGTTTTTTTTTTTTGTTTTTCTAAATTGCATATTCTTGTGTTATCTATTTATTATTAAACTCAACTACTATATTTTGACTGGTATTTTTTTATAAATTTAAATTGTTTTTATTAAATATTACATTTCTATTTTAAAGTGAAAGAGATAAAAAGCGAGATGTTTTGTATTTTTATGTAAACAATATAATATAGTGTATAAATATATATTTAAAAAAAAAAACGTAATTAACAATAATTTTTGTGGTATTTATTTTTAAACATTCGTTGGAGCATCCATTCCACAGATTATACTTTTCATGACAGCAGCAGCTGTTAATGATGCATAATTTTGCCATTTTCTTGTTGATAAACCATCTTTATAATCTGAAATACCTATAAAATAAAATTTTAATTATAATCAATCTCACCTTATATTATATTTTTGAATAATGTTTTACCTTTAATCAATATAAAACTATCTCGACAGTTACCAATAATACTCTCTAAAACTGAACTCATTTCAACATCGGTTGCTAATAAACCATATTTTTTAGCAAAATCTGTTCTCAAATTATCTGTTTTAATTAAATCTTTTCCTGAACCAATTGGGCCTAAATGTATTCTGGTATTTGATTGATTACTACTATTGATAATATCATTGTTAATATTTTCAGAATCATCTAAATTTTCTGGTTGTGGATGTTGAACTTCAATTACATCACGATTACCAATATTCATATATAATTTATCAGTATTAGCTGCTGGTCTACTAAAATCTGTTTCAGTTTTTGTACGTAACTGATCAAGTCCTTCACTGAAATATGTTTCCCATGGTTTTTTATCATCAAATGCAACAGCTTGTATATTATTTGCAATTTTCTGTAAACAATCATTAACTGGATAATAATTTTTCACATTACTTTCATTGCTGTAAACATAAATGTATGGCTTATTTCCAGTTGCAGTGTTGTTGTTTCTACAAAAAAAAAAAAAAAAAAAAAATTTAAAATGAAATTTGATTAAAAATATAAATTTTAAAAATTAAATACCCATTCATGATGATAGGTTGTTTTGTTTTGTCACAGCTCGATATAACAACATCACCTAAACGAACATGACGTTTATAATCAGTAAAATGTGGTATACCACCAGCTACACCAACAATGAAAACGTAATCAACCTTCTGGAATGTACCTAATAATCTGGTTGTTGTATTACCAGTTGCTGTCATTGCCTCACGGGTACCACCAATGGATGGTAATTTTGTGCTAACAATACGATGTGCGCCAATATTTCCAAGTGTATACACATTCGATTCACCTAGAATGTTTTTTAGGTTTCTTTTTAGAAAATTTGTGTTTTTTTTTTTTTTTTATATTTGTTTTAAATTTTTGTATTCCAATGAAGTGCAGGAAAACCACAAGTGTAAAAATTATATTTAAACAATTATTATTATAAAATATAAAAGCACACAAAAAATGTAAAAGCCTTAATTATAAATATTACTTAATTTAAAAACAAAAACAAAAAAATGTGGGGGACAACAGTTAACCCTAAAAACATTACAGGCAAGCAAACAATTAATGTAATTAAGTTTTCTGAGTATAATTATTATGATATTCACAATGGTATATGACGTATTCTTATTCTTATATTCTTAATATTAATTTAGTATTTTAACTGCATTCGTAATTTTTCTGCCAACTTTTTCCAAAGCATTCAGTATCGTCCTCGATATACGTATATATAATTAAGTCATCTTGTTTCGCTTCAGATTTTTTCTTAACAGTTTTATCCTTCTTGATTCACAGATTCTTGATTTTTTAATTCCAAACATTTTTGCTTCTAAAGAGTATTTCAATCAGGTGTCAAACATGTTTCACCACTTCCAAATACACAAGTAGGAAATATAAGTAAATATATTTTTGAAGAATTGTTTATTATTTTCAAAATTCATCTATAATTTCGAATATTATTTGATATATATTTTATTTTTAGTAGGTATAATGCCAGCACTGAATTTTGATATTAATTAAAAGCTAGTTTAATTTAAATGGTCGTAGAAATTGTTGTTATTCGATAAAAATAAAATTATGTAATTTGACCAAATCAGTTTGTTGTAGTATTGTTAAAAAATTATAGGTATTATGATGCGGTATTTTAATATTATTTAATTATTAAAATTTAATTAATATTATGTTAAGTTTTATTGTAGAAAATATAATGTGATCATACATCTATATGATTTACGATATTAATAAGCATTTACATCACTGAATCCAATGTGTTGAATACTGGAAAATTTTTCCCAACCCAAATTCTTTTATATATTTTTCAATCACTACCAAAGTTATTTTAAATATTTGATACAGAATATAAAATTCTCTTGCAAATGAATAAAACAATACCAACAAATTATTTAAAATGAATGTTGAGTTCGTTTTTAGTTTTGTGTCATTATTTTTGAGTGTAAAACCAAAATAAAAAAAAAAAAATTAAATTAAATTTGAAACTTTTGAATAAAAAACTAAAAAAATTTAATAATTAAAATTAAATTAAAAAAAAAAAAAAAAATGAAAACCAACGAAATAACAAAACAACCAAACACCTAAGATACACATATACAGTGAATTCTAATTTTTCTTCATTTGTCTCAGTTTTCTTACCAAATTTCTTTTTCTTATTATGGGTTCCAGTCTTAGAAATTTTATCTGAATCTAAGCAAGTTGGCAAGCAAATAAAAAAAGACAAATACAATTAACAAATTATAATTTATTTATTTAGAGGAGATTGTATTCATTTAGTTAATTGGTATATTTAAAATTTATTATATAGAAATACACTTTAATTCTCATTTTAAATTTAATATTATTTTATTTAATTAAAAATTTATTTTTCATCACAATTGATGACGATCGAAGAATTAATCCAGATTTAGAATGTACTAGTATGAAGAAGTGCTAATATTTTGAATGTAACTGCCGTAGTAAATGTAATAGAGTAAACCAATCAGGTGGAAGGAAGAAATCAAAGTTTAATATAATAACTTTGAACTATTAGATCTACATATGTAGAACAACTGTCTCTTAACAATCTATATTGTAATTAAATTTTTTAAATTCTCAATATAACGTCTATTAAATGTTACCAATTACGAGTCTAGAAATATATCTTTTTTTTGTTTACGTTGCAATATAACGACCGATATATAACGCTATTTCGATGTACTTTATTGGTTTGTACCTACTTTTAAAAAACAAAAACAATATAAATTCGAATTTGGAGTTTGAAGAATAATTTTTTATGACAGTTTTTGAAAGAACTTGAGTTAACTTTTTTTTAAATTTATATAACCTATAATATATAAACTTGAAATTCAATACAGTACTTTTTTTTTGTTTATTTATTGGATTTTTTGTTTTTAAGCTAAGTAAATATTCTGTGAAAAATTTTTGCCTGTCAAAAAATGAATGCAAAAATTACTGTAAAATCGGTAGCAAAATTTTATCAGAAATTCGTTTTATCAATAACAGGTGCATTATTTGTTCATTTGACAATTAACAACGTCTGAAAATAAAATCTATCTATTTATCTTAAATAATTTATCCATTATCTTAAATAAACCTATTAATATTAATTAATCTATCTATTATCTTAAAATAAACTATTTAAAAATAAAATAAATCAAAAATAAAATAAAGTGAATCTAAGTATAAATCTAAGTTAAACAAAGTGAAACTTAAAAAATATTATTAAAAAATGGAACCTTTAAAATAATATTTTAAATAATTTATTTATTTTAACAGTGGATCCTACAGATAAATCTGTAGGCCAACTTTATCCTTTTATAATAAGTCCTTTTCGAAATATTTAAATATTTTTTAAATATTTTTTTTTTTTTTTTTAATATTTTTTCAGATTTACTTTATTTTACTTAGATTTATTTTATTTTACTATGTATACTTCGATTATTCACTTTATTTTTCTAGATCAAACGTTGCTGATTGTCTAATGTCAAAATTTTGGCGAACAAAAAAATTTGTATATACCCGGGTGTATAAATGAGGAGCATAAATTTTGAAGTTTAATACCTGGCGGTCAAAACAAGAACCTTATGTTTTTTTTTTGCACAGCATACTAACAGCATACGTAGTTTTAGTGATAATTTACGCTGAAAACACAACCACGACGAATGACGAGCGACGAATGACCAAAATTCGCCCTTAGAGACACAATCACGACGAACTATTCGCGACGAACAAATTTTTGTGTTTTGAAATTTCAAAATTTGTTTATAAAAAAAATGGAGGAAAAAATTAATTTAAAAAAATTTTTATTTGAATTTGAATTTTAAAAATGTTTTATTAAAACCATTTTGACCAATTTATGTTGGTATCAATGAATGTCATTCGCATTCGTGGACGAGTAAAATAGGAATAGATCTATTTTTTGAACGCGAAATTTTGGTTATTAGTCATTCGTCACGATTTACATATAATCTCATGTATTTGAAAGCGAAAAATTCGTCATTCGTCGTGATTGTGTTTTCGACATTAAATTAAACAATTTAATTTATTGTTGTCAGATTTCTGTTCACTAATAATTTTTTATATTTGATTGTTAATATCGATATTTCGGAAGCAACATACTTTCTTCATCCGAGCTTGTGACTAACTTCTATGATTGAAAAAATCCATACTAACAATTTTGGAAACACTTTAATAATTAATATCAGAACAATTTGAATTAATAATTATTTTTGTCAAATATTTTTACCATTATTTTGATATTTTGTATTCACTTAATGTTCTACAATATGGAACAGAAATATGAGAATTAACTGTCAGTTATAATTTTATAACAAAAAAAAAGTTATTAAGATGACGATTTCAATTTAAACGGTTCAGAATTCTATAAGGTCCTTTTTATTTATTTATTTATTTTAACAGTTGATCCTACAGATAAATCTGTAGGCTAACTATAAAGTTGTCCTTTTGTCTTTCGAAATGTCGGCCTTTTTTATTAAATTATATTAATTATTTGATATATATTTTCGTATAAGGTCCTTTTTGTTAACTAAAGTAATTTCTCAAATATATTGTTTTTTTTAAAAAAACTAAATAGAAAAATTTTTAAAATAATTTTCTTAACCTTGTTTCCAATAATTCAAAACAAAAAAAAAAAAAAAAAAAACTTACCAACTGTAGTATATCGTACAAATGTTTCTTTATTTTCTAGCATAGCATCTACTGCCACCTTTTCACAATATTGTGCTGTAATAATTGCAATTGTTGGTTGTTTATTGGAAGCAATTGTTGGCATTTGTTTAACAACCTAATACGAAAAGAAATTAAAAAATAATTAATATTTTCGAGATGAATTTAAAGGGGATCACTTTTCTGAAAAATGGAAATTGTAAATTTAAAATCGTAATTCTTAAAATCAGTTCTGTTCAAAATACATAAGACGTCGACTATATTATACCACAACCCACATCATTTTACTAATAAAATATTAAAAAGTTTACTGACCTTAGATTTTCTAAAGGCAATATTAAAAATATTCTGGTCACATTTCCTTGATTTATATACATATACAATACATATATATGTTACTTTTAATCCTTGTAAAATTTATTTATTTATTCTTATACACTCTCTTTCAATTTCTTTTTGAATATCACCTCAAATATTCCCCTGTGTAGTTTTTTATATGTATGTACTTAGAATTATTCTATTGAAAACGTTACTTTGTTTTTGTTTTTGTCATTTTGAATGCTTAAAGCTACAAAACCAACCATCATACCAAAATAAACATTAACTTCATTTTATATATATCAAATTATTGAAAAGTATGTATGTATGTATGTACATTAAAAGAGTTTTCTTCCTTAGAAAATTATTTTGAAGTTTTCAATAAGCCCATCATCATACACATTAAATGGGGTCTTTTATGCGTTCAACATGGTTTTTATCATAAAATGTAAATATGTATATATTTATGTATGTATTATTATAGGAAATGATTAGTGAAGCTTATCAATTGTGAATTTTCAATTCTTTTCAAAAATTTTATTCACTTATTTCTAAAGACCAAAGTCCTAAAGTATTTATTTTGAAACAGAGAAAAAGAATTGCCATCATTTACTTGGAATAATCAGGTAGAACGCTCTCGAGTAAAAAAGAATACCTTTTTGTGTTCAGTAGTTTCCGTTAATTGAACTTTTTAGTCCAAAAGTGTTCTGATCGGTGTTCATTAGATTGTGCAAGACAGTTCTAAAGTGTGCGAGTCTTTTTCTTGTTGTTGTTTTTTCTTTAAATGTTGACAATTAAACAAAGAAATTTGAAAATCAAAAATTGAAACAAACAAGTTTATAAAAAATCAAAAAAGGTGTACAGTAGATTTTTCTGTTCTAAGTGGTTCTAAAGTGTTTGATAGTTAATTGTCATTGTTTAAAACTGTTCTGACCGATTCTGTTCTAGATCTATACTGAACAAACTTATAATTTACAAAAACTGAATTTTAAATTTGACAAACCTTGATGTCATGGTCTTCATGATGAATTCTTGTATAAGAATTAAATTCCATTGGTTTTATAAGACCACGTTCCTTCAATGAAACAATTATTTTTAAAACTACTTGTTCATCCCATCCATAATCTCTGCAAAATTAAAAACAAAACAACACAAAAACAATTAGTTTTTGATTTAAAACAAAGTTCAGAAAATTAAGTAAGTTGACTTAAGATATACATATATTTGTTTAATTTTATATTAATTAATAATATCGTAAATATAGTTAAATATAGTCTAAATTATGTTTCATAAATTTTACTTAACTACCATTTTAAAGTGGAATAAGAAAATCAAAAATTTAATTTAATTATGTTTAAAATAACATATTTTTGATTATTGTAATGTAAGTAATTTAATAAAACGGTAAATTTTTGACAATACAATTTATTTAAAAAAAAAAAATGGCGGATATCAATCATTGCGTTTGATAAAAAAAATTTAAGTTGAATTGAAATTGAAAATTAAATTAAAATTGAAAATGAATTGAAACGACGTAGTGAAATGAAATAAAGCTAACTTTTTAGACTTTCTAATTTAATATGACGTGAATTAAATTTTTTAAATTCGATTATTTCAATAAAAACGAACACGTTCATCTATGTATGTACATACATATAATATATGAAATTAAAAATCAAAAATAATAACCTTTTTTAACTTATTTAGTCCATTTTTGATTAATTGTCAAAATAATTTCTATTTGCTTTTTTTGAACTAACACTAACCATCTCGCAACCACACGTTTATTTTAAATCACTTATTCTCGTATTTAAATTATTTAATTAAAAAAATATATATACTAAAACCTACTTAGCTAAATCATCTGGTCTTATTGGATTTGGGTAGGCTTGTTCAATTAATTCCAAAATATATTCCGGTGTTAATGGTTTCGCTTCATATTGTGATTCTTCCATTGATGCTATTTTACATTAATAAATACAATAAAAATAATAATTTTAATTTTATTCAAATTTATAAAACAATATTTGTGATGATGACAAATTTAATTTAATTAAATAAAAAAAAAAGTAAAAAAAAAAAAAATTGCAATATGGCCATTATAACAACCAACAAAAATAAAAAATAAAAACAAAAATTAATATTATAAATAAAACAACATTTACTATCGTTAGTTGAGTTGTATGTTTGTACATGTGTTTGTAACATTTCAAAATTATTGTTAATAGCAATATTGCATATAAATGTATTATAAATATGAGAGATGATGATGATGATGGTCATATCATTTCGAGCTTCAGGAAATCGGGATGTTTGTATATAAATGATGGAATATGTTGGGATATTATGGGAATTGAAATTTATTTAGTCTGGAAAAATTTAGTCTCTTAAATGATGATTGCTTATACACAAACATTTAACATATATACATATATATATATATATATAATATACGCATCAGAAAATGTCATCATCATCAATTTGATGACTTAATGTGCATAATAATAATTATTGTATATGATGTGTGGTAGTTGATTCTCATTCAAGTGGATACTGTTGGATGTACATACTTAAAATGATATTTTTATTGATTCAAATTAAGACAAAAATAATTCATCAACAATATTATCATCGTAACAATAACTTGACATAAGTGATCTTTAAATTAATTGAAATTCAAGAAGAATATATGTATGTATGCATGTGTGTAGAATAGAACACTGAAAGATGAAATGATAGAAAATGAAAGGAATTAACGGGATGAATTGTTAAGGATTTTATTTGATTAAATAAAATAATGTCGAAAATAATATGTAAAATTATGGTTTGCTGTTTATTTTTTATTTTTTTTTAAACTTTTGTTATAATCAGAATCATTAGTTGGTTACATTATTATTAATATTGGTAAATTTTTCTGATTTGGTTGATTGACTGCTAAGGTTAGTAATCTGAAGATATAATACGTATAGATATACTTAATTTGATAAGAATTTGTTTCGATTATTTTATCCATCCAATAAAATTGGAGATTATTATCGTTTTAATTATTTTTTTTATTATTTTTTATTTTATTTTATAACACTATTAAAAATAATAAATTTTCATTTAATTTAATAGCAAAATTAAAGTGTTGAGAGAAGATAATTATATAACATAATTTCAAAATTAAAATAATCCAAAACTGTTGTGAAATTGAAAATAACAGTTGGAGTGTGAGATAAAAATCTACAAAATTCAAATTTTTAATTTTAACTTTCTAATCGCATTTTGAATTTCTACAATCGAAATATTTATTCCAGTACTTAACTGTAAATACAAAAAAAAGTGGTAACACTCTTTTCATGTATCAAAATACGATAGGGACAATTTGGCGTTTGGAAAAAGGTGGGAAAATATATAACCCGAATATGTATTTCCATGTTAAGTTAATAATGGTCTCACTTTATTTATATAAGATTACCGATTCAATTATTTTAAATTAACTTTATTAGATATTAAAGAGAAGGGATTAATGAAATAAGGATAAGACTTTAATTAAAATGTGTACAAATTAAACGAAGCTCAAAGCTCATGTTACCAATTACATGACGGACCAACAACAATTTTAAGAAAACCGTTAGGACAGGAAATTAGTTTATTTATTTTTTTACGTATTTTGCAGGATGTTTAGACAATTAGCTGCTGTAAAGTGATTGGGTTGACAAGACCACAATAAATAAAGAAAGTGTAGATCCGTTGGGAATCTAATATCGATCTTCTTTTGATTATAAAATCCAACTTTTAAATCGGCTTTGGAAGGATTATTGTACGTAGGAAGGTAAAAAAAGAACGTTGAAGTCTACTGCAGCAAAATCACAAAGAAAATTATAACGTCAAATAAAATTTCTTGATGTTGACCAGACATTGCAATGAGCTGGAATGAGTTGGAATTGGATGATCAGACTTTATGATATTAACCAGACATTGGGAGGAGATTTTTTCTGTCCTACCATATCCCAATAGGGGTCAAATGGCTAAAAGCAAAAATATTATTTAAATTTATGGAAAATTAGTTCAGATCCGCTAAATTTTGACAAATGTGAGAAACGAAAAAAATAATATGTTGAAGTTTCCTATAGTCTTGTAATTAGAAATTTGAAATAAACTTCTTCTTATTCTAACATTTTAATATAGTCAGACTTAGAGCACCTGCGAAAGATTATATAATTTGTGATCATCGTTTGAAACCTGGCGTGGTTCAGAAGAGCAGACTATGTCCTCAAACACCTAGGACATCTCCTGTACACCTGTCCGGAAGAGGAAGAAACCACTACACATGTTGTAGAAGAGTGCCTAGCTCTTTCAAAGCTGAGACTCAGGCTGCTGGAAACGCACTAGATAACCTCAGAAAACTTCTGCAGGATAAAACCCTCAAATCTATTGACCTTTATCAAAAGGGTCGACTAAGTTGAGGGGTACAGGAGAGCATAAAATGCTAAAAGCCTACATGCTAGCCCTGACATATTAGGGCAGCCTCCGTAAGAAATAATAAAAAAATATTCTTGTTTAGACACAAAAAATTGATCTAATTTCGTACAATCTATTTTAATTAGAAAGGCACTTAAGCGTCCCACCAAATGCTCAGCAACATTGAACAATATCTTGCAAAATATTTATGATGCCCACCCAAATCAGCCATTATATATTATTATATATTTATTGCACAATAGTTTGGTTATAGTAAAATAATTCAATTGTATCCAAATGCAAATCTTAACTTCAAATTTAAATTAACGAAAATGACGTAATATTAATAAAAACGAAAAGATCAAAATGATTTTGATTATCTCAATATATTGTGCAATCTATTAAATAACAACCATAGATAATACATTTTTTATTGTACAATATTACTAATAATCAGGGCGTTAATATTAATTATAATCAAAGATAATAATTCCTATTAAACGGGCGTCTCCTGAACATTGACTATAAATTTAAAATTATCAGGTATTTAGTAGTACAAAAAACTGTTGGGGTTGCATGGAATTTCGGGATTACTAATAATTACACAGTTATTGAATAAATATGCAAATCTTTGAGGATTTGTTAGCACGAATAACTGTTCATTCTGCACTAAGACAGTTTCTGCTCAATAGGAAACAGGTGCGTATCTTGGCAGGGATAATAACAGGCCACTGTCTAATAAAGAAACATTTTTATAAAATGGGTTGATCCGGAAACAACTTATTTAGAATATGTGAAATAGAGGAAGAATCTATTGAACATCTGTTCTGTGAATGCAAAGGGCTCACTCGTAGCAAACTTCACCACTTGGGAAGAGCGCTCCCCGAATCATGGGTGCTATCTAGCATCCCATTGAAGAATATCCTGAGTGTGATTACAAAATCAGGTATCCTTAAAGTAACTCAGAGGACTAACTAGAACTAAAAAAAAACAGGTAATCACAATAAGCCTATTTGCGGCTTCGGTAATATAGGGGACATATTCCCTCCCGACATTACACAATCTAATATAATCTAATATAGAAAACATTTACCATGAACTCTATTACTATTTAAATATGATGAAATCTAGATGAAGATATGTGAATAGCCCCAGAAAGAAAATCAAAAAGACATTGCAAAGATTCTTATATTACATATCTGTAGTAAGTTTGTCATTAATATTAAAGGGTTAATCTTAAAATATAAAACTAATTTTATACATTTTTTAAATTTTTATTAACAAAAAAAAAAAACACAATCCTTTTAGTTTTTAAAGAAAAGAAAAACGTTGGTTAAACACCAAAAATAAAAACAATTAAAATAAAGAAAAATCCAAAATGAATAAAAAAAAAATATTTAATAATATTAGAAGAATTAATAAAACGTCACAAATTAGCATATTGTTACAAGAAAATAATTGTCATTATTTTGTACAATGTTAATTTTTATACATTTCATTCAAAAAAGAAAAAAAAACACAAATGTGTGTTTTGAGGAAGAAGAAAATTGATTTGATTTTAAGTACAATTTCTCATCATCTTTCGTTTTTGTTTTTATTTTATTTTTTTTTTGTTAGAAAAAAAAAATAAATAAAAAGAAAAATCAATTTGGTTTACGATTTATAAATTGTTAAAAAAATATTTTCGAAATTTTAGTTTTTTTTTGTTTTTTTGCTGTTTAGTGATTATTTTCGATTTAATGATTTAGTTCGTAAAAGCTTTTTATATCTACTTTCAGCATAAATTTCCAACCAAATTGTTTTCATTAAATCATCACCATCACCTGCTTTTTTCTGTGCCCGAAGAGCTTCATCAAATCTTCGATTACAATCACCATAGCAGTAAATAATGTAACCATCCCTGGCTAAATAATACGAAAAAAAAGAAAAAATAAACAAATAGAGATGAACACTTGATAATAAGGGTAATTTTTTTTTTGTTTTTTTTTTTGTGTTGCTTTTTACTATCGTGAATTAATATGCTACTTAATTGTGTTTTGGATTGTGCTAAAAAAAATTACTGATATAATTTACGTTCATATTATGTGAAGTTTCAATTATTTCTTGTGTGGAAGCTTACAGCAATGGAAAACTAAAATAAAGATTCTTACATTCGAAAAAAATAAATTGTGACATTTGAAATTTTTCTTCAGATTTTGGTTAGATGTTATTCTTTTACCAACGAAGATATTCTTACAAATTTATTATTTTTAAGGTAATTTCGGTCAAATGTTACATATACATAATATATAGATTGAATTTAGAAATTATTATTTTTTTATTCAGGAGATTTCCGATTTAATTATTGAATCAAACATAAATTCAAAATGAATTAAAAATTGAATAGAAATAGTTTATCAAACTACCGATAATAGGAAATTCCATTTTGGATGTAAGGATTCTTTGTTGGTAAATGTTAACTCTAACAGTTTTTGTTTTTCAAATTAGAAATATTTTTTGAATACATTTGGATGAGAAAGTTAATAGTTTTCAAAATATATAAATTTTGAGATTAGGTTCACAATATAAACCTTAAAAAATGTATTTATCTTTTTTTTTAAATATATTTTTTTAATTAGATTTTGGTATATTTTCTAATTTTACTTTAAAACTACATTTTATTTTTCATAGATACTTTCCAACAAAAAAATATTTTTGAACTGCAGTTTTGAAAATATTCCAAAATCTTTTCTTTTTTTTTTATTAATTTTATTATAATAACATTTTGCTCAGCACATAATAACTATATATGTTTGTTGTAAAGATATCCTTTTTATTTAATATAAAAAAGAAAATAACAATATTTGAATATCCTTGATAAAAAAAAAACTGCCAAACCAAAATAAAATGTAGGTTATCGATTAAAATCCATTTAATCCTTAAATGGAAGTACAAACATTCTCATCCAAATTTCATTATAAAATAAAAAAATGTTTAAAAAAATGTTTTTGATTATTTAAATTTGAATATATTGTTTTATAAATATTAAACAAAAAAAAAAAAAATAATAATTTTAAATTACTTACGGGGTCTAGTTGGTGGAGCTTCAGATTCTTCCAAAATTTTCAATTCAACTTCTAATGCTTTAACTTCATCATAACCTCTTTGCATTAATTTCATAATTTTCTTAATAAATCCAACATAATCTAATTTAATTTAATTTGAAAAAAAAAAACAATAATGAAAAAAAAATAATAATAATTTAAAAACTTACCTCTTGGAAATTCCTTTGGACTAACCAATTCTCTAAAGAAATCCTGTGCTAATTGTGCTTGTTTATCATCATCTTTAATATATTGACGAAACCAAAATCTTAATGTTCTTGATTCTTGGGTATGTTTACCAGAATTAGAATTAACTAAAAATACACGAAATTCTAATGCTAAATGTGGTGCAAATCTAGCACTTTTTTGATCTGGTAATGTTTCTTTATTTATTATAATTCCAGCATGATCACCACCGGCAACATGCAAACGATCTGTAACTTGATCAACTAATTTTCTTTCAATTAGAATTATTGTTGTTCTAGCTGTTTTACTTTTTGGTGTCATTACAACTTGTTCCCGTTCAATATGTGGTGGCGTGTGACAATTTCGAAGAGCATTTCCATTCTGATGTTCTATTGAATTGTTTGAATTACCGTTGCTACTACCATTCAATGTTGATGTTATTAAATATTCGTTATTTGTTTCATTTTGATATTTTGTTGTATTGTTTCCTGATTTAAGTGGTTTTGGTGGTGGTGGTGGTGGTGGTAAGTGATTATTTGCAGATATTCTTGAAGACATTTTTATTTGAATGTGGTATTTAAGTATATATATATATATGTGTATGTAAATGTATTACAAAATTTTATATTTAAAGTATATAGTTTTATTGTTATTATTTTTTTTTATTATTATGTACACTTTTTTTTTATGTAAATTGTAGAATTCTCCTATTTTTTGTTTAGTATTTGTGTGAATCCTTATTTTTTGGTAAAGGTATATTCTATATTATATTGTCTGGGGTTATTTTCTTCTTGTGACCTGAAAAATTATTAATAAAAAAATAAAATTATTGAATAATATTTTTACATATGTTTAAAATATTTTGTTTTGAATATTTAGTATAACTTCAGGGTTGTAATTTTATTTTATAAGTGTATATTATTTAGTTCACATATATAAGTTCGCAGTTTTTTAAACACAGATAGATATATTTTTTATTTTTTACTGAGTAGTTATAGAATATAGACTAAAAATACATAAAATAATATAATTTATGTGGTTTCGGTAAGCTAATTTATAAATAAGTACATATATTAAGATACTGTGGTTCGAATCCTATAAAAACACTGTTTCCACAATGAAATCACATCCATATATGGATATCTCAATTTTTTCATTTTTATAATTCCAAGCCTATATGGGTTCAATACCCTAACTGATTTTTACACAGAGACTTGGAATATGCAATCACATATTTATAATAGTTTTTTCAATTGAATTTTTTGATATGTCAACTAATTTAAACGTGGAAAATTGCATCTGTTGTATAGTAACGACTTAATAATAGCATATTTCAATATTTTATTTTGAGTCATCAACCAAATTGTGCTCAAAATTATTTTTAAAGAATGATTGAAAAGCCTTTTTTACAACATTCATGCACTGGCTTTTTAACAGGGATCTTCTGAATAGTGATGAATTGGTACAACAATTACACAATATTAGTTGATATTGTTATATAAATGGAGATATTCATGCAGCATACACTATATATTATATACGATATATCATGCACAATACACCATGCACCATTCACCATGGCCATTTATCATGTACCATGTACTATACATCAACTCCATCTTGTACCATATAACATAATTTGTGTCTGTTTGAGTCTAAAACGTAGATTAGTACTGTAAACGTTAACGAAAATGTGTTTTTGTTATTTTTTGTATCATTACTAGTCATTACCACATGAATAAGCACACATGTAGACTAGCACTAAGTGACGACCCAGCATGTAGACACTATATGGAAGAGGAAGAAACCTCCACACATGTTGTAGCAGAGTGCCTAGTATTTTCAAGGCTGAGACCAGGCTGTTGGAAACTCAGTACATAATTTCAGAAAACTTCTGCTGGATAAATACCCCAAACCTATTGCCCTTATCAAAAGGGTCGACTAAATTGAGGGTTGGAGGGCATAAAGGGATAAACCTACATACCGTCCCTGACATATTAGGACCATCTCCACAAGGTCTATAATAATTGTCATTTAATATTGTCAAGTCAACATTTTTTTGGTCAACCCTTAAATTCATATTTAAATTTTCTTTAAGTAAGTACCTCATAATAATAATGATAATCTCATAATAACGTCAGGAATATTTATACGAGTATTAGTTATGCTCACAACTCACATTTGCATATACAATCATCATAATATTTTCTTTTATATATACTCATCAGACTTCTACGTTACATATTAACGTATTATAATATAATTTAACAAATATTTTCAAAATATTTACAATTATGTTATAACTTTTTGTCTACAGTTATTTTTAAGGATCTATAAAAAGATATTAAAGCTATAATATTTAACAAAAATTATTCAACAAAAAAAAAGGATAATGAATTGCTTTTGTTCTACATTTTTTAGAAAAGCACCCCTCTGAAAAAAATTATTTTCAAAGTCTTTTGACATACAAAAATAAAGGATAATTTTTAATTTCCACAAACGATAACTTACAATATGTATATATAGAGTATAGTGATATGTATGAAGTTTTTTATTTTATTGACAAATATTTGCATGTTTTTGTTTTTTTTTTTGCTTTGATTTTTGGTTTAGTGCCAGAAACAAAGTGGCACAGGTTTTTTATATATATTATTCAACTTCCGTTCATATTCGATTTTAAAGCGAATTCATGTTATTTTTAAATAAAAGTAGTAGTTAAATGGAAAATTTGATCAAGGACGAAATCGTAATTAATTTAATATTCCATGACATTTAAATTATATACGTATACCAAACAAATTAGAAAGAAATTTTAAATATGATACATTTTCAAATTTTGTTTTCTTTTGTATTTACCTAGTTTTAAAGAAATTCCATTGACAGAAAACGAAAGTCTTGTAAAAGTTGAAAAACTGATTGAGTTGAAAGAATACAAAACTACCGGGTGATGCAAGCACAGATATTATTATTTAACAATTTTTTTGATTCGTAAATTAAAATTCAAATATACAAAGTACATCTTACACATTTCCAATAAATTACATAAAACAAATAGAATAACTATATTAGGAAAGAATAGAATATATTTTTACTATAGACAAAAATTGCAATAAAAGTGACGCTTTGTTATTTTAAAACTGCAGAATAATATTGTATTTAAGCGATACTTCATAGCATTTTGTTTGAAAGGCTGATGCGATAACTACAATGACATAGAACTACATAAGTAAATGTGAAAATACCTAACGAAGCTCATATTGATATTTGTCAAAGCATATATCGCCCCATAATAATGACATAATAACATAAGAAAATATTTCTTAGAAAAACAAGAACAAAAATAAATTACATCATATTATGTCGAATTCGGTTTGGATGGAATTTAATATAAGAATTATAATATGTTTAACGAAAATTTAACGAATGTCAAATTCAACTTAATTATGATGGGTAGTTACATGTATTTCATATACGTAATATGACATATGTTATGACATATGTAGTTCTATGTCATTATAGTTAGACCATAAAATTTAATTGTGTATGACGCTGTCATTTTATTAATAATAATAGTTATCATTGTGACTTTTACTCTTAGGTGCCTATTACACATCAATGAATGATCAATATATTGACAATATCTTGACAGTATATTGTCCATATATTGATGAAAAATTATTGATGGTAGTTCCATTTCATTAATAATTCAATCAGCTGACACATCAATAATCTCATCAATAAATCAGAAGCTATTCTCATCCATTTTACTTTTTGAAATGAAAACAAATTCTTATTTGAATACTCTTCAATGTTACCGTTCAAAAGAACAAAACGTACAATGATAACACTTTAGTAGTTTTAAGCTAAAAAGGTGTTGTCGATATAAAGGAAATAAGGCCGATTTTTAAAAATCATACTTCATCGAACTATGATAAAATAAAATTTCCAAGATTTTTTTAAAAATATCCCCAATTTTTTTTGTCAGCGATAAATATCCCTGATTTATTATGTTTACTGTTCTTTTTTTTTTTTTTTATGATCTTGTGAGTAACTTAGGTGAATCATCTTTTCGTGCTTAATTAAGTACGGTACTGCAATTTTACACTACAATATCTACAATAAATCGAGTATTTATTTTAACAAATTACTGAATCTACTCATTAAATGTGGAAAACTACTACTATTGTCAGGAACTAAGCCTTCTTAAATATAATAGTTTCATTTTATTTAATTTGTTACCAGATTAACTAACTCTCAATTATCTTTTGTCATTTATTATATCCCAATGACAAATGGTACTAGACCAGCTCGAAAAACCAATGAAGCATTTTTTTTTTTTTTTGCTTCATCGGGAATCGAACCCGGGACCTTTCGGTTGAAAGGCAGGCGCTCTACCTACTGCGCCACCCAGCGTGATACATATTGAATTCTTATGATGTCAATTCATGTTATCTCTTTCTAAAATGCTGATTAAAAAATAAATCGGGCTAGCTAAAACTCACCTTAAGTCTGCATATAAAATCATATTGAGTTTTACGCTGTCACGTTGAAATTTGGTGTACGTCAATCAAGATAACTCGGTGTATAAAATTTATAAATAAACAAAAATCAGAAACTGTCTAATATGAATTTTACAATTACAAAATGAATGGAAATTATAAGATTTTTGAATTTATTTAGGCTAACCTTTAACAAAGTGATATATTATTGTTATACGACTTTTTTAATCCAATACACTTGAACAAATATATTATACTTTAAATTCTACCCTAACGATAAGAATGGTCGACATTGCCCAAATCATTAAAGATTTAAATTGATTTAAAGTAGATATACACAGGAACATTTAATATTTGTATAGCATGCAACCAAGTTTAGCCAAATTGAATATATAACTACAGTCGAACCCGTTTAAATGCATACCTGATAAATGCAAAATCTCTATAAAATCACATAAAATTCATGCACCAAGGTTTTTTTTCGAATTTTTGCATACCATTTCACTCTGATAATTGCTTTCTGGCATTTGTGCAAATATCATTGGCATTTGTATGCTTGTCTAATTAATGATATTGTTTTAATATATTTGGGCCACGAATAAAAATGCACAAAGTTGTACATTTCTCCGGTCATCAAATAGTTGCATGAAAAATTTCTTTGATCAGGAATCAGGTTAACCTCAAAATTCGGACAAAATCTTGTGTATATGTAGTTAGTTGATTTTTTCAATGCAGAATTATGCAAGTAAAAGTAGTAGAGTGTATACACAATAGAGTGAAATAAAGTTAATCTGTATAACTATGCGTAGAATTCTGAATTGAAAATAAACGGCTATATTTTCGTTTCAGACTATATTTCAAAAACAAATTAATAAATTCTTATTTTTATAGGTTTGGTTGAATCTTAACTACATTACATATTAATGTAATTTTTTTTCTTCTGTTTATCTATCATTAAATCTAAACTATATCCATTAAATTTGAAATTAGATTTTTGTAAAAAAAAAATCAAAAATTAAAATCGGTATATATTAAATTATATTAAATGTTATTTTAAATGAATTCTTCTAAGTACATGTCATTGTTATTTAATTTTTTTTTTCTAATTGAATTTAATATCTTAAATGTTAATCAATTATTATTGAAATCAATTAAATTTAGAAGAAAGATATCAAAAAGAAACTGTAAATGATGTCAGTTATATATTTTTTGGTTACTCCATATATAAATAGAGTATGCGCAAATGAATCAATTAAGTTTTGACATTATAATGGAATTTAAACAATTTAATTGAATTGAAATAAATTGTCTATACAACATCCCTATATAAGAAAAAAATTATTGTTTTTATGTATTGAAAAAAATTCAAGGTTTGAAGATCAGATCTTTTGACATTAGAGTTAAAATGGAATAACTAAGTTGAATAGAAACAGTTAAAAACAAGAAAATAAATTAAGTTATAATATAAAAAAAATTTTTATTTAGTTGGTAATGGTCAGTTTTTTTTTTACATTCAATTTAAAATGGTAACACCAATAAAAATATTAAGTTGTTCAAAAATTAATTTATTCTTAGATGTAAGAGGTAGGTATAATATAGATCTACATTAGGTATATCTGGTATACCAAATGGGCCAATAAATTTTCTCTACTTTCAATATTCTAATATGCTTACTTTATAGTCCAATTAGATGTGCAGAATTTTGCACACAACACTATTTTAAAGTTTTAAACTTAACAATTTAAATTTATTTAGATTTTTGTGATGTACTTTGACATAAATTTGACATTCTATTTGTCATATTATAATAAAATGTGGCAAAACTGCTTATTTTTTATAAATTTAGTACTAATGTGCTACGCAGCAAAATAAGTTTGAACGCTATACTTGTATCGCTTCATTCCGTACAGAATTACATCTATAGTTATAGTTACATTTTACAAAAATGTATACATTGTAAAGCCTAGAATGAGAGTAATTTCGCAAATCATATTTTGGTTAAAATAAATAAATAAAATAAATTTAATAAACATATAAACCCGTTCTAAATAATTTTTTCTGACCTGCATGCAGAATTCTGCATATATAATTAACTTTTCTAAAGAACTATTATGTGTTTTATATAAAATCTAACAAAACACCTCTCTTTTCTGTAAATTTTTGATTGTTTTCGAAAGTAAAGACTGAAGTTTTTTTTACTTTTTCTGAGTAATTATCTAAAAACATTCTTGATAAATCAAAAGCGTTAATAATAACAAATTTGTGAAGATTTCACAAAATTGCGTATAAAATAGAACAAAAATAATCAGTATTAATTAAAACAGTTCACTAATTAAAAAAAAAAATTAATTTAAAAATTAAAGCATTAGTTGTGATTAGTTGGAAAGTCAGAAGTACTGGCCCACATGACAAAACTTTGTGCATCATCCCACCAAAATTTTAATTGAAAACGAAACAAACCCAGTCTTTAGAGCCTTTAGTATTTACATTTTTCTTTGTGTCATATTCCAATCTGTTACATATACTGAGAGACTTGTGTATAATTTCTTTACAATTTTTCGTTTCGTTTCATGATCACTTTACAACCTACATGTAAATGTAATATTATAGTTATAACCTTTTTATATGAGAATGTAACATTATTAATCAAATATTTTAAAGTTTTTTTGCTGATCAAGGAAGAAATTATGTAAGTAAAGTACATTAGAAATTATTGAAAATAGCCCTTCTTTCATAGTATTTTCCAATACAATGTTAATTTAAATGGAAATAAAACGTACAGTTGTAAATAAATATCTAAAAATAACAACGATAGGAATAACGATTATTAATCTTATCTGACCTCAAACCTAATAATTGAATTGAGTTTTTCTATGTGTTTCTAAGAAATTTATTGCGATTCAATACAATTCGAAAGTTAATTTTTGCCATACTGACATCAAATTCTTTGAACGTTATTCAATCAAGGGTAGTTTTTAAATTCATTTTAACTTTATAGTTATTTTTATCTATTGAACCCATCCCTCATATCGCATGCAATGTTAAATAACTTTATTTCATTCACAATTCAAACAAAAAAAAAATAATAAGAAAAATTAATTAGGTAATTGGTATAATTCAAAACTGAATAAGAATTAGTTCAATTACTAGATATTCTATATTTATTGATTCCCTCCCCCCAATTAATGTTTACAAATATAATCTATATAAGAAATTAACTTCAAAACTATAGAGTATTATCTGCGAAAAAAAGTATATATAGTTATATCAAATTTTTAATCAAAAAATTTCTATTACCAAATTTTCAAATTTATCACGTTATTCCTTGCCATTTAATTTAAATCTCTCACTCAAAACTTAATCTTCAAGATTACAACAGCCCACATATAAGATAACATTTACGATAAATATTCTTTAGGGTTTAAGCATGTAGGCGAAAATAATTTTATTTCAATACAATAAAATTAACTTATAAAAGAAAGAGACAAAAAAAAATAATTAATAAAATTTTATATTTTGTCTTTTTTTTTAAATGTTATTACGCTAGTTTAGTTTTATTTTTTTTTTTCAAATATTAATTTTATGTACTCATTACTGTAACATCACGTCACGTTATACACACTATACACTTCTCTTCATTTTTAACCAATAAAACCAATTAAAAAATATATAAAAACAAGAAGAACAAAAGTAAATCCCAAAATTGGCAGCAATGTGAAAAAATATCGTGAGACAATAAAAAAATTGTTTTTTTATTTTTTATTTAGTACCTACTACGTAATAAAATTTTGGGGCCTAAGCAATTAGTATGCCAAAAATAGTTAAAATTTATTTTCTTTTTAATTGTCGAATAATAAAAATTTTTATTTAAAATTAACACGAAAAATAATTAATTAAAAATTATGGGAAGTTGTAGGGTAATTCTTTTTTTTCATATGAATTTGAAATTGCGATTCAATGAAAATTGAAAATTTTCTCATGTGAAATTTGATTAAATTTAAAATAGAAAAGTTCACTTCCTATTTACACAAACACTTTTTTACCTTGTAATAATAGTTATTTACCCTTAGTAATAGTTTATTAGATTTTAGATTTTAATTTAGATGCAATTGAAAAATTTCAATTATAATTCAGAACATTTCAAAATTATTAAAATTTCTAAATTATAAATCGCTGTACATTCGAATCGTAAATGAGAAATGACTCCTAAATTAATATTGACTACATCTGAATCACTATTGACTATTAATTAACTACAAATGACAATTTTGAATTGCTATTAATTACTTCTGGGCCGAAAGAAGACCAGAAGAACCATCATCTTAGAGACCGATCAGTTTAATACCAATATCTACTGTCCAAACTACCCAATTGATTTAATAATTTCGGTAATGTTGTCTGCGCTGCGATTGTAAAAAAATCAACTGTCATCACGCTTTCAGTTATGCAGTCGACGCCAATTGACACTGATCATCATGCTTTCGGTAATGTAAAATGGCAGCCAAATTTGAGCACACAAATCAGCAACAAATTTTATGATTAGTTGTTGATCGTTAAATGTTTTGTTCTTTTGTAGTAAAAATTTTTTTGATGGTTCTACAGGTTTTTAAGTATGAAAATATGTAACTTCAATCTATTGTTTGTAATTTTTATTACATGTCTTTCTAAAAAACTAATTTAAAAAAAAAAATTAAATAAAAACCAAAAATACACACAATAAATGACAATTCACAAATCAAAAATTTATGTTCGGTAATATCAAAGATGTCAAAAGTATGCATTTGTCGAGTTGACAGTTGATCGGTCGCATTAAATGTTAATTGGGTGATCGTCCAGTCAGCACTACCGAAAGCATGATAAATCACATTTTTTTTTTTAATTTAATAAGTTTATTTAATTTTAGATAACTTGCAATATAAATTATGTATAAAAAATTAAGTTATTAACATATTAGTTTTGTAGCGATTTTCTTTGTTTAGAATATTTTTGCTAATCTATATAGGCTTGTTAGTCTTATTCATCGCTTTTATTGAATTATAACATTCTGAACATTATTCAACTACTGATTAATTCTAATTATGTTCACGTCTAAGTATTACGTCCTTGAATTGTAAAAAATTCTAATTTCTATTAATAGGCAGTTGAAGTAAGTTAAGTGACCCGAGACGTTGAACGTTTAAATTATGGTGTCCTCTAATTTTCCATATTTTTATAATTAAGTATTTGTAGGTATCACAAACGAAATATACACATAACATCAGTTAGTTAATTCTTTGAATCTATAATAATCAAGAATATTTTTTGAATATAATTAATTGTAAATAAATTGACTTCATTATATGAAACTTGAACTTCTATAATAACCAATTGTATGTAGACACTAAATATATGACACTAAGTTTTCAAATAAATATTTTCATAACTATAA
The DNA here is from genome assembly GCA_963942445.1 of Argyra leucocephala. Classification (NCBI taxonomy): domain Eukaryota; kingdom Metazoa; phylum Arthropoda; class Insecta; order Diptera; family Dolichopodidae; genus Argyra; species Argyra leucocephala. The sequence goes on from OZ012678.1 coordinate 41,532,348, forward strand.
AATTTGTTTTTAACGTTTTTATTACTCTTTTCCTTTCAACTATAAAATGTCCATCATGATGGTTTGAATACTGATGATGTAAATTATTATGATCATCCCAATTCAATTCCAAAAATTGAAATTTAAAAACCAAAATAAAATTTCCTAATCAATTTTCAAGTCATCATTGTTAAATTGAGCAGGAAACTTAAAGAAAAGTAAATTATTTTTTTATTATTTTTATTCTACAAAATATACCTGTAATAGTTAAATAGGTATACTTAGATTTTACAAATAGGAAATTTTTACCTTTATTTAGTACCGTTATTTTTTTTTTGTTTTATCTTACCATGATTTTTAGTTATTCAAAGTTATTTAAAACAAACAGTAATGCATTTGTCAAAGTGTACTGTGTGGCATGAAAAGAGTCAAAACATTTTATTCAACAGATGTGTAATTCAGTGTCAATAGGTATGGATGGATGGGAGGGGTTAAAGTGAATTTTTCCATGTAAACTTGTAATAAACTTTTGGGATTAATGAATTCCAATGTCTCTTAAAATAATAGTTTTTTTTTTATACAATTACTTTTCTATTTTACGAATATTATTATTATTGCTGTTTTTATTGTTGTTGTTAAAACTGAGAAGCCACTATATGGGTAATAATTTTAATTATAGATTTTCTCCATAAGATAATAAGATTTAGTTTTCGAGTAAATTTAATATTCTGGGAAACTTTGGAAATTATTTTGTTTAGTAAATATTTTATTTCATTTTTATTTCTGTTAATTTGATGCTGTGTCTTTATTTGTAATATTAACTTGATAGTAAGAGAGATCTGTCTATACAAATACTTATATGTGTATAGTTTATTTCAGTTAGAGTTTACTTAATCAGTGAGTAACAAATTTTATGTGTTAAGAGTTTGTGTTAATTTATAAATTAAAAAAAAGTAGTTATTGTTGAGGTACGTTAGAATCTAAGGAAAAGTCTTATGTGATTGATTTTTAATTTAAAGGGATTCAATTTAAAGTAAACATCAACAATATATTCCGTCGGACTTTTCGCTTTCTTTTTTCAATAACTATAGTCAACAACGGGCATACAGCGTTGCTTTAAGCTTAACAATTTAAATTTATTTTGATTATTTTGATTTATTTAGACATAAATTTTTACATTCTAATTGTCATATATTAGTTATATATATTCAAATTTAAAAAAAAAAACTACTACTTAGTTAATTTTTGCAGTTTAAGTACTTAATTGAAATTAGTTTACACAGTGAAAATCGGTTGGAACACTATTTCCAACGCCTGTGCAGTGCAGAATTACATCTAATTAGTTACATATAACCTTAATAAATTTAACAATATTCAAATATTTTTCAGAAGTTGACATCTTTATTGATGAGTTATTCAAAGACTACTTACTTAATAGTTTTAAGATTTTTTTTTTTAATATAAGTCAAACTTAGGTCAGAGAAACCTTTATACTTTCGCACCGTTGACATTTGAAAAAGAAAAGAGATAATTTTCCCCCGAGAAACACGAAAAGCAGCATGTGCTCATTCCTACACCATTGAAATCATTAAATGGCAAAAGAAAAGTTATGGAAATTCGTTTATAACCTCAACATCCCGAATGTGGAAGCAAATTCATCTTATGTGTTCCCAAAACAAGATAAATTCTATATTTATGAGGTAGATAAGTATAAGACGAACATTAACAGCTTCGTTCGTAATTGTCCTTCATTCCTAATTTTCCTTTCCCACCCTAGCCAAACGTACCAATCGGTATAAAAAGTTCCCACCTAGAGTTATATACATAGGTAGCTATGTATAACAAAAAACATAAAATAGAGAGAAAAAGAGAAAAAAGTAGGAGGAAGGTTCGGTGGGGAGTTGTGAACTATATACTATTAATGTTCACTTTGAATTTTTGTATATCAAACACATAAAACTATCCGTTGGAAATGCTTCTAGTGGATTGCGATTCCACGTTCTAGAAGTTCTGAATATAAACGAATTTCCATAACAAGTATTAGACCATTTTGGTATTTGTACGGTGTAGGGATGGGCATTGCAGCCTTTTGCGTTTCTCCACGAAATTGCTCAAGAGGTGAAAGTGGAGATTTTAGTTCTTCCTAGCATATGCCTACATCCATGAGATATCTATAAAATAAAGTTAGTGCTACAACGATATACCGATGACCAAGTGGAGCAAATGTTGATGGAACATTTACATCATCTATGAGGCGAATGGTGAGTTTTTGTACTCTCTCAAGAAAGCTTAGAACAGTCGGCGAGGCAAGTCGAAAGATCATAAATGCGAATTATACTCCATCTTGGATTTTATGTAAGCTTTATAGATATTAAACAGAATATTTTATAACAGATCTTTAGGTGAAAAATATGCCTTACACCGACTTCGAAAACCCAAACATTTTGAGACGCTTTTCGCAATATCGAAAATATGATCATTTCAGAGCATATTTTGATTTACTCGCATTCCGAGAATATTTAAGTTTTCTAGTCGCTATAGTTTTATCTTGAAATTTTAGAACAGTTTCGAATGCCGTTAGTCTAACACGGACATTGCTTACCAAATAGATATATACCATTTTAAATAATAAATATAGTTAACAGTTTAAATAATTAGTCAGAGACCATTGTTGTTTTCACAATTAAGTATTATTCTTATTTACTTTTATCATTATTGTTATTTGATATTTACTATTTGACGATACTAATTTTTAATAATATATTTTCGCCGTATTTGATAATACCGTCACAAACACTATAATGTAAATAATTTTTCTGCGGTGTTAGGCACATTCAATCGAACTGTAAAACTATATAAAGTTTTTTTAGCTTATAGTTTTGGTTAAATATACGAAAAAACATCGTATCAAAAATAATGGTATCAAAATGTTACAGTTTCAGAGCGATAAAGTTATTTATTAGGTTGTACTTTTGTTTTTATTCTAAGTAACTATACTCTATTTGTTTTTAAAATAGAAAATTGTCTGAAACTATTCCTACAATTATTAAATTTAAAATTCGTAAACTCGTTGAGTTTTAAAATTATATATGTATATATATATATATATATATGTATATATATAATATGTATATTTTTTTAATTCAACAATTTACAAAAACTTAATTCTTTTAACTTTCTTTCTAGTCAAGTCAAACCAACATTACTTGAAAATAAAACAAAAAAACAAAACTAATAAATTTTTCCATTAAAATGAAAAGTTTTCAAGTTTTTCTTCTTGCATCATATATCAGGTCTCTAAATTGGAACATTATTAAAAGAAAATAAAATGCTCTGGAGTACCTCAAGATCATAATGGAAAATGTTCAAGCCTTTATAAAACTAACTATAAATAAATGTTGGCATTCAAAAATTGCTTTTCGTTTAACTTTATATTGGAGAGTAAAGAAAAACAAAATTATTATAACTATATATATATGTATATATATATAGGTTAACTGCACAACAACAAATACAGTTATTTAATGTCTGAACTACTTTTAAACTATTTTCCAGTTCATTGTTCTCAAATATGTATTTTATATTAAAAATCTTTGTGAACATTTTATAAACTATATTCGCCCTCTTAAAATATGATTGATGGGTGTTTTAAATAGAGTTCAAAGTTTTTTTTGTTTTCGTTTTTTTTTTTATAAAATTTGAAAAGATAAGAAATTTTCCTAATAAAGATATATTTAGTTTTTATTGAATTTATTTGAAGTTCATTTTATGGTTGATTTTTAGTTATTTGCAAAAATGGAAAATTCAATTTTTTTTTTTTGGATGAAGACGTTTTTTAAGACAATACCAAATGAAAACAAAATTAATGATACCAGTATAAAGAAAGAAAAATTTTTTTTAATGCGAAATAACCAAATCAAATAAGTAGAGATATAATAACTAGGTCAATATTATTTATTTTAGAGTTAAGAAATTTATTATATAAAACTAAATCATGGTCAGAATATTAATTTCTAGTATACTTATAACACCAAGTTGACAAGAGCAATACATATTTACATTAATTTATCAAATAGTTTTCGTTTTTCGTACTTAATTGGAGTCATCTAATATAAGTAACTGCTATCAAATTTTTCAAACTGATATAACTCATTAAAATAGTTCTAGCAAGGATGTTAAATTGAATTTTTAAATAATTAAATTTTATAATTTTAATTTTTACAATTTAAAAAACCCTGGTTCCTGATAATGGTAGTAGCAGTTTTCCACATTTAAAAACCAGTTCCTCTTTATATAGTAAAAATTACAATACCATAATGTAAACAGGTAAGGGTTTTTTTTGTTTGATGGCTTCGGTAGTCGAGTGGTAAAGCTGAATATAGTAACAACTGGCTGAAGCACGGATTCAAGCCGGGCAAAATTTTTCAAATGATCAAAATTACTGAAAAGTAAATATATACAACCACATTGGTTGTATATAAAAAATTTATATTATATAAAAATAATATGATATACAATATACAAATATTATACTAAATATTTACTATATAAAGATCTACATTTGGAAAAGGAAAAGGACATGTAGTTGGCCTACAGATTTATCTGCAGATCCACTGTTAAATAAATAAATAAAACACTTTTTTAAAAACTACATTTCAAGTTGTAGATATATTCAATGAATAAAAATACATGAATATAGGAGTGGAAAACAAAGATATAATTTAATTAGGTAAAATTAATGTATAATAAAATAATTTACTAAATGATTTTCGCATTTTAAAATTTTTGTACTTTCTAACGCTAAAGTTGAAAAAATTGAAAGTGAGTATCATTTGACAAAAACATTTGCACCTCTTTTTGGTATCGTGTATTGGTTGCTCCTCTCAAATCACTTTTTAAACAATGCAGTTCTTCATTTTTGCATCTCATCCTAAATTTAAACACGAAATATATCTCTTACGCGGTTGGGCCCTTTATTTACTAAGGTAAGTATGTACGAGAAAAAAAAATGTAACACATAATATGGAGTATAAAAGTAAAATAATTATTCTAAATTGGTTATTATTGTCAAAATTTAAAAGTATTACCCATATTAATATTCTCTTAGACGCATGAAAAGTGATAACTGGTGATAACAAATTGTATTTTAATGAATTTAAAAAACAAAAAATTAAAAAAAAAAACATTTTTTAATTAATAATTATTGATAGTTAATAGAAATTTTGACATTTTACCGAAGAAAGAATATTCATAAGTATATAAAGGCAAGTACATTCACAAAGAAAATAGATTATAACACGGTTACAATTATTGGTAGAGTAAAATTCAATAACCAGTACTAACATAAGTTAATTAAATAAATTAATTCTCACAATTTTTCTGTTTTGAAGTAACGGTAATTTTTTTTATTATGTTCGAAATTACTCACTAACACATTGTTTTTCTTCATGGAGTTTTTAGTAAAGGCACCATAAAATTGGTCATTATTTGGTAACACCTACATCTTTTTATCGCTATTCAATATAATTTTCTGTATATGACTTCAATATGTTGATTCAGAGTGTATGCGATTATTTACGTAATAAAGTTTCCTTTAAATTAAATTAAAGTTTAATTAATTAAGAAGAAAAATTATTACATAAAATTTCAATAATAGAAAACCTATTTTCCACATCATATCATTTTAACAAAAAAAAAAAGAAAAGAAAAACAATGACGAGTCGATTTCCGATATTGAATTTATAGTATAATAAATAATAATGAATTTAATTATATTTTATGTATATATATTTTAGTATACTTAATTAATTTACTTCACAATTTTTAACTGAAAAGATTGAATGACTCATTTCATCATATAAGTACAGTATTATTTTATTACAACCACAAATTTAATTTAATAAAAAAGACAAAAAACAATTTGCATTTTCATCAGTGTGAAAACTTTTAGTTGATTATCTTTGTTTGTTAAATGAACTCACATTGAAATGGTATATCTATGTCTATTATAATATATATATATAGCAGACAAGTGATTTCCGGAAGATTATTGCAATTTTTTTTTTTACAAAATTCCTACAGTTTTTTTCAACAAAAAATACATTTTTTATTTTTGAATATTTTTATGACGATTCCCTTCTCCACCCTTTTTTTTCAAATGGCGAAATAAAAGTTGAAAAAAAAAAATATTAAAACTTTTTTTTTGAATGTAAAATTTAATATTAACTACACTACAAAAATTTACTTCATCAAAATAAAAAAAAAAAAAACTTAAGTATAAAGAGAAAATATTTCTAATTCAAGCAATGCACAACTCGCTCGTAGAACTGCGCACAACTCTGAAATACAATAGTAAAGTTTCTCTGATTCTTTTGTAAAAGTTTGAAATAAATAAAATTGAAAGAAGCTTATTTAAGACTATTTTCATTTTCTAGGATTTATAGGATGTATATATTAACTGTGTTTTCCTCCGGCTCACGGTCTAGGTCAATACTCTAATTTTAATATGAAATTACAATAACAACTTAAAATCCAGATATTTATCTGGTATTTATACAGGTTGCAAATATTTAGTAATTATATTTATCACGAGTGGCGTTTGCGTAGTTTTTCAATAGAAATTTTTGATAATTCAATTAACAGGTTTGCCAACTTAAAAATATTATCGATATCAGTAATATACATGGCTACATCCTTCTTTTGAATTTAATAAAACCTAGACCTTGCTCCGTATGAAAAGAACACAGATATTATTAACTATATTAATTTGTTTGAAAGTCAGTCAGTTCGGTATAGGGAGAAGGATACATATACGATAATAAAATTGAAAAATCTTATTAAGTGCAAATCACAATTAATCAATGGAATCCGGAAACATAAAACATGGAATTTTCATCATATCGTTGAATTGCATTTGTTTGATACGCTTCTATTAGCTTATTTTTAATATCACCTTTAATAGGAAAAACGCTTTAAATACTTGTATAATACAACAAGATTAATAACAATTCAATTGACATGAAAAAAAGTATAGTTACTTATAACTTTTTTTAATTAGATGTTGTGAACTATAATCATTTTGAATTTGGAACTTAGATGAACTGAAAAGCTATTGTTATTAAAACAACCCCTAACTAAATATAGATTTAATGCGTTCATCTTTTAATTTATTCGAATGTGGCAATTTTGATATCATGTAACGACTTTTCTCAATAGAAATTTGATATCTGAAGCAGAAAACTTTACCATTTCAAACTTTGTATTTTGATGTGACTGAAAATGTGTTTAAGTTAACAAAACTAGTAAAATATAAGCTTTTTTTAATTTTTTTTTCAAATTACAACAATTAGTATTTTTTAATTTAAAAAAGAAATATTTTCATCTAATTATAATCTAATTTTTTTCTAAATAAATAATAAAATATTATAACTGCCAAAAAAAGTTTGATTTTACGTATTTCCGTTCGACAATTTCAATCCGAACTAATTCCGCCCTTGTAAGAACTCAAGTCCGCTTTTTGAATCTATTTGCGATTCACAGTACATATTTACGATTTTATACAAAAAAGCTATTTAAAATAATTATTAAGAGTAAAATTAATAATTAAGTTTTTAAATAATTAACTAGTATTTCGTTAAATTGTAAAAAATATTTATTATAATAAAAAATATAAATTTGATTTGGGAGTATTGTATTTACAAAAAAAAACGGTTTGGGAGGCATAGTGTAATAGGGCGGTGATAGGTCGGATTTACGTTATAGGTAGGATTTACGTTATAGGTACTGCAAGTTTTCATTCTACTACATATTTTAACTGTTTTTTTCGAGAATTTATTTATCAAATTTCTAGCTTATCAAGACTCATTAAATGTGAAAAACTATGACTATTTTCAGGAACTAAGCCTTCTTAAATAGTGTAGTTTTATTTAAACTGTTACCAAATTATACTGTTAATTAATTTTTATCATATATTTTATTCCAATAGCAAAGAGTACTGGACCAGGTCGAAAAACCCATCAAACATTTCGCCGAAATTCGAACCTGAGATCTTTCGATTGAAAAGCAGGCACTCGACCTACTGCGCCACCCAACGTATTATCGAATAAAAATAGAACGTGATAATAAAACATTAAAGAATAAACATTAAGAGTATGATTTTATCTTGAAAAAACAAAAATCCTGAATAAAAAAATCCTGGAACCAAAACTTCACTATTTAAATTAATTCCAGAAATTAATAGTTTTGTGCGAAATCTTTTTCAATCAGTAAAGAATTCAATTATTAAAAATTTAAATCTGATTTGAAAATTATAATTTTTTTTTTTTTTAATTCTTTTTATTATTTATAATCAAAATTAATTTATACACTGAAGTATATATATATATATATATATATACATATCACATATAGACACTTATAATAAAAAAAAAAATAATGTAGACTCCTGGAAAGTACAAAATAATGAACAAGCAGATGCCCTTGCAAAAACAGGTGCTGAGTCATCACCATTCTTGCTCAATTCAATTCCATGAATAAATCAGGTAATCAGGGATAGTAGATCCAATGTCAGAACATTAATATAGTTTATCATAGGTCACGGTTCATTTAACTAACATCTGTTCAAAATAGACAAATGCAAATTAGGGGCTTAAGGAATCGATCTGACACCTTTTATTTGAATGTGACGTTCTAACTCTCAAAAGAAATAAATATTTCCTAATTCTAAAAAACATTGCCAGATTCTGAAATTGATATTAACGAAATAATAATGTTCACATAGGACACAAATCGGAAATTTTAAACAACCAAATGGCTAAGTAAAATACCCCCCACGTAAATATTTTTTATTTATTTATTTATTTATTTATTTTAACAGTTGATCCTACAGATAAATCTGTAGGCCAACTTTATAGGTCCTTTTCCCTTTCGAAATGTGGGCCTTTTTTTTTTTTTTTATTAAACTATATTAATTATTTGGAATATATTTTTGTATATATTATATATTTATATTATTTTTTTTTTATTAGTTATTATATCTTTATTAATTATTAGATTATATTTGAACCGATGTGGTTGTATAGAAAATTACATTTTCAGTAATTTTCACCATTTGAAAAATTTTTCGGTTCTCACGGGGTTTGAACCCGTGCTCCTTCGGTCGTTACATTACTACACTCGAGTGCTTTACCACTCGGCTACCGAGGCCACATATATTTTTTATATTTTTAATATTTTTTTTTTATGTTCTTCACATTAACTTAGGCAAAAATCACCTTACTTAAGGTATTGCAAGTTTATATACTACAACATCTACAATGTTTTTCGTTTTTCGTGCTCCAATAAATGCTTTTATTTATCAAATTACTGTCAATTTATTTATCAGTTGGCTTATCAACTCATTAAATGTGGAAAACTACTGCATTGCTATTGTGGAAGCCTTCTTAAATAGAATAGGTCCATTTTATTTAAGTTTTTATTGAAATTTTATTGTTAAAATTGAAATTATATATTATTTTTATTATTATTATAAAAGGAATATAAACAAATTATTTCATGTTAGTATGACATTGACAATATTTTTTCTGTTAAATATAAACAATAACGCTATAATCGAACTAATTTTTAATTGCAACCCTTTAATTTATCTTGTTTTCCCAGAAATTATACTTGTTAGAAAGTTATACTTGACAGCTTCATTTACATATAAATAGCCTAAATAGTTATAATATCTTGCATAACTATCCCTACTTTCGGTAATGCTGAATTGACGATCAGTCTGTCAAATCGACAAATGCATACTTTTGACGTCTATGATATCACCGAACATAAATTTTTTATTTGTGAATTGTGATTATTGTGTGTATTTTTGGTTTTTATTTAATTTTTTTTTTAACGGATGTTTTTTATAAAGGCATGTAATAAAAATTAGAAACAATAGATTGAAGTTACATATTTTCATATTTAAAAACCTGTAGAACCGTCAAAATTTTTTTTTATACACAATCAAAGAATAAAACAAATGACGATCAACAACTAATCATAAATTTTTTACTACTTGTTTTAATTCAAAATTTTTTACTGCCTATATCCTCAAATTTGACTGCCTTTTTACATAACCGAAAGCGTGATGACAGTTGATTTGTTTACAGCTACAGCTGCAGCGCTTACCGAAAGCAGGATATAGTTAATCGCTGATAACATGATACAGAGCGTAATGTAATTAGGATATAAAGCATATGAATTTAACAACTGTCAAATTTAATATCGAACAATTTCTAATATAAATTTATTTAAGCGTTATGAGTCATACGGTCACAAGCTTTTTGATGGTAAATACTTTCATTCGAATTTCGCTTTTCGTTCATTTTCCAACACAAACTAAATTATAATCTAAACTGAATTAATATAAGTAGTTACCATACAGATAAATGTTATATTTTGAATTGTAATTAAAACAAAAAAAAAAGTTTATAAATTAAGCGAAACAACAATAATAGTAAATAAATACTAAAAACAAGCCGTTGGAGTAGGCCTCACAAGAGCTCAAAATAATATATACTTAGTTACATAGTTTTTCTGCAGCAATTTATAATTTTCCGCAAATTAAAAAATAAATAAAAACTCTGTTCTATATATTCATCCATTCAAATTCATTTAAAACATTCTAAAAACAAAAAAAACACGAAAAAATCAAAATGAAATTAACAAAAAAATCTCTTGAAAACAGCAAAGTAAAAGAAAAAAGAAAACCAGAAACAGTTTACAGAAGAACAAACCAAATTAACAAACAAACAGACGAACTAAAAAACAAAAAAGAAACAAATAAAGCAACAAAAAAGAAAAAATTTAGGCCATCATCCGCTCTGACATGAAACTATACTACTACTAAAATGCACTGGCATTTATTTGAATTTTTTGTTTTTTTAATCAAATGAAATGCAATGCAAAACTTTTTTTTTTACATATTTCCCTTTTTACAGTTTGTTTGTAGTCAGTTAACTTGTGACATCATAGCTACAGGAGGAATTTCTTTTTCTGATGTGAAAATAATGGTGAGGAGGAGGAGGAGTGATAGAGTGTGTATAGAGTAGTACAGTACATTACAAAGCAGTGATGCAATTTATTTATTCATCTGAAAATTTATTGCATTCATTTGAATTTCTAGTTTGCACTTCCTATTTTTTTTTTTTTATTTCACTTTTTTTTTGTGTTATTGATATTGTTGTTGTTTAACATTATAATTAAATACGTTTCAGCGACCCCTATACTATTCAAAATATTAAATTGTTGTAATGAATTTACTTTTTTAACAATTCACATTTAAAAAAAAAAAACAAAAAATAAATAAAAATAATTTTAAAGGTGTAAAGGTGAATTACAGTCTTGACATTTATTAGTCATTTGATACAGTGAACTCCTAGTTTCACCCAGGAAGAGAAAATAAATTATTTGTCTGTAGACTCAAGTTTATTTAAATATTCTTGAGTAGTATTCTACAGTAAATAAGAGGTTTATATACTTAGAAGATGTATAATTAAAAGTTTTTCAATTAAATTGAATCTCAAATAAATTGCTTTATTATAATTGAAACTAGCTTTTAAATAGAATCTGTAAAGAAAATTAAAATTTGTATATATATGACTAAGAGTTTAAGTTAAAAAGAACAGTGGTGACATTTAATAATATATATATATATAAGCAAATTATCCATATGACTTTACAATCCAAAACATAACTTAACAAATAGTTCAGAAAAAAATTTAGTAACAATACTTGAAAACTAAAGTAAAATATAAATTGTATACTTTTGATCTTATGTCCATTATTAAATCGTTAGTCTTATTCTATTACTATTTATAGGGGTAAAAAAAAATTCTTAGGTCATCGTTTAATGAAACCTAAAGAAAAATTAGCTTTGCTCACTATTTTATCATAATGTAGCTTGAAGCTCAGTTTAGGGTCAAGTGTTAACCCGAAGTCTATAGTAAAAATTACTCTTAAAAGCGAGCAACCATTTAATTGGTGGTTGAACTCAAGAATTTCTCCTACTTAGAAAAGGTAATTACTTGTCTAGGTTGGATATGAATATGAATATCAATAAAGAGATCTGTATTTCTAAAAATCATTACAGAAATGTGCACAGATCTATAACACTTAAGTAATACTGTATTATTCAATTAGCTTAATAAATAACTAAACTAATTACTTAGTTATATTGCGATAAAAGTTTAGGTAAGATCGGACAAACTAACAACCTAATAAGTAAAATAATTGTCAAAATAAAATATCGCAATTTACTGAAAGTAATCTACTGAATTCATGAACTGTATATCAACCACAAAATTATAAAAATAAACTTCTTTAAAATCATTAACTTTAATTATTTTTAACCCAACTTTAAATATTCATTACTACACACATACTAGCCTAATAACGGTAGCTATTAATAATATTTTGGTTTTTCAAATCACCCTTCCTAAATAAATTTTATTTTTCCTTGAAATAAAATATTTAATCCATAAAATTCTTTAATTAACCATAATGTTGCCATAATGGTGTTAACATAAGGAAATTCAATATCAAATTCTTAAATTTAATTTACTATGTATATCTATCATTTTTAGGTTTGGTCAATGGCCTTGTCATTTAGGCGTAAATAAAATACAATTTTTCAATTTCAGTGACGTGCCGAAGTACATTATGACAGGCATATTTTGTTTTTCTTCTTTAAATTTACTTTGTTCATATTTTGTGAACAAATAATATTAATAGAAAATAGAGCTATAAATCTGTCAAGGTTGAAACAGTATTGCTACTTTACTTTACTATAAAATATTAGAAATGAAATTGGGTATGGGTAAATAAATGATATATCTATCAATTTTAAATTGCATGACTTTATTTAACTATGAATTCAAAAATTCAACATTTCCCTTTTCTTTTATAAAAATATTTTATGATTTTTTCGTGGAGTTTTTTAAAAAAAATGTTTTTTATTACCATTTTTTTATTAACGGTTATATTTATTACATATAATAGCATAATTTTTGTTAATATATAACTCCAAATTTTGGTATTGACATTCACATGTTTTATGTATCCACACACGTTAAGAATTTATTTTTTCTTTGTAAATTCGGTTGCATGCCGTTTGTTAATAAAAAATATTTATTTTGGCCAATAAGTAAATTAAATGACAGTAGTGGTTAATGTTATATATAATAAAGGATCAGAGAATAGTTATTACTGCAAATTGGTAATAAATTAAGTTAATGAACTGTACTCATTTCTATTAAATCGGTATTGGAATTTGTAAATTATATTTTCCCTTTCGATTATTTTAACAGGAGTGGTGTTGCCATCGGTGTTTTATCGAAAGGATTTTGACATACGAGAAAAAAAAAGTAATGGTCTATAGAGAATTATATTTTATTTTTCAAATTACTTGAAGTCGTTTAAATTTTTTAACCATGCCAAAAACTTTAAAGTCAATTATTTGAAGTGAACTATACTTAAAATACTCCATAAGGAAACATTTTCATATAATTTTCGGTTTCATTTCAATCATTTCAATATCGTGTCAATTGAGTCTTGACATCTAAGAATAATTTATGTACATAGAAGCGATTTTTTCGCTAACCTCTAACTGTAACCAACCTAAAAAGAATTGCAACGAAAATCTACAGTTAATGAATTAAATTTAAATGTAGAAATAACGATGTATACAAGTATGTTTTGTTAAAATAGAAAATTAGCAAGATATATAGTTACAATTGTCAACAAAATTTGTATATTAATTCAGAAAAAATTCAATAGCAAAACAACTCAAAGAAAATCAATTTAAAACGAGGTATGAATAACGTTTGAAAACGGCTTAAAAAGAGATATTGCAAAATGTTTATTGTTATAACAACTTTTAATTTTTGTTAACTCTTTAATGCCGAATAAAAGTAGCTGCTACCATACCAAATACCAGATCCATAACCATAATTTGAATTTGCGATTTGATTTTTGTAAAAATAATTAACTAAAATACAATTATTGAAAATGAAATTCACTTTAAATTTGATTTTTATGTATATTACCAATTCGCAAATAAATTTAATAAACAAACACATACACCCATATTCTCTTAGACCCATCGTTGACGAGAAGAAAAAATTTATCTCGTCTCGCTTAATATGCATTTCTGTTAGACACTGTAAGCGGCGCGATAGAACGTTTTATTTGTTGGTAGTACTGATCATTTTTTACTGTCAAAAAAAATTATTGGTATATAAACAAAATATGGTTTATAAAATTTTTGGAAAGTATTAGTGGGGTTTAGTTTTAAAATACTTTTTAAATAAAAACTAAATAAAAATGTAGGTATTTATGTTTTTAAATATACATATAGTTTAGTACATATATACCTACATTTATATTTATAGTTTAGTACATAAACAGTAGTTAGTTTAGTACATAAACAGTAGTAAAACAGTAATAGTAAAGATTGTTGTTTTTTTCAAAATAAAAACACAATTTTAATAATAATGCAAAAAAAAAAATAATGAAAAATTGTTTATTAATCTTTATTTAACTAATTTATCTATTCAATTTATTTATTTAATTCTATTTTTTGTTAGAAAAACACAAAATACTTTGGCGAGATACTCTATCGTTTACAATTTTTGATGAGATAAAAAATTACTATCGCGTCTCGTCAAAGGTCTAACAGAAATTACTCACGAGACTGTTTTGACATTTACCGTCGCGGCAATTTGCTATCGTCTGTGGTGTCTAATAGAATACAAAACTATCTCTTCAGAGATATTTTCATGTGATCTCGCGAGATGGGTTTAAAAGAATATGGGTGATAATTATGTTGATAGATAGGTGAAAGTTACCATTCCAGTTGGTTTTGAAAAACCAATTAGCGCTTCATTATGTACAATTGTAAACAACCTTTTTGATGTGACGGCTCGAGTGATCTATACTCTCCCAACAAGCTCAGTATTATAGTAAAGAGGTTGCTATGCGATTGAGAAAGTCGATCAGACCATCAAGTTCGCTTTCCGCAAAATTTCCTATACTTTGTTGAAGCAAACATCAACTAAAGTCCGAAATTTGGTTCTAACTCACATTGGGCAAGGAAGTGTTCGAGAATTTTTGTATCGTTAACTTTATTGCAACTGCGACAATATGGATTAAGCTGAATATCCAGCTTGCATAACACATAATTAAAATTAAGTACATAAGAAACTACACATTAATTAATGAAAAATAATATTTAAAATACTTATAATAATGTAAATCTGATACAAATAAAAAGTACGAGAAAAATATCATTATTATGGCAAACATTAAATTTGATGGCCAATAACTGATGCAAAATATAACAGGCTAGCTATTCATTATTCTATAACCTAAGTCTATAACATAAGTCTATAACCTTAAAAAAATTATATTTGAGAATATTTTAATTGTTGTTTTTGGGTTAATTTGAATTATACAGTTTTGTTTAATTGATGATTTTCAATAAGCAGCAGTGCCGTGAATTTTTTAATTGTTATTCAATTTCGAATTCGAAATCCAATATTACGAAACTTTATTTTTGAGTATTACTTAATACCTATTTTTTTTTTTTTTTTTTTTTACTTTCTGTATGAAATGATTAATACATATATAAATTCTCATAGCTCAAAAGATAACTTCCGTCAAAAATAGAAATACATAGTTATATATACTTATGTATAGTTAGTTATAAATAGTTATTCCTTCTAAAATTTATAAATCTTTCTATACTTATTCTATACATATATTTTAATGATTTCCGTCACTTTCTTTTTGAAATTCAGTATTTAAAAAAATCTAATTTGTTTTTGTTTCTTTGCTGTATTTAAAAGCTTATCTCTATGCTTATATTTAAATGAAAAGCATTATTATATGAATATGATGAATCTCAGCCATATTCTCATTAAATATTTAACGTTGCAATTAATTACTTTTTACTATATATTTATATGTATAATGTATATATATACTACTTATATACTTATATTATGTTTGTACTCCAGATGGTGGTGCTATTATACACGTGATATACATTTATATGACATACATATTATATATTGCGTATACATATTGCATTTCAGTTACTGTTTCATCATCATTTTTTCTTATATGGATTTTGTTTACATCATGTTGATGTTTTGTTAATATTGTAAATTGATGTTATTGCTTTGATTGCTATAATGACAGTGTAGAACCACCAAACCACACCACACTATACATTAAAAATGCTTTTTTATGTCAATAACATAAGCGATATAAAATGATGAAAAGAAATGTGTACTTTCGATTAAAAAAAAAATTTTTTTATAATTTATACTTTATATATATATATTATGTACCTCCTCCCAACTTATTCCACCCACAATTACTTCATATCAGTTCGTTTTTAATCAAATTGATTCAAGTGATGTGGTAGAAAATTACTTTTAATAAAAATTTGTAATACAATCCAATTATTTTTGAAACATTTAGTAATAAAAAAAATTTTATAAATAAAAACCAATACGTGTAGTGATTTTACATTTTTGTTTAGATTTTGAACACAAATTTTAACCCAACATTTTTTTTTTAAACTAACACCAAATTTATAAAAAATGAGAATTCTAATGAACTTTAACATGAAATTAAATTTAAAGGAAACAACAGATCCCGACAATAAAATAAATAATTATGAACTCCCCTTATGAACTTATATTTTAAATAATGCAATTTATATGTCCCAACTTCTTAGAATTAAATTTTTATGTTATTTCGTACAAAAAGATTTGTTTACTGTCCTGTTTCTGTATAAAACTGTTGTATTCATCATAATGAAAATGTATATATATACATATGTATTTATACAATTTTAAAACCCTAAATAGGAAAATAATTTAAAACATTTTTTTTTATTTATAATATTTTTGAATCCCTTTCCTTTCTAATTCTATTCCAGTTCAATGCAACAATATTTGTTTTTGTTTATAAACAATGTGACATATTTATGCCCCAATATAAACAAGAAAAAAACAAACAAAATGTTGTCAGAAGACAAATAGAAAATGTAAACAAAACGCTGCCGCTTTACTTAATGAAAGACTTTTGTGTTGACATTAATGACATTTCGCGTTTAGATTTGTTTTTGTTTTGTTTTATTGGTTTTTTCCTTTTTTTAATGGTAAAAATGTCATTAGAGAATTTTTTTTATAAAATTTAATTGGAATGACATGAAATATTTCCGGGGATGTGATTATAATTACCCAATTTTTTTGTTTTTTTTTTAAGGTAGACAAATTAGGAAATTATAACAGGGGTGGGTGTAATATAATATAATAATTTTATTGATAGAGGCGTATTTTTTTAATAAAAATGAGGAGTTGGTTTCGTAATACAGCTAACTAAGAAATGTTGACTTTCCAGTAGACAATTTTATAAGATTATTGTAAAAATAAAATATTCAATTGAAAAATAAAATTTTAAAACCTCAATATTAATTTAAAATTACAATAGATTTATAGTAAAAAAAACATATATTTATTTAGAAATAAACCAATTAATTTCTGACTTGTTTTGTTGGTTGCTTTATGATTTGTTTGTTTGGAATTTTATTTAGCTTTTATACCTCACATATTAATTTCCCTGAAATCTATATGAGGTTTGAAACTAATCAAATTCATTCAAACTAGGAATAAGATATGAACTGTTTAGGTAGTTTAAGTAATATATAATAATTACTGATGAGCTCAATAGTCTTGAAAAAACTAAAACAGTCTCTACAAACTAAAATTAATATTAAATTTATTATAAAATTCGAATATTATTATTTTAAGAAACTAAGACTATCAAATTTTCAAAAATATATGTATGTGCAATAACAACAACAGTTACAGATTTAAAAAAAAATCTGAATTCTGGATTCTGAAATCTGAATTCTGATTAGAACATCAAGAATGTGAAATATAACTCTCGAATAACCATGATTACACAACTGAGTATACATTCAAAAATAACATAAAAAATTTATTGTACTAACTTGGCTATATTTCAGTTCAACTCACTGTTTTATTTTTTGTCTTTCTGTGTTTTACGAATTCAAACAGTGGTTACTGCAACTGCAAGTTGTAGACATATTGTTTGGCTTTTTGGAGCACTAGTTACTATATTTGAGTTCGAGCTTTAATAGAACAGATATGTGGTTACAAAAAAAAAAAAAAAAACACATTTTCTTATCATCACACCTAATAACCATTTGTTAATATGTAGTTCTAGTTTTCCAATTTCCTTCTATTTTTCTTTTAAATTGTAGAGTACTTTAGTTTAGAATAATTTTGTTAAATATTAATTACTTTTTTTTTATTTTTTTCTTATTTTTTATTTTTTTAGTTTAAGACCTAATTGTAATCTGTTTGATTTAAACAAGAAATAAATAAAAAATAAAATATTTCAGTTTTGTTCTGAAAAAGCCTATATGGATTTTAAAATTCTCTTATCAATACCATTTTTTATTCAATGAAAACTGTTCAAATTAAACATCATTGTACGTCCACACCTCATATAAATCCGATATGTAACTATTCAAATTTATTTTTCGGAGAACAGCATCATCATACCTCTCAAAATTGTTTTATTGAACATAAATTTTCTTTTCGAAATACCGCTAAATACATTTTTTTTTTACTTTCCTATAAAACTATATACTATTCAGTAGTTTGTTTGATATTTGTTTATGTGTACGCAAGATATAATGGCCAGCGTATGAGAGAATCCAATGGTTAACCATCCATGATTTTCACATTATACTCCATTATATTACTGGACCCTTACGTCCTACTGTCTTTTGGGTCGCTGCAGTATGTTGTGCCGCTTAAAACGGCCAAAAACCAGTTGCAACTAACAAGCTGTGTGCTAGCGTGTTTGGATGTGTAATTAGTCTTATTTGGTATTTGGTGCTGAAGCTATTTCATCCTTAATGGTTTTTACCTAATATAGATACCAAAGTATAATATCATTATTGACGAGCTACGATGCGCCAGTTATCAATATTTCAATATTTGAATTCCTGACTACTCCCAACAGTCAGATTCCGTATTTTAAAATCGGTTTTAAAATATCTTTACAAATCGGAGCTTGTTCTCTAGTGACATTGGTGAGTGTTGTGGCTGGCCTAACCTCATTTGTTTTCTTTTTCGATGCTATTCAAATGCATGCCCAAGTACGCCCAAGTAGTATATGAAACGCTTCATTCTTATTGCAGTTTTTTTTGTGTGGCAAACAAGATTAGAAAAAAAAAGTTGTTGAATGGATTTACATAGACAAATTTATTGAAATGGATTTTTAAAGTAACAAATTAAAAATATCAAATATAAATAACCAAAAAGAAAGTAATTTTTTAAAAAATTTATATAAAAGTAATGACAACATAACCGAACTTAGTTCTTATAAGAATTTTATTAGTCTGAATAAAAATTGTATCTGAAGGGCAGAAATTAACTTGAGTTTTTCATTTATTTTCAAACCCTAATTTGATTCTCTTGTCAATGATCATGACTGAATATAACGGGAATTATATTTTATTTACATTTAAATGCATTTTGAATTCCTAATTAAAATATGCAAATTTACTATACAGAAAATTATTTTTTAATTAAATTTTAAAAATATGAAAACATCTCCTTAAATATAATCTTGAGACAATAATTATTATCATTACAACTTAATTAAGTATAAAAAAAAAGTTTACTCATTTACATGTAAGTCAAGTATTCTCAAAACAAAAATAAAAATATCATAAAAAACAATAAAAAAAATATATTTTAATAAAAAGTCAGTAGATTTCCTACTAACAGTAACCAATTTTTTTGTTTTTCTTTTTGATGATGAGTCATAGAATTTTCTGAATCATATTTTGTTGTTACTGTATTAAAAATGATAATCCCAAACTTTAATAAAATATGTGTATGATGATTGCATGAATACATATATATATATATAAATAATATTTAGTATTTATGGTCTGATATTTAAGGTCTGAACGTCATTTTTCAATTGATATGCAGGGTGGAAAATAAAATATTTTTGTTCGATTTGTGATGTAAAGAATTTTCTTGTAAATAGTTTGCAATAAGTTAACTAATTTGAAATTACTGTGTAGTAACTAATAAATAATATGTAATTTTTTACAATAAAATTATGATTCAAATTAACCGCAGAGACATTTATTTTGTTGTTATATCTATCTAGAGAATATCTGTAAATATAATCTGTAAACAATAAAAATAATTGATTTTTTTTTTTGGAAAAAGATGTATCATCACAATTCCACTATATACTACTCGTTTGTAATGTACATTCGTGATAGTGGTCTAAAACTAGATACAGTGTCTAAAATTAAATTTTTAAACGTAAATTTTGCCCCCAAATTTCGATTCATAGTTAATCATTTTCAGTGCATAATAATATGGTTAAACATAAATATCAACTAGTTAGTTAAAGTAGTAATGAATATACTTATAGTAGTATTTTAAATTTAATTAAATTACATTATTTTACTTTTTGGGGTTTTTATATTTTATGCTATCTATATTAAGTTCAAAATTGTAATTTGACAACATTATTCGTATGACAACATTATTCATTTCAATTGACTTTATTTTTTTACTTTGTTTATTTCGACAACAGAAAAATGTAGAGTAAATAAAATATATATAAACATTTGATGCTAATTAAAAAATATCGTTCGCATGGATGTATAGAATTTCCAAAATACGATAAAAGAGTTTAAGCATGAGTCTAATTTTAAATTTTACAATAAACTATATTCAATTTAAAGTTAAATTGAAATTAAGGAATATATAAGTTTTCTTCTTGTGGTGGATGGTGGATTCTTGGTCTGTATTTGTTTCAACTTCTTGTTCTGTTATATAATCTTTTTGTACAGCATTTTGAACTCTGTTTTTCAGTTATTCCAATTTTTGCTAAACGTTTTTCAATTATTCCGTACATTTATTATTATCCCTCCTAATTATTCGTTCAGTGAATAATAGCCGGTTACGGATATCGCTGTTGCCATTTTATTTCTCAGAAATATATACTAAGGTAAAGTCGAAATTATAATTAAGTCATTTAATGAGTTAAACATTGCCATAATTATGCTATAGTGCTAAGTATTTGGAAAAATATTTTAATTACAAATTTTACTATGGGCCTGTTATCACAAAAAAAAATGAATGAAAGAGACTTATCGACCATTCATTTTTTTTTTAATGGTAACACCGAAAAAATTTCGACATTAAATACAATACACAATGGCAATATTTTTTAACGTTTCAGTTTTTAATGACCACACTAAAAGTAAAAAAGAATGAATGATAAAAACAATGATAACAGCGGCCTATGTCTTTAAGTCCCATTATTCCCTAGGCAGTTAAAAGAGTTGCAAAGGTCCTATACAAAAATTTTTAATTTTTTTTTCAAAAAATACTAATGAAACTATAAATAGTATACATTAGATTAACACCCTGTATAGTATATTCAAAATTTCAATTTGGGACATTTACTCTGCTCCACTCTTCGCAATACAATTAAAATAACGAAATTAGCATATTTATCACTCAATTTAAATTTAATTTTTTTGTTTAAATTTTCAACTTTTTGAATAAATATTAAATAAAAAACAAATTATATTTAAAATAGGAATAGGTAAAAATATTTGTGAGGGTAAACTTGAGAAGTTAATAAACCAGTGTATGGAAGGTGGTGGTAGTATTTGTTGGTGGTGGTAGTGGGTCAATGTACGTACAGAACAAAGATATAATCCAAATGAAAAATTTCTGTGTATTTAAATAAGTCCACAACTTATTAACCAACATTTACATGCATATTACTTATATATACACTTAGTTAACAGAATCACAGGAAAATTATTTTAAAAAAGACAGGTTTGTTTGGAATTAATTCCAAATTTAAAAAAAAAATTTAGTCAATAAACCAAGATTGAAAATTAAATGAAACTAATTTCGTGATCTAACTATTCTTAAAAAATTTAATTAAAGTATGTAACATAAAATAGTTATTGCGTATGTCAGAGATATTCAGTTCGGTATTCAACGTATTGGAATCAATAATATAAACATTAACTAACTAATAGAATATTTTACATATGACGTCATTTTTATTATTAAAAAAAAAACAAATTAACTATATACTTAAAACATATAAAAGAGCGGTGTCCTAAATTATGTTAATTTACTTTCAACATGTAAAATTTTTAAATGGAAAATTACTAATAAGGAATACAGATGACAGTAGATATTTACGTATGATCTAGCAGAATTCCAACGAAAATTATGATTTTCGAATTCAGAAACAAATTGGTTTTATTATATGGTCATTAAAGATTTCATCGTATTTCATGTATACAAACCTAGTCATATCGTGAGGAAACTGTATGATTAAAATGTGTAATACACTGATTTACTTTTACTCACGAAAATATTTGCTTTTTAAAACGGTTAGACTTCTGAATGCAAAAGGGTGTATTTATTATGCCTCAAGTAATATCAAGGTTGTTGCAGTAACATTTGAGACTTGATCTGGTTTACATTTGAAATTGTATGTTCACATTGAAATTAAATTATTCTTGCTGAACACACTCACACACTCTTATTTTATTACAGAAATCAAGTCATATTCAAAAAAAAATTGTATTAAGTGTGTTAAGACAAAATAAAAAGAAAATATTTCGAGGAAAACATCAACTTTTTAAAACAAGGAAAACTTATGCAGTTGGGGTTTCAAAAACAGATGCATATTTGTTATCAGAAAGAGCTAAAGCATAGGATTTCTAGACCAAATACGATCATAGCTAAAACGTGATCAAGTATATATATATATATATATATGTATACTTTAATATATTATGCTATATTCGCATTTACCGAGTTAATTATGATTAAGTCCCTAACCATGGTATAAACATAATTTAAGTATGATTTTTTTGTTCATATAAAACTAATCATACTGTAATCCTAGTTAAAAATATATTATACTTAAATTATGTCAAATTGACGTTCACAACCCTGCTTTTATGTATATATATCGTATAATTGTATCGTATTTTATTTTTATTTTTGTGCAATACTGTCTGACAATGATATTTTTGAAGTTTCAAACAAGTAAAAAGGTAAACAAAATTTATTAAAATAAATTCTTACCTACATATACTTACTTACTTAAAAAAATATTAAATATATTTATAATTCAAAAATTTATTTACAATTAATTTTCAGATTCATATTTTTCCTTTCGAAAATATTTTATCCATATTTTTTTGTTGTAACAGCAAAATCGAAGTAGTTATATAAAAACAAAACTTAACTTAACTATGATTAATACAACAATAGTAGTAGTTTTTAATGAGTAGATAAGCCAGTAATTTGTTAAATAAATACTCGAATTATTGTAGATATTGTAGTGTAAATCTGCAGTATCGTACTTTATTAAGCACGAAAAGGTGATTCTACCTTAGTTACTGTCAAGATCATAAAAAAAAAAAACAAAAAAAAAGTATAAAGCAAAGACTTTTTATTTAACCATAATTAAGAAACGTAATTGAAACACAATGCGAACATTCTCTTACATTTAATATTTGTAATTTTATAATTTATTTATTTTAATTATTTTATTTATTTCCCTTAGAATAAGTATAGCCCAGTTCAGAACCAATTAAATTCATTTATTATTAATTATTCATGATTTAATTTAAAAACATTTATTTAATGAAATATATTCATTAAAACGAATATAAATAATTTCGAAAAAGTGATATAAATTTAATACACTGTTTTGAATTGAAAATTAAATTAATTCTTTCAATAGGTAAATTATATACCATATAACTACTATCTTTTATTTAGCTAGAATTCTCCAAATGTCATGGATTACCTTAGTATATTATTATATTAATTAGTTCTAATTAAATATCTTAATAAAAAATAAATTGATAAAAAATATATTAAAAATGGCAACTCTAGTTAAAAAAACAACTTATAAATTGACAAATGTACCGACAAAAACAAAATTACAAATGTACTACAAATGTACTCTTTAATTTTGGATCTTCAAATGAAAAACGATATTCAGCAACAGAATAATTAATTGATATATCATTTTTTTTTATTTTTTTTTTTATTAGAATTTAAATTTTATTATTTTATTTTTGTGGGATCAAAATTTGACCATCGAATCGGAAAAAAAATAAATAAAATAAAACTTGTTTTTACTCAAGTTTTTTGTGGTTTTAGATTTAAATTGCATATTTTAATTTATTTTTATACATATTTAAAATTTTATTTTGGTTTTTTTTATTTGTTTTTTGGGTCTAACAGTTTTTGTTTTTTTAAATTAAGCTCAGGTTTAATTTCCTATGTGTATTTCTTAATTTTTAGAGGTTAAGTTGTATATTCGCAAAAAAAATGAATTATAAAAATTAGATTTTGTGGGTACTGTGATTTCATAATCGTGATTTTTTTTATTATATAAAAATTAAAATGACATAATTTTAAAATTTATTTTTAAATTATGTTTTAACGTTTTGTGGTTTGTTTTTGTAAAACAAATGCGTTCGAAATAAAAAAAAAAAAATTAACATATGTAATATATGTTTTAAATGTAGAATTAAAAATATTAGTTTTGCAAATTTGGGGTAGTTAGTAGTTATTTCGTTATACAATCATAATAGTATCGATATTTTAAAGATGTCAGGCTTAGGGATTTAAATATATTCTTTTTTTCTTCTCTTCAAATTTAGTTTTTTTTTTTAAATTAACATCATCTACTTACTTTTTGTAAAGTATATCAAACATCGTATGCTACCACGCGGAGTAATAGGAGAAAAAAAAAAAAAAAAAAAAAAAAAAAAAAAAATATCAAACATCAGTATATGAGATTTTGACATGTATATATATACTATTCATGTCATAACATTAAATGCTGTTTTATGTATAATTCACATGTATTGCCGTAAACGAAATATTTAACTAATTAAGTTTGAAATCCGTTTCAAGCTTTATATATTTTATTTTTTTATTTTATTGACATATAACAAGTATCCGACCAATACATATGAATACAACAGAAAAGAAGCACTAACATCTTGGTCTTTGGCTCGTTAAGCTTTATATAATTTTTTACTATTGCAATAATTATATCTATATCTATTTTATATTTAGTTCATAACTGTAAAAAAAAATTTAGTTCTGAAAATTAAATGATACAAGTAACTAGGTGGCCGGTATACGGTGCCTTTGCGTTAAACCTAATAAAATCAAATTTCTTGAGATTTATTAAACCTTTGTAACTGTAATAAATTAATAATATTACCGGTAGTTAGTTATTATAAAAAAAACCAAAATACTATAAATATTAACATAAATATTTGATTGCTTTATTAGTCTTCGGATAATGGTCTAATAACCGAAATCGATTAAGATATATTTAATAAAATCAGTCAAACATACAACTTACTTGTAGAGATAGAGTTTTTAATCTTTTTTTTTCATAAATAAGTTTTAAGAGTTGTTTCGTTCATCACAAAAATATACTTGAGCTTATCAGTAGGTATTTCTGATTTTAGCTTTGTTTGATTTTATAACTTATTAAAAGTATAATTATTGATACATCTGTGAGTTATAAAAATCAAACAAAATGACTATTTCTCAAAATTCTATTATTTTCCATGTTTATGATGCCGCGATTACAGATTATTTTTTATTGTTCTAGATTTTGCAATTTCAATTCTATACATTAATCTCTTTATCTGAATTTAAATTTTTTTTTAAAACCAACAACCAATATATATATTCCCGAAATTAGATATTCGTTCGATTGGGATGTCAAGATACCATCTATCTTAACTGTATTAAATTACTAATGTTATTTTTTTTGCTAACTTTCATAACTATATAGTTAGTTAGTATTTATTTTTTGATGTTAAATGATAAAATTATGACGTTTACTGTTGTACCGGAGCTTATTTTGTCAACAAAATGTTACAAATTGTTTAGATTATCAGAAAAAACGTATTGAATATTAAGTATATGATAAATAAGTAATGTTCAAGTAATGCACAGGGAAAATATTCAACACGACTTTAAAATTATTGAAAAATGGCTAAAAATGAATCGTCTATTATTAAATATTAAAAAAACAAAAATAATGTTATTTGAAAACAAAAAAATGTCCAACATGAATTTTACTTTTAATAACGAAAATGTTGAAATGTTTACACTAGGAATAAGTCAAATTTTTATTTAAGTTTATTTAGAACAAGTAGTCAAAAAAATAACTGCTTGTATAATTGTTTAAGAATTTTTAATGATTTGCCAATTGAATTAAGAAATGTAGGTAATATAAGCCATTTTAAAAAGGAAATTAAAAAATATTTATTGACAAATGTCAGGAATTAAAATTACTAACTCTAAATAGATTTGAATTCGCTTATATAACTATATAAGTAATTAATAAAAAATTTTTTATAAACTATATATAGAAATGCACTAAAATTGAATTATAACTATAAATATTGTCACTTTAATATTATGTAAATATTAAGTAAAAAAATAATTAACCAGACAGCTATCGCTAACGCTTTGAAATGAATAAATAAATGAATATAAAGAAAAAAAAGTACGTAACTGGTTCAAATTTTTCGCACAACAGTTCGTATTGTGATGTGTTGAAGGAGATCGACATGTGGCCTAGTGTCGTGACAGTAACGGATTTTAAACGAAAACTAAAGTAAATTAGTTCAAATAGTTAATTCCAAAATAACAGCTGATGTTCATTAATGCTACAGCGTAACTATAAATATACTTATAATAAATTTATTTGTTTTTTTCTATACTTCCTTAACACAATTTAGAACCCACCATCTTTAATTCAATTCGTTTTAAGATTCTTTGATTAAATTTCTGATCTTTTGAAAGCTTGAAAAGTGTTTTATTAAAATCTTTTTTTTCTTAAATCAAATTAACTAATGATCAATTTTTATTTAAAATATTAAAAATTTAAATAATATTTAAATTGATTTTTCTTTACTTTTTCTAACAATACACACAATCGCATCCAATTCTTTCTTTCATATATGATACATACTTATATACTTTCAAAAATAGAAAAAATCTATACACTTCTTTTTTACTCAATGGAAAATTTCAATAATTTACTCGGTCTAATTAAATTTCAAAAAATAGAAAAACTACAATAAAAAAAAAAAATTTCATTTCAACATAAATTACAAAACATGAAACATCTTGAGCTCATAAATACCACGTAAAATTTTGTTACATTACATCAGATCTTCATATCTCTCTGTATCTTATTTAGAGCATATTTCGAACATTTCATATTGAGGAATGAAAAGGTACGAATCAGTAAAAAGAAATTTTACAAATTACATTTGACAGAATCGGTTCTCATCGGTTGCAATAATTTTTGGAAATTCTCCAAATACAAAAAAAAAAGCAAAAAACAAAAAACTCTGTCGGTTCTCTATCAATTCATAAAGTATTTTGTGTAATAATAACAAATCTCTAGAGGATTATCGCGTGCCAATAATTTAAGTTAACCAAGAGAAGAAAGAAAAAAAACCACTTCCAAAGAAGTTCTTTTAAAAATATGATCTTTGAATGGAGTTTAATGAAATGTTTCACATGTTTACAAGAATTTAAATTTATGTAGATATATATGTATAATATTATGTATGTATATTGCAAAATGAAAATCGAAAATAATTTATTTTTATACGTATACAAATTTATAAAAATAAATAAATCTAAATTCTAGCGATCATCAATATTTATTTCACTTTAATATAAACAAAAGAAATATTTTTGTATTCCTTAGTCATCACCATAAATGGAACACTGGCATCTTAAGTATGTATGGATATACACATTCTAAATTTTAAAATGAAACTGATCGAAAAGTAATCAATGAGATATAATGGCGTAAAAAATATATATATATAAGTAGATAATAAAATAATAAATATATGAATCGAATAACGCTCATTAAAATGCTCAAATTGGTGCAATAATTTTTAAGTTGAGTTATAACAGCAATAGCCTTAAATCGGTTAATATTTAATAAACTACGTATAAAATATTCAATTTTTTATAACATTAGAACAAAATAGAGATATCGGTGTTAATCTGTCACAATATCTGTGACAAAAATCCAACTCTCTTCACTTTATTTCACAATAAAAGAGTAGAATGTTGAAAAAAAACCCCCCTTCAACCAGATGAACTTCTACCCAATTTAATAAAAACTGTCTTAAATCTAATCTCTAACCAACTGCCTACTTCCACACGGGTCAACTTTCATCACTTTTTTCCTTTCGTTTCATTCCCCCTTTTCTATAAACTAATTTTGCTAATAGAAAGGGGGAAATGAAACAAAAGGAAAAAGTGATGAAAGTTGACCCGTGTGGAAGTAGGCACTCACAGTCCATTAGAAATAATAGAAACTGGAATTAAATTGTGAACGAATTAATTTCAAAATCACTCAATCGTTCGAGATGCTTAATGTCTGTGTAATTCTAATAATATTATTGGAACAAAATTAATATGAAGAATTACCTTGTATAGGATCATCAGAAGATTGGGTTATTAATAAAAAAAAAAAATATAAGTAATGACGCATTAACTTAGTCTCAAATCTATTGTTTATGTGCGATTGAAGGAATGTTATATGGTTTTAAATAGAAGTTGTAAAACTAAATTAATTGCATTCATAATTCAGAGACTGATTAAATAATATGGAATTGATTGTACATATATATATATCTACGTTCAAACATATGGCGAAAACATATTTGCGCATACCGATTTCATTGAGGATGGAATTTTTTGACGTTTACACGAATACATTTTTGTTTGAGTAATTTTTTCTTATGTAGAATCTAGATGAATCAGTAGGTCGCATGTTAGCACAAATTCAAAGAAAATTATTTATTTGACAAACAGTTTTAGAATGGAAAATATAAAATCAAAAATCTTTTTGATTGTATTGAACATTGTTTGATGGGCGATAGTTTGACCGTGTTTGAACAAATTGTTTGATCGTAGGATTCATAAAATATTAAAACAAAATTGTAGAAATTTTCGGAATTTTGTTTACTATAAAAGCGGACCTCCTTCTTCGATGGTGCTACAGCTAAAAATCATCAGTATTAGTTTTTATCACACCATAAATCTGTAATCGACAACAATTGTTTTCACAACATTTGTTTTCACGGCCAAAAATTTACAATTTTTAGCTCAACACTTGTATAGTTTTAACGTGGCATATATTTCGACTTGGCCTTTGAATGAAATGCACTCAGAAGCTATATGACGAAGACATTTTGGAAGTGATTAGTCCAATATATTTGTATACCAGAGAATAAATTGTTTTGAAAATTTTTAACATTGTGAATTCATTTTCAAGAATACATCATGGCTTACTAAAATTATTAATCAATTAGAATAAGGTGATATTAGAAGATCTAAAGATGCATTTCAAAAAAATATACAATAAAATTTTAATTATAATGCTGTTATAATTGCTGTTATAATTTGATATTTCTGAATCTATCCAAATGACCATTTTATTTATTTCCTTAATTCATTCATTCCAATTAAGAGCTGATAATTAGATTTGCATTCTATTTTTGGTTTTCTTATTTTTTTTTTTTGTTTGCGGTTTATGTTTCTTTTTCGCAAAATTTCAAATATTTTTAATTTGGTTTTGGTTTTTCTTCTTTTTGTAAGAATTTAGTTAGAAATACAAAAAAAAAAAAAAAAAATTGTACAATTCTAAAAATATAAAAATGATCTAAATCGATCATCGTTTGGATATCAACAACAAAAAAATCATACTTAGTTAAAAAAAATTCAAATTTGTTTTCATTTTTGTACTGTTGGTCGGCGACTGGACTTTTTTGTTCTTATGTGATTATTAAACTTCCTGTTATTTTTGTTGTTATTGAATATTACATTAATTTTATATTTTTTTTTTGTTTTGAGTCTTGATGTGTTTTTTTCAAACAAGTAATTAAACGCACTTAAATAAGTGAAGGTTGAAGGATTTATGATTATAGTTAGTCAAATTTACTTTATAGTAGACTACCAGTAACGAATTTTATCGTTATGGGAAATTAATTATGACTAATTTAATTATCAATTTATTTTAATTATTCTATTTACATTATTTTTGTTTTATTTAATAAGTCGCAAAAAAAAGTATATATACATATGCAATACGTATACTAATAAGGTTATGTAGTAAGACTAAAATTTTATTAAATGGATTGGAAAATTGTTTTTAAGGTGATTTCAGGTGCTTTTAAAACAGAAATATTTTTAAACTAGATAATGTGAACTATAACTGGAAAAAATAAATTAGTTATTAAACACAACAGATTAGTACGGATGGATTGAAATTTAGTTTCAGTTTGTATATGTAATAAAAACAACACTTAAATAGTATGTACATACATAATTTGAAATTAACATTTAAATATAATTTGAAATATTTACGAACTAGGTAACTCTAGTTTAATTTAAATAAATAAGTAAACTATTTTATGAAATAAAAAATGGCAAGTGAATTTGTAAGCTTAGATAGTTATTAGTTATTGCACAAAATATAACTATATGTACTTACAAATATAAAAGAAATAACAAAATCAGTTAACTAACATCGGAAGTTAACAACTAATTCGGAAACTATAATTTTCACACATCAATTCACTTTCGATCAAAATCTGGAGATTAAATGAATTTGTTGTAAAATGTGTATATTTTTATTTGTTATTATGAGTTTAACTACATTATGTACTACGGCATGTAAATACAAAGTGTAAATAGTTACACGGTATTTATTTTTATGTTATTTATTTATTTATTATGTTTACATTAAGTTCGTATTCTAAATTTAAATTTCATTTAAGGTTTTACATTGTTTCTATAATTTTAAATTAAATCAACAATTAAAAATATGACAAAAAAAAAGTTAAAAAAAAGAAAAAGATCAACTAAAACTACAACTACCAAAACAACCAAATAATGAAAATAGAATACTCAAAAGAGAAGAAAAGAACTACGGCAATTGGGATAAAAGAAAAATTACCCCCACGTCCTTAAATTGAGTTACACGTTTGACAACTTGGTTATCAAAGGTGTAATTAGCAATAGATGGGATGCGGCGGCAAATAAAAGAAATGACATTGCATTTGCCAATATTCAGTAAAATATTTAACTGTACACCTATTTATGAAAATATTCAGGTCTTCTTGAAGTAGGGCTGAGTTATTAATTGTTGCAATTTCTTTAAAAATTTTCATATCATCCGCATAAGTAATAACCATACTGCTCTTGTTGACCGTAAATACATCGTTTATGCCGTAATTATATACATCGTTATTATCCTAAATGATAAAGATTAGAGGGTCAAAATGAATGCCCTGAGGAACGCCAGAATTAGCGTAGTATATGTAGTAGAAAGGGTTGATCTAAAGAGTACATTATAGATCTGTATATTATCTGTTTGAAAGATAAGAATTTATTATATTCAATTTAACAAGAAGTTGGAGAAACCTTATACTCTATAGTTACTTTGCATATAAATGCAATGTAAAATTTAAAATTTAGAAAAAAAAACCCTAACTTAAGTATTTGAAAAAAAATAATTATATTAACTATATTAAGCGTCAACAAAAGTAGTTACTTGTTTGAATGCATATAGAATGTTGTATTACTTATGAAAATGAATATACGTATATATATACTTAGTTAGTTATTCAAAATATGCTTTAGTTAAACTTTCAAACTGCATTTAGGATCTCAATACTTTGTATATATTATTGCACAGTAATAATTACTCACGTTTTGCATTTTGAGTGTACCAGTAGTTACTTATATGTTCACAATTATATATTTGAAACATTAATTTTTTTATTTTGCTACGCAAATAATAAAATATAAAGTATAAGGACGAGATAATATACGTATAAATTATTAATTTGTTGTTAAGTACGCATTTTTACTAATAAATAATTACATACTGTTATACTTAAAAAATATAATTTTAGTAAATACTAGAAAAAAATTAATTAAAACAACTCATTTCTATTTTCGTACATTGACTTCTTCTTCGCATTAAATTACTTCAATTACGATAATAGCGATAAAAAAACAACTAAATAACTATAAAAGTAAATTAATTGCAATAAACAATCCGATTTAGAAACATTTATATGACCCATTTTGTAATCAAATAAAAACTGACCGCAATTCTCATAATATAGCATAGCCCGCAATTTTCTTTCTATGTTCGCTTCTTTTTGTTCTGTTATCACAACAGAATATCCAGTAAGTTGTAAATATACTATGTATATGTATATCAGAATTTAAAAACAGAAATAATAACTAAATTAGTAAGTGTGTAGGCGCTAAGATTCTAAAAAACAAAAATACATTTAAGTATATATAAAAATTATTATTACTTCATTTTTAATGAATTTTATAGGTCAGCGTCAACACTATTATCATCATCATTTCATTATATGATTATCAATTAATTTTTTACAGCACAATTTTACTAATTTAGTGTTTATTCAAACTGTCTTCAATTTCGTAAACAAAACAAACAAAAAAATGTATACGAGAATGGATGTATGCTTACTATGTTCTTCTTCTTGTAAATATTTTCTAATTTCTTTCTTGCGTGCAAAAATTTCTAATGTCATGCCATCTGGATTATAATAGAAAAACAAAAATAAATAAATAAAAGTAGGGTGAGTGGGCGCAATATGTAAACATTATGCCGATTTGGAAATTGTTATTATAAATAAAAAAAATATTTTTAAAATTAATCAAATAATCGAATAGAATTCAAAAGTATGTATTGTTATGAATATAAATATGTTTTTTATAATATTCATGATTCTAGTCAGTTTTCAATACACTTACCCTATTATAGCAGTTCTTATTTGTTATTCTTATAGCATCAAAAATAATTTACAGAATAATTTAAAAATTCGTCAAATTAAAACAAAAAAAAAAGTGGCAAAAATTAAAGTTAAGTTTGATTACTGGTAAGTTTAGCACGCACCATTATGAATGCCAATTAATAAGTATAATCGTATTTCGTAATACTATAAAATATGTATTTACTCTAACTAGTTAACTATAGTGTTGAGTGTATCGATTCTGATAAATTTAATGGAATATTTTGCAAAATTTTAACCACCTAACTGGGCCGTATTGTGGTAAACGTAATTGTAATCAAAACATGAAACGCGGCGAATTGATATTTATTTATTTATTTATACTATTTATACTATTTAGTACAAACAGTTTACAAAGTTTTACAATTATACAATATTGTGGTAAACATGCGCAACAATAAGGGAAAAATTCAACCGTTATTTTCGGAAAAAAAACGTGAATATATATTTGGTATTGTTCAAAACGGACGGGAACAGTTTTCTTTGTATTGTTGAAACGTGAAGATTAGCTCGCTTCTAACAAATTTAGAACTACAAAATAAATAAAATATAGTTACATAAAGTTATACGTAAAATATATATATTTTTTTACACTCTTGTTCATTTTGTGTTATTATATATAATATATATAGTTTGTGTAAATATATATTATTTTGTGTTAACATATATAATTTTATCCATGTTGGACATAATGTTGCCTCTAGCATATCCAGCATTGAACTTAAAAACAATACTTAATTTTTTAAATTAATTTAAAAAAACATTTAAACAGCTTAGAAATAATGAAATAATGGGGCTTATGATTGAAAACGAAAACGTTCAATCGTTTTGCTAATATCACTCACGTTTGTCATTTGGTATGACAGAAAACAAAAACGGAAAACGTTAATTTCGAAAATAATTTTTCATATGATTGGAAACGATCGGAAAACGTTTGTAGTGCAAAAATCAAACGTTCAATTGTTCTTAACGTTTGTGTAAAAAAAGTTAACAAACATAAAAAAAATTTAACTAATTTGGGTGTTTGTAACTATTTGTATTTTTGAATTAAAAAATTAGCATATATACTTAGAAACTATTCTTTTATTTATGTTTATTTTATCTTTTATTATGTCAAACGAAACATTTAATTTCTGAATACAAATATAAAAACAAAAAAAAAGTTAAATTTTACCATGTAATGTATGTAAACAAAAATTCTTTTACAATTTAAGATTGATTTGTTTTAAAAATAAATTACTAAAAAATAAATATGCATAACTTTATTTTATATCTTCTTCTTTACATTACAGGAAAAACATTTATATTTGCTACCCTGGCTATTTAAAAATTCTTTATCGTCTCTTCGAAGTACTTGGCTGTACTATAGCAATCGCATGTTTGATAACTGAAAAAGTTGAATTGATGATGCTTGCCCGAATGTTGCTTCCAGTTATATTTGTTTTGATTAGTTTCAGTATTTTTTTTTATTTTATTTAGAGATATCAATCAAATATATAACTACCTATATAATTATCAAATATATTCAATCAAATAAATTTTCTAATCCAAAATATATAATGCATATAATAATTTTTGTATAGGTTTGTATGTATGGCTTGCAATACAGTCATAGAGAATAGAAGAAATATAAATTTTTATATACATGGGTCTATATCATTAATTAATTTGGTTAGAATTAGCATAAATGATTTATTGGATTATATTACTAAACGAAATAAATACATTATATTAAAATTTTAAAAAGTCAAATGAATTTTCAGATCCCTATGTTCTTGAGTCGTTGTACACTTCTCTTGTAGTAAGGTAAGAACGAATATTGAATATGCAAGTCAAGTTTAGTCACCGTTTTATATGGTACCCATTGATAGGCAATACAAAATTTCTTAGATTCACTTTACGCCACTTGTGATGGTCTAATCCTATTAACTTGCCATCATATGAGCAAAGACTAACTAATTGATCTGTGTATACATTTAACTTTAGGCGTGAGGTTTCTGATGTTATTTTCATTACAGAGATTGTAAAAGACAATTTACATAAACAGAAACACAACCACAAAAAATTGAAACATATATTTTTGACAACTGTCAGTTAAGTTTCGAAAATTTTCGAAAATGTTTTTATTCACACGTCTTCAATCATATCAAAATGTGAAGAAGGTGATAATGATGATCATTTCGTTTCGTTTTCCGTTTCGTTTTCAATCATAAGCCCCAATATATATATATACAAACTTTGACTTTCACATAACATTTGCTCAAAATAAATGTATTTGACATTTGTTATTCAACGTTTCGAAAAAAGAACATTCACGAGTTTTGTACAGTACCAATTCGAAATGAAGTGAATAAAAAATATTCACGCGTCGTGTTCGCCCGTACATTTACCACAACAAGAGCCACTATTCATTATATCGAATTCATTATGTCAAACCAAATCAACAATTAAATCTGAATCTTATGAAATATTGAAACATAAACGCGATCTGACATAAAATTTCATTCATTCATTTGATTTTTCTCATTATTTTATTGAAATACAAAAAGTATGGTATGGCACGTAACTGAGTATTAACAATACTTTACTGTGATCAACTGATTTAAATTTTTGTAGCTTTCAAATTAAGTAATTATAATAAACAATATAATAATAATCTTACTAATAAAGTTATTATTTTTAAAACATACCTTGTAGGTATATGAATTTTGTATAGATATTTATGTAATCAAAATATTTGATGTAAGTAATCTGAAATAAAATCTAACATAAACATTGAAAATATACTGAAATGTAAACAGACATTAGATTTTATCTTAGATTTGATCGTATGTAGATATTTTAAATGAAATTATTTGTTTTTAACTTTAACAAGTAAGTAATAGTAAGCCATAGTTATTTTGTGAGCCCATAATATATTTATATATATTAAGTAAGTAATTATATATGTATATATACAGTTGAATCTGAGCACAATGATTGCAAAATTTAACTAGAACTTAAAAAGACTTTATTGAACAGTATCATAAGCAAAATGTACATCATAAATATTTACTAATACCTCACGATGTCACATATCTCTTAAAATAATTTATTTAACGACTTACTTAGAATAATCAATTGATATTGTCTACTTATATTAATTATATATATAATATATGCTTAGAAAAAATCCAAAAACTCAAAAATATTTATTTATAAAAAAATATGAGTACCTATCTATTTAAGATTGTAGAGGAGAGTAAAATGTTTGTATTGTCATCAAGTGTTTTAAGAAATTGTTCATTATATAGTATCTAGTTCGATAGTTTCCAAATACGTATACTAGAATAAATTTAGTGGCTATCAATATCAAAAACATTTTAGTAAGTAAATTAAAAGTAAATTGAAATTACAGTCAGGTCCAAAATAAGTAAATAAAGTCTAAAATAAGTAAATTGTGTGTTTGATTTGAAAATTAAAGTTAAACAAGATTATTCAGTTGATTAAATACATAATTTCATTAATTTCGTTAAACGTGTATGTTTAGTAGATTATGTAAATAAAACATATTAATGTAAATTAAAGATGGACGACTTAAATTGAGTACAATGTAGGTATTATTTCATATTGTTATTACAGTACAATACTGACTTCATATTAAGTATATATATCTATAATTTAAAACACTTAACCCTCGAACTAGTTTTACATTTAAAAACTTCTTGCATGATATTAGTCAATAAAATTAATTATTAAGAGAAAAGTCACCTGTCAATAAATTTGTGATTCTAATTAGATTCTATTGATTTAATATAATCATACATAAACATATATAAACCTATTCTAATATAATAGCTCAATCTCCCCAAAAATCATAATTTTTTAAATTAACTATATAACTACATAAATTTATTTATTTTAACTTTCATTTCTTTAAACAATAATTATTAAATTTTCATAATTTCACTGTCACAATATTTGAGTGGCATTTATTCTATCATATTTACGAAATACGAAATTACGAATAAAAATAATTTTTTGTATTTTTTTTATCAACCAATAATGGAATGTTCTGATAAGATAAATTGGACAAAAATAGAAAATAAAAAGAATAAAATACAGAGAGCTTGATATAGAGGAAAAAAAGAGAGCGAAAGATAGATTGAAAAAAAACGAATTTCCCTTTTAATTTTTGCAAAACATAAACATAAAAAACACCAAATTTTGATAACAAAATTTATTAAAAAAAAAAAAACCTACTTAAAATCTTATTTTACGTCTTTAATCAGCACAATTGTTATGCGTTCCCAAAATTACTGGAAAAAAAAATAACATAACTAGAACTTTTATTAAAGATTACGTCATATTTTGTATGTAAAGCCTGCAAATGTCGTAATTTTGTTGTTTTTGTTGCTATACTTAAAGGAGGAAAAGCCTCATTAAAAAATTGTTCTTACATATTTTATTCATAATTTTTGAATATTATGTCGAGTTGATATCTTTAAGGTTTAGATAAGTATTATGTTTTCAACTCGATCAACAAATTTCAATTTCAATTCAAAAATACGACAGGGAATTTGAAAATCTAAGGATAGTTTTTGAACTCAAAGCTGACTGGATTTTTCAGTAGTAGTGAAAAATCATTTTAGAAATTAACCACATTTATATTAATGATAAATAATACGATTTACCAAATTCGATTAAAAATATCGATAAATTTTTGTATAACAGTCAAATATGCCGGTAGAAAATAACGATGGAATATGACAAAATATTAATAGTGACAATTTAAAATTGAACTTGATCAAATAGTATTAGTGAAAAAAAATGTTAATTCAAAGTTTTTATAAAAACTTGTTTTCCAGCGTTAGAGTTAATTCAAACTTGAGACGCAAAATATTGAGACCTTGGATCACACACAACACCACATCAAGTAATTGAGTTCAATTAGAAAATTCTAGTCAAAATCCAGGAATAAAAACTCTTATAAATCGAAAATTTTCAAATAAATATAAGTAGTTAAGTACTTAATCCAAATCAAAACCTTTATTGACTTTTCTCTATTTAACAATGACAAATATTAAACTTCAATTTAAACATTTCAATCCAAATTGAACTCATGTTCAATTCGTCATGTAAACATGATTTTTTATCTGATTGAAGGCTTATATATATATATAAGATTATTTTTGTGTTAATTAGAAACCATTATTTCATGTTCGAATTTGTAGATTTGTGTTATTATTGAAATGAGAATCAAAATTAAAAAGGAGGGTGATTTGACAAAGTTTTTATTCTTTTATTTTTTTTTATCGAATTTTTTTGCTTGTAAGTTTTTTTGTTACTGTTTTTTTTTTATCAAGAACTTATTTTTATCGAAAAGCCTTGAGTGTTAAATTTTATTGAGTGTAACAAAATAGGGTTTTTTATATATGACACTTATGTATAGCTAAAATACATATTTCTTAAATTAAATGTCAAAAGAAGATATGGAAATGTGTTGTGGCTGATTTGTAGGCAATTTTGTAGTGTTAACTAAATTTTATATTTTAGTTAAAAATAAATTTAATTGTTAATGAGTTTTTTTTTTCTTTTTTTATTATAGTCATTTAATTACATTTCATTTTAAGTTGTGTTAATATCGAAATGTATAGTTTTAAATTTGAGATTTATCAATGCAAAAGATGTAAGTTTAAAAAATTTTATTACACAAAATTTATATCTGGTTAATATCAGGCTTGGTGATATCTACCACTCTATTGCAAAAAGTGAGGCATATATTTTGTTTGTATTTTCAATCCATTTTAGTACTGGCATAATGATTTTTAATTTTTTTCTCATTTTCCACATAAAATCTCAATAGATGCAATATTTAATTATTTTAAGCTTATATCAAGCAGTTACAAATAATATTTACTTAAATGTACGTTACAAATTTACAAATTTAAAAATTTTTAATAAAATAATAAATTTCATCTATTATAAGTTCTTAGTACTAAATGGCGGTTTAAGGTGTAGGAGTGAGAGTTGTTTAGTTTGTGTATTAGTGCAGATGTTTTTTTTATACAGCCTTTGAATGAGAAAAGTCAATTATATAGTTACGGCCTTCCATTTATTTCCCATTATTAATATTCTATTAATGAGTTCAAATCTACATAATTAGTTCTATGATGAACCAGGGTGAAAAGATTAACGGATCTAAGTCGAGAATTATTGTTAGTAAAAAATATATTAAAAATAGGTGGAGATAGGTGGGATGTAAAATTAAATATTTAGATAGTAATTACCCCTAAAACATTTTTTATTGTGGATAATAAGCTTAAAGGTAGGTTAACTTTTTTGCAATAGAGTAGTATAAGCTTCCAGTTTCGAAAAAGAAAGTTTTCTATCATGAATTCGGTCCAATTTATTTTATTTCAATCTATAAAATTTTTTAAATTAATAATTATTATATTATCAATATATCTATGGGCTCACAGGACGTAATATTTGTATTCATAAATGTAATAATATTCTAAAAATATTTTTTTTTTTTCAATTTCTTTAAGTAATAACTACTACTTATATACTATTTCAAAAAACTCAGTTAATTTAAGATAGATTTTATTATACTAACTAATTATTTAATTGCACCCTGAAGATATTTTCAATTTCCAAGCCATTAGAGTATTAATCAAAAAATATTGGAGATACTTATAAGGTAACTTTGTGTATTTTGGAAATAAATATTGACTTACTCACTTACTACTCATACCTATCAGATCGTTATGGTCATTATTTTTTTCTTCAAATAATTGAGACCATTAGATAACTACATATAAATACAGGCAAATGGAAATACAAACAAAATTTGCATTTAATGTAATACAGGCAAATAAAAACACAGACATGTAGGTAATATATATATAGATAGTAACCCAAATTAAAAGCATTTAATTAATTTTTTCATTATTTACAGTTAATACTAAATCTTAAGCTCAAATTAAGCCTGTTTAGTAATTATTTGACTAATAATTAAATTATTGAATATTAGCATAATCTGTCTGCGCACCCTATTTTTCTTGTTCTAATATGCGTATCTGCTTTCGTCAACTTGTTTCGAAAATCGGTTTTTATATCTGTAATAGATCTCTCAGTGTTAGTTAATTTTTCTACATGGTTATCACTCGAGACCAATTTTGTCAAATGTATTGTATTACTGTATATTATTATGTGTATCTGAATATGTTATACATTTCCTTTCTACCTTCAACTTTTCCATGCCAATCTTATAAGTAGGTACAGTTCATATTTTTCATCTATTATGAAAAACTCGATATACTTAACTAACTATAGTTATGATATTTTTTGGATTTATGAAATTTATCAATGTTCATTCATCAGAAATTTTCTTCGTTTAAAATGTGATCGATTCATAAGATTTTCAATTTTTTTCAAAAAATTAACATTTTAAATGCTTGAAAGTTATTAACGTAAGGAAAATTAGTTACGATGTCCAAGCTTCTCTTAAATATAGAAAAAAAAACCACATAATAACATTTAACGAATCGTACATAACTAGTCGAAAGTTAAATAATTTTCTATCTCTTGTAGAGAAGCTTATTTTATACTTTTTTTTACACCATCTTCGTACGGTAAAACTTTCAAGCTAATATCCTGCTCAAGATATTATCCAACTGATGTTATACCTGGTCAATTTTAAAATTGTCAACTGAATATATTATAATAGTATCTATGAAGATTGAATACGGTGTTCTATACGGTTCTACTTACAATCATTAACTTTTTTTTTTTAATTTCGAAATTTACTTATATCGTAAATTTACTCCCTCAAATACCCTGTAACTATAACTTTCAAAATCGAAATTAAAATTAGTAATATGCAAGACGGGGGAGTTGTATGCCATCAGGATTAACAAACAAATTTTTTAAAAAATCAATTTTAGTCACAAATTTTAATAAAATCAAATTGAAAGTGGTATACACAGAAACAAGAGATTAAAATGAAATAAACAATAACTTAATCAGATCAGGACCATAGCACAATAATAAAAGAGAAAAATAAGTATCAATAATTAATAATTTTATTGCTTCTGTGAAACATTTAAAAAACACATTAACAAGTGAATAAAATTTCAACGCTATTAAAAAATAAATAAAAAAAAAGTTAATTACTGGGTCAATGTACTGCAACTGAGACTTTATTGATATTGCATCGATTTTTAACAAAAAAAAAAAAGAAAATACTTAAATAGGAAAAGAAGCCTTACAAAATCGATTTTTGTTTTCTTTTAGTTGAAAATAAAATCACTTGTTTAAATATAGTGTTGATGACTACAACATACTATACTAAAATTAGTTTGTGATGTGATGATGATTCAACAACCTTGTGTGATAACAAATTAAATCTATATAGTTATATGTATATCAAGTGAAATGTAAATAAAAACATTTTCAATAAATCTCGTTTTTTAATCTTTAATTTTGTTTCTTCTTAATTAAAAAGAGAAATCAAAACATATTTTTCGAACATTATTTATTTATTAAAAATTATTGTATTGACATCTATAGCTGATAAACTGGTACAGTTAAATACAAAGTTGCAAAAAAAAAGTGTCTGAAACTGATTTATTTCAAGACTTTTGATGGATACTTAATAATTTTGAATGATTTTTGGTATATTTTATATACTTATAATCATAAGTAGTTATGGTTCACAAAATAAAAAATTATGAATTCGGGTTGAAGGAAGAAAATACTGAATTAAAGTTATCAATATACGAAATGTATCAATGTTAAGAATATAATCTTTAATTTTGTCATACAACAAGGTCACATGAGTAAAAATAGAAAAAGTATATTACAATAACTCTAAAACCTAAAATCATTTAATACGAAAAACCGTGACTAATTAGTAATTTTAAATTACGATATTAAGATGTTATTTATATTGGTTATTGTTATTATACAATTTAGAAGAGTCACTAATTAAAGAGATTGCAGATTACACTTTTACTAATAAGATTTTAAGGTTCAACTTAGCAGCGAGACGAGTGAGTGGGTAGTTATATATTATTATTTTTAGTGGCGTTTTAACAGTGTCAAATTTTAAGGGTTGTCACAGCATTAGGAAATTTTGGTTTTAATTGTACAGCGATTTTATACAACATAATGGCGAATATTTTTTCATTATCAGAATGATTTTATGAAATAATAAAATTTAAAAACTGTAGTAGTTACTTCATCTTCAAAAATATGAGAATCAATTAAATTTCCAAACTAGTTATAACTATAATTGTTTTTTAAATTTAGGTTTCATTCAAAAAATATAGTAAAAATTTTGCAATAAATTTTTGTAAATTTGGTATATTAGAATCGATGTGATTGTATTGATAGCTCTTAATTAAGGTGTGTTTTAGCTGATAAACATTTCAAGTGTGAAAATTTTTTGTTGGCTATAAAGACGAAGATAACATGAAATGACATTATTTTATATGAATTTGGAAGATAAAACAGTATAAATATCATTTATCCCTGACATTGTATTTTCCATACTATAGTTTGAGATATTATACTTCGATGAAGTATATTTTTCATATAACTATAAGTATCAGGGATAGTTTATTTATACCGGAAACATTTTTTAACAATTTTCTGACTAAATTATTTAATAAATTATAAAAAATATAAAATAAATTAATACTTAAATATATATTAGTTATATAAATAAATTAATTTTTTTCAACAGATGATTTTGACGATTTAACAATGGTTCTTTGTATAATAAATAAATTTCTCAAATAGAAATTCAATGAGCCATCGCCTTTTTTAGACCTAACAAAATATTTTCATACTTACTTACTTAA
Organism: Argyra leucocephala; assembly: GCA_963942445.1. Classification (NCBI taxonomy): domain Eukaryota; kingdom Metazoa; phylum Arthropoda; class Insecta; order Diptera; family Dolichopodidae; genus Argyra; species Argyra leucocephala. Next base: position 41,575,257 of record OZ012678.1, read on the forward strand.
AATGTTTAGCAGCTACAACCCACCTTTTTCACCCAATTTTTCATCTACATTCAGTTACTTAATCTTAACGTATTTCGGATGCTAACTGTAACATAATTATTTATACAACATACAATTTCGACAACTTAAAATAAATGTTGTATACCTAACTATAGCTTAAATATAAATAAGACATCATTTCAATTGGCTTCTCTCCTTTCTATGACTCTAGCATAATCAACTTTATGCAATACTAAAAAAAAAAAAAATCTGTGATCTTTCACGACAACAATGATTTAAGTATTTTACGGTTTCTTGATTTTAAAAGTAAAAAATAAACAGAAAAATTTTGTTTTCTTTTACTGCAAAATTGAAAAAAAAAAAAATTCTTTAGGGAAGTCTTTTTGATTAAAAAGGTACAACTTTAATCGCAAAAAGAAAAAATCGTAGGATTGGAAATTTTTTGTTTTGTTTTTCTTTTTAAAACCTACAGAAACAACGCATTGGAAAAGAATCTTATATACATCTTCATTTCCGCCTAGACAATAATAATATTATATAAACAGTCTAGTTAACTGACATACATTATAGGGTGCTTACTTTAAAAAAAAAAATTTTCTTTCTTTTTTATTTTTTGTAACAACTAAACTTGGTTTACTAATTTGATTGTAAGTGATGGTTGACTGGGTAACCAGGCATACTCTCTATAAGAAATCAACCAAAACAAATTTGATGTGGTTGTTCATTTTTCAAGTTATCGATTTCAGTATAAGTTAATTGGATTTTTTCTCTAATTATTATTGGTTATATTAAATATTTGTATATATATATATATGTAGTATGTACATATATATATATCCAGACAAGGAATTTGATATTTAGTTATGTCATCAATTTAATGAATAGCAGCACGAGAATAACAATTGTTATTGTTGTTATTATTATGATAACTATTTTTATTATGTGATGTAACTAATGACAATACCAAAAATTGATTAATTGTCATTTAAATGGTAAGTAGAAAAATTTAAAAGGTTAATCAGTTGTAATGATGGGATGTTGCACAGCTAGTAATCAGTTTGTATAAATAATAAAATGGTAGATAACAGAAGTTTACAATAAATATTAAAAATACTATAGAAATAATAGAATTTGTTTCTTTTGTTTGGTTTTTGTAAATAGATAAAATTGTTAGTAGCATAAACTTTCATTTAGAAGCACAAATTTTGACAGTTGCAAATAGTTAATACATTTTATTCAACTTAATTATTGATAAACACATCATTTAAAATCAAAATTGTTATAAATTAATTTGTTATTTGTGAGTAAATAACTTAACGTAGTTATTTATAGACTTGGGGGTCGTAGTAGAAACCTAAGATAAATTAGAACGATTTTCTAATTTTTTCAGTTTCTAACTGGTAGATTTTTACCATGCGTATTACAAATCACTCATCTATCAGATTTTAGAAAAATATTGAATATAAACATTTAAGCACTTATTTAAAATATTAGAAACGTAAAATACAAATTCAGATTGTTTTGGGTAATCGAATACTAATAGAAAAAGTTAATAACTAGTTAACTAATTAAAGTGCAAATGCGTCAATATTTTGACATTATTATAACTAACTAACTAGTTACAGTACAATTTCTATTGTTTTCCATAAAATTTCAAGATAACTACCTACAATATATCTACAAGCCACATACAACTGTTTAATTTATATAACACCTTTCTTCTTCATTTTTCTATTCTACTCATAGTGCGTGGTTAAAAAAAAAATAAAAAAAATTAAATTCAAAAGTGTACCTATAACTACATACAAAACTAACGATCAATATGCATTGATAAATATTTATCGTTAGATGTTTGTAGTGAATAGTGATTCGTATAAAATGTTTTTGATTATTTAGAATTCTTTCGATAATGACGTCATGTTTATAAGTATTATCTTAAATATTGTTTTATATTTACTACGAATTTATTTTTTACCGATAAGTAATAGTTACTTAATATAAAATATTCTGTTTTAACACTACTTAATTATATTTAAATATTGTCTTATGAATTAGGTTTGCTATATAGTTACTTCGGTCCCAAACATTTTATCGTACCTTATTAACTAATGCAGTTTTTAAAATTTGATTTTGAATTAATTAGATAAACATAAAAACTTTATAACTAAATAGCTTTAAAAACTTCAAAATTAGAAATATTATACCTTCTCATCACAATCTTTAGAAGGGTAAGCACCCTGTATGTATGACTCATTTTGTAATATACTTCAGTAGTTATCTTATTTCTATATCTCTAGTTGTACAATTTTGCCTCTTTAAATTTTTCGAATTTAACTATCAAACCCACTGCAAACATTTTCAATTAACATTATAATGAAAATTTTATGAAATAACCATTTTTAAAACAACTAACATCAGAAAATAATACTCATTTGTGTCACTCGTGAATTTAAAATTTCCAAAAGTTCGACAAAAAAAAACATTACTTTACTTACTTTTCCTAAAAACAGAATTTTCCCGCATTTTATTTAAAAAAAAAAAAAGAAAAGCTTTTTTATTAGTATTAATCATCATAGTTAATTACAATAAAAACCTAAAGTAATGCAGAGCTAGGGACCTCCAAATTGTAAATAAAACAAAAAAAAAAAAACAAACAAAGAAATTATGAAGGTGAAACAACTAAATAAATCATTAGAAAAACGATAACAGCAATTACAACAACAGCAACAACTAAAAAAGTAAGAAACATGAAACCGATTTCGTTTTTATTATATTTTAATTACAAAAATTAATATTATTCAAATTATAGAACTAGGGTGGATTAAATTTTAAAATTATTAATAAATTATTACCTAGTTGTCTAATGTAGTAATACGTCAATAATGTATGTAAAACTTTTCACCTCGGTGAAATAATGGAGCAATGACCGAAATCCAAAAATTTTAATGTAGCTTTTTGAAAATATTACCGCAAAAAATTACCGATCAAGAAATAAAAAAATTTAAAAGTAAGTACTAATTTTTGTGTCCATTTATCAAATAAATCATTTATAGAAAAAACATATCAAAGTTCTAAACCCATATATATCAAAACTATATAGATAGTTATTTAATACAAGAACCAAATAACATCATCAGAAAATAATAGCAAAACGTCATAAAATCAATAAAATATGAAGCCTTTTCAAATGAGAAGTATTTTTTAAAGTCATCAAAACAATTAAAATTACCCAAAAAATAAATTACCTAACTAAGTACTTATTAAATTTTTTTTTAAGTTTCCCTGGTTTGTGTCTTAGAATTAGTAACCTCGAAATGTTTCTAAATTGACACAAAAAAAAATTCCTGTTGTTGCCATGGTGGTAATCTTGATTCGCCATCTTTAAAAATTTGCATCCATATAAATTTGCTAAAATTTCTTCTTAAGTATAGGAAAAATGCCAGAAGCAAAATGTTAGAGAATATATCAAGGACAATATTGACTATTTCTGCAATTGGTACTGAAATTACTAAACTATCATCTTCTTTAATTCCACATCGTGTCTCCGATGCAAAGGAAAATTTTAAACCAGAATGGACAGTTGCACATCAGTGACTACACGTATATATAACAACAAGGACGAAAACCTAATAAAAACTAATTGTTTTGCGGAAATAGAAAACTTTGTGTTGAGTTAAATATTTAAATGAAGAGGAAATAAATATTTTTTTAATGTTGGACCGGCGAATGTTACGCCGGGAATAGTTGGTATAGTTATATTTACTTAAAGCTATAACTACTCAAACTTATTATTCGAATATGAATTCAAATAAATTAAAATCCATTAATAAAAGTAATTTTAATATATATGTTTTAAACAAAATTATAATATTCTTTAATAATGGTGCAAGCAAAATCTCCGAATGAGTCTAGAAAAATAGGTGTAAATTCTAACATAGTTATAATCAAACGTGAAACCATTAGATTGAAAAGCAGATATTATGATGATTGTTCCATCAATCGTAAAAAAAATTTCGCAACAGAACTTATTTAATGGATGGTTTATTTAGTTCTCATATGTTTAAAAAAAAAACAAGTGTTACTTAACTACATTTTATTCGATTTTTAACATTAAACTTTTATTGAGTCTTTACTTTTTTCGCGCAATAATTAATTCATAGTTATTCACTATATTGTAATTAAATCAAAGTACATATTACAAATAGATAAGATCGTGTGATTCAGAACATTCAAATACCAGTTTAGTTATACATATATAGTTATATATATATGTTATTTGGAAATTTAAGTATACGACGTACAAATGCACTTGTAAAATATTTTAACTGATTTTGATACTTAATAATTTACATTTCACAACAGATGTTGTTGTGTTTTAAACAAATACACAAATTTTTTTTATTTCTATTATACTCTAACGTAGAGTAATATATAAATAGAGTATTCACGTAGAATAAAATTTGTTAGTCACTTTTGCAAATATCAAAATTATGTGTTCACCCAAAAGAATATTACTCAATTTTTGACTGCTAATAAGTTGAGCGCAATGAATTTTGTACTCATAAATTATTATTATTATAAGAAGTATTAATTATATGATTACTATATGATTTTGATAACAGTAAAATAGTTAAACCATTTGATAACGGTAGAATAGTTATATTTTCCCAAATTTGTAAATTAATTTTCAGAACCCGCTCTAATTATTAAATCAAACTAAGCATGTCTCCTATTCAATTACCCTAAAGCTATATTAAAAACTACAAGTAAGTAAGTATATATATAAATATAATTTATAGTTATTATTAATTTATAGTTTGTATATGTACGTACATACTCCATAATATACTATATATAACTATATACTTATTAACTACTTATTATGTTAGCATTTCTATATTTAATATGGGTAACTATATACATAAAGTAATGAGAATAACACTTGGTAGTGACCTTAAAACTTTTACTAAAATCGTTATTACTGATCTCCAAAGAATGCATGAACATGTGGGTATTTTTAGTTTTTATTTTTATTTTTTACTTAGAAATCAAACAAAATGTCATGATAAATGAACTCACCTGAATCGTTTCGTTATGATTATTTTTTTTTTTTTGTTATTGTTGTTATTTTTTCGCTTATATTTTTCTGCTTTAAATTTTTATACCTATTTTCGAATAAAATTCAACTTATTTCTTTGTTTCTTTACACAAATTATGAAATGTTTCTTTTAAAAAATATATCTAAAAATCAAAAAAAAATTTCTTTTAAATAAATTTATGACAATAAAATTCCCATACAAAGGTTTAATTATTTTATTTTAATCAAAAAATTGCAAATATAAATTTATATAAATATATATATTTGTATATACTTATATATATATTTCAAAATTAACTACTTAACTATTTAAAAATTAAATTTTTAATTCGTAGATTTTATCGTTATTTCACCAATACATTATTTAAAAGAACAAAAAAAAAAAGAATACCTGTGAATATCGAAAAAAATTCAAATTATAGATATTTAAAAAAAAAAAAAACTGCGAAATGTTTACAAGTTGACCTTCAGGTAATTTTTTTTTATTAAAATAATGTGAATACAAAATTTATTTATGTTTTTTATTTTGTTTATCATTTATTATAACAATAAAGAAAAATTACACTTATACAAAAAAAGGCAAATAATTCAACATAAATTTAATTTTAATTCTTAATTTTTTATTTTACTTTTTAAATAATAAAACTATCTTTAATTAAGCACACTTAATTACTTATGTTTTAAAAAAAAAAAAAATTTTTTTGTATCATATTTACACAATCAATTTATTGAAATTTGATAAGAATGTATTGGAGTTGAAGAGATATTAGAGTTTAATAGTGGGATCTTCAAGTTTATTTTTAAATCTTTTACAGTTGACAATCGTTTGATAAATAATACACAGAGATGTTAAATTCAATCTGTGATAGCTTTGAACTGCTTCTACACTAAAAATTTTACATTCAATTTTCTGACATTTATGTTACCATCTCATTAATAAGAGATAAAGAAAAATTTGAGGAATAAAAAATTAAACGTCAAAAATATCGTTTGAAAATTTTCATGCCATTTTTTTGACGTTTCTTCACTTTACATTAACATTTAAAAATTTAGTTATACAACAGTGGATCTGTAGATAAATCTGCAGGCCAACTTACAGGTCATTTTCGTTTTCGGAATGCGAGCCTTTATATAAGCAGTAATTATTTGGTATATATATTTTTGAATATTACTTATATTATTAGTTTATTGATTGTGATGTACATATAATAACTATGTTTATTAAATTATTATATTATATACAAGCACTTATATTATATTATACAATTATTTGGCTCTCACGGTGTTTGAACCGGTGCTGCTCAGTCGTTAAATTACTACACTTCAGTGCTTTATATTTTTTAAAAAAATTGTCAAGGGCAAAGGAACTAAATGGGCAAAGAAACTCTGCAAATGTTATTAAATGTCAAATTTCAATATCAATTGAAATTCTGGATAGAAAAATTTAATGTGGAATCATAAAAATTTTGACGTATTAACACATCAAAAAATTAAATGAGAAATTGAATGCAAAATTGAAAGTGATTAGACTAGATTTTCACTCACCAAATTTACACGTTGGTGTATTTTGTCATTTTTTTTTTTGCAACAAAAATATTTTGATTGGTTAAAAATCTGACTGATGCGTATTTCAAATTTTTATGAAAATTCAAAAAAATATTAAAATAAAGTAGTATTGAACTCGATTTATAGTTATTACAAGTGCTTTTCAAATGCAATAATAAGTTTAATATTTTAAACAGATAAAGATAAAACTCAAACAATATTTTGAATACATTTTTTTACCTAATCCTCTTGAACATAAATAACTATACTGCATAATTATAAATTACGAACCTTTTTAGAAATTTTGTTTCTATTTATTTGAACAATAGTTATATATACTTATAAAAAATAAATTATTAAATTTGAAGATAATAACTACAACAAGTAAACAAACATGTTAGTGTTTTCGTGTTAACTAAAATAATTTATTTCATATTGAAGTAAAGGAGATATAAAAATTTTGGAATCCGGAAATTTATATTTCCTGTTCAGAAATAATCAATTATAATTTCGAAACCAATGTAGGGAATGATTAAACATAGTGAATCTCTTGTTACTACTTGTGTTAAAAAAAATATAATTTTTAAACAAATTTTTTTTTATTACTTTAAATAATCAGGACAAACAATTGCTTTGTTGTATTCGAAATTATGAGATTCTACTCATATAATTCATTTTTTAACTTAAGTAATGTTAACTAACTAATGGTAATTATTTTGCAAAAATTGATTAATTTATTCATTTATTTCTACTGGAATAACAAGATAATATGTATAGTTATATTATAACTACTTTCCCAAGGATAAAAAAATTTTTCAAAATAATTATGTAGATACATACGAATATTAAACTGTCTATACTACCTGTAAGCTTTAAGAGTATAGTGTAGAAAAATACAATAAGTCATCTCAATGAGACTCTACAAATCGATTTAAGAATTCAAAACTGTCAAATTTTAGACAATCAGAAATTAACAATTTTTTTTTGGCTGAAAATGCAGCTTTAAATCAAGTAAGTTCTCATGGTCGAAATTCTGTTAAGCTTATCAAGTAAATATTAATATTTTGCCTTTAAAATGAAGGTTTAATCTGCTCTGTAGCTTTAAATAAGTTAATATGGAATATAACTGGCAAGAAATATGGAAAAATTCAATAAAATTTGTTAAGTGTAGTTACTTAATTGATTTTGTATTCTGGCATAAAACTTATTTAACATAATTTTGTATCATTTTTTTTAACATAGTTATGTAAATTTTTATTCTAAATGTAAATACATATATACATAAGTATTATGTACATAATCTGTAAATTAATCATCTTTTAATTTATATTATTATTTTGTAAAAAAAAATTAATATGTATTCAAATTAAAATTAAATAATAAATAATTAACAATTGTCACTGGCTAAAGTATTTTCAATTTTTTTTTAGACTTAATACTTAATCCACTATTCAATCTAAGCATAGCATTTAAATTATTAATTAAATTAATTGTCTGATATTACATTTAATTAAATTCTTTGTATGACATTACACTGATTCATCTCTTTTAATAACATTACTTTCTATATAAAAATAATTGGTTCAGAATAATAATAACATTTAATAACTTAATTTGTCCATGTAAAATAGCACTTAATTCTAAATAATGATGTCACTATGAATTAAATTGTCACACTCTATAAATTATTCTAATATTATTTTTTAAGCAATTAATTAAATATTACTGTAATGAATTTGGTTACAAGGACCAACTGTTCAAATTAAAATAAAAAACTAAAAATTACATTAACTCTAATTCACTATGTTGAATTTAAATTAGGCAAAAAAAAAATTTAAAAAGTTAAAAAAAAAAAAAAAAAAAATTGCGATCGTGTTAACCAATGACGTCATATATTCAACTTGAAAATGAGCTGTCATTTGATGAGATCATCTTTTGCATTTTCTCTTCTCTTTTCTTTAACTTTTTTATAAACATGTATGGAATATTTTTTATGTATTATATTTTTAATGTTTTTTTTTTCATGTTATTTATATTTTTTATGTTAACATTTCCAAATTTTATTTGAATTTAAAATTTTATTTAATCAAATTTTGCACAATTTTATTTTCAATTTTAATTTGATATATACATATATGGTTATATAGATTACTACAACCAAATTAAATTTTTATATGTAATAATAATAATTTCGATTAAAAAATTAACCGGCACAAAGGTACATTTCTAAACACAAAAAACTTGTTTACCTTCGAAAACACGCAAAAACTTTATCGTTTTTTTTTTTAGTTTGTTATTTGTTTTTATTCTAATCAGAATTTACACATTCGTTTTTTTATCAAACAAAATAAAAAAAAATAAAAATTGTTTCAAAACAAAAACACAAAAGTCACGATTCTTTATACTTGAAACCGGAACGATGATAAAACACCATTTACTCTCAAAGGCGGCCGTTTTTATACTGAGAATTTTTTTGGATTTGACAAAATCAAAAAAAAAAACCGCAATAACAAAAATGAATCAAAAACAAAAAGAAGAAAAAAAGTAAAAAACGTAGTTTTTTTTATCTTTTTATTTTTATGACTCACTTTTATTTAATGAAAATTTAATAAAAATGCTTTCTTTTGACTCAGCTGAATACAAAAACAAGTGATTATTTCATTTTAAAAAATATTTTCTTTGTTTTCACTCAAAAATTTCATTGTTTCAACTGTTTTTAGTCAATACACAAACCACTGTAAATCTGACTAAAATTTAAGAGTTGCTCAGTGAGATAATTTAAATTTTAAAACTAACGGTTTTGTAGATTCAAAATTCAAATTTGAATTTGTTGGATTTGAAAATTGGAATCGAGTGTAGTTCAAATTCAAATTGAATTTTCAAATTTATTATTTTTTATTATACATTAAATTGTAAAATTTACATTAATATGAAGAATAATAGTAAGTTACTAAGTTACTAACTATTATTCTTAATTAATGGAATATATTATTTATTATTGGTTTTATGCTTTATTTGACTTGAGTTTGTTAACTGAAAATATAATTGAGTGAAACAAACAAAATGAATCAAGTGAGTGAAATGCAGTAATTTTGAAATTGATAAGAACTGTCTCTGATCTGACTACTCACTGGTATTTGGGAAACATTTCCACTTCACCACTTTTTTTGTTTTTAAATTCTACAGCAATTAGGCTTTAAGTAAAAATGAAATTAAAATTAATACAAAAAAAAATGTTCTTTCAAAATAAATTTTATTTCATTATGAACAAAATGATGAAAATATCGAGATGAATTTCTACAATTTAATATTATTACTTACTTGATGCTCTGTTGTATACACATGAATGTAGATATTTATGAAATTAAATGATTTTAAAAATTGGTAAAACTAACTTTTAAAACTGCACAAAATACATACAATCATTTAATATTCCTTTCCCTTTTCTATTAAATGCATTGTGGGAATGTGTGTACATTTAAATATTTCGAATTTTAATAAAAAAGCAATACCCTAGAGATTTACTACAAGACATCCAATTGGAATTTTCATTCTGATATGAAATTTTATTTATGATAAGAGAAAAAAGGAAAGTTAATAAACAAATAAGAGAAAAAAGGAAAGCAATAAAAAAAAAAAATAATATTACAGTCAAATAATTGGAATGTCCTTATTTCTCATATCCTGTTTTATTTGAATAATTTTACAAAAAAAAAAATAAAATTAAAATTTTATTAAAACATATCAGGAAATACATAGTCCTTGAGCAAATTTCAAAACATTAAACACGCACACATATCCACAAACAAATGTATATGCAGTATGTAAATAGGTTTTGGCGGCATCAAAAAACAACAATCCTAAAGTAATAAAACATTTTATTACTAAAGAAAGAGCTGAGGGGGACAACGATGTTTAAAGACTTTTTGTAGAAAACAATTTGGAAATGAAACTGAGAAAAGGGTGGAAATTCAAATTCTTGTTTTTTTCCATTTAATCAACTTTCATTTTTTTATGATCATTTTTTGTTTTTTTTTATATCAAAAAGGATTTTAAGAAAGATTATCGGAGGTCATTGCTTTATTGTCCTATATTAGTATTCAAAGAATATTGTAAAGACTCTGCTGCTGGGTTCTATGTTCATTTCGTTATAAGTAGTAATTTTGTTAGGGTTGTTATGTAATATAATAATAATAATATTTGAATAAGTTTTGTAATTTGAAACATTTTTACTGTTATTTTTTAAGTGCATTCAGTCATTCAAACATTTTGGGCGTATGGTAGTATAGTTATATTGTGTAGCTATACATATATTATAAAAAGGAAATTATTATTTTTTTTTAAAAATGAATTTTAATTAACATTTCAAATTTGAATTTTAAGATGGACATTACATGCATTGGAATTAAATTGACGTGTATAGAAATAATTTAATTTAAATAATTTGGACACAAGTGTATACCAGGTTAAAAATTTAGAAATACTTGAATTGGAGAAAATCTAACATAATATAAACATGTATGTACGTACGTACTTAAAAGGATTTTAGAAATATTTTGATGTGTGAAGATGAATGAAGATGAAAAATATTCTGTCGTGTGGAAGGTATTATTAAAAATTAAATTTAATTTAATTTTAATTATTTTGAATTATTTGAGATATTTTGCATTACAAATTAAATTCCTATTAGATATTGTTCTTTTGTTCAGTTGTTTCTGGAAACTACAAATATTTTCCAAATGTTTTTACTAATTTGTTAATTGGTATCAGTAAAGGGTCCGGATGGATATTTAGAACTGCAATATAAAAACAGTTGTGAAATTTAAAACCAGAACCGACTCAAATAACATATTGGTTTTTGTGCAGTTATTATTATTATTATTATTGAATTAATCCACAATTTCAATTATAGGTACCCAGTTTTATAACGTTCTTCAACTAGTGGTTTCCACAATCGTTTAGAAATGCATTCGGTCGTATTATCTCACAAATTTGTTTCAATTTACCACCTACAGGTTGTACAGGTTGTATCACTTTAGAAAAATTTTCTTCCTTTCCTCTGTTGTAAAATTAATTAGAATGATAAATCTTTTGAATTAAAGCAAACACACAAAATGTTGTAAACACTGATCGATTATTAACCCATTACTGCCTATTTAAATACCCAAAAATCTTAGTTCAACAAAATATAGCTATATTTTCCGTTGCGTAAGAGATATTCAACTAGTTTTGATTTCATTAGAGAGAAAAAATGTGAAACCATAATTCATTCTCAGTGAGCTAATCAAATTTCTCAAGACTTGCTTTTGTTAGTGGCAGTCCAAAAATAAAAAATTTTTAAACCACGAAAATTTTCATAAAAATTGATTTTTGGGAAATTAGAAAATAGAAAAATTTCCAAAAATCAATAAAAAAATATTTTGTATTGGAGTACTTATCTGATCTGTAGAGATGATTTACGTTTTTGGATATTAAAATATCCATTCCTAAACTCAGGCGAGACAAAAGATCTAAAAAATTTCTTGGCAACTTCTACAACCTCTATGATCATCTTTAGAAAATTTCATGATGATTTTACGACGGGATCTATTGGCCGGCTTTAATGGGTCAATTAATTTATTTAAAAATTTTACAATTTTATAATTATTACTCTTATTTCAATATTATAATTATTATTGTAATTTCGAATATGTTTTAAGATTTTGAATTTACTTTGCGTCTTATTTACGTCCTATTTCATCGGCATCATTTTACTGGCACACTACATTGAAGATACATTTATATCGCTACAATAATGCAATACAGGTACACATATGCCCTAACACTCTACCTTGGGGGACGCAAGATTGTATTTTATATAGTTCAGTGTATGCATTAGTTTGCTTCACATAAAATATTCTGTTTTCAGTGTAGCTTTTCACAATTTCATAGACATCACATAGTAGATTTTGTTTCAATTTGCACATAAGATCTATGGATGCCACAACTTATCGAAAGTTAAATTTATTTCTTTTACAATACGATGTACTTGTTGTATCGTTGTATGCTGGTTTCGAAAATCAAATTGATGATCGGGCAAAAGATTACAATCTCCTATAATTGCCATTAAACCATAAAGCAGTTTGTCAATTTCTTTTTTAAATAACTGGAAATAGGCTAATTGGTGTCTGTAATACTTTTTTTAATACAATTTCTATCGCTCGGTTAAATCTAATTGTCGTCTCTGAATATATATTATAGCTTTCCGTTCTATTCTGAAATTATATCAGGTCAAAACTAAAAAATTTATGGTAAAACTAGGTGATATTTTTATTTAGAACGATAATAGTTTACGCTTTAATTTTCAATCAAAATATAAATCTGTTTTTTTTTTTAATTTTAATTTATTTTTCTAAATACAAAATTTTTTGTAATTTTCGACAAACTCAAGTCTATTTTGACTCATTCTTTTTATTAAAATTTATTAATTTGTTTATTTATTGATAGCAAAGAATGTCACGTCCTTCAAATGTTCCTGATGAAATTAAATTCTTACTATATCGTGATGTTGGACAATTTCTAACAAAAAACCAACAAACTGATTTGGCTAACGAATGGTATTCTAAAGCTCTGAGTATTAATGTAAATTTCGAAGATTATAATATAAATTAATTAAACAAAAAAAAAACACAATTTAATGTCCATCTAACAACAATTTCTACATTTACAGCCAGATAGTGCCGAATGTTATTACAGTCGTAGTGTTAATTCAGCCAATGCAGGTCATGGAAAGAAATCACTTGAAGACGCTGAAATTGCGTTAAGTAAATATACACCATTATATGTATGTATATACAAATAAAAAAAAACATTTTTAATTGCATAGAATTACAACCTTATTCGACTTCAATCAATTTACAAGAAGCTTCAGCTTATATACATTGCAATCGGTTTGAAGAAGCTATTGTCTCACTGCATAATAACTCAAAAAAATTCAATTCAAAGAAAATGAGAGCGTTTGTTCAGGAAGTCAATGCGGTTAGTTTAAAATTTATAAAATATCATTTTTAAAATGAATTTATCAGTTAAATTCAACTTTTGCGTACTTAAATTCACCAATTCGCATATAATGAAGCAATCAAGGTTATAAATTGATTTTAGTATTAAGCTTCATATAATTAAATATATTCTATATTGCGGAACTACTGAGACATATCTATTAAAAAACTACTCTTTATATTGCGATGCGGTTGTTATGCAATGTAAAATGTCCAAAAAATTGCACAACCTGATTTAAGAGTAATGTCCTTTTGAATAAAGTTGTTGAAAATTTTTATTGGACTTTTGTGATTTGATATTGATTCTAATATCAATTTCTATTGATAACAGTGTCTGTAATTTCGGAAGTATTTCTCGAGTTATATAAAAATCAAAATCTCAAGATTTCTCAACAAATTTTATATTTCACATGAATAGAATCAATTGGAATGGATACATACATACATCAGATATGTAGATTTTTTCATTTATTTCTCCAAAAGAGCTTACATGCTCGAACAGAGTATAATATATATATTATTAATTTTACTACATCAAAATTTCATTCAAAAATCAAAATAGTAATAAGACTTTTTATATTTTATTTACTTTGTTTATTAATTTAACAATCCTGAAACGAGCTCAAATGCTCATACAAAGTGTATAATAATATCATCAAATGCATCAGTATAAAACTAAAATTCAAAATATACAATTAATAAATCAATGTAAACAGTATAGTGGCATTACAGAGCAGTATAAGAGGGCACAAAGGTGTCAACATATACAAGATTTCATATAGGCAAGCTGCCATAAAAGCTCTGGCTTCCCCAATTTTAAAATCTAAAACTTATCTATAGCTGTTACAGAAGCCCTACAAAGCTAGCGAAACGGAACGAATTATTCTTATGTGAACTCCTGTGAGCATCAGATACGTGAGTAACCAATTTGGATTCAATCACCAACTTAATCGGCAAGATGTTGTGATTACTATGTATATGTTTGGCAGGACATTTTCTCTTGGGGCCAAAAGGTTTTTTATTATTTTATTTCGAATTATTTGTAGATTATTTATATATTTATTAAAACTTAACTTCCCCAAACTTGTACTTGTATAGTATATATGTGATGAGGTTATGAAGCATACTCTAATACACCGATTTTTTTTACTTGGCTTTGGCACTCGCCTGCCAATTAATTCAAATATTTCAGCGGTTTTCTTTCCTTTCAATATTTACTCTTTAATTTGAGGAATCCAACTCAATTTGCTATCCACTATATAACTCCTAGATATTTGTATTGATGAACCATTTTAATATTACAATATTATCTCTGCACATCCTATATTTGGTTTTTGTAATTTTTAGAGTAAGTTTGTATTTACTCATCTATGCCTCTATAACCATCATGTCGAGGTTTATAGAATTTTGTAGATTGGTAAGATTGTGTTCTGTCGTCCTGTATAAATTATAGCTAAAAATCATCCACAAACATGGATGGCTTCCCTCACAATTTAGCAATCTAATTATATTCGTGTAAGTCTGAATTAGACGTATAGTTTTAACGTTTGATTTTAAGTTATTGTTTAGAATATAATGCATGTTCATCAATTGCATTATTTCTATATAATCATTTAGCTTGAAAATACCATATTTTTCATGTATCTCATTTGTAGCAGTTCTGCGATGGAGGTTAGAAAGATTTTTTATTGCTTTGTTTTATTGTGGATAGTCTGCAGATATTTCAGGGTTTTGTTTTTCAAATGTACGGTACAATATTGTATCAATATTGTATCAATTTCGATTGAAGCAATATTGTTGCAATATTGCATGACAGCATTTACATGAAACAATTTTCATACAATATTGATACAATATTGTATTGAAAGCATATACACAATACAAATAATAAACAATTTTTTATTCAATGAGATTTTCATGAACATCTCTGATTCAGTTGAACAAAATGTCTGATTTAGTTGAGCAGAAAAATTTATATTATTATGTAGTACGTTGCTAACAACAGAAACCAATTAAATATTTATGTGTGCGTCAACATAAAGCCATATTGTTACAATATTGTGAAATTTAAGATCAAGACCATACAATCATGCAATATTGGTTCAATATTGAATGAAAGCATTTACACGCAACAATTGCCATTCAATATTGATACAATATTGATTTGATACAATATTGTATCGTGTAAAGCCTGCTTAACATTATTTTTCTTTTAATTAAAATTTACAGCTCCAAGGAATATACAATAACAGTTTAGGATTTGAATTGGTTCATTTTGCTTACTCGAAAAGAAAATTATTTAATAAAATTGGTGATCAAATACAAGCTGAAAATAAATTAATTGAAGAAAAAGAATTTTCATCGAATAATGAATGTGATGTTGAGAATATAAAAGATGTAACGGTGCGGTGCTTAAATTATAAATCTAAATCGAAAAATCTTAAATGATTTTTAAAATAACAAAAAATTCTATTTTGTAGGAAAAATTTATTCATCCACGTGAAAATGAACGTCGAAAATTAGCTTATAGAAATTTTCATCAAATTTATGCTGGACGTAGTTGGATTGATTCAATTTTTTTGAATAAATTAAGAAATGACAAAACATTACTTTTATCTCAAACTCCTCATAGTACTCAGCAAATACGAAACACTTTAAATGAAAATTTCAATATCTCAACTTTATTTTTTGTGAGTTTAATTTTTTAATTAAGTTTTTGAAATACTTATTCGGTGTCGTCGTAAAATCTAAAGAATTGATATACTTACACAGCTCAATTCCGGGTGTGTTTTTTTCTAGATTGAGTATCCAATTTTTGCACAATTTATTTTCTTATTCTATTTTCCCCAATTTGGAATAGAACACATTTGGCTAAAACGTTTTATACTTTCATTAGACGAACTTGAATGAGTACGATACTTTCATTGTGATTTGTAAACTAAATTGCCAACTATTGGTAACCACTATTTATACAGTAAGTTTGTGCATTTTCTATTTGTAAATCTAAGCGAAATAGTTTAACAGATATACACTAATGAAAATACTTATGCCATCGGGTTATGTCTATGGTAGATTTTTGAGGGCGATATTTTGCCCAGTTGATAGTATATTTTTTTTATTAATCACCATTTAGAAAATGCCATTTAGAAATTGAAATCATTTATTTAGAAAATGCTTCATGCTCAGGATCCATTATATCATATGCGATTCAAAACTAGTTCGAATCCAAAATTTTCAGAACAACGACGTCAAAATCATTTGTACAGAGTTCAGTATCAGACTAGACGAGAAATGTTTTCCATTTTAAATCGTGTAAAACTATTACGACATACTGGAAGACTTAAGGTATGTTTTCTAATTTTATTCAGAAATTATAAAATAAGTTTTTGAAAATTTTCACTAACATTCTTATAGGGACTAATAGATTATGTTGAACGTGTAATGTGTATTTATCCGGCAGTTAAAATTAAACGTGTTATGCCATGGAAATATGAATTTGTATATGAAATTCTTAATACTGTTGGATTAGCATACTGTGACGAATTTCTAGCTACACCATCAGAAGATTTGATTAAATTAAATTTACATAAAAAAATTTTGAAACTCTTAAAAGTTGAAAAGCCTAAAGAGAAACAAAGTGTTAATTATGTTTTCGGAGATAAAACAACTTATCAAGAGCCTGATGCTAAAGATTACAATTTTATACGTTATAAGTGAGTCATCATATACAATTGAAGTGATGATTCAATTTGTTTAAATTGATTTTATTTCCACACAGAAATCACATTAAGAAATTAGAAAATTGGCTACAAATTGTTAAATATCCTATTGAAAATATTTTCGTTTTATATCAAATTGGTAGAACACACTTAAAACAAGGAAAATATGAAGATTGTTTGTTGTTCATGATGAGATGTAAAGCACGTAAGCTGGAAATTTAAATATTTAACAATGTTATTATTTTTTAAATTGTTTGTAATGTCAAAAATAATTTTAGTTTGTGAAAAACACCAGAACAATTTATGGAATTTTCTTTCAAATCTCATGATTTTGCGAGCTTATGCACTTGAGGAGAGCACAGAACAAAATTTTGTTCAAATTGAGCATACATTGAAATGTGCTCAACCACTAAATAATTCACAAATAAATACAATTCTTTCCACTATAGATGTACTTAATACAAAACTTAAAAGAAAAAAAGGTATTCAAGCCCGTAAAAATGGTACAAAACCAGAACGTAAAAATTATATAAAAATTAAGAAGAAAAAAATTTAAATTTTATAAATTGTAAAACATAATATTAATCCTCTTGGTTGATTAAATGAAGCATTTTCAAAATTAAAACCTTGAAATTAAAACTCACTCGAAAAAAAAAACAAAATTCGACATCATAATTTGAAAAGAATTAAGTATGTAAAAAAAAAAATTAAATTCGAACGATTTTGTTAAAAAATTTACCTTGGTAAACTTAATTTTTCAGCTTTATTGTTCAAAAAGTATTTATTAAGATAGTTAAATATGGATGGATTTGACTGTTCAAGTCGCATTTAGTTGTGCCAATTTTGTTCTGCAAATTTAATTACAGTGCACAGCTTATTACAGTGCACTGCAACATTTATTAATTGACGATTCAAAACATTCAGATTAGCTAGATAATTTAAATTATACACATATGTACATATACCGGGTGTTCCAGAGCATGCATATCAGCTTTTTAAGAGGGAAAGGAACCGTTATTTTCAAATTTAAAAAAAAAAGTATTAGCTGTAAAATGCTTATTAAAATACCGTATCATCTAAAAAGCAGTGTTAAAGTTTCAACAACTGCAATATATTATGTTCCATAACTTATACAACGTATAAGTTCCATATGTATATACATCGTATCTAATTAATTCCTAAATATTTACTTAACTTAATTTGTAACTCAAAAGCCTGGACATGCAAGTACCTTGTTGCAAGTAGAGTACACTTTTAGATAGGAAAAAAAATTTTTATATCTGGGCCGAAGGTTACTTACTTACATGATAGTTTGCAAAAAACTTAAAATTTTGAGATAACGACATTTTGGCATATAATTAATAGGTTGTTTTTTTTTTGTTTTTTTAAATTAATAAGTAATTTTATTAAAATAAATAGATTTTCATTCATTCATTTTATTTTTTAAAATAACCAAAAAAAAAAAAAATTCATTTAAGAGCTGCTTTTTTTACATTATCATTTATGCATAATATTATATACATATTTTATTTTATACCAAATGTCAAATTACTTTTACGCAAGTATACTGACTAGAAAAAATCATGCCAATAGAGTTGATTGTAAAGAAAGTGTATGTATTTGAAGTGTTTGCACTTTCAGCAAGTAACTTGCAAGTATAGTTAAGACAATAGTTACAATTGAAAAGTTTGTAATTGGATTCTCTCATTTTGTCACTTAACATGACTACTTTATAGAATTGTTTTATTAGAAATGAATTCTTAAAACAAATTTCTGAAATGGAAAATAAATAATTAAAAAAAAGTAATGTTTAATTTAATTTTTTTTTTTAATTTTATTATATATTTTTCGTTTTATATATTATTCTGTTATCTTGTATATATACATATCTATATGTATGTATCTATTTGTTATAGATATACTTACATATTTTTATACAATTTTTAATATTTTAATATAATTATTCAGTAGAAACTGTTTAATACATTTATTTTTTTTTTATTATTATTTATTATTTGTTTTCTCATACGAATACAAATTTATATTGAATTTTGTTTAATAAATTAATTAAAATTAAAATTTGTTTGATTTTGTTTTGATTACATATGTATATATAATATAATTATCCATTTTAAATATGAAGAGGACGTAATTTCTTTTAAATGGCTTTAAATTTTCCTTTTATGTTAACATTGAATACTTTTATATAATAGACATTTTTAATACATATTTTGTTTATAATTATTCTGTACTTTTGAAAAACTTTAATAATTTTAAAAATAAAAAAATATAATTTTACTTTTCACTAATGTAATATGTAAATATATTAATTGATTTTAATTGTTAAAAGGAAATATGAACAAATTTGTAGACAAAATAAGTATTAAAAATTTTAATTTTATTAAAAAATCGAACAAGCAAAATTGAAGATGTATATTTGAAGATAGGAATTATTATTTTACAAAATCAAATTTTCAATAAATTTAATTTTATAATTTAAAATAAATTTATTCTGTCGTATGTATTAGGATGAATAGAAAAGGTATTACTGATATTAGTAAGTGTAGTTTCTTAAAAGCATTCTACTAATTTTTTAATTTTATTTCTGTTTAAAAACGTTTTATTAAGTATAATTTTTCGAATAATAAATATCAAAATCATATTTTTAAGATAGATAAATTTTATTATTCGAGATTACAATTAGTTTGATGGTGTACAGCTTTAAAATGTAGTGGAAATGATTATAAGTTTCTAGTACTTACTCGAAAGAGAAGAAAATAACAATCAAAAATAAAAGTGATCATAAATTACAAATAGTATTTATTCTGTGTTTGAACAACGAATACCAAATTAATATAGAATTTTGAACAACATTATTTTGTGCTCCATAGCAAAGCATATAGAGATCCTATCGCAGTAATTACTTTTTCATTCACTAGCTTTCTTCTCATATAAATATTTACTATATTCATGTAAAAAAAATATGACTGACTCAAAAAGTAATTATACTACGATAGTAACCAAAAACTATTATAATTTTAAATTAAGGTATTCAAAAAGAAATATAGATACATGAGGCAAATGCTTCATAATTCCAAATGTTCAATTTTAGTTTGATTAATAATAATTGAACCCAAATTGATAATCAAAATTTGTGAAACGAGTACAACGAGTAGTATTGTATAATGTATCAACGAGTTGATAATATTCAGTAACAACATCAGTAGAACTCATAATTCTCAATTAATATAGAACTGGTCATCTTCAATAGAATCCTAAAAGGTTAGTGCAGTGAAATTTTTTCAAGTAACCTTTAAAATGAAAAACTCATACATAAAAACAGGATCTACAATATATTGAAAGTATGATAGATCATACAATCCCTTGTTTTCACTAAAAGTAGCCTAGAATTTGAAATTTCAAAATAATATGTACAAATAAAAAAAACAAATTTAATTGAAATAAAGAAGTATTTTCATACATAGGAATATATGTTTCTTGATTTTATTGTTTTTTTTTTTTTTATTTATTTTTACTACTTGAGTTATTTTATTTTGAATGGAGATTACAATTTTTTTTTTCTTTTAGTTTTAGTTTACTTACATTCGAATGTCAATAAAGTGATTTGTATTAAATCTATAATATGTTTAAATTTTACATTTTTTCTTTCTATTATTAGTCATTTATTTTATTGTTTTATATGAAAATAAATGTTAATAATTATCTACATAATATATTTAATATAAATTTAATATTAAAATAATTTAAATAACATCTAATTTTTTCATCATCATCAATAACATTCTTAAAAATAACAAATATCTGATTTACTTAAAAAAATATAAATGTACATACATATTTGTATATTTTTTTAAATTAATAATTATTAATAATAATTATATATATTATAAATTTTATTTAAAGTATATGTGAAAATTTATATAATAATAATTCTTGTTAATACATACTTAACTAAAATTAATAAACAAATTAATAAGTATTCTATTATTTAAAAATATAAATAAGTGATTTGTAAAATATATCTAATTAAAAACAATTTATCAAACAAATAGAGTGAGTTATATAAAAAAAATTTTTAAATATGTAAAATTTGATCAGTTAAGAGTTTGTCAAATAATAATTCAACTTATGTAATTTATATAAAATTATTTCCTAAATCTTCTTACACCAAAAAATATTTTATGACAATTTTGAACATAATTTGATTATAATGCTTCCACTAGAAGTAAAAATAACTTTACACTTCACAAACTTACATATATAATAAAAAAACATAAGACATATTCGGCTTACATTTTCACTTTGCCATACGCAATATAAAACAAAAAAAATTTATCAATGAACAAGTGGTGTACAAACTAAAAGTAAAAATTTTATTCTGCTTATAATTTTTTGCATACACATTTTATATTTATTATGTACTAGCTGACCAGCCATGCTGTTGCCTTGTATTTAATTAAATAAAATTAAAAGTTAATATCTAATTGAGAAGCATGGATTTTCTAAATTTATTGTGTTTTCGAAAGTGAGTTGTATTAAAAATAGCAAATGCTTAAATTCGAAAGACAATATATCTGTTTACATCAGTAGTACATACGCATATATGATAGCAGTGATGTTTTCGTTTTATATGTCAAAACGAAAACATACATATTGTTACTTTTCTTCTGGATTTATGAAATTTCTCTCTAATAATCTTTTCTGCATTTTCGGAAAATATTTTTTTTGTAATTTCTGATATATTAAAAAATTTCTTTAATATTAATTTTAAACTGTTATAACTTAATTTAAAGCGAGATTAAATAAAAAAACAAAAAATGATTAAAATTAAATGATTAAAAAACATTTAAAATTTTGAAAATCTAATAAATTGTAGCAACATTTAATTATTCTGATTATAACATTCCTAAAACAGTTTCAATAGTTTTCTATATTGAAAAATTATATTGTAGTAAGTTTATTTATATTTTTTTTACAAAAATACAAATATGCAAACATCAAAGAATTCCGCTCATAATGAAATCGGTATGCGTAAACACCGTGTTGAACGTGGAATGCGTAAACTAATTGTTTGAAAGTGGATTAGGTCCTTCATATTGAAATATGCTATGTATGTATATGTATTTCTATAGTTTCTATTTTTGTATAGTAATCTAAATATCCATCTAATAAATTTCTTTATATTGTAATTAATTATTATTATTATAGTTATCACATATAAAATTAAAAATTTAAATAAAATCTAATTACAAATATTTTACTGTCTTCTCCTAATTTATATAATTATATTTATGAATGTAATTTAGTATATGGAATATGGATGTACCTACAATGGATGTATTGGAGTATGCATTTTGTTAAAGCATACTTTTTTATTTATTTATTTTTTCTTAGCTTACATGTTGCATTGTCAAATTTTGAATCGAAAATAATTTTAAGATAACTTTGTATTTTTTAAAAAACAATAATTATTTTGTGGTAAATCTGTTTTTTTTTTTACAAAGACTTTAGTGATCAATTTAAAAAGCGTTCAATTGTAAAATTTATCTATCGAAAAAGTAAAGTTTTCGAATTAAACAGAAATTATTTAAATGATAAATTACTACCGAAAACATTTAGTAGCTTTGTACATACATATATATAAAATATTCTATTACTTTTTAAATATAACCACTATAATAAATATGTAAGTATATGTATATTTACAAAACATTTATAATACTTTAACTTTTATTAATTTTATTCATCATATAACAGTAAAATGATAAAATTGACAGCACCTGTCAAATTATGTGAAAATTTAATATTTATAATCGCACTCAAATAATTGTTACGTTTATTATTGTGGTTTCTTACATTGAGCCAGGAAATACTAGAGTATTGGTAGATTCTGTTCACTTTTTAGCAATTCGTCAATGTAAAGAGTTGTAGATGACAGGTGTAGACAGGAATAGCTAATTAAAATAGTTATCCCTCCGACCCAATTTATATGTTAAAATTTCAATTGAAATTGCTGCTTTAATTTTTTTTTTGTTTTTGCAGAATAGATGTGTAACAGTTATATTTAAATATTGCATTTCATTCACCAACTATTCTTAACTATTCCGGGCTACAACCAACTAGTACCTGAAGGGTACGACACAACAATTCAGTGCATAAAAAATAAATTAGAGAATATTTAACTGTAAAATAAAAAAATTTAAAGGATTCAAAAATTTGACATACAACCTTATTAATGTTAGAAAATGCATACAATAAAATTCTTAATAAATAATTTCTTTATATATTGTTTTGTTATTAATATTATTTTTGTTTTTTTTTTAATTTTTTTTAATTAATATGTATATTATTTTTTTTTATTATTTTAAAGCTTTGTATGTTTGACCGTATCAGTCCAGTAATTTTGTATAGTCATTGCTTCCAATGAATTAAGGAACGAATCATTATCGAGACTATACATTTCATCAGAATTATCCTATAAAATAAATTAATAAATTATAAATTTAAATAAAAAAATAAAATATATACCCTTATTGTACTATCATCAATGTATACGCTTGAATCAGGTTCACTTAATGCTTGGGGTTTATTTAAAAATCTTCGTCGGTATAAAACAATTCCAACAGTTCCAACACCACAGCATACTGCTAATACGGATAAACATATTCCAGAAATTGTTCCAGCATCCATAACATAAGCTTGCTAAAATATTTATTTATTTTATGAATTTGTATTATGCATTTAAATATTACATATTTATTTATGAATTAAATTCGAAATTATGGACACTTGTAAAATAGAAATTTAATAAAAGAGGATAATAAAATTTAAAAGTTTATGTCATCATCAATGTCCTCCTATCCGTGGGGCATTGGTCGGAAAAAGTTTATGTACAAAATTAAAATAGACAAATTTTTCGAACAAACAAAATGCGTTAGGTATTATCATGCTAAAATAAATTTTTTTACTTAAAACAAATTTACCTTAACCTGTAATGCTTCTGATGAAACATTTCCACCGCCATCATCAGTTCGACTTCTTTCATTAAAATCTTCTTCCTGTCCAGCCGATCTTGTTAATAAATTTTTTGCATCCGATGAATAATTATTTATAAATGTATCACGATATTCTGATGATAAACCTTTTGATTTTCGAAATCTTTCTGAATCTTTACTTAAATTTTTATCAGTTAATTTTGTAACATTTTCTAATGTAACAGGAATTTTTCCATTCATTTCATCACTTCTATTTTCTGATTTTATCAAATGAGAATTATAATTATCATCAGTATCACTGATCTTTATATCGCTATTACTATTATAATTTTCATCAACTGGATGTAATATTGTTGTCATAGATATTATATCACTTCCTATGGTTGTATCATCTAGATGACTATTAATTATAGAGATATTTTCATTGCTTGCAAAATTATTATTCAAACTACCAGAATCATTGCTGTCATCACTAGTAGTGATACTTGTTTTTGATCTAATTTTACTGGAACTTTTTGTTACTTGCATTATATTTGACACCGATTTTTGATTAATTTCGGTAGTTTTTGAAATTAATGGACTTAAAGTTGTTGCAATTTTTAATTGTTCATGAGATTTTTCACCTAATGATATATTTGTACTGAAAATAAAAATAAATTCAATGATAGTAGAAAAAATATGAAATTTAAAAAAAAAAATCTTTATATTATTACCTTATATTACTAACATTACTATTATTGGTATTATTATTATTACTATTATCGAAACTAACTACATCTAATGACTCCATTTGTTTTTTCATATTATTAAGAATTGCAGGTGATGATAATGATGATGACATCTCACTTTCTGAAACTTGAGAATCCAATTCTTTTTCTTTATCATGATTAATTGCTTTTGGAATCAATTGTATCACACTTTTACTGTTACCACTATTAGGATCACTACTATTATTATTATTATTATTATTATTGCTATTGGTTATGTTCCCATTTCCATTTTTCTTCTCAAGTTTTATTATTGCATCATAATTAGTTGAATCTTTTTGATGTTCAATCGATTGATCAACATCTTTAACAGTTCTATCACTTAATTGATTTTCTATTTTTGATTTTACTTGAACAGACAATGATGCAGATAATGATGATGATGTTGCAGTTTTTATTTCATCTTTTCCATTATTAATTTTATCAATTATTTCTTCTTTTATTAATAGAGTTCGTGGAATATTTTCACTACCTGTAAATATATCCTCAACATCAGTTTGAGCTGGTAATGGAAATTCTAGAGGCAGCTTTGAATTTTTATTATTATTTTGATTGTTATTTTTGGAATCTTCAATTTGTTCTAATGTTGGACTACTTATGGGATATGTTGCGACGGATGTAAATGGTAATGTTGCAAGTACTGTAATTGAAAACAAATATATATATATATATATACATTTTTTAGATTAAATGGAATTCTTTAATTAGTGACATAGCATTTAAGATTTAAAATTAGTGTAACCTTAACAAATGCATTAAAAAATTAAATTAAGATAATTAGCTATTTCTATAACAATATTAAATAAATAATAACTTCTGTATAACTATATAACTGTATAACTATATACTGGTATAATTTTAAAAATAAGAATTGAATTTTTTAAAATTTTGTTGAGGTCAAATAAAAATATTGATGAGTACTTAATTATAGTAGTCAATTCAAATAAAATTATTATCATGATGGTTTTTTAATTGGAATTTAATAATTATATCTTATAAATTATTTGATAAAATAAATAGAAGAAGAAGAATGATGTCAGCAGAAATTTTTTAACATTTGAACAAAATATGGCATGAATAAAATTACATTTTTTTTAAGTTGGAATTACAACGTTAGGAGCTACAACATTAAACTTTTCTTTTAAGACTTAACAACTCTAGAATAATATTCATGATACAAAATTATATGGATTGTAATACTTTGATTGTTTCAGAAATAGTTCATTATTCGATGGAAATTTTTATGACTTTGATATAAGTTGTAAAAGTTATTGTAAATATTGTACCAATTATATTCAATTTCTCATACTGAATCTCTCTGAGGTTGGTTGAATCTTTATTTTTGAATTTCATTTCATACCATAGGAAAAATTTTACAGTTTCATTATTTAAATAATAAAAAATACGGTGAAATACAATAAAATAAAATACGGTTAACTATTTCAACCTGTTAGCTATTTGGTAAAAACAAATCGAATCGTACGAATTTAAACTCGATTATTGAGAGCAATAATTACAATTCAAGAAAATCAAAACTTTCTAACAGACTTTCTGATTCAGACATCTTCAATTCTGATGATTGAATGCATAGCAATCACTGTATCCTTTACAGCTTTACACAATTCCTTATATTTATATGATATTTTTTTTCAATTGGCAATTTTAACTTTTTAAGGGATAATAATAAATAAATTAAATAAATAAAAATATTTTTGTGCTAAACATTTATTTATTCTAACTACCCCTGATTAAACTTGATGGTATATATAACAATTCGATAACTTCATCATGTAATAAAATAGGTAAATTAATAATTTTTCTAAAAGTCCTTAAATACCAAATATCAAATTTAATATAATTTTATATAGTTATAAGAAGTATTAAATTAATCTTACCACTAACTACTGTAATCCAAAACCAATGATTCCACCAATACAACGTCATGATGATAAAAAAGTTCCTATTTTTAATTTTTTTCAATTGACTTCTTATATTGTTAAATTTCCTAATTAAAATTACTTGATTTAAAAGTTAAGCGTATGAGTCCAGTGAACACCTGTAACAATATAGAAAAAATAATATTGTATATTAAAAATGTTTGATTTAAAATTTTAGTAGCATTTCTACACTGTTAAAAAAAAAAAAAAAAAAAAAATCAAGGGAAATGACACCTAAAATTTTTTAAATTATATAATATAAATAGAAGTCATGTTTGGCAAAATATCTCCTATGAATAAAAAATTTTATTAATCATAAACAAAAAGTAATTAAACAATAACAAAAACAAATAAAAAAATATTTATAACGGATTTGATAACAAACTAGTTAAGACGTATAAAAATGACAACCACGATAAACGACTTAAAGACGATTTGAATGCTTGTTAATTTGTATTGTTTTTATATTTTTTATTTTATTTTAGTTTTCGTTTATAATATACCTAATTAAATTTAATTTAATGTGTCTAAAGTAGAGCTTAAATTTAAATTTGTTGTTTTACGTAATTTTATGATATTTTGTTAAAAAATTTAATAGTTTTAAATATTATATTTCGTCCTGTAGTAAAATTAAACGATTCACTACTGCTTCAGGTGAATTCAGTAAAGTACTTGGGTATGCATTTAGATCGCTGACTTACTTAATGAACTCACATTGTTCAAAAGAACAGATAACTCAGAATAAGGTTCAACCAACTTTACTGGCTTATAGGGCATTATTCCAAGCTATCAAATTATAGCAAATTAATGATATACAAATTGATATTGAAACCAATATGGATATACGGTTTAGAGCTATGGGGTACTACAAGTAACTCAAACATTGAAATAATTGAACGTTTACATTCAAAAGTACTGTGATCCATTGTAAACACCCCCTGGTTTGTAAGAAACGACAGAATACGAGAAGATCTAAATATATCATCTGTAAAAGAAACAGTTATTTCCAAGTCAATAAAGGTGCTAATTCCACAACTTTTAATTATACTCGGCAGACACGCAGACTAAAAAGATTTACGCCGCTGGAATTAAGTTGCAGATTTCTAAACAACTTAACCAAATAAATTAAGTCTCTAGAAGAAGAAATCATTGGATTTTGTCTCTTGCACAAGTCCTCATTCAAACCAAAGTTTATATCAGATATCTTGTGTTTTATTTATAATAAAATTATTAATATAGTTGTAATGAAATTATCAAAAAAAAAAAAAAAAAAAAAAATGTTATACATATTTAAGATTGAGAGAAGAAAGATAATAATGAGAGAAGTTGTTAATAATGCCAAGAATCAAATTTACCATTATTTTTATTAATTTATTTATTTCATTCAGATTTCAGAGAATAATAAAAAGCTCAAACTAATTCATATCAACAACAACAAATAGCAACAAATGAAATTATATTAAATCGTTTAAATTTTTTTAAATATGGTATAAACTTTATAACTACAACTTGTTATGATTATTTTAACTTAGTAAAAATAATTATGTATGAAAAACAAAAATTGACAGATTGTTTGGTTGGTTGATAGGGTGGATAAAAGAATCGTGATCTTTATATTGGGTCTTACGACTCTAACAAATTTACAGATTAGTTTGCAAGCACTGATGAAGGAGATAAATTGCTTCCGAAATATCGATATTTGCACAATAAAAAATTCGGCTTTTAATTAAAAAATTAAATAATATATTACTAAAAACAAATCAGATTATCAAAAAATAATAAAAATATAAAATCAAGATGTACAAAATTTAAACGGATTTTAATTAAATATAATATAATTTATTATTTATGCATAGAAATGTCACTATATTGTTTTCAAAATATCTTTAATAATACCAATAATAACAATTCCATGTTAAATTTTATAAAAAGATGGTCTAAAGAATTTGATGATCCATACATTAATAAATCTTTATTCACTATTCTTGTTCGTCCCCACCTTGAGTACGCAAGTCCTGTCTGGTCACTTCACTAGCTACTTAACTCATATTAATTGAATTGAATCTATTCAAAGAAAAATTTTGCGATTTGTTCTATACGTAGTCTTCCCTGGTCTAATCCAATAATCCTAAAATCAGCTTAAGCTTCTTCAAATGAATACATTTCAATAAATAAGGGTTGTTGCGGATATCTTATTAATATCTCAAGTATATACAATGGTGAAAATGATTCCCAAATTATAAAATATAAAATTAACTCGTTTCATTAACACCTGTACGTGTTTTCGTAAAGAAAATCTTTTTAATCTTTCTTTTCCAAATTATGGAAAATTGTAGCCAATTGATAGAATGTTAATGGCAGTTAATTAAAAGACCAGTTTAAAGAAAACCTTGTTTCACTTTTTTTTTTTTTTTTTTTTACACTCTACAGTTAACTTAGATAGAATCACCTTTTCGTGCTTAATTAAGTACGGTACTGCCGTTTTACACTACAATATCTACAATATTTCGAGTATTTATTTAACAAATTACTGGCTTATCAACTCATTAAATGTGGAAAACTACTGCTATTGTCAGGAGAACTAAGCCATTTTAAATATAATAGTTTCATTTTTATTTAATTTGTTACCATATTATACTCTCAATTATTTTTTGCCATTTATTATATCCCAATGACAAAGGGTACTGGACCAGGTCGAAGAACCCATAAAGCATTTTTTTTTTGTTGCTTCATCGGGGATCGAACTGGGACCTTTTGGCTGAAAGGCAGGTGTTCTACCCACTGTACCACCCAGCGTTAGCCATTTTCTCCCTTATTACTCCTATACTAATCTTGTTTTTCTTAAGTAAGTAGCTACTAAAATTAAATTAGCCTTTAATCGTTTTCATAACTCTTTATTTTTTTCTCTTTTTTTTCTGATTGAATTTTTTTTTATTTTTTGTTTTTTTTTTTTTTTGTTTTTTGAATAATAAACTCTGTTGTTTTAAATTTAAAAGTAATTAAATTTTAAATCTTATTTCATACACGTTAATTGATTATTTTCATAATTAAATTATATTATTTTTTGTAAACTGTTTAAATTAAATATGTATAGTAAATAAATAAATAAATAAATAAAAAGTTTCAAATGAAAAAGCTTAAACAAAATAGAAATAAAAATAACTTAAAGCTAAAGCGTGTGACTTCAACTAAAAATATTGTAGGTATAATAATTAAATTACAAATCAATCACAGTGGGAAAAACTAATAACTGGCCTAGCTACATACATATTCATTCTACAGTCATATGTGGATGGATAATAAAAGAAGAAAAATATGTGAGAGAATCATATTACATATTAATCAACAGTGAATTAAATTAATAGTGGCCTTTTAAATATAGAAAAAATTAACCTCAAACATACCTTAAATGGGATCTTACATACATACGTTATGTAAATTAAATATTTTCATTGTCTAAATTTAAATTTCAATTAATTCATGATTTTTAGTAATTTATTTCATTTTAAAATAGCTCAATTATATAAATTCCAAAAATTTAAATTGAAAAATTAAAATGAATACCACCATTTTTCATTTATGTACAAACTACAAACATATATATATATATATATATATACATATATTATGTAAATGTTCACATGTACCTACATTTATGTCCCAAAATTAAGTGCATTTTCTGTGGAATATCCAATTACTAGATTTTTTTTATTGATTTAATTTACCTATGAATAGTTAACAATGAATAAGTTAATTAAAGTTATTATTGTTATTTAGCTTTGTGAGAATTAAAATAAATTTTAAAAAAATTTTTTTTCCAAATTTAAAATATTAAATTAAAATTATAGATTTTAAATTTTGTAGTTAACCTTGAACAGTTGCTTTTTTCGGTTTAGAAATGATTAAATTTTATAGTTCAAAAAAATAATTTATAACATTTTAATTGTTGTTAAAATTGACACATCAAAATTTTATATAATTTTAAAAAATTTAAATTAACAAAATGGTGGTAATTTAAAAATGGAAAATATTCATATGGAATGTTGAAAGCGTTTTAGAAAAATAATACGCAATACGAAATTCTTTATTACTAACATTAAATTAAAATAAATAATAAATACTCATATTAATTGCTACATATTTATATTAGTTATAGACACACGTTAATTTGATAGAAATTAGTTTTTTTTTTTTAATATATCAAACCGAAAAAAGCAATTTTAAAGCCCTTCATTTTAATTAATCGTAACGATTTTTAAAAGTAAATAAAATATTTAAAATTATTTAATTATAAATTAATTTAACTAAAATAAAATAAAAAAATTATACAGTCATAAAACTAATTAAAATTTTTTTTTTATACTCAATACCGTTTGGCGAATATTCGAATATTATTCATTTTAAGAAATTAAAATTTTTTATTGCTAATCTTTGTAACCTGAAATTCTAAATATATATAGACCATAGGTAAACAATATAGATAATAGTTATGTATATTATATTTTTAACGAAGTTGTCTTAGTAGATCAACAAAAGTTCATGTCAACATCATTATTTTCTTAAATTCGTATTATGGTTATGGGTATTCATCATCACCATCCTGTAACCCCATTCGTTGAGCATAGGGCGGAAATAATATTCTACAAAACTTATACTGCCAATTATACAAAACAGAGAATGACCTCTAATGTAAAATCGCATGAAGCAGAACAAATTTTAGACACAGTTTCTAAAAATGTATGCTTTATATTTGTTCAGAAGTTATATAAATTTATATATACACATATATATAAACATATTTTTTGAAAATAGAACTATTTTTTAATTACTACTATTATAACTTTAAGTACAATTGTACTTATTGAGAATAAAGAATTTTAAAC
The DNA here is from genome assembly GCA_963942445.1 of Argyra leucocephala. NCBI lineage: Eukaryota > Metazoa > Arthropoda > Insecta > Diptera > Dolichopodidae > Argyra > Argyra leucocephala. The sequence continues at coordinate 41,607,259 of OZ012678.1, forward strand.
TTAAAATTAACATATTAATTGCCAAAATTTCAGAAATTAAAATAAATGAGTCAACTTAAGTATTTAAGTTTATTTGTAAGCTTCAATACATAAAAATTGAGCTTAAAATTCCTTTACAAAGATTTGTCTATATATGTATGTTCCTTTTAAATTTATAATAAAAACAAAAAACCTTAAAACAAATAAAAAACATCAAAATATTTTGACAACCGTGAAAAAGTCTAATGACCTTGAATTGAATTAGTGACTTATTATAAAATTGTACTTATTTATCAATGCTTTGTTTTTTTTCTTAATTTAATTTGCGTACCCAATATAAAAACTAGAACATACATTAAATATTTCTTTTTTCGATTTTAATGCTTGAAAAAACAATTATTGTATAAAACAATAATAATTGTAAGATAGGTACCTGCTTTATTTCCTTTTCTAAATGAATTGAACAATAAATTTCTATTAATTCGAAATCTTGTCGCACAAGTTTTTTTAGCAATAATTTTCAATTTTAAATCCTTAGTTAATGACAAATTCAACTTGAACCAACTATGCAGGGCGTTACATTCTTGGCTATATCAAAACTTTAGATATATAATATCGGAAAACTTAGGGAACAAAAAATTGTATCATTTCATTTTAGTTTAGTTATGGACATTTGATTACATCCACAAAAAGTATTCATAAATATCATCTTTCAACGTGAAAATTTCAATACATGTCCATTAAGTAAGTTTTAGAGTTATTGTCAAAGAACTCCTAAAAAAAAGATTCAATCCGGATTATTTTTAACAATTTAGCATAAGCCGAATGGCAGATTTATAGCGAGAGATACAAAATATCCTCTAAGCACAAAATATCAATCATTTACCGAAGTTCTACCAGTCAAGAATATACCACACAATATTAACTTATTCTAAATGCATTTCAGACTATCAACTGTTTATACAGGATGAGTGTATATGTAAATATAGTTTAGTGCTACATAAATATTCTGAATTATAAAATTAATATATATGTAGGTACATATAGAATTTTTTTTATAGTATTTCATAGAAAATACACCCATTAAATATTCCAAATATTCGGATATATTTCGAATATAATTAAAAGCCCGGAAGTTCATAATTTATTCATTTTATAACTGACTTCACTGCAGTAATAAAAACTATTTAACTACACTACATAATGTTGAAATTAAAATATTCGAAACATAACAGTTTAAATTCCCGCCTATTAATTTAAATAAATTAAGTAATAATAAAAATATTCATAATAGCAACACCTTGACAAATGGCTTAATGAAAGAATTTAACAAAGTGCAACAAACTTGTAACAAAACAACTATAAAAGAAAAAAGATGCATTTTTGAAAATGCCACTAACGCAACAATTTGTTTATATACACACACATATAAACATACATAACAAAATGTCATTACATTATGATAAAATATTACAATATCAAAATGGGTGAGGTTAAAAGGTGTCACTTTACTCACTTTTCATCATTTGTGTCATGTGAAAAAAAATTGTTTTTATTTATATTTTTTTTGTTTTAATTTCTAGAATTACTACTTTTAATTGTTAACGTTTAGTCGTTTTCTTTACTGATGGTTATGATGTTGATGATAACTCTAAGAAAATATTTTTTGGTAACAAAAAAAAAACTTAGATTTTTTTTAATTTCTCATTAAGTACTATATTTCCATTTGTAAATAAATACACATTTTTCGTATCATTTTTTTATGTAACTGTAATTCAAAATTACAACTGCAAATGTCAAAAATTATGATGTGAAAAAATTGTTAGTGATAGTTTTTGTTAAGATTATTTTAAAATAATTTTTTAATTAATTCATGAATTTAATTTAATTTTCAACACTTACATTTATTTTTACAAAATACGATAGCATAGAATTCGAATGAAAATAATGAAGTAATTTTATGAACATTTTGATTTATTATAAATAGGAAATGAAACAACAGTAAATCGATAAAACGTCAGAGAACAATTATAAATCAAATGTGAATAAAACTTACAAGTTTATCAGTAAGTAAATAATTAAATACTGTCAATATTTATTTTGAGTCACATGAGGTAAAATTACTATTTTGTGAGTGTACAATGCCGCAGATAAATAATATTGTATTATGTCAAAATATATTATAACTAGGGGCCCCTCTTGAGTAATTATAACTCAAGCTGAAGTCAAATTTAAAGTTTTTAAAAGAACAGTAATTTACGCACTTCTTACGATAAAGTAGAAACCATTCATGTTTTCATAAAAATTTGGAGGTTAGTAAGTTTTATTTAGGAAACATAAATACTGCTATAGTACCCTATAGTAACGTGGCATTTAATGGATAAAATTACTAAAAATAAAGTATTTTTGTAATTAAAGAGGTATATACACATACATATTTTAACCAAAACTATATGATTACTGCTAATGACCAAAATATAGAAAACAATACTTTGAGACAATTACTTAAAAAAATTAATAGAATAAATTTCCTTTAGTTATATATAAAAATGTTGAATGACACAAAATGGATATATTTTAAGTTTGAATATTATAAAACAAAATAGAAATTTTTTCAACCAGTAGGCGCATTTTCATTGTATATAAAATTTATTTACATATTAAGAGTTCACTAAGGAGAAGAGAGAAAAAATGAGGAGGTATTTACTGCGCAGGTCCTTAAATGCTTGTCTATTATAATTATAGATGTCAACTAACTATGTAGGTAGGATTTAACTATCAAGGCATTGCATTTGTAATAATAACCATTAACTACCCCATTATTTTTCAATTCAAATTCAAAAATTATATTTTATGTTAAAACACAGAAAACAACAATGACAGAAAAAACAAACGACAAAATAAAATAATTGTCAAATTACTCGTCGAATTTAATAGCTCAGAAAATATAAAGCTAGAAGAAAAGATAGTTTTGTCGAAAATTTTTATATATTTTTATATAAGAAATATAAAGGTGGGTATGTAAAAAAACATTTTTTTAAAATGTGTTTTTGAGTGGAAACAAATGCATTTGGGTCAAAAAAAGGGATGAGAAATGGGCTGATACCATTGCATCATTATATCATCTATAATTTATTTGTTTTCATTTGCAATAAATTTGATAGGTATAACAATGAGAAATCTTCAGAAATGCCAAAATTTCGACAAGAATGGTAACGAAAACCTAAACCTAATTTGACTTTTAATATTCTTGTGTTTCTCAAGTTTTACACTATAATAAATACTGAAATATAATTTCAATGATTACCTTATTATGTAAAAGCTACAAAATATGTAAGCAAATATAAAACCAAATACTAGTTAATACTTAAATATAAGGATTATGAAAGTAAAATACTCAATTTTTAGATCAATAAGCCATTAATGGGAATAGTGCAAAAATGTGAAAAGTCAATTAAAAGTCATTATTGTAGTGTATGTTTAGCTAATTCTAATGACTGTGTTCACATTAAATTTCAATTGCAGTCTAGAAAATTCTTCTTTCTCTTTCGTACTTATATACACTTCGTTTTGTTTTAAATCTGCTTTTTCTAGGAGAAATCCATAACTGCGAAAAAGAAAGATGACTTTGTTGACCTAAATTGTAGCTTAATGTAAACACAGTGTATAATCATAAAATCAAGTTTAAAATTATACCGGCTTAAACCATTTAATCTCATTTATATCAGAAAGCCGGTTAAGTTTGTAATATAACTTTAACTTGATCAAGGACTAGGGATACCTTAGGAATCCTTTCTTCAAATACTTTTGTTTTTGATTTATATAAATGACATATTATGCAGATAGTGCAGTTTTGTAAAATTAGGCTATTTGCAGTTGATGCATTAATCTATTTTGAAGATAACAACTTGAACCAGTGTAAAAGTAAAGTAAACCTTCACCGTTTGACTAATTGGTTAAAAAGTAATAGATTAAAATTGAACATAAGAAAAACTTTAAATTTATGATTATTAACAGCAATTAATTCAACGGAGAAATAAGAATTGGAGCTGACACAATTGAAAGAGTAAATGAAATTAAATACCTGGAAGGGAGTTATGATTGATAATAAAATTAATTTTAAAAGCAATGTAGAATATCTTATATATATATAATACATAAGATGAACGACGTAGTGAGTAAAAGCAAGAATAATTGAATAGTAATTTAATTATACCACAAAAATATTAAAATTTTGAAATATTAAAATGACGGTTATTTCCAAGTTCAGCGACATCTATACTCTAAAATAAATTTCAATCACGGACAATTTTGAAAAAGGCTTCATAAAAATTCTATATTTAAATAGACACATAAACTTATAGAAAAAAAGTACAAAAACAAAAACACAAACTGAAAAGAAAACAGAAAAACAAAAATGAGATTAGATCATACTCTTCAAAAAATAAATGTTAGTAAATTTGCTTCTGCTATTATCAAAAAAAATATATATACAATAAAACACGGTTATAGTCATTTACTAAATTTCAGTAATATTTGTGACTATAACCGTTTTGTGACTAGAGGCGTAGTCAAAAAAAAATTACATCTTTATAAACAAAAACAAATTCAATACAATATCTTTCGTATAACAATTTTAAACTTCAATACTTAGCAATTTCTTTTATGTAATCACAAAATATACATATTTGTAATAAAGAACAGAAAAAGACAATATATAAATCAGTTTTTTAATAAAATAATTCACTTTTGACTTATTTTTTTTGTTTTACTGAAATAATTGGTGTTATATTTTAATGTGTCTATAAACGACATCGATTGTATGAACTTTAGAAGTTTATTACTTTCTTTCAAACAAATTGTTGACTATTGCTATAACAGAAATGTTACTACAAACGCTTTTGACTATAAACGAATTAAAATACATCGATCTACTACGTTCAGAGTAATGGGATTTTATTGTGTTAAATTATATAGAAATTAGTATTAATTTCGTCATAAAGTATTAGGTATTATACTTTAATTGCATTGTTAAGTATAAATATTCAAGAGTCAAGCGATTCAGAAAACAACAACAATTATACCAAAACAAATATTTTTTTTATATAAAAGCGTACCTGAAAGAACTGCTTCTGTGCAATTGGGGACAGGGGAATCACTAGTATTACTAAAAAAAATAAGCAAAAACATAGGTTTCTTTAAGAGAATTAGGGATAAATTAGATACATTGACTGCAGTAAAAGTGTATAATGCAATTATAAAGCCACACTTTGATTATTGTGCAACAGTATTGTACTTAAGCAATAAAGAAGGACTAGATAAATTCCATACGTTACAAAATAGAGGGAAGGTGAATAGATTTACTTCAGTAAGGTGGATCCTGATGAACGTCCTGTTATTTTAACGTGGGTTATGTTAAATAGTTAAACGTACATCAGATGATTGAACTTAATGTCTTAATATTTATATTTAAAATAAAAGATGACAAAGCGCCAAATTAATTTAAAGAGAACCAAAAATTTGTAGACAATATCCAACCATATATAACTTAAGAAATGCGGAAGTAAGAGTCAGAACAGAGAATTGCAGAAGAAGTAGTACTAGAAACTCACTAGTATAAAAAGAATTTTTAAATTTCGATAGATTATCTGTTGGAATAATGAAGAAGGAGAGACTGGGAACATTTAAACATGGTTGTGTAAATTATTTAGAATCGAGAAGGTGAATGGGAATTTTTTGGTTTTATAAATACATAAATTTCGAATATACGTATGTTATAATATAAAAGAATTTACAAATATAAATGTATATAATTAAAAATATGTTTGGTAAAGGTAAAATTTATAAAAATTGTAAATTAGATTAATTAAAAAATAAACTACGAAATGTAAATAAGACCATAAATTTATGAATTGAAAATGTGAAATAATATCTTCAATATATATCAAAAGTTTTTTTTTTCAAACTAGTAAATCACTATTATTATTATATCGTTACTATTATTATTATTATTTTTATTATTATTATTATTATTATTATTATTATTATCAATTCCTCGATTAAATTTCACTATGCAAAACACTTTCTTGAACCCAAATATTTGGTTCAATTCTAAAATTCTTCTATAGAATTACTTCTGAATTTATGTACCTTATTGTTTCTACAAACTTTTATTAATACATATTGCATAATATTATGTATTTATTACCATACCTTGTTAAGGCAATTAAAAAAAAAATATTTTTTTATTTTACATTTAAACGCCTTAAAACCAAACTTGAAACCAACAACTACAATAGATATTTAAGTAATGTCGACCAGTTTAAATATACTAAATATTATGTAAACAAAACATTTAATAGTGTCATCTCGATTCAATTCAAATAAGAGTGACTAATTACCAGAAATACAAAAAAAAAAGCTTTACAAAACATATAGAGAAAAACTAAATTACAAAAAAGAAAAAAATGTTAACTGCGTAATTACATTACGTGATTTTTTTTTTTTACTTTAAGCTATGAATTAAAGAAAAAATTGGAAAATAATTATTAGAAATTATGAAGAAAATTCAAATAATAATCACCATCAAATTTTCAGTCTCCCTTTAAAACCTAATTTAATACTTAAATATAATTTTCACGTAATTGAAATTCGTTTCGGTTTTAACTACGTAAATTTGTCTAACTTACTATAAACTTTTAAATAAATTATTTTGTGTAAATTAACCACCATCAGTAAATAAAGTAAACGTTCAACAAGTGCTTATGATCTCATCATAAGAACTACTAACAACAGCCCATCAAGTTCATGATGATTTCTTTTCAAAATAAAATCAAAACAATAACCAACAAAAAGACAAATACAAAATAAATGCCAATTTCAGGTGAATCACTGTACTGAAACGAGTTAGGTCAAGTACGTGACTCATCTGAAATTTTTATATTTCTTTTTTTTTTTTTTATATAGAAGCACCAAATATACCAGGTGAATAAAGATGAAGAAAAAAAAAGGTAAATAAACAATCTCGATATCAATTTACTTCATGAAAATTAGGTATTCTCTAATGATCACTTACATCAAAACCGACCAAACAATAATAATGATGAGAGAGAAAAAAAAAGTTGTTTTTAAAATTTTATCTACAGTAACTTTACCTTAAGAAGAAAAAGTTGAAAAAATAAATTTTCAAAACAATTTAAGTAAAATTTCATGACAAGCCTTCAATATTGAGGTAAAAGAAATTATTACTTAGATTTACTTCATACAGATGTTAATTAATGTGAGTCACGTTTTAATTTATATACAATTGTATGTGTTACTTTTATAACGAAAAAAAATAAATTCGAAATAAAAAAATTCGAAAATTATTTTCTTATTTTCAAAACTCTTTACAGTTATTTAATTGAAATTAATTGCAAAATTATTATTATTTATATTTAAATATTAAAGTATTAGATACAATATAAATCTGGATTTTGGAAGTTTAAAAATTCGATATTAAAATTTTGATTTAATTGAAAATATTCTGAATTTTTTAATTAACTTTTTTATTAAATTAATTTAGTTATTAGATGTCTTAATTAACTGTATATAGGTATACAAAAAAAAAATAAAATAAAAGTCGAGTCGAGAATTTTCATGGTAGCAAATTTTAAATCTTTTATATTATTACCTAACGTGGGCTCTTACTCCAGAAAGAAACGTTTGCTATGAAATTCGGAACGATTGAAATCGAAAAATTGACGACAAGTTAAAAACATTTTAACATATTTTTATTCTTTTCAAACAAAAACAAATACATGGATTTCAGTGAAAACTAACCGCCCAGCCAGCCCAGAATGCATTCAAAATATATTCAGAGTAATGCATGAATGCATTCTACACGTCACGTTTTATTAGTACCTATCGATGACGATGTCCGCTTTCGTGATGTATTTCCCCTTAAAATAAAATGTAAAGATATACTGAGAATGCATTTAAAATATATTCGGAATATATTTTGCAGATATATTCAAAATACATTTTGCGTAATATAGTTAAATGGAATTTTAAAATACCTATATTTAAAATATATTCAAAATAGTTATAATAAAAGTAAAATTAATTTTTTTTCAAAATTTTTATTTACAGTTATGAAAAATTGTTACAAAAAACTTAAAATTAAATATTTACACATTTTTAAAAAAGACAAAAAAATAAATTCATTTCAGACATGAGTATAATAAAAATCACAAATTATAGCTCAATAGAACTCAAATTAATAAATTCACATTGTAACATGCCTAGTTACAATAATTTAGGGATTTCAAATACCAAATTTTTTTTTTTGAATACATTGTGTCTTTATATAAAAATATTTAAGTAATTTGAGTTAGTATTGAATTTAATAAAAATTAAATCTAAAAAAAAACTAGGATTTGGGTTCTTCTTGCATTTATATGTTAATTATTCTAAATCCAAATCCAAATCAAGAAAATTCGCGAAATAGAACTAATAAACTACGCATAACCAATGGATTGATTTCGCGAAATTAATTATTTAACTAACTATTAATTAATAATTTTTGTTCTACAGGTATATAATTCTAAAATAGAAACAGTAAAAGCACATAATTTAGCAATTAAGCCAATGCACGCTAATTTTATAATAGAAACTTAAAAAAAAAGAAGAAACAAGAAAAACAACACAGAATAATTATTTATTTTATATATCACTTATCAAATTAAAAGGATTATCACTTTTATTCACTACTATTTTCACTTCAAAATACATACGTGAACTAAACATAAAATTATACACAAAAAAACAAAGAGAGCCATAATCGATTACATTCGTGTACGATAGAATCGATAGCGAATGCATTCCTTACATATTTTTGCGTGATCGATTGCGTTGTTGCTGACTGGGCGTCTAGACACCGCCTTTGAATTACGAATAGAAAATGTATATTTTTTTGTAACTTGTTTGCAGATGTAATCAAAATGATTTTTAAAACTCAACTTATTATTAATTAAAAGACCAAGATATTTAATTTCATCCACTTCCTCCAATATTTCATTATCTATATTGATAAGCTACTATTCAAGTGTACATTAACTGTCATTACTGTTTTTTAAATATTTATTTTTAATTTATTTTGTTTTAGCCATAAAACCAGTTTCCTTAAATCGTAATTCATTTTATTAACGCATTCATCAATTGAATTTGAATCTCCCGGGAAATACAAATTATTTACAAACAATAAATTCAAATTTAACATCTCGGCAATTTCAGTCAAGAACGAAAATCAAATTTTTCCGAAAAACTAACATATTTCATTTTTCAGTTCTTAATTTTTGTTTCTTAAAAAATAGATTCTTGTAAAAATTTTTCTAAAATTTAACTTCGAAATTTATTTCGAACTAAAGAAAATTTTTATTTTTTTTATCTAGGTATGTATGTACTCGTAAATAAATCACAAAAAAAATTATGTAGGTAAAACGCGTGCCTTTAAACTGATTTTTTTTATCGACAACTCAAGTTGACAGCGACATGCAATTTGTTAATTTAAAAATTGTGACAATAATTTTCATAATTTTTTTTTTTTCGAATAAATAACTAATGTATATATAGATAATGTATTCACAATTTTATTCATTGTTTTTTTTTTTTGGTTTTTTTTTTTCAGTTACGAATTTTAAATTTTGTATTCGAATTGAAATCACTTTTCAATTTTAAAACTTTTACCTCTAATTAAAAACAGTGTTGGCGGAATTAAGAACTGAAAATGGAAGTCATTAGAAGGTGATTCAGCGGAATAATAAAAAGAAATTCATGTACCTTTATCATTATTTCATTTAAAAAAAAAATAATATTTTCTTTTCAATATACAACAAAAAAAAAAAAAAACAATAGCAAAAAAAGAAAATTAAGATTTTCATTTTAGATAAATAAAAAAGCATTATGTAAAAAACGACAGTTTTGTATGTAGAAAATAAAGACTTCTTCAACAGGTGATGGAAAAATATTCTGTAATTAAAAGAAATCATATTTTTCTATTTCACATATAAATTTAAAAATTCGAAATTACTACCTATGTACTACATATATACCTATGTATATGTTTAAAATGAATTTTAAATGCTTAGACATTGAAGTGAGGAAAACCTAGACTAAAAATATTGCATTATCTTTATTTCTATACTAATTTTCCCTTTTTTTTTTTTTTGTTGTTTGTTGAGATGTTTTAATTTAATTGTGATTTTAAAAAAGCGATAATGAACGCGATTCCTAATCTAATGAAGAAACGGAAAAAATAATCTCACCATAAAACCATAGTCAAAGTATGATGGTATTGTTTTATTGTTTGTTTCTATAATAATTTGTGAAATGCTCTTCTAATGGAAAATTAGTTATTTTTTTTTTATTGTTATTCTTTTACATCCGGATAAACTATTTAAAAAAAAAAAAATTTGTATTTTTCTAATTAAGAAAACAAATATGTACTAGGTAAAAATACTATAGGTTTTACGAGGTTCCTTTTAATTATCCAAGCAAATAAAATGAAAATTCCTCAACAGAAACACAAAGATAACACAACGGTAATCTGTTCGGTAGTTATGGATTGAATATAGAGATTAATTTATAATTTTTTTTATTTTCCTAATACAATTATTAATAATTTTTGCTTATTATTATTTAATGCATAATATTTCTAGGGAAAAGATGTTTGAGGCTCTAGAAATATTAACAGAGTTTTGTTTGTTTTCTTTATTTGATTTAATACTAAAATACAAAAAGTAATAAGATAAAATAGATATTTTAACTTAATGGGTATAAATAAATAAATAAATTTTTAACTGTAAACACAATAGTAAATGTTTTTTTATAGATCCTAGCCGAAACTGTTTGGTAGTTCAATTTTTATTTAATTATTTAAATTCAATTTAATTATTAATTGTTACTGAAATCTAGTTCAATCTATTATATATTATGTAATATAATAATATAATCAATTTTTTAATAAATGTCTATATTAAATACTATGTACTAAATACTATTCTTAACATTATTAAAAAAAAATTATTAGAAGTAACAAATCATTACGGCTAAAATCAGTTCATAATTACTTATTTTTATGGTTCAGAATTTTCTATTATGTATCAAAATTATGTAGTAAAATTGCAAAGAAAATCAACTTTATGGGGTAGAATTAAAAATGAAGTACCGAAAAGATGTTTAATTACTATATACAACACAATAATACGGACATTTGACTATTGCTCTTCTGTATTATTCTTATGCAATTTTTGATTAGCAATTTAAAAATTGTTAGTTATAAAATTTAATATTTATTATATATACCATTAAAAATTATATATTTCGATGCTAAGATACTTTACATTACATATTAGGAGAATATTGCACTAAAATTTTAGGTTTTTACTGGTAGTCATTGCCCCATTAACCATAGGGCTAATTGGGCTACAGCCCAGGGGTGCCATCGATCCGAGGGCGCTAAGAAAACAAGATTGTGAAATTTAATTGCTTTTTTTTAATTTAAAAAAAAAATAATTTTCTTTATATTTAGCGTATCTGTGATTTAAGTTAGTGATGTGTTCAATGTTATATTTTTTATCATCCATATAAACCATGTATGCTAATGACCTAACTTCTATAAAGATTAAATTCGACTTTGATTACATTTTAAAGTATCACAAACTTTTATTAAAATTCTTATAAAAATTACCAAAGAAAAAAAATACTTTATACATAATTATTTAATCACATTTAAAACCAATTTAAAAATAAAATTAATTGCTTGTCAGTTAAAAATTCGCTCCTCATTAATGGCGGCTTGAGCAGACCTTGTATTTTACAGATTGAGCAAACCTTGTATTATTAGTTGCGTTTTTTTAGCTTGCAGAAGTGCTCACAACTACTTATGAGTAGTTTGTAAACAAAACGCAAAAAAAGTTGCTCACAGCAGAAAGTTGTTTAGAAGCCACGAAGTTATTTTTTTTCGTTCAGAGTATATATAATTTTTTCGCTGCTTCAACTGGCCGTTGGGAAATATTGAAACGTCGCTTGGTCAGCATGTGCTGAATCAGTTCATGCTTTAGTTCTCGTATATGAATATTTTAAGCATGCTCTTAATGATATATTTAAAGATTTAACACAGAAATGTTCCACTAGAATTGAAGCAGAAGGTTTGGAAAAGCAGTTCAATTCTCTCGAAACTGGTTTTATGCTTTCATTTTGGAACGATATTCTGGAAACCATGAATAAAATTAATGTTAGCCTCCAGAAAGTTGAAATTGAAACAGTGGTTAAATTATACACTTCATTGGAAACATATATTGAAGAACGTCGAAATATAGATTCATTTAATTATTACAAAAAGAAAGGAGAAAATCTATCAGGTTGTTTTGAATTTAAAACTGCAAGAACTGTTAAAAGAAAAAAGCAGTCCGATGAAGGGACATCAGCCGACACACAATTTGATAAAAATAGTAATTTCCGTATAAATATTTTTTATGTAATTATTGATAAACTTTTGGCAGAAATAAAAAAACGGAAATCTGCATATGATCTCATTGCCACTAAATTTGGAATTTTAATGAATTTAAAACATTTCGACGAAAATATGATACGAGAAAAAGCAACTTTTTTATATAAAGAATACCCAGATGATCTTGAAAATGGTCTAATCGAGGAATGTTTATATTTTAAACATGTAAATTTAATATCTGATAACTTAACAGCATTATCTAAATCTGAGCAAATTTTAAGAACAATAATTGAATCGCAAATTGAATGCACTTTTCCGAATATAACAACAGCTCCACGAATATATTTAAGCATCGCCTGTACAAATTGTAGCGGAGAAAGGTCGTTTTCAACTCTCAAGAGAATAAAAAATCATCTAAGATCCAGTTTGAGAAACTGGATCACAAGAAAATTATAGATATATTTGCTAAAAATAAATGCCGGAAAAGACATATTTAAATTAAAAATTAATATTTAATTCACATATTTATATAAATTTTTTGAATTTTGTTTTACGTAAATACATATTTAAGTTTTGAATTTTTGAAAATAAAATTGAATTTTTATAATAAAAGTATGTAGGGGAGCAAAATTTTATTCAGCCCAGGGCGCTCAAACTTATTAATACGGCCATGCTGGTAGTACTGGAAAAATACTCGTGATGACCAGTATTTTTACTGGTTACTGGTAATTTTAAGTATCAGTAAATCATACAGAAACTGTAACTTGAAAAATTTTCCAGCAAAAAATATTGGTATTGAAAAATTACATATATATAATTTTGACATCTCAAAGAATATTCTGTCTCACTTTTAACATTTCATTTTATTGAATGTGGTACTCATGTAAAACATCTTCGAAATAAGCTTGTTAAAGAAAAACTTTTTGAAATACCCTCGTTTAATTTTTCTTTAATTATTTTTGTATAAAATTAATTTCACTCTTCTATCATTTGCAAATCATTTTTAAGTTGCTCTTGAAATTTTCATTTTTTTTTTTTTTTTGTAAAAATTTCATTTTCATTTCAGAAAAATTTGCATATGTACTAGATATGAGTAATTCCTGTAAGTCAACAAAAGTTTTTCTTCCTCGTAAAGTACAAAAAGCAAAAAAATTCACAGATTTTCACTGTCATATAAAGAGGATAATTGAAAGTATGTAATTGTTTTGTCATTAATCAAATTGTATACGACATGTGAATTCCTATGAGATTGTAATTAAATTATATTTCATGAGATTTAACGGATTAATCCAAAAAAAAAGCTTTTATCAGCAGAAGTATTCACTTTCTTTTTATAAAGTTAAAACTTTTAATTTTATTTCCTACAGTTTTGGGATCTAGAATTTTATTCTCAAATTCATCTTATATCTAAAGAAAAAAAAACTGTTAATTGTATGTACATATTTGTATATGCCAAATCTCTGTGTAAAAACAGTTAGGGTATCAATCCCATAGAATTGGAATTATATAAAAAGAAAAAAAATCAACTGACAATGATAAGTGATAGTGACAATAAAATCTGATTATTAACAAGAACATAATATACACATGGGTGGAAAATATAAATGCGAAAAATATTATCCTTCAACTGATTAGAAAATTCGAAGTGAAACTTTCTACGATAACATATGAGCAATTAAAAGAATTTGTCAGTGACACATTTCCCAGTTATAAGATACAAGAAACTTTGAATTGTGATAAGAAGAAAGTGAATGCATAAAACAAAATTAATATTGTTGACAAAAAAATTACAAATTAAAAGGACTTTTAAAATCATATTGTAGAACACAACACTGTCGATACAATAAGATACTAGTGGTGTTTACCAACTTTTAAACCAAAGTTAATATCACAAATATTAATGAAGGATTTCCGTGAAAAACATAACCTTTACGAATTTTTGTTCCTTAAATTCGTGAAAATATTTGAATTCAAATCTTTCATCTTGAAACAGTGAAATTCCAATGTAGGCGTAACCAAACGATCATATTCAAAGTTTTGTTCAACCAATCAATGTCTTCGTACAGACAATTAGTTATTTGTCAAATAAATATCGTCTTGCAAATTACGATGGAGTCTACAGAAAAATTATGTGATGCCGAATTCTATGAACTTTACACTGAGTGTATTTCAAACAACTTGACTAATCAATATTGAAGTCAAAAGACTGCAGCGGCTCGGACGAAGGAATTACTTTAACTAAAAAAAAATTTCAATCCAAACCTACATAAAAGGTATTAATCATCGGGGAAGACCGAAAATTTCGTTAAAGAGACGGAAAATATTTCCAGGCATAAAACAATTTCAGATATTCAAATAAGTGAAAATCACTCGAGATTAACAATAATGGAAATTTAATTTTACTAAATATGCTCATCATATACAGATACGCGTATTTCGCATACTATACTTTCTTCAGTATTTATTTAGCACTTGACTGAAGAAAGAAATCTAAAATTGTGTTATTTATCTTTAATGGACAGGTAGCAATTTGATTTATTGTATTTGATTACTTTCTTCGAGTAGTAACAAAGGATAAAGTAAACCTCATATTAGATCTACTGAACCAACAAAATACATACAAACAAAACATTCACTATGGAGAAGGAAAAAAATAAAATAACATAAAATATTACATAAAGATGCAAACATAAAATTATATATCTACAGAAAAGACACCACTACCAAACGAACCATCACCATTGATTTAAATTACTCACATGGCCAAAAAAATGGCAGCATACTACAGTCAACAAAGTATAGTAACTACACCATTATCAGAGGCTAACTTTGAAAAAGAAAAACGCTAGATAAAAGGCTTTGAAAAAGAAAGATGCTACACAAATACATTGATATAATGAATGAAGAAATCATTAAGAGACCTAATGATAAGGAAGAAACTGCACTGTATCGAACTAAATTACATGACTAGCTTGTTCAAATAAAATAAGGATGTAGAAAAATCTAGAAAATTTGCGTAACGCACTCAACATTCATTGCGAAGTTTAAAAAAATGTTTGTAAAACTAAATTTGAATGTAGTAACAGCTAGCAGAAGCCAAAAAATGAGCAAAATGATTGGATCAGCAAAAGATAAAAGCAATATGGTTACAAATTACAATAGCATATACTACAAACTATAGCATGCCAAAATTGTTCGAAATTATTTATAGGGCAATCAAAAAGACTAATTACAGTGGGATTTCAAGAACATTTAAGGGAACCCGATTTAGCAAAAATTAGAAGTATGACTAATTTTAGGTCGGTAATTGCTAAAAATAAACTTGAAGAAATTGACAAAACAAAATTATCACTAATAAAGGAGGTACAAAATAAGCAAATACGAAAGTTTAACAATTTCGAGGGAACAGGTATATAATAGATTGAACAATGATTAGGAAATGGATACCAACCGCTATTTAAGTTAATATAAACTAATTTGCATAAGTATATAGGTAAAAAATAATTGTTAGCGATTAGGTATGAAAAGGGGAAAAAAAATTATAAAATTGTGTGGTTTCCGAAATATTGATATTTGCAATAAAATATGAAAATAATTATGAGTGAACGGAAGCGTGATCGTGAAATCCAATTAATAAATTAAAAAATATTAGTTTTAGTAACAAAAACCTTTTCTTTTTTGAATTATTGCTTTTGAATATAAATTTAAAAAAAATTTCTAAAGTCGAAGAAAATGTTGATTTCCCAAATTATATTTCTAATCATCTTTAGTGAGCATAAAAATATTTTGTTTTTAACTGTTAAAATTATAAAACTGTCATTTTTAAATCAAAATCTGCAGAAAAAAATCCGAATCTGTCAATTTCTGATTGGTTGAAATTTGGCATGAATTTTATGGGCTTGAAAATCCAGCTTAATATTAAACCAATCAACGATAAAGTGAATTAGGTATAAGATAAAATTGATGGTTTCAAAATATGATGATACCAAATTTAGGATCTCCCACAAACTACAAAAAAAAAAAAAACAATAAAAAAGGTGTGATGCTTCACTTCCTGCAAATAGTAATACAAATAGATTTAGTATCCCAAAATAGTATCCCAAAAATAGATTTCTTAAAATAAACCTCATCACAATAATTTTGTTTCCATATCCTATTGGTTATGAACAAAAATAGATGGGTTGAAAATAATTTATATTTTTTCTCCAACATTGAGCAATAACAGTAAATAACTTTCCTTTACTCCATTCTACAGTAAACATTTTTGTAATAGCAAATTAAAATTTTACCAGTTTTTTAATTAAATTAATAATTCGACATCATTCAACATAAAAATAAAAAATCATAACAAAATTTTAAATTTTCTAACTTTCCATTGAAGAATAACCTAATCTCTGATATTATATAGGTTAAAGAGAATCCAACAAAAATTGAACCAAATAAAAAATAAAAAAAAAACACCAGAATAGTGAAACGAATTCGTTTTAAATCAATTAACATCATAATAGGAAACAGAAGACCTATAAAAAAAAATTGTACAAAAACAATCAAAACAAAGGAAATATTAAATAATGGCACGAGATTCAAATCAAAAGCGAACATCTTAATTAAAGCGTTCTTTATTTGATAAAGAAGTTCTACTGAAATGAAAGAAAATAATAATTATAAAAAAAAAAAAAAAAACATATTTATTATAATAAAACATTTAAGCGAAAAACAACACACTAAAAAAAATTATACAATCCAAAAAACACTACACACTTCTTTTGAGTTAAATATGGTTAAATGTAATCTGTATGGTATCCAATCCAGCCTAGTAAAAACGAACGAATCGTGTTGACCTAGTTTCAATTAACAATAACAACAACAATTTGATCCAATAGCAAAATATGTTTTACAATTTGAACTTTGTTTTTGTTATTGTTGCCGTTGTTGTTTGTGGTGGTCTTTATTCTAATAAAATGTTGTTGTTCGTTGTTGTATTGCTTTTGTTGTTCTAAAAAAGGTGATTTTAATTTTTTTTTTTTATTTTGTGTGTTGTGTTTCCTGTGTGCTTTTCTATACTATATCAAATGCGAATTCTAAATTTTACCCCCCCATTTGCATGCCTGTGTACATAAAAACATACAATATGTAAATAAGAATAACCTAGTCTAAAAGTTTTTAATTTCCGACACATTTAGATAGGTACATATTTCTACCTATTATATATTTTATATAAGCTGTATATATATACTTTCTATGTGTTTCGTTTTCAATAAATACATTTTGTTATTGTTAATACGCTAACTGCATATACATACATACATAAGTATTTTGTGCAACAAAGAAAACCCAGAGCAAACATAATACATTTTGTACGAGGAATTGAAAACGTGAAAAAATGTTGTGCTAGGAATTTAGTGGAATTAAAATTGTTTTTGTTTTTGTTCAAGTTTATTTTATTAAACCCTAATTTTAATTTTTTTTATATTGGTAAAGTATACTGAAGGTGAAAGAGGTACCTATTTTAAAAAGTGTTGCCACTTTTTTTTTTATATTTTTATTCAATAATGAAATATTTTTTATTATAAAAAAAATTATTATTAAATACTTTAGGATACGAAAACATTTGTGATTAATCAAAACTAAGACAATTTTTGTACTATAAATCTTACCTACATGGTGTAGAGGTAGTTTTATAATTTGGGTTATCAATTAGAAGGTCTCCAATTCGAATCCCGGTTATGACATTAATTGGATTTTTAATTTTATTATTCATAAATTTAATTAAATTATTAAATTGGGCCCTTATGGAAATGCATACTGCACTGCAATGTTTAATTCAAAACTGAAAAAAAAAATGTAGGCATACTTTGCAATATGCGCAGAGTGCTTAATTGAATTTTGAAGTTTATTCCGCATCATGAAAGAACTAAATTATAAGTTATGATGATATTTAATATTATTTCTTAGAAATAAATAACTTTGCGTATTTTTATTAAAAATTAATGAGAAAAATGATAATTTTTTAATGAAGTTTTTACAAACTTGACTTTCAAAGTTGACTTTCAAAGTTTAAAATATTATTTCAAAAATAAAAAAAATCAGAAAATGTTATTGTTACTTATCTTAAAAGATTACATAAAAAGGTGTGGTACCTAAAGTACAGAATTATATAAAAACTATAAACTTAATTCCAAATCACATACATATTCTTTTCCCATTTTTTCCAAAATAGAAAGAATTGCTTAATTTATTATTTTTTTTAATGTACTGTTACATATATTAAAAATTAGGTAAATAATTCTTCAATATCAGACATTTTGTTTCACAGTTTGACATTAATTTTAAATTGGCAAGCAAAATTGTATTACTGCACAATTGCGTCAAAAATTCTGCAGATTTAAATTATACTTTTATTTTTCGAACACGCATTGCCAATACTGATTTTGCAGTTTTCGCTTTTACGAACACTATGTTATTTATATATTTTTTTTTTAAGTATTTATTTATTTCTTTCATGTTTAATTCAAACAGTTGCAATATGTTCTTAATCTAAATAAAAATGTATATACATTTTATATTTTGTATAACTGTGTTTATAACGCAGTTAACGCAGTTTACAAAAAAAACATACTGCACGTTAAAACTAAGTAAAAATGAATTGCTAAAAAACCACATTTTTTTTTATTTATATTTTATAAAAAAATTGTTTGACAGCATAATTTGGTTATAACTTAGTCAAAACGAACCTATACGCTATTTAGGAATGCCATATAATACACAGGAAACCGACGACGTAGAAGCTCGTGCAAAATAACTATATACAAAGCGAAATATCAAATAAGAAACAATATGGGGAAAGGTGAAGTGCAATGTGCAGAATTGTGTTGAGCTAGGATTCACAAAGTTTCTATGTTCAAATACGACATTTGGAACTAGACCACATATCAGTATCATTGAATTTTGCACACCATTTAATTCCTAATTAATAACTACAATATTCTAATTTACATAATTCTAAAATGTATTAGAATAATACATACTATTTCTGTTTGACTACAATATTCCATGAAATTGAAATTTTCGGTTAGATTAGAATAAAAATACAATTCATTTTTGACAATTTTCGTTAAATATTTTATTCATACATATATGGTAACACTATTTTTAATCTCAACTGAAAATAAATATACTTAATTTTAAAATAGTTTTGACTTGGTTTTTTTTTATTAGCTGTGACCAATATTTGGACATACCAATTATTTTTTATACTTTTTTGTTGTGTTCATGCTTTAGATTAGAACGTTTAGAGCGAATAAAAAAAAAGCTAGGCAGTTAACTTTAAAAACAAATACAATAATGTTTGAAAAAAACGTGGTTAGAAATTTTTTGTTTTCAAAATTTTATGTTATTTCTTCCCATACAACTATAATCTAAAATTCTATTAACGAAGCTTAATTCAACGAGAGATTAATTATTTTTTTTTTTTTTCATTTTGACATTAAGGTGAGGTATTTTAGTTCAGTTTCATAACCAAAACCATTTAGTGATTTGAAAGTCTTGAAATTCACTAAAATTTTAATCATAACTATTTGAAAAACTTGTTAGTTTCAGAAAATTAAATAAATCCTTTTATTTTCTATCACAAATTTTATTTATAACAATAAACTAAAAATCTGTAGAATTTTATAAAAAAAAAAAATTAATAAAAAGTGAACTAGGTTGGGCAGCAACGAACCGCAAAACATATAATTTATTAGATATGCTTTAGCTCGTGGTTATCTTTTTTTTTTGTTATATTTTCTTTTTGTTGAAAGAAAATTAATAGACTACGAAAGCAAGCAAATAAAAAAAAAAAATATAATAGTAGTAGAATAGAGTAAGAAGAAAATTAAAGTGGAAAATTAAATATATTTATTGGAAAATTAGACTGTATCAAAAGAATTATTATAGAGCTTTTATTAGGTACCTACATCCATAAGTAAACTATAAGAATATCGTTTTTTGTTTTTTTATTTGTCGAATAAATTACTTCTAGTATCTGGAATGGATTCAGATTTTTTTTACCAAAACATGTAATAAGAAAAAATTAAATTTAAAAAATTATAAATTATGGAAAATTTTTAAAGCGCTATACTCTTTAGCTTTGAAAATATTTATTACATATTAATGAGATATTTTTATCTATATATCTATATATATATATATATTATTTATTTATTCATAGTTCAATTCCTTCATTGTATATGTATTAGATAGATTGAATCAACTATATTGTATTAAATTTTATTAACTTCACAGACATTTGTTGAATTCAAAAAAATTACAACTGTCAGATTGAATCTGTTCTGAGTTCTGACAGTTCTCAATAAATTTTGTAGTTTGGAAATAAAAACTTGATAGGAAAAATTTCAAACAATGAATAAAACAATTATCGTCATTATACCATATGGAGAATACACCAACAAATATTAAATTTTACTAACTACTGGTCGACAAGAAATATTGAATCATATAACCAAAGATGATTGAAGAGGTGAAAATGAACCAAAAATATAACACAATAATTTTTAAAGCCTATAACTTATTTGTATTTTTGAACTACAAATACAAAAGTATAATATAATATAATTATACATATAATATTAAAAATGTATGGAAAGTAATAAAAAAATGTATTTGCTAATCGTTATTGTTTTTGTTTTAAACAAATGGGCTTACAATGATACTCTACTGAAATCGGTTAACATTAAAAAAAAAACAAAATTAAAATACTTCTCCTGGAAAGTAGTAAAAAATGATTTCTGCAGCCATAAATTTTAAAAACTATAATTAATATTTCACTTCTGATTTCTATAATTAATATTTCACAACTCATTATAATTAGTAATTCTGAAAACTATAATTAATATTTCACAAATTACTAAAATTGCTTTTTCTGGAGGAACGTTCTTGACTTCAATTTAAATTGAATTTTTAAAGTAAATGTTGTGTATAAAAAACAACAAATTATTTGTTTCCACATTTGAATAATATATCAATTGTTTTTTTTTACAATAATTGCTATAATTATTAAAATTAATATAAAAATTGTTCTTATAAGAATTACATTATAAATTAACATTGTAACATTATCTGAACATTCCCCAAAAAGCCATTTTTTTACCTCAGCTGATTTTGACAGCAATATTGATGAGAATTTTGACTTTACATTAGAATAGAACCACCATCAATCATTTATCATCAATCAATGGTTAATATATTGACAACGTATTGACCATTGATTGATCATTCATTGATGTGTAATAGAGGACCTAATATGAGACTAACGACATTGAAATTCTGGCAATGTCATACAAACACATGACAAAAAAACAAATCTGGATCGTTTTCAAACTTTGATGCTGAACTTACGCTGCTATGTAATGTTAACACTTGGTTCTTTATTATACGATAAATTTTTAATGATGACAAATAAGATGTCGCTAAAAAGATCGAGTAAATGACCCTTAGAGAATAGAAAATTTTGCACCTTACTACAAATATTCTGCTTATATGGTAATTAAAAGCGTTTTAATAAAAAAAATAAAGATATGATAAATTAGTAAGGAAATTACGTATTTTTCTTAAATTTGAAATGAAAACTTAAAATGAAAGAAATGCTAGAATTTATTTTGCTTCCGTCATTTATGGGGGGGGGGAGGTTACAAAGCTAGTTAATAATAATATTAAAAAATATGAAATATATAAAAATATTAATGTACCTACAGCAAACTGAATGTTAATAGAAATTATCATTCAACTATACTATACAGAATCCAATTCATTCACTAGTTACGTGGACAAAACATTTTTGCTTATTTTTAATGTTATACGAATGCAGCATTTAAAATCATCATTATATATAAGTCATATCATTCCAGTAGAGCTTATACTACTTAGTTGAAAAAGTGTATATGTTTAGCTAATATATATATTTGAAAATGTGTTTGCACTTGCAGCAAGTAAATGATTTTAACTTGTATTTCAAGTCACTACACTAGGTTTAATAAGAAAAAATCAAATAAAATTAGAAATTTTGACATAACTACAAATTTTGAAAATATTTGCATAGGCGACAAGTTTTTAACAGCTATTCTTCTTTATAACATAATGAAATATTTCTAATGATCCGAAAGTAAACCAATTCGAATTATCACCTATACCCCAAAAGTTGAAAAGTCACATCTAATTATTTTTGTATTTTGAAAATCAATTGACGTAAATCATTTTTTTTAAATTTAGTTCATATAAAATGTATCAAAATAAAAATAATTTACATACAATTTCGTATCTTTTATACATAACTCCATCGCCATCTCCTGACATCTTATGTATATATGAACAATTTAATTTGCTGTTTCTGTAAAATTATTACACTTAGTTATACAAATACTTATATACTTATACTTAGTTATACAAATACAAGTCGTCAAACTTATCATTTATAATAATAACTGTAGAACTTTCGAAATTTTTAAATGAATCCAAATAATTGTTTTAATTAACTATAATTGCAAATTTAATTAAATAAAATACCTATGTAATTAAATTTATAATTACGTGAATTTTATTGCAACCGTATTGTATAATGCTGTTTACAATTCTAATTCTAAAATAAATAATTATATTATTTAAACAATAAGTAGACAAGGGGAAGAAAAATTTTTATTTTCTATTCATTGTTAATGAAATGCAATTTAAAAATATAAACAATGTTTATTTTATTTTATTTTGAAAAAAAAGCTTTTCCTTTTTAAATTATATTTTTTTCTCTAAATCTTTTTTTTTTTATTATTATTCTTTTTCATAAAAGGAAACTGTTGCATTCCATTTTAGTTTTCTATAATTGTTTTTTTTTTATTTTGTGCTAAAGAACACATCATCATCACATCACTTTCATAAAACTATTGCTATTAATCCATTTTAAAATAATTTTATAACTATGTTTTATTGAATTGATTTGCCATTTATAATATTAAAAAAATAAAAATAAAAAGATACAAAATAATAATTTGCTTCTATACAATTTTATGTCATTTTAAGAAAATTTAATTTATAAATTCTCGCATTTTAGAATTTAATATCAACATCACCCTGAAGCTCTACAAGCTTTAGGCTAAGTCTTAGTTTTCACACCACTATGATCCTTAAAGTGTAAATAATTGTTAGCAGTCTACCGTCAACATTTTAAATTTATATCGACTGTTCATTGCCTTCTACATTGTATACTCATCTACTTCGTTTTTTAGTAGCAGTCATTACCATCCAGTACACTAAGAGCAAAAATTATAATTCCCTCGCATAATTCTCGTTGAATTATTTAAAATTTTTGAGATAAAAAAATAGAGGCTTACCAATTTTTAATTTTTTGTTTATATTTTTTTTTTTAAGTTAAGTCAAACATTAGAAAAAGACATAAAAAAGACTTGGTTTACAAAATTTTAAAATCTAAATCTAGAAAATATATTTGTAATTTGATATCTCCAAAAATTGACGTTGATAAGGAAATAATTAATTATAGAAAAATACCGTATATCAAAAACATTTCTGAATATTTAACACTATATATATATATATATAAACCACTTAGGGCGGCTAATATACAACCGGTATTTTTTAACAACTCCACTTTAAAAAATATTTTTGTTAACAATAAAATAAGACAATCGAAGCCAGATAATATTTTAACAAAAAGTGGAGTTTATAAAATTCAGTGTGGAGGATGTGATGGAGTATATGTTGGTAAAACAAAGCGAACCCTCCAAACTAGATTTACCGAACACATAAAATCGGTAGCTTCTCCCTATCCGTCATCAGGCTTAGCGCATCACTTAAAATATTCAGACCACTTTACCGACATTGACAAATTGGAATTGGTAGAGGAAATAGCAGGTAGCAGAGTTTTGGATAAATATGAAATTTTTCATATTAATAAACTAAAATTAAAAAAAGTCAACTTATTAAACAATCAGTTAGACCTAACTAATGAAAGCCCGCTACTTAATAGTAATTTTTTTAAATTGTAAATCAAATTCTGTATTTTGTAAACTTTGTCGTTTACAACATGTCAATCTTAGCTAATATTAAAATCATATGTGTGTTTTTTTTTTTGTTTTTTAATAAATGTATAATTTTTACTAGTAATTTACCAGTTACTATTTTTTGTACTGGTATACTTGCACTACATGTTAATTTTTCATCTTTTAAATTTAAATTTTATGTTTTTTACTTAGTCTTGATAATGTCTTAAAAGGACGAAACATGTCGGCTCATATTTTTATTTTTTATTTTTATTAAAATATTAAATTAAAATAAAATATATGTATAAGAAAACCTGTATATATTTTCTTAATCAGTTAAATATTAACAAGTGTTTTATTTTATTTATTAAAATAATTTTATTAATTTATCAAACATTAGGTTTAAAACGATATACCTTTATACACGAATGCACAGCTTGGACTAATTGACGATTGTAGATTTCATCAGTATTAGGGACATTTTGAATAAATTACAAACCTGTACAAAGAACATTTTGTATGAACGACTCAGTCTACACTTGATTGGTTCGATTAGATAGTAGATATAGGTAGGTGGAAAAATGTATTTATTTATTTATTTGTCAACCAAGTATATGAAGCTGGTAAAAATCAATTAAAATAAAAAAAGGAATGTAGAACTATTCAAAAATGGAATTTACAATATAGAACTCAAAATGTTTGAATTGAATTCTATTCTAAGACCAATTATCTTCTTATTATATAACAGCTGAGTTATAGTAATGATTTAGCATGCCAGAATATCTTATATTCATTTCTACCATAATTTATTATGATAAGGATCAATATCTTATATATATATGCAAATATATTAAATGAATTAATTTGAGAACTATTGTAGGTATTTTTGAAATAACTTTGTTGTAATGCCCTAGGCCTTTTTTGATTCCAAGACTTGAGTAACTTATTTATTGTTACTCTTTATTTTATATAGAAAATTTATCAGATTTAAGCACAATTTTAAAATCCAACTTACGTCTCTAAGAAAACGAATCACATCTTTATTTGTATATTATTATTATTCTACTTAAGAAGGCTTAATTTCTGACAATAGCAGTAGTTTTCCATATTTAATAATTTGATAAGCCAGTAATTTGACCGTACGTCCACACAGGTTTTAATATCTGCTTATATATCAATATTTGTTCTGTACTGATAAGAACACGTCCAAGTAACCAGTAAAATTTTTTGAATCTAATGTTTAGCTCTTCTTTTTTCTTTCTTATATGTTCCTTCCATCATAGCTTAGCATCGAGTGTCATTCCCACATTGATACTTTGCTGTATTGGCATATGATACTATTTTGTTATTGATTGAGATAGGAATGGTTGCAACCTTTTTATATGTAAAGTTTATAAGAGTTGATTTGCTTTCATTAAGTTTTATGCGCCATCGTTGGGTCCATAATCTTATTTTATTCACTCCATTTTGAAGTTTTGCTGTGGAGTTTTCGACAGATATGTCAACTGCAAGAATCGCAGTGTCGTCTTAGCCATAAAAATGTTGTCAATTTGGGGCATATCTCTTGTATATAGCAGGTAAAGTATTGGACCAAGAACACTTCCCTGTGGGACTCCAGTAGATATTTCTTTTACTTCTGAATATTCTTTGGCATAAAATTGTCTTGGTAAATCACGATGTAGTTCAAATTCAAAGCCTTGGTGCCACACTTTGTCGAAAGCCTGAGCAACATCTAAGAAGATTGATGAGCAGACTTTTTTTTCTTCGAACGTTTTTTCCACTATATTTGTGATCCGATGCACTTGATCAATTGTAGAATGTTTGTTTCTGAATCCAAATTGATGGTTCGGGTACTTAAGTATACATAAAAAAAAGAACATAAAAAAGAACAATAAAGAACATAAAAAAAAATATTATTCAGCAAGTAGTTATTCTAAAAATCTAATGGTTATAATTATAAAATTCACTTAATCATTTCGACCAAATTTCAATTGACCTCTACATTACTTATATATATGTACAAGTAGCATCATAATGTTATGAATTTCTACTATACATATTAATTTAATTCGCCTTAACTTAATAAGCGCCTACACTTAAAAATACGGACACCTCAGAATCATCCAAGACAACTACTGTACGAATATCAATTTTTTTTGTTTGAATTTTATTAGTATTTATTTATTTTATTTTTATATTTATTTACACAATAGTATTACCTCATTGACAGGCATTCATAACCATTTTAAATTCAGTTTAAACACATTTATGATCAGTAAATTTTTAATCATAACAAGAAAACAACACCTTTGTAATCATGCTTTATTTTATTTTATGAAATTTCACGGATTTCGCTATAAAATAATTAAAAAAAAAACCGTTTTTAAATAAATAAAAAAAATGGCGCAATCGATGTGTCACATTATACACATACATTACATACATTTAAAAATTTATTTGTATCGTATCAAAATGCTTTATAATAGGAAGGAAGCTTAGATTGAGTTAAATAATCATCATTCAGAGTAATTATTATAATGATTCTGACTTAGTTTTGTATAAATAGTGATAATAGAAAATAACATCGTTATTCAGTAATAACAAAAACAGTAACATAATTTGTTTATTACAATACAACTGTAATAACAATGGTGCAGATGTCAATCGAAGCGTCAACATGAATGATCTACAGAGCATCAAATATATTGTATACTCATATAGGTTAGATTTATAATATTAAATATTAGATTTAAAAAAAATAAACTCGAAAAATTATTTGTATAAAGTCGAAAAGCTTTTACTCAATGAACTTAATTACATAAAAATGATTTTTTCTTTTTATGATGACGTGAAATTTTTTTTTGTGATTTAGGGTGCGGGAGACTCTAAACATGTACATATTATTTTGTCTCTGTTTCAAATTGTTTTCAGTGAAGCAAATATGATTTTTTAAAAACAATAAAGATAAAAATATTTAAATGTAGTCAGTAAAAGTTTCCTAAAATGGTAAGAAAGATAAATTTCCCCTCTGAGAGAAATTTTAGAATTAAATTAAGAAAGTAGATTGGGCGAAAATATTGTTATCATAGTTAAACATGTAAGATATATATTTGAGTAACTTGAAATTATTTTTTATTGAATATAATTATTACTCCAATATAATTCCGTTTAATAGAAGAAAATTAGGACAATAATGGGTTAATTAACAGACCACTGTTTGTTAAACAAGAACGCAATAAAACTGAGTTTCGTCAAAACTAATAACCGTCGAATCTGCTAGAATTTTGACGCTCAACAAGACATAAAGCATGTTCTATATGACTGCACAGTGAATAGATTTAACTAAAACAACGCTGAGATGATTGGGGGATTTGATTTGGGTTTGCAAACCTTACAGAGATTTCAAAGATTCGTTAGAAAGAGAGATTTTAAAGATTCGTTTTTTAGAATATCCACAGATCTGTTAAAGCTGCGGATCTATTTGGAGAATATTTATGGGTTTATTTAATGTTCATGTTGTATTGTATGGGGATCACTATGGTTCCAAATCTGATATGATATGGTGGTGATGACGAATTACTATGGCTGCTACCCACTTTTAAACCAACTAACTGACTAGCTTCAATTAGCATAATCTACAATCAAATAAAAAGTATAATCATAATTTTGTATTCTTCAACTTATAAACAATACAATAGTTCTAATGGGCTGGTCAATAATTTAGTTTATTAAAATGGTTAGAAATGGTTAAAATGGTTGTTATAGATGGTTATCAGATGTTAAAGTTAAAAAATGGAAAAATAACAATTGGACAAATTAGAAAACTAGCAGATGATGATGATACGTTTATAGAAAACACCAAATTCATAATCAAAATGAATTAGTTGTATGTGTTAAGCTTCTGTGTGAACTTTGAATAATTTTAAAAATTAAATTGAAAAATATGTGAAAATATTTTTAAAACTATATTTTGATTTTTTTTGGTTTATGATCAAAAAATTAACATAAAAACAAAAAACAATTTTATTATTTTATTTTTTGTTTTAATTGAATAAATTCAGTACAGATTTATTCAAAATTTAAGAATCAGTGAATTTTAAAATTCTACAATGAATTCACTTCATTGATCAAGTGTACAGTAATAACAAAATTTGTTTAAACAACATAGTCTGAACCAAATACACTCACATTTAACACATTTATCTTTAATAGATCAATTAAAATGTTCACTTTCATTGTGAGAATATATAGATAATAATAATGTGGTTAGTTAATGGTTACATGTATTTTCAATTAGAATCTAAAAATTCATCAATCATCATTTCATTTAATCCTTAGCATTTGCAAACATTTTTTCAAATTATCTCTGTTTCAAGCTGATTACTTCTAAATTTTTCAAACCACGTGTGCCCTTTTTTGATTCACCTTTTCAGGTAACGTATTCCTTATATTTAGATAACAGATACAATCGTGTATTTTTATTTTTTACACAGGGTGATCCGTTCTTTGCTAATGTAGACCACCTTGTACAACAAAAATTGCATTCATTTGAGTATTTAGATCTATTTAATTACATCTATAAAAATGATGAATAAATATTATTTTCCAACGTGTATGTTTCAATTTAATGTTAATTACGTATAAGTTTTGGAGTTTTGAAATTATTTTTGGGTAAAAAATAATTTTTTAATAAACTTTGACCGAAAAAACGCCAAAAACGAAAGCTATAAAACTGCATCTGTAAAATAGAATCACAAATGAAATACGAAAGAAGTGTTGTAAGAATAATTTTGTATAGGTCTGTCGAACCATTGAGTCATTGGAACTGGCAATAGTGATAGCAATCAAACCAGATAGTTTAACGCTAGCACAAAATCGCAATATTGTGGGAAACGACGTAGAACATGGGAATGGACACGAAAATCAATCTGTTAAACATAAAAATAGAAGCAAATGCTAATCAAGTAACACTTATAACCTATAAAATATATTAAATATTTTTTATTTGAAAAATTGAACTCTAAGTTTTGTGACAAACACGGTACACTAAAACTTATTTGCACTTAACAAAAAAAAAAAAATTTAAAAAATTAAAACAAATTGTGAGTTTGTATTTATCAACCTAGAAATGAAATACAAACATTGTATAAGTATGTACGTGTATACACATATCAAATTTCTATAATATACATTTTACCCCATCCACATTAAGATGAGCTCTATTTAGTGTTTTTTATTCATCATAAAATACAGAATCTGAATTTTTATATATGAAAAAATTTGCGCAAAGTTAGTTTCAAATTTCGGTTTTTAAAGTTTTTTTTTTTTTAATTGTTTTAAATCAACGATTTGGAAAAATTCAATTCAATGTTAATTATCTCTAAAGCAAGACAATATTATTAAATAATTTAAAAAAAAAATACAATATAAATAGAGGGTGATATACTCTTCAAAAAACAATCCTTCTCTCTAATCTTTTTATGATATAATGTTAACCTAAAGCTCGTGTTACCATTAATACTGATCCACTTGAATTAATTTAAATTTATATTTTCATAGAATTTTAATGTGATCTTGGATTTTATTTTGATGGTAATACATATACAGTGTCAATCAAAAACATAACTAACTTATATTGTCTTTTTATAATTTATATTTTTAATTTATTGTTATAATTTTTTGATTAACATAATAATTTAAGAACAAAAACAAAACGAAAAAAAAAATTCTAAATCACGTTTTACTTTAAAGATTCGCCTGACAATATTTTATACTTTAAGTAAGAAAATCATTGTTTTTAGTTACATTTGCCCACTTTTCAGTTATTAATTTTTATTAAATTTTCACTTTTCAAGTTGAAATAACAAATATTTTGTATTTATTACAATTATCTGTACAATTCGATGATGTACAACTTCCCTCAAATTTTCTATAGAATTTTAAGGTCTGGCAAGCGGAATTAGTAACTCACACACATACAGGTACTCTTTAGGATAATCATAATAATCCTATTATTTGACCATAAATTATAATTAATTTTCTTCGTATTGAATGGCTTTTAACCTCTTTACTGGTGAATAGAACGATATCTAATATAAAAAAATATCGAATATAATAATCATTCCAGATCATTTTTTGATTTAAGCACATACCTTCCGATATAAGAGCTTTCAAACCGCTGAAGTTTATCTTTCGGAAATGAAATATCAGAATCAGAAATGTAAATTTTTCTGAAGATAGTTCAGAAAAAAATTCAGAAATTTTTTAGCTCTGAAACTTTAAAAAAATTTTTTTTTATTTTAACTTTTCAATTGCAAATGCGCTTATCGAACCCCACACATGTTTTTAACAACAGTTTTTCTATGCAAAATTGAACTAAGAAAATTGTACGAGGGAATTAAATTGGACTATGATGTGAACACTACCATTTTATTAAATCAAGCAATTTTTCCAAACTAAACTGAATATTTTTCAGTTTCACTCTTGCGTTCTTATTTCTTTCAATTAAATTAAATCTTAATTCAATTTATATAATCGATTTCTATAGGTTTTACTTATAATCAATTAAATTATTTATTATTTAATAATTTCGAGTTATCATGAGAACAATTGAGCAATATTGCAATTAAATATTTTATTATATATATAGAAAAAAAATAACTCATGATCAACATGTACAACTTAATGCAAATTTTTTCAAAAAAAATAATAAATTTCCTTTCATTATCATATAAATAATAAAACAAATGATTTTTAAAAAAAAATAATTCATGAAATATGTACACATACCTATATATGATTAAATGATGAGACCAACTGACTGATCTCTATGTCATGATAGTCATCATATTCATCATATAATCCACTCAAATTGTATAATTAATTTGCATCACTTCAATCAATTTATTTAAATAAATTCTTTTCATTTGTATTTTATTTTTTTTTATTTTCATTTTTATTTAAATATTTCTTTTAATTTATTATAACAAAAAAAAATGTATGACTGGGGTTTAAAAAAATATTTTGTAATTGAGATGTTTACTAAATATTATATAAAAGATGCTAAATTTTAATAACTGTTATATTAAAAAAAAAAAAAATAAGTAAATTAATTAAAAATTTTGAAATAATTATTAATTATCTCTCTATTATATTCTATATGGATATCTATTTTGTATATTAAATTACATCGAAATATGAAATTATCTTTATTATCCAATACAATAATGCATGTATTCATCAACACACTACACTGTTATTAAATAAAAATTTGAGCTTCCATCACTTAACGATAGTAACAGAAAAGTAAATAATGAAAATATTTGAATTTATTTGCTTACAATGATGTATGAATAAGTACAGGATGATTTAAGAAAATGTAAATATGTACCAACTTTCAATTAAATTTTTAAATTTAATTAAATTTTATGTGGAATAAGCAAACATAAACATCTGATCAGAGATCTGATGTAAGTAAGTATATACCGGGTGTTCCAGAGCATGCATATCAGCTTTTTAAAAGAGAAAGGAGCCGTTATTTTATAATTAAAAAAAAAATTTATTAACTAAATCGAGGATGCTCTATCGATTGGTGATACTTTCAACTTCCTAAATGAGCCGGAAATAGGTTTTTAAGCACCGAAATTCGACGAAATCGAGATTTTCAAATTCGGATTCTGCGTCAAAAATTAAGAAACTTTTGTGTTAATAATTTTGTTTTCTCAGTATTTTTCTTTACAGTGAATAAAAATTAAACTAAAAATCATTCATATTTTTCCTTTGGTGAAATAAAATTAATAATAAGCATTACATATTTAATTATAAACAATTAAATCTGTTTTTCATATTATCATATGTTTGGGTACCTACAAAATTGAAACCAAAAATATAAAAAAAAATAAAACAAAAAAAAAATGAAAAGATAATTTTTTTACGTATAATCCGAATTGAAATGAATGAATGAACCCGAAACTGAAAATATCAATAATCGATACAGTACCTTCGATTTAGTTAATACACTATTTTTTTGATTTAAAACTCTCTTAAAAAAAACTGATACGCATGCTCTGAACCATCCCATATTTGACTTAAAATTTTTCATTTAATTTTTTGACGCTTTTTTATCTCTTTTCAAATAAAAAAAAAATGAAATGGTAGAAATGGCAGAAAATTTAAATAGACGCGTCCTATAATTTTTTTTTTCAATTTCATTTTTCTGAATTAGTAAATGACTCCAGAAGAATCTAGTAAAACTTTTGTTTTAAATTTTCTCTCTCAAAAATCAAAACTCCGAAAAATATTTTTTTATTTTTTGACACAAAATATTGATTTGACATGTTATTTGTATTATTTTTAGGTAAAGGGATATGAAATCGAAACGTATATGCTTATGATAAATTCTTGCAGTCTAATCGGCATAATAACTTTCTTTCCTAGACCAAAATTTTGATTAGAAATACACATGTATCTATAATGCAGTTATAATACAGTGTATCATATTTAAAACCCGTATTTTTTTTTTCAAAAAAAAGTGTGTTAAATTTCACACCGGAAAGTTACAAAATAAAATCTAAGACTCTGTATCATCAAAATAATTTTTAAATTTTGTATATTAAAAAAATATCTACAAAATTAACTAATAATATTTTTAACCTTCATTTTAACTAAAAAATAATTAACTCATAAATTATATTGATAGCTATCATAATACTAATTTAATAAATAAAAGAAATATTAAAGATTTCCAAATATACTTTACGTATACATAGCAAATGAATTCTTTGTTCAAATTTTATTAAATAACTGACTTTTATTTTTAATATTATCTTTATTACATGATATTCAATAAAGAAAAACAGGTATGTACCTCAAAAACAGAACAAAGACTTAAAATAAATTAAAAAAATGTAAGTATGTCAAAAAATCGAAAAATTTAATAAATTTTTAAATATTTAAAAAATTGTACTTTGTGTTGGTATAAATGTACGAGTAGTATGCATTATTTTTCTTTTTGTTAATAGTGATGATTGGTGACGTTTGAAAATAACGTTGCCCTATATAAAAGAAGAAAAACAGAAAAAATGAATCCCATTTAAAAACTCTGAAATATAAGCAGCCGACAGCAAAATTTGAGATTAATACATTTAAGATAATGGAATTAAAATTGATCTAATTTTCTTTTTAATATTTTAACAAAATAACTTCTATTGTCATGCATAACTGTACAATAGTAATAGATACTACTTAAACCACAATTATGTAGTTTTATTTTTTTTAACCCATATAAATTTAGACCTCGTATTATATACTTACATACGTATGAGACTTACAAAACAACCACAATTTTTTTTATTATTTTTTAAACACAAAATATTTATTTGACATACTATTTGTGATTTGCTGTCACCAGATGGTATTGTATATATATATGTACTTATTATTAATGTAGAGGCTTCTTATTAAAAAAAAAAAGTCATAGTCTAAGACAAGAAATGCATTAAATAATACAGTTAAATAATAAACCACAAAAAAATAATTTTAGTCTTACTAATTTCAAATCAACAAACAATATTATTTTATTATTTTGTTGCTTTTTTTTCTTTTTTATTTAACTGTGATTTATTTGACATGAGAAAAGATTTTTCACACATGGTTTTGACAAAATCATATAAAATTGTAAATTTATGATAACATTTTTAATTATAAGTGTTTTTTTTTTTTTTTTAAATTACAAATTGTTATTTAAAAATATATATATATATATATATATATATATTTTTTTTTTATCGATAAAATATTTATGATCATTGTAAATTGTATAGTTAAGCTCTGACTTATGAAATTTTCATTTTATCCAATCGAATTGAAATTTATTTGATGAGATAAATTGACTGATAAGAAGTTCCAAAGTTATCGCAAAAATTAATTATTTTTTACGAAAAATTAATATGAACATTTATTTTGAAATATTTGCAATATATAGGCAATGTGTGTTGACTGAATTTGTTTTGTTTCATACGTAATCTACTATGGTTTGAGTAGGTTAAAAATTAAAAAAAAAACAGTTAAGATGATGAAATTTGTTCAAATCAATAGAAAACTTTAATTATCTATATCTACATTCCTTTAGATTCCGCCATTGAACTTATTTAACCTACTTTGATATTATTATGATGTGACGTATGTAATTCTGACAAAAATCATTTCACAAATTAAAATCTCACAGTATGTATGTTTATATGGGTAGAAAAGTGGTAGAAATCTACCAAAATTTATAGGTGAAGCGTGATTTCGGTAAGGGATAAGCAAATCTACCCTAATCTTAAATTTTTGGTAGGTTTTTGACGTTTAAATTTTTTTTCTGGGAATATGTCAGTGTCAAAATATTTTTATTTTATAAAAACTTGTTTTCCAGCGTTAGAGTAAAATTTTGGTATAACAGTGAAAATAGTCGAATATTTTCCTTTTAATTTTACTGATATGCTTATCATACAGATACGCCAGTCGAGTACAAAACACTGAAGAAGTCTGCAAGTAGTAGACGAAATACGCGTATCTGTATGATAAGCATATCATTAAAATTAAAAGGAAAATATTCGACTATTTTCACTGTTATTTTTATTATTTTTTATTCACATAAAACAAGGAAATTGGTGTGGACAACGTGGTTTACGGATCGAATATTAATCAAATAAAAAAATATAAATTATACAAATAATAATAATGTTGGGTTGACACTAGAATAATAATAAAAAATTTTTAATTTATTTCTTTGCCAATAATTTCAATTCCGGCCATCTTGATATTTCAATAATCTGACAGCAACAATAGCAGAAATCTACCAGTTTGTTTTTTTACGTATGAACATGAAGGTAGATTTCTGCGGCACATTTCTGCCTCGTGTAAGCATGGGCAATGGGAGTAAGTGTCCAAATATATATATATTTATATATATATTTATTTTTTTACCTGTCTATAACAAATTGGATTTGTAGAGGTACACCATTACTTAACGTTAGCTTTAGTGTTGTAACAGATGTTTTAAGCCAAATAACAAAAATTGTCACTTCATTGATCCAACTTAAAAAGTAGAAAATTAATTCATATAAACTGCAATGCAATTAAACGTAATTCTAAAATATTTTTTCAAAAATTTATAAAATCTTTGTTTTCTATAATAGCTTGGATTTTTTAAAATTACTTTTTAATAATAGCAATATTATAATCATTATTATTAATTCTTTCATTTAAATATATATACACAAGGTAGCTTAATTGTTTACAAAAATACATATAAGTACTTTACTTTAAAATCCAAAGTATAAAGTTCTTTGTTTATCATAATATATAAAACCTGTCACTTTTGTAAGCTGACCAGTTTTTCTTTAGTAATTTTTCAAAAACTACAATTTTTTTTTTTTTTTAGTAGTTAAGATTATGTTTTTATATTGTTTTTATATCAGATTTTTTATTTTAGATTAACATTTTGTACTTTGTAGTATATTATTTTTTCATTGTTCCATGCAAATTTGTTGACAATTAAGTTACTACAACACCATACACACCCAAGGGTAAGTTTGATTGCAAGATTATAATTTAGAAAGTGTTGTTTATTTTTTTGTATTTTATCTGTCTTTTTGATATTGTAAAAATATTACAGACTTAATAATTGTAATTTTTTTGTGATTTGCAATTAAATTATGTTGTAATTGTAAATATTTAGGAATGATGATCATAGTATATGAATTATGCAAATATTCATAAATTTAATTGTAATTTAACTAAAATAACATTCGCTTTTGAAAAAATTTTGTGAAATATTTTTTGAATACTGTGAATTTTATTAAAATGACCTTGTGGTACGTAATCCTTAAGATTTTAAATTTTTTATAATAATAGTGAGTTAATTATACAGGTAGATGTAATAACTGAAAAGTTAATATTATAATAGTTAATATTGTCCAGTTGGAACAATGTTCTAATACTACTAGCAGACATATAATATCGATATTATGATACCAATATCATAATATTACATTCTTTTTTTTTATATTATAGCCAAAACTTAGGTTTTCAACCTTTAAGTCTCTTAAGCCTCTGTAAGTCATAAATAAAAAATCCTTCTCTCGTTGGGAATGCTTCGATTGGGACGCGGTTCCACAATCGGGATGTTCTTACTATAAAAGAATTTCCATAACCGGACTTAAACCATCTCGGAATTTTCACTGTGAAAGGGTGGGCACTTGATGCCTCTTGTGTTGTGCGATGGAATTGCTTAAGAGGAGGAAGAAGTGATTTTAATTCCTCGGAACAAGTGCCAACACCAAGCAGATATCTATAAAATAGAGTAAGTGCTCCAACAATACGACGATGACCAAGTGGTATAAGGGATGAGGTCACATTTATGTCGCCTATAAGACGAATGACGCGGTTTTGAACTAGTCATGATCATAGTATCAAAAGTATAATGGTAGACACAAACGTAGTATATTTTTTGCACTAATGTTAAATTTTCAAAACAATAAAAAACTAATAGAAAAATTACTTATAAAGATTTCAAATAGAAATAGAAATTTGAATAATACTTGAGATCTGAACCTATATCAAATATTTACGAGATACATATATTTTTTTTAAACTAACAAAAATATATCGTACCCCACCGTAAGTAACTACAGTTGAAGTTCAAAAATTTATATCGATCATTTGGCAGAGGATCACAACTCTTACACGCACTTACTAAGTATAAAATATTAATTAAAAATTGTATTTTAAAATGAATATGATGAATAAACGGTATCGAACCACACAAAATTCAAATACATATTTAAATTATTGAAGATGAAGGCGTACCTTTGTATGTGTTCAGCATTCAATAATAAGAAATGATCTGTGTGTGGTTACATTAAAAGAAGAGATCTCATTTAAAAAATATATTGGGTCCTAAAAAATATTGACAACACTATCAAAATAGAAGGCCAAGCATAGCCAACATATTCACAATAAACGGGGCAACAGAAGCAGATGTCAAAAACAGAATACTTGTAGACCAGAGCTGCATTTGGTGAACCATTTTTTTGGCCAAATAATCAGGAAAACCAAAATAATATAATACAAGAATATTCAAAGTTTGTGTAATGTGAACACTGTATGGCACCGAAACTTGGATGACAAAATTTACGATAAATCAAAAACTTCAAAAACTTCAGAATTTGCAGAATATTCTGGTTCAACACCATCAGTAAGAGACTTATGGCAGTTAACAGGTGAAGAACCGGTAATGAACCAAATTAATCGTATAAAATGGATAGGCCGTACAGCACGAAATTCACCACAAAGTATAACTAGAATGGCCATAGAATTGATTTCCCAAGGGAGTAGAATGGGAGGAAGACTCAACAACACCTGATGTCGAATCATACGAGCTGAATTAGCTAGTTATTGTTGAACTTGGAAGGAAATCAAGATCACTACACAAAACAGAGAAGGAGGCAAATTAATGCCCTATACTACGAGAAGTAATAGGAAAAAAAATTGAATATATTGATGAAAAAATTGCAGGGCAAAAATAATTAAATCAGAACGTTTAAAAACAGCGGATCTTATCTAAAAATATCCATCTTAAAGTAAATCAATCATATTTGAATCTTCATCTTATAACAGTAACTTGTTTCTTAGAGACTATTTGTTTAAATACACTCTAATAACATGCCAACACACTATAAATAAATATGTTAATCGGAATATCGGAATATCTACTAAAACTTTCTGTACAATTTTTAAAATGTTATAAATTGTATGTAAATGTAGGAGGAAAATCACAAAAAAATTAAAATATATATATATATATATATATATATATATATATATAATATATCGTCATGGATATGCTACATGAATTATAATAGATCTTAGAATGTATTTCCAAAATTTTCTTTTAAAATTATAATTATAATTTTGCTCTGTGTAGTTAATTTTCCAAGAACCATTTAAAAAAAAAAAAAAGATTTATGAAACAAGCAAGTCAACATCAAAGTTTATTTTATTCCACTTAGAATTTTCATATTTTTTTTTCTTCGGAATAAAAACAAATTTACAAAATATTAAAAAAAAACAACAAAATTAACTTTTACTTAAGGAGTAACTTTCAAGGATAATTTATTTTTATCCTTAACTATATATTCAAAATTTAATACATCAATGTCAAAATGTTCTTGAACTGAATATTTACTCAACCACATAAAGAGAGCTCCACTTAGTCATCTCATTGTAAATTATACCTACTCATTTTTAGAAATATATTATGTAAATCTATTTTAGAACCAAATATGGGAATTTCGATTTATTTTTGGGTTGCAAATCAACTGATATGGAAATAAATTAATATTTTATGTTTTATGGTTTTATGTATACATTTTTTAAAAAGTTCATTAGAAACAAACTTTTTGTTATAAATACAAAAAAAAATTCATTGATGTCATTGACATTTTGTATCTTATCTAATTTGAGTCGACAATGAAGATATTCTTTGTTCTTTATATTTAACATGATTTAAGTTTGTTACACAACCTGGTTAAATTTTTTACATGAAAAACCACACTAATTATATTTTGTTTTCAATTAAAAATGTATTGAGATGATTTTGAATATTTTGATTAGATTAAAACATTAACAAAAAATACATATTGGGTACTATTATTTTTTTTAAAAGTATTGTGGCGTTTTGTTGTCAATACTAAGTTTATGTTAATTTATATCCAACCCTATAGAAACCACATAATATTCGCATTAATTTAATTGAAAGAATATGTCAGTGACAATACTTTAAAATTTTAT
Organism: Argyra leucocephala; assembly: GCA_963942445.1. NCBI lineage: Eukaryota > Metazoa > Arthropoda > Insecta > Diptera > Dolichopodidae > Argyra > Argyra leucocephala. The sequence continues at coordinate 41,646,610 of OZ012678.1, forward strand.
CATTTTTGATTGACATTTTAATTTACAAAAATAATCATAAAATAATGATCAAACACTTTAAGTATAGACTTAATAGAATGTTATTAATTTTAAAATTAGATACTCTACACATTTACTTATTTGTTATTTTCTATGTCTACGTTTGGTTGACTAAGTCTATTTTAGTGTAAAAAAGTCCAAAATCTATATTATTTATAAATTGAAAGGAAAAATGAAAATATACACATAAATGTTTCCAATTTTAAGTTCTATTTGAATAGAACTGGAAATACAAAGTCACCAAGAATTAAAATTATGAATTCAGTTTTATATTAGAAATTTGGTTTTTTTTACGTTAATTAAATTAAAAACGACTTATTATACTTATTATGTAAATTGCTGTTATTCTCTTAATTTAATTTTGTATTTTCATTTTAAATATTTCAAATATGTATAAAAAAATCGTGTTTTATGTTTTGTATACACATAAACAAAACAATTTTGCAAACATTTTTCAAATATGTAATCTTATTAAAAATATTTTGAAGAACTATATATATACATATTTTGTTCATCATTGTTGTATAATAAACAAATAATGATCATCATTATTTTACTATACTAGAATTATAGGTGTTAAAAGAAAACTTGAATAAATTTATTTTTTTTATTTTCCGCCTATGTGAACGTTTTTCTTTTTTAAATTTAAAAATTAAAATTAAAATTTGACATGTTTCGACAATGTTTAAGTTGTCATCTTCAGTAAAAAGTAAACAGTTGATGGAAGTAAACCCCAACAGAGTAACAGTAAAAAGCTATAATTTAAATACATATGTACATGAAAATAACAGAAATAGTCTGAAGCTCAATGGAACCAAGGAGCCGAAAGCTACTATATGTATAACGATTTTATTTCATCAGAATTATATGAAAAACCGTTTATCGAAATAAACGCCAATGGAGAAGAATGTACGGCAATTTTCTTCAGTCGATCAGAGGATCCTCAATCTTGTCGCATTATACTTAAAGGTAAATTACTAATTTTAATACGTAAAATACGTACACATTAAATTAATATTATAGATATACAAAAAAAAAAAAAAAATTTCGATTAAACACAAATTTTTAAAAATAATGGCAATCAAATTATTACTTTTATAATGAAAAAAGATACTTAACATAATATATACATATAATATACACATATTATAATTTGTAATATGTAATTACTTATCATATTATCACTTGATCACATAACTAAATGAATTCAAACGTATCGCTATGTCGTCACGAAATTTCAAAAATAATTTCGAATAAAAATTCAAAAATAGTTAAAAAAAACAAAAAATATTTCATAAGTATATAATAAAAATTTATTTGAAATTAAATCGAAACAGAGGTTGGTCTAAAATGCATTTTTATTGAAAATTTATCTAAAGTTAAAAAACCATTCATCATTTTAATTTAAAAATTAATAGCGTGCTCAGTATATTGATGTTTTTTTTTTTTTATTTTTGTTATCTTGTATTATTATTGATTCAGCGTTTTTAATTTATTTACAAAAATTAATGTACATATTCCATAGTGTGTTATAATTTTAAAATTAAACGTAAATTTTTTTGAAAGGCTTTTTTAACTAAAAATATAATTTATATACTTAGGTATAGATAAAATTTCTCTTTATTGATGTCTAAATAAATGCATTATAAGTTTCTTTAAATAATAAAAAAAAAAATTATCTAATAATAATATGTATATATATATATATATATATATATATATATATATATATATATATATAACCTACATAAACAAATTTAATTCATAGGTTGCTCTGATTGCATCGTATATACATACAACAACAAAAAAATCTTTGCAATTTATAAAACAAACCCCCTGCTATGCGTTAATTCAAAAAAAATAAATTTGTTTACATCTTTTTGGATCTAATGAAGGTGCTGGGCTGTTAAAAGGTATTATTTACTCATATCAAGGTAAATTATTCATTTATAAATATATATATATATATTTTTTTTAAATATTTTCACACTATTATTTTACACAGTTATATTGTTAAAAATCTACAATATCATATGTCTTCATAAAATTATTATTTTCTTATCTTTTACTTCAAAATTAAATTTCAAAGCGGAAATTTTTAATTTTAAATGTTATAAAATTTATATGCATATTATGTATATATATAAACATTGTATATTATTCTATTGTTATATGACGACCACGTTTTTTTTTTCATTTGTTTTTTTTATTTTATTTTATTTCATTTTAACAACAGGTAAACATTAGGGTTAAAATAATAGATTCTTTATTAAAAGTTCTCAAGCACTATTTTTAAATAATATAAAAAAAGCTAAACAATGTCCAAGACCAAGTATTAAATTCATGTAAATGAAAATGAAACATTTATAGAAAAAAAAAGATAGAAAGAGAGAGAGATAAATAGATTTACTAAATAGAAAATAGCAATAAATAAATAGGGATACTGCGCGTTACGTACTAAATTCCGAAAATAATATTTTTAAAATCACAATTCTTCAATCCTTATACCTATTATGGATCTTAGTAATAATTACAATTTATGATGATTCGTTTTTATTAGTTTTGGTAAAATCAAAATCTTGATTTATTGATTGAAAAAAAAATTTTTTTTTTTTGTTTTGAATAATTTTTGATAACAAAAATTTTATTTGGTAAAAAAATTTCATAGAAAAAATAAACCCGTAAAATAAATTAAGAAAAATATTGACATATATGAGTCCAGTTAATGAAGTGTTTCCATTACCTTTATGTGGAAGCTTCAGAAATTTCTATTTCATTCAGTATATGTGCTGCTGAGTAGACAAAAATTGTAAGAATGCCGCGCAAAACTATATAAATTTTAACGTAAGGTTTTTACTCTTAATTATAAAAAAAAACACCGTTTTTAAAATACAAACTTGAAAGCTCGGACACGATTGGGTTGACTGTATTATACCACTTAGATTAATTTAAAATTGGATTTACTGAAATATGTATGTTTTTTAACCCTTGCAATGATTAATTGTATTTTCATTTAATTTTCTAGTCTTACCATCTTACTTCTTCGTCTTTCGATTAAAAACGAATCTTGATTTCCTCACACTGTATATTCATTTTTCTGTATAATAATTTTCGTAATTAATCTCTAGCTTATTATATTGATAATGAAAATGCATCAATATAATGCACCTTCGTCAAACTATTTTAATATAGGTCATTCAGAGCTCATTTTGCCTGTACTCAAACAGGCTCTTCAAATACCCAAGCAATGAAAGCCTATTTCAATTTTCACCGGCTTATATAGAGGTTGCTCATCTAATAAAAGCATTCCTATAGGCCATTGTTTACAGCATGTTCATTATTAATTTTTTCATTCTAACGTTTTCAGACATTATCACTGTGACATTTTTGAAAAAATTCAAATTCCTGCAGTAAAGTAAAATGAATTGGGTATTTTTTTACTTTTGCAATTTTATATACATACATGCGTACGTATATTCCCAAGCTGTCTAAGAATAATAAATATAAAAAATAAAAATTCAATGACATTTTTGAAAAATACATTTTTTTGAAAGACTAAAACTAACAACTTCCATAGAAGCATCTCTTTTACATACAATAATTTTTTTTTTTTGTTTATTTTCAAATGGAAATCTTTTCAAATGTTTTGTTTCTAAATTTAAAAAAAACATTTTTTTTTAATGAATACAAAAATCGTATAGAAAAGACATTTTTCTATTAATCAAATTTTAAAAATCGTGTATTTTTTTCAAGGTAAAAGAAGAAAAACCAAAAAAAAAAAATAAGTCAAATCGGATCAGTATTTTATAATACTCTTAAATCAAATTTGACCTTAAAAATTTTTTAAATTCTAAATTTACTCTTTTATAAAACAGTAACTTGAGTTTTTCAATTTTAATGTTTGAATATCAGTAATCCATCATTGACAAACAACATAATTTCATAGAAGATTTGAAATAGTCATACTTCCCGAATATGAGATCCAATCCATTACCATCTATCTATCAACCGTTTATTTACATTCATTATCACATAACTATATAATAAAAATTCTTTTTCCTTATTTTCGTTGCAGATGACTTGCTTGACTCACTCTGGAGGTAAATCAGAAAGAAAAATATTAAATAAAAATCATTTTCTTTAATGACATCCCAAAAGTTCTCGTGTTGTCCATCATTATATGTACATATATGTGGTACATACATATATTTAAAATGTTTCGGTTTATGATTTTTGATTTTAGCGACTACCTATGTTTTTATCAAAATATACGAATGTAAAGTTCATTGAAACAGACAAATTGGGAAATTTACAAAAAAATACAAATTTGTACACTTATGTCTGGAATATTAATAATCAAAAGTTTTTGTACGTCTATATTTTATTTGCTAAATTGATAACCGATTACTTGAACAGTGATTTTTTTATTATTTATAATATGATATTATTATTATTTATATATAGATTAAATTAATTAAAATTAAAAAATAACTATAGTCTGAAGTCCAATGAAAACGACATTATCGTTATCCTAGAGTGTCGACATAGAATATCGTATTGCAAGTCCAATGAATTCAAACAACAATTCAAAAACAACAAGAAAAGTTTTTTTTAATTTAATGATTTAGAATTGTCAAACTGAAATGTCAAAGTGCAAGAACGAAAAATTTTGAATTTTGATCAAATTGTTGTCACCAATTTTGTCGTGTCGTACTATTTTCCATGATGCCATTTAAGCCCATTTGTTCAAAATATAATTGGACATATTTTGTCGTGTTGTTTACATTGAACTTCAGGCTTATAAAACCGAACAAAACATTAATCTTGATGACGGCAGTCAATATTGAATTAGTTGATAGCTTTATTTATATAGGTTGCACCACAATGAATCTCAATGTTCTCAACGTACCTACCTATCTTTACTTGTCTATATAATTTTATACTCATATCGAACGAGCATAAATATAGAAAACGCTGGAGCTATATGGATACATAAGAATAGTTAACAATGTGTATTATTCTATTGCAAAAAATAATGAAACCAAAATTTTGTACAGTGATGGAAGAAATAGAAACTTTAAAATTTTTTTAAAAAAGATCAATGATACAAAATGAATTAGGAACAATCACACTAACAACTTTTATATTGCTCGCTCGTTTTGATTTTAAAATTCTAAAGAATAACCAAACCAAAATCACGTGCGTTTGACGAAATATTGACAGACAGAAAACTATAATATCAGTTTTTTTTAAGGTATAATTAAGTTCTATTAGTTACTCACAAAAAATATTTAATTTTTTTATCATTAGGGTGTTTACAGTTTTTCAAATTAATATTGATTAAATAATGTTGTATGCTGTATAGATAACAATGTATGTTACATACTAATCACAGAACCATTGTGATGACAGTTCATATCCAAAAAATCTATTATGTATTTTCATTGCTCACAAACTATTTACAAGATATATGCTTCAACAACAAAATATGTATATGTTTCTGCCGTTACTTTACGTCACAATTTTTTAACTGTAAAACTTATATATCATATAGTATCATATGTTTATAACAACATACAATACAACTGTCATTAATTTATTTTTTATTATTAACGTTAAGTCGACGAACGAAATATAAATAACGGTTATGGACCGCATTCCGTTATTGTGGGTTAAGCAAAAAATTTAAGATTTATTTAAGAAAATTTTTTATATTTCAGATTTATTTAAAAATTAATTTACTTTCTGGAAGAGCTTGTTTTTGTTTTTCAAAGTTTTTGGACTATAGATAAAAAAAATATATGAGAAATTTTGTAAAAAATTTTCTCTCAAAAAAAATAAATTTTTATAAGCTTAAACAAGATGAGATTTTGAACATAATTTGAAATTAGTAGCAACTACCAGAAGTAAAAAAAATGAGCAGCATATTTGGATCAGTAAAAGATAAAAAGAACATGAAAGAAGTTAACGACATATATAAAATATCATGCCAAAATTGTTCAAAATTACAGATAGGGCTATCAACAAGTTTAATTGCAGTGAGATTCCAAGAACATTTAAGGGAAGCCGAATTAGCAAGAACAAGAGATACTACAAATTTTGGGTCGGCAATTGCTAAAAATAAAATTGAAGAACACTATAAAATGAATAAAACAAATTTATCATCAATAAAGGAGGTACAAAAAATAAGCAAATTTGACAGTCCAGATAGCTAAAAAATTTAGGAAATGTATGCTTACCGCTACTTAAATTAATATAACCTAATTTGCAAGAGTAACAGGTAAAATATGTAACTGTATAAGAGATTAGGATATATAAAAAAGGGGAAAAGAATGAAGAAAATTAGTTAGTCACAAGCACTGATGAATAAAGTATGTTGCTTCCGAAATATCGACATTTACAATCAAATATTAAAAAGTATTAGTGGACGGAAACCTGAGAACAAATAAATTATTTAATATAAACATGAAGTTTGACAGATTGTATCCTTGAAACATTTATAAATTTCAAAAGTAACTTCCAAAAACTGAAGTCCTTCTCAAACTAAATAAATATAACGTAACGGAACTATTTCTATAATTAGGGCAAGAAAATGAAGTAAATAACTACAGAAATACAATAAAATGATATAATTTTAATTGAAATGTACTAAATTCGATTGCGAATATTTCGTAAAACACTGTAAGTACTAATTTTCGTGATTATCAACTTTAATTTATTTTTTCTTTTTTGTTTTCTTTGTTTTTGAAGATTTTAATTTACCTAATTTAATTAATATAAAAAGCAAAAAAAAAATTGAAAAACTTAACAATATTTTTTATTTATTAATTTAACAAAAGAAAAACAAAGGCGGAAAATTTTTTTAACAAAAAAGAAAAAAATTGTGAACGAATTATGATGGTGGGGTACGTTTTGTTTTTTAGGAACGAAATAAATAAATTTTCAATGTACATTACATACAGTCAAAAACAAAAAAGAAAATATGTAATAAACAATTAATGATTTTGCCAGAGTTGAGCTTTTTATACACAAAAATAAGGTTGTAGACCTGTTGTTAAAATATTTTTAATTCATTTAAGTAGAAACATTTTCAGTATCTAATAATTATAGTACAATAGCCCAGTTAGCGTCATAGTTATTTTACGTTAAAAAAAAAAATTATTAAAAACAAAAAAAAACAACAATAAAATCAAATAAATTTGACGTTTTAAGTGATCGCGATCACGTCACTGTCGTTAATAAATGAAGCTGTCGTTACTGGCTATATTTTTGTTTCCTATTTTATTTTTTTCTGTTAATTAATTTTCAATGGGCTCCCTATATGCAATTCACATGTTAAAGCACTGGACGATTTTGAATTAAAATTTTAATATTTTATTTTTCTTTTATTCCTTTTTATATCGTTTAAGTCGCGTTTCATTACGCAATAAATAAAAAAGTTTTTAAAAAAATTATAATTAACTTTATTAATTTAAATGAAGTTATTAATCGATATCTAAAAAAAAAAACAAAAAAAATGTATATATATATGTATATGTATACGTAATATACAAATATATTTTACTTTCATTTTTACTTAAATTTTTTTTTAATTTAGAGCAAAATTATTTGTAATTAATGGAATCAATAATTATGAAAGAGTATTATATAATTTTATTTAATTAAAATATTATTGTAATAGTAAAAAAAAATAATTAATTAATATACCTTTATGGATATGAACTTTTCAAATTTGCGATTATAGTTCTGTCTTGATTTGGTTAATCTGAAAAAATAGAGAAAGATAAGAAATTTTAATAAAATGCAATAATTTTCAAAATTTTTAATTTATAACATTTTAAAAAAATATAGGTATGTATAAAAGTGAACATATCATAATCATATAGTCTGTCTTTCATTTGTCTATATTTGACCGGTAGTTTCATTTTCCTGTAATTCTTGAAATTGGCCTGAGTGTTCATTACACAATTCTCTGTGTGTATGGTATCAAAATTAATCTTCATAATAAGTATGCCACGTTAAAAAATACTACTACTAGCTATGTAATTGGAGTAGTAGTAATATTAATTCAATATAACTAAATTTATGTAACATTTTTTCTCGTATATTATACAAGTATGACTTAGTAAAGAAATGATCCTGTGATGTATAGTCTTTTCAAGTTTTGTACTTTACTTGCGACAGTCCCTAGACAGAGACATAATAAAGAAATTGATTGTACAATTGGCACAGCAAATAAAAACGGATGCAACAAATATATTTGATTTGTGGAACTTTAACGATTCAAAAAGTCATGCTTCTAAGAGAAGAATGGAGAACAACAAAAAAAAGGGAATGAATAAACATGGCTGTTCAACTTTATTAATTTTTAATTAATCACAATTATATATACATATATGTATGTACGTATTGGCAGCAAATTGAACAACATAATAATTATGATAGATTGACAGTTTACGATATAAGACGTAATAAAAACAAAATCTTAATAACTAAATATGGTGTCAAAATAAAAAACAGAATAAAAAAATTTGATTACTCTAAATTTACTATTTTCAAACTACCTACTACTTTTCATTTAAAATATTATGTAAATTAGCTGCTACAAAAATACAGTCAATCGATATCAGTATAGACATCTAATGTCAAATTTATAAAATATAATTAATCAAAATAAATCTCTGAAGATGTTCAAGTCTTCATGAATGTTAAATATTTAAGTAAAAACTGTTATCAATATTGTTTTGTTTTTTCTTTTTGTTGTTTTTTTTGTTTATTCTGTAATTGATTTGCTACACAAAATTTATATAATTTTCCGCGAAATTTATTACCTTGACCTAAACAGGCGTAAAAATCTAAATGTTTATTTCAATTTCTTTTTTTTTGGGCAAAATAACCTAAATGTCATTTAAGCGTAAAAATATTGCATTAACCTCTGAATTTGAATTTAAACATAAATTTTAAAACTCCAAAAAATTAGTATTATTATGTACCTGGTTTAATCTACCATTAAAAGTTTTCAATTGAATAAAATTTTGAATTTCGAAAAAAAAAAATAAAAACAAATTTAATCATTTTTTAATTCATAGTTTTTACAAATTTGTAATACTTATAAATGTCACCAAATGGTGATAGAATAACAAAATTAAAATTAAATAGATAATAAATGTTAATTTTATACTTATAGCAGGCTTCTGAAACCGACGGGTCATAAATTTTAACGATTTGATAAATAGCATCATTCATCATCATCATTTTCAGTATACTATAAATCTAGGTGAGTATATACTAAATTTCTTCTAAATAAATCGACATAATCAGTATTTTAGTTTACCGAACGACCAATAGTAAATAAACAGTTACGAGATATTGTATAGATTTTATTTTTTTATTTCAACTACACAGTATTAAAATTTCCCCGAAGCAAAAAATGTTTCATTCGGATAAATATAAGGGTATGAAACAAAATATGTATCGTGTATACCACATATATACCACGTATATACCACCACATATATATTGCGAGAATTACTTTTCTATCCTTTCAATATTTTCACTTATTTGAATCGTAACTCTCTAGGTTGAAACATATTGCTGATATTAATTAATTAACAAATACACATTCATATAATACATTTGACTTCACAACTCAAACAAAGACCTTAAATTTTTTTTTGTGAATGCACAAGCTATGCAGTTATGTGAAATGACGTAAAACTTAAAATACAATTTTATTGCTATATATTGCATTGAGAGATTAACGGTACACTTAGTGCATTATCAAAGATTATTATATAAAAATAAATTTTCATTCATTCAGTTCTAAATTTAAAAAAAGATGCTAGTGGTTTTCATAAACAAGCATAACTATTGGCAATATTGTCTATATTGACAAATATTTTGTTCATAAACAAAATGTTGCAAATGACATTTGTTCATAAACTTGCAGGAAAACTTTAAAATTGTAGTAGATAACACGTGACAATCAGTTGTATTGCTGTTTTTATTTATAACAAAACTGCAAATGTAGAAAATTCAAATTTTAACAGCTCTGTCGAAAAATTTTTTTTTTACAGTATTTGGTTTTGCAGTATGTGTTAATGAAAAATCTTGTTGCTTTAATTAATCGCGATACCATAAGTATCGCTGGCTAAAAAAACATTGGCACTTGATTTAAGAGGTTCATTATGGTAACATTAATATTTAGTGTAACGCGCAATTTAAAAAGTATTCCGCTAAATTAACACGTTTAATAGCAATGGAAACGGGATCAAAAAAAGCAAAAATAAAAAAATGAACTCTCATGACCTAAATTTAATATAAATTGTGGTGGATTACATTAAACGATTAAACAAACAAAACAAATAAATAATATACTACACCCGGTGACAACAACAATATAATAGTAATCAAAAGCCAATCTGTCAATCTGGAATTTAATTTGAAAAAAAAAAAAAAAAAAAAAAAAAATACTTATCATAGGTGAGTCTCCCTCCATATCAAATTAGATTAAATGTAAATTTTTGAATACATATCAAAAATATAGGCACAACATGAAATCGTTTGTACTGATAAGATTCATTAAATTAGTTGTTGACCCCATTTTTTCTTTAATTTTTTTTCTTTTTTTCAAATTTTTATTAAATTTTTAATTTGAGGAAATTTAAATAAATAAAATTGAAAAATAGAAAAAGAGAAAGAAGAACAAAAGAAAATTCAATGAAATATTACACAAAAACAAATGAAATCTATCGATTAATACCCCACACAATAAATTGTGTAATAATAGCAAATTTTTTTTTATAACTTTAGTATTTCAGTGCTCTGCAACCGTTTTTTTGTTCTGTAATAATAATTTATTTCTTTGCAACTAGCACAATATTTAATACGATAGATTCATAACGAGATATCCTATGTGTTGCAAAATGGGCAAATTTTCGGTGTACGTTGCCGTAATTCTACTAAATTATATTTTGGTCCAATGGCAAAGAAACTTGCTTATACGGGTAAACTGTATACAATATGCCAACCAAGACAGTGCATGTCCAAAAATCAAATGATTTTAGTTAATTTTATTAAAAATAATTATTGAAAAAATTATTTTCTACGTAATCACTTTGTGTAATATTTTTTATAATATAACCGAAAGAGAAAAAAAATTGCGAATCCGTTAATTTTCTAGAAGACTAAATCACTAAGAATAAACACAAAAAACATATTTAAGCATTAATGACATCAACATTCGAAAGTGCAACAAAGTTCAAATATCTCAGCATTATAATTACTACAAGCGACGGAACAAATACGTCAGAAACCGGATTATCAAAAACAGCATTTCGCAGATTTTGGTTAAGTACGATACAAATTTTCTCACTTATTTAAAAAACCCTTAAATAAGAATGTCCAACTTCTACATCAAATCATCTCTTCTATATATAAAAATTAAACTTAACTACTTAGTACTTAAAAGAATTCAAAATACTAATTCAAATTTTTATAAACAAGTACCTCAGAATCGCATGTAGGATATTCTGGCCTAGTACAACTATAAAGACAAAATCCTCATCCCATCGAAAGCAGGGCCAAAATGGTGATTTCAAAATGGTGGTTCAAATTAAAATATAACTTTGGAATGGAATTCACAGAGAAAAAATGCAGGGAGTCCTCTTATCTAATTTAAAAGAGATCAGTAACGATTAAATTAAGACGTAGCCAGAATTGGCTTGATGTTTACTGCAATGACAGAGTTATATTGAAACCAAATGCTTCCAAAGACATTAAAGAAGGAAAAAAAATATTTTTATAGGTGATAATTTTAATGCGACATATTGGAATGATATTTAATTTAATTTAAATTTTTAACTGCGGCAGGAATAAATCCTAACCGATAATATTAAAGCCACCGGTGCCATATGCATTTGAGTCATACAATGATATAACTAGATTAAAATGTGCATACTGGCATTTACATATATACTTCACTTTGATTGCAAAGCACTGATTTGTTCTATTCAATTGAATCAATCATGCTTGAAACGAAAAACTTGAATGAAAATTAACTAAGTTATTTATTTATTTATTAAACAGTAGACTTTCAGATAAATCTGCAGACCAACTACAGAATTAACTAACGTACTTAATGTAAATTTTATTAAAACGTTAAATAAAAATAATAAATTCCAACTTTAAAATCTGATTTTACAAAATATTTCAAACATATACCTTTAAATATGGATATAGTAATTTGAAACTACAGATTTTAAAAATGCTGAATTTGTAAATAAGAATTAGGTGAATTACTGATGGTTATTACTATCAAATGAACCACGCTATACAATCATTGTATGTCAAATTGTATATTTACATGTATATTTGGATAGGTTAGGTTTATTTATTTTAAAAATCGTCACGATCAATGATGGATTACAAAATATACAAAAAAAAAAAAAAAAAATTGAGACGAAGCGTGGGGAATAAAATTATAGGTTGTTAGGTTAAAAAATCTTCTATTTTAAAAAAAAAAATCAAATGTAATAATTTTAAGTATGAGATAATGTAATGGTAAATAAATTTCTGATTGAATTGATTGATTGATTGAAATGAAATGATCCGATTTAATTTATATTTTGAAATGAATCCAATTGAAGAGGTCAATATTTTGCAAAACTAAAAAAAAAAAAAAAAAAAAAAAAACTTCTGATGAGATGAAATTTATATTTGGAAATCATTTTACTTCTTTTGCTTTGAGTGTGGTTAAAAGCAAAAAAAAAAAATGTATTTCAGATGTTGCTAAAGGGTATTTTTAAAATGTTAATAATGTTTACAATTTACAATTAGAACATTTTTGGTTTTTTGTTCTTTTCTATTTTATGGTAATAAATGAGATCTTTGTTTATTGAATTTTATATTAATTATAATTACGAGTATAAAGTGATTTATTTGTAAAATGATTAGTTTTAAAAATAGTTTATTCATTTTTGAATGACATGACAGTTTAAATTACATGTTATTTTTTTGAATCTTAAGCAATCAAAAACCATGCAATTATTTAATTACCAACGCATTTCTCATATTCAATTATAATCTTCAAAATTAACTTTAATGTAATGTACAACTTGGTTGAAAACCAATTCATATTATACATTATAGATTTGCAACATTATTTCACTTTAGTTTACAAACTTCATGATTTTTGTCATATTTTTGTGATTTTAGAACATTTTCAACTGCAATGAAACTTATTTTTAAAATAAAAATATTTTCTAACTTCCAGTTATGTTTTAACGATGCAAAATTATTCTGAAAATGTACACATGTTATTTTACCAATAACAAGCACCAAGCCATGTCCACGAAAATTTTAATTTTTTTTAATCAGTTGAACTATCAAAATGATTGGATAACTGTGTACAACTGGTCCATAAACGCTACAAATTGGTTGAAAATTTGAATATTGTCAACTTGGTTTAGCACTGAAAAATTATGTGAATTGATATTTCTGTTTTTTTTTTTTTGTTACAGAATTTACTTGGACTTGTTTATGAGATAAATAATTGTCAATCCAAGTCATTTCGTTCGTTTAATCAAACTATATTGTTGCAGAGAGAAAAAAAAATGATTCGAACATTATACTACAAATAAAATTCATTCGAAAATGTAATCTGCAAATTGAAATTTTCTGTATGTACTACTATTTATGCATTTTTTTTATTAAAAGCTAAAATATTTCGTATGGATATGAGAGAGCAAGGACAAAACTACTTCATTAATTTTTACAACACCAAAAATAACTGAAATGTACAAAATCTTAGGTTTTCTCGTATATTATACAAGGGGTGAAAACTTACTACAGAAATAGTCCTGTTAAGTATAGTCTTGTAAAAAATCTTTAATCTTTCTAGGAAACTAAACATTATTTTTGTAACTAGCAAAAGAGTGGTTTGTAACACTGTGAAAATTGGTCTTAAGGATGTACGTATAATTTCAAAATAAATTATGTTCGTTAGGAATAGATTGGAGAAAAAATATCATAGCTAATAATTGTTTTATGTAATTTTGTTATTAAGCGTATACAATTCCAAATAGTGTTTTCAATTAATTATCTTACTTTATTAGCGACAGATGATAGCTATTATAAATATTAACCAAACATTCAGCCACAATAAAAATGTTTACGAAAAAAAACATAAATAATATCCTTCCTCTTCTTCATAAATTGTCTAGTGACCAGATGTCTTTTTATTTCTTATTTTAACTATTTTCACTTCCTGTTTAATTGTGTTAGTACCAACATGTCTTAGAAAATTTGACTATTAAAGACAACAACGGTTGGAAATACTGAATCAAAAAATAATATGTAAGTATATATATATAACTATTATTTAATTTATTAAAAATATATGTAAAATTAAAAAAAAAATGTAAAATTCTAAAATGACTGGAAATAAATTTTGTAAAAGTAGACCATCCTTCTTTTTTATATATATATCTACATGTAGAAAATAAAGATTAAACAGAAATGAAAAGAAAAGAACATTAAATAAACGAAATGAGTATAACAAATTAACACAATTTATTTCATATCATCTGAAAACTTCTATTTCTTCTATTGGTGTAGAGAATTTAAACTTCACCTCACTGAATTTTAAAATTAAATATTTTTTCAAATCAATTATTTTAAGTTCGGAAATCTACTTTAATAGTTAAAAATTCTAAAAAAAAAATCAATTGAATGTAAGAAGCCTGTGAAGTGCAGAACCTGTCCACATTTATTAAGTGCAAGCAATCTATATTTAGCATTTACTAACTACATATAATAAATTTTAGAGAGAGAATATTTCTTTCTTTCGCTAACAAAAGTTGAAAATCTAAACATGTCTCATAGTCAGCTAGTATATAATATATATCACATTATGGCGACAAAACTGATATAACTCGGAAAAGTAAATTTTTTGTGATGTTAAAATTTTAATTTTACTAAATCATTTGTACATCACAATGATGACTGAATCGGTATATGCCCGGTAAATAATAAATTTAACTTAACACGCATACTTAATACACTTTAAAGAGTTGAGTATTCTTTTTTGAAATGTATTTTGTAAAAATTAGAAAAAAGATGATTTGAATTATTTACTACACAGTTTGGTCTCATAGGGTGCCATACATTAATTTAATTTTTCATATAAAAATATTTGAGTTTTACTAGGTTTTACTTTAATTGAATCATATTTGAAAATACAATTTTTTGCAATACAAATGTTTAAGATTTTTTATCTTTTAAACACATATTCAAAAAAAAAAAAGAATTAATTTTTAAAAATATTTTTAGAAAAAAATTTTAAATTAAAAAAAAAACCAAAAATTTAAATTAAAATTCTATTCATAACCAAAATAAATATTTAATTAGCACTCATTTTGAATAATTTCACAGAGATGAACTCACCTCAAAATGAATTAATTTTTAATAGTTATACACTATACATATATATGTATCCATTTCATTTACAAATGTATATATATAAATCTTTTTTTTTGTTTTTAAATTAATTTAATAAATTCCATTTCCAATTTTTTATAATAATTTTCCATTTAACACTTTTCAAATTTGCTAAAAACTGTAAAACCAACACGATAAGATTCAATGATGATGAGTTTTTCGCACGAAAACTGTTACACACGAATTTTTTTTTTACGCATTACTAAAAAACCTACTATAGTTAACAAAATTGGGATTATTCTATAGCTAAAAAAAGAAATAAGTAAATAAGAGAAAAAAAATAATTAAATATAAACCCCGAACCAGTCAGATAAAATAAACAAAAATCGTCTTTGCCGGTTAAACTTTTAACTCAAACTGAGTTGAGTTCACTTCAATTTTACTACTTTTTTATTGGAATTTATTTTAAGTTTTGTTTTATTTTTTATGCTGTTTTTTATTTTGTTTTGTTTTTATATTTCACACTTTTTATTTAATCATTTTTTTTTTGTTTTTAATTATTTTGTATTTAGATAGATGTCTCACGTGCTAAAGATTTGTTTTACGTTTTGTTTCAATGAAATTTTTCTATAGGTGATAAAACGCCTTCTGGACATGTGAATTAAAGAAAAAACATAAAAATTAAGAAATTTAAAAAATAATGTAAATAAAATATAATTATATACTTATATATGTGAGTATGCATATATAGAATGAATTTAAGTCAAAAATAGTAAAAAATAAATTTAAGATATATTGTGATTATATTAATAGAATTAAGGATTTAAAGGAGAAGTGACGTCTGCCACTATGTACTTATATAAGGAGTGATCATATCCTTTAACTATTTGTTATTAATTTTTGCTATTAACTAGTCCGAATCTTTTTTTACACTAAAACTACTTTTGATAAATTTATCCACGTAAATTTATCAACAACGGTCATAGTCACCGTTAATCTATAACAATTTTACTCATGTCAGTCTACAAATTAAAATATACTTACATACAAATTAGTTATAAGTCAAAATAGGATAAAATAAAATAATGGGAAAAAATTTAGTTAAGGAAAAATGTTTAAGTACAATGTAAATGCAATGGAAATATGTTTAAGTATAATAATTACAGTCACTTAATTAAACTCATTACATTATAAATCTGTTTAATTATTATTAAATATTGTTTTGAGTAACAAAAATTTGTCATTGACAACAGGTTTAAAATTTCTACTACACTCTTTTCTCTTGAAAAAAAAAAATAAAAATTTAATTTAGATATTTTTACGATACTAGATGAAATATCAACACTAAGCTAGTTAATTATTTTTTTGTGTTAAGATTCTTCTACTTCTTCTTGAATTAGGCATGAAGTGCCTGTTTTTTACCAGTTCATCTTAACCTCAACATCAATTCCATGGTGATGACGATGCCCTAAATTCATATCATATGTTAGGAGGTCTTCTTGATAGACGTTTGATGCCTCTTTGACCGTTTATTGTTACCTTCTGCTATTCTATTCACATGATCTCTTTTATCGGCTATTTTGATTTCAACGCAAAGTATTTTGAATGTCACATGCGTTCCCCTGATTTGTATTAGAACTCGAATTTTTTGTGTTGTTTTAGATTGCACACAATGTATTCGTATTGACAGTTTATACAGTTTGAATACAACTTTTGTATATTACTTAGTGTTTTATAGTCATAAAATCGATTTCAAGGAACTAAAGCACCGTTTCAAAATTACAATCAGACCATATTACGTCAAAAAAGTACTAAAAAATGTAATTTTAGTACTTAAATCATACTTAATTTCTTAAAGTAATTATTAATGTAACAGAATTATAACAACAAATTTCTAGGCAACAATTTTAATCTTATCAAACTTAATCTAATCCAATTAATATAAACTAACTAAAACTAACATTTAAAATACTGAAATCAAAAAATGGTTTTATATATTATATACCTAGATGTATAGTGTATATATAAATCATTATGTATACTTATGTATAATAAATTAAATTAAAAATTACATCGACCAAACAATAAAAAAATAACAATAATAACAACAAAAAATAAAGAAAATTATTTAATAATAGAATTAGTAGAAATGCATACCGCTCCAAGAAAATTCTGAAAAAAAAAAAACCGAAACAATAACAAAACTTTTAAAGACTCAGAGTTAGTATGAAATGCGATTATAGTCGATTCTGTATTCTAAAATTATTCACTTTAAAATTAATTTTGTAATTCTAAATGATTGATTCGATAGATTCTTATGAAATTTGAACTCTTATTGTTTAATTCTCGTTTGAGTTCAACTGTATATTTGTTTTTTTTATAATGGAAAATATAAGAATATGAATGTATATTTGAATGTACCTATGAGTTATAACGATACGCATTGATACTTATACGGTTTTACCTTCAATTTGCAAATATCATGTAATAGAATTAAATTTTTTTTTTTATTATTGAAAATTTCAAAAAAGGTATGTCTATGAATTGATTTTTGCAAAGGTATGTCTTTTGAATTGTAGTTAGTTACCGCGTCGTCGCCCTCACTGCAATTTATTTCTTCCTCTTAATGTTTGTTCTTCATTTTTTTTTTTTCTTTTTTAATTTGAATTTTTCCCAATTTTTATTGTTTTTTGTATTGTATTTCATTTCTTTACTTACAAAATTTATATTTTTAAGGTCTATTGAAGATTGAAGACAATGTAAAATTGAAGAAAATTATTGAGCTATTGAAGACGTCATTAGACAAATAACCGAAAGGTATTTAATTTCTTATAAATGTTTACATAGTATGAATTATTATAATGTAGTACTAAACAACTTACAAGTAAATATATTTGAATAGCAGTGCTAGTTAATTATTCAAGTGAAACAAAAATTGTTCCGATGAATCCAAGCACAAACAAAAAAATAATAATATTAATAAAATAACGCAAGGAAGATTGATTAGGAAAATATTTTCCACAAAAAAGAAAATTACTTACTATAGAAAAAGTTAAAATTGCAATTAACAGTAAGTTTCCAGTAATTCTGGACTTTTTTACTTCACTCTGATTGATAAAAGATAGGACATCAATTATTATTATGCATTTTTCAATAAGTAATTCTGAATTTCGGAGTTTTGAACTCTGATTAAAATATATATTGAATGGAAAAGCTTTGCTAAATTGGGAAAATAACTATGCTAAAAGTATATTAATAAATATGTATATGTAAATAACTTGGAGTAAAAAACGTAAACAGTTTACCTTGATAAATTTCAAACAAGAATCTATTGAAATTCAAAGTAAAAATTTTGGTTTTATCGAATTGTAAGCAAGTAAAATTTACAATAGATGTATCGAACATAGGGTTTCGACGTGAGTGTTACTAGCATAAAGGTTGCAATACATTCAACTAATTTACATAGTACGTGTCATATAAGTTTTTTCAACCATCTTCACAATGGCACAATTTTTTTCCTGCCGGTTACTCTGATAATTTGTACTTTTGGCATTTTATATAGATATTTATTAATAATCTACTTATATGTGTATTGTATCTTCGACTGGAGAAAACCCACCAATGATCGACAAAAATAGAGGACGTTGATGAGTCAGGGCCAGGATCCATATGGTCTGTTGGCCATCTATGTAAGTAAATAAGTAATATGTGTATTGTGCACCTACTTTTTAGCCACTTATTCTGACACTGAGATGCTTTACAAAATATATATAATTATTTCTTTTCATTTATATATTATGTAGTTAAGTGTTTTTATTTTTTTTTATACAATTTAGCTTCGAAAACTTTGTTAACATATGTCCTATTGACTATTGAGTATAAATAAAAATTTTAAAAGCCAATTTTCAATTTGAAGAATATAATTCGATTTTCTTTGCAAATAAAATATATTATATATGATTTCAAATAAGTAAAGCAATTTATAATATTTAACTAAATTAAAATTAATCAATTATTTTATAGTTTGAAATTCAACAACATAGTTGTTTCCATTTCAGTAACAAGGATTACGAGTAAATAATGATACACGTTGGGTAGCGCAGTTGGTAGAGCGCTGGCCCTTCAATAGGAAAGGTTCGATTTGCGACGAAGCAAAATAAAGACATATTTTATGGGGTTTTCGACCCGGTCCAGTACTCTTTGTCATTGGGATGAAATAACTGACAAAAATGATTGAGAGCATAATATGGAGTAAAATTTTGTAACATCATCATTTTTAAAACTAGCAACATATATTAAGCAACTTCTAAAACAGTATATTAAAATTAAAAGCAAAAAATATAATTATATAAGTATAAGAAAAAAAAACAAACAATAATTTTATGACAAATACAATGTATATGAAATTATAGTTGTGTCAGAAGAGAAAAATAATATATTGTATGGCGGTGACAACGAATTCGTTTGTTTGTCTCAATTTAACAAAAATTTTTATTATCTGTATCCAGCGACAAAAGCCTTACAAAATGCCAAACACAAATTTGTGATTATGTTTTTGTCACTCTCCCCTTACAAAATACCACTCCGGGTAACAAGTTTTTGAATAGCTTTAAATTAAATTGTCCCACTTAAGTAAAGAGATTTGCAAATTAAAGATTTTTCCACATCACCCAACGAAATGAATTTCGTTATATTTTTGAATTGCATGTACGAGGGCAGTCCGGAAACTTTCCTGTAACAACACCTTTTTGACAATATTATAAACTTTTATAATTGCCATTTCAAAGAACAATCTATTATGTTGTTTTCAAACCGATCTGTCAAATAGTTTATTGTGAAACAGTTATCTAATCAATTAACTTTTGTCCTTTTCAGATAATGGATAAATCGAGCTGCAATTCATTATCATTTTTTGTTAGGGGTATCAGCAGCGCGATATCCAAATGGATGTGGATTGTACTTTAGGTACTTCATCACCATCATATGAAACCATTCGTTTTTGGGTAGCTGAATTTAAACTCCGCCGCACAAGTGTAAATGATGAACAAAGAAGTGGGAGACTAAAAACTGCTACATTCATTGAAATTATAAGAAAACTACATGATGTAGAGACAAACGATCGCCGAGTAAACTTTCGTGAACTGGAAGACATATTAAAAATTTCAAAAGATATATTACGGTACGAAGTTGTTCCACATCTACCATACAGTTCAGATTTAGCCCCTATAGTGATTACTTTTTGTTTCTGAATTTAAAAAAATTGGCTTACTGGAAAGAGATTCACATCAAATGAAATGGTTATCGTACAAACTTAAGCATATTTCGAAGATCTTGAAATCGTATTTTTCAGACGTAATTAAAAAGCTTGAAAAACGTTTGATAAAGTGTATTCAGTTTGAAGGAGAGTAAGTTGAAAAATCAATTGACCTCGTACTGCATGTAAATTGATTAAATTTCAACAACAATAAATTAATAACCAATAATACTTAGTTATTGATTTTTTTTTTTTTGTAAAATATTGCGTTGAGAATAAAATTTAATTAGTTCGGAACCAAGGATTGTTTTTTTTTTCATTTTTAATAAAATTAGGTTCCATATTTTCATTTGATTTAAACCTACGCAGTATTTTTCTTCCTTATAAATACAATAGATATATATACATAAGTGCATATGTATATTCATAGGTAGAAAACAAATAATATTTTTATAACTATAATTGAAAATTTTTAATTTCTCTTAAAAAGGATTTTAAATATCCTTTTTGAATAAATTCGTAATTTTTCAATTAAAAATCAAATAAATGAAAATTATAACATTTAATCCTATCATTGGGTTCATTAATTTTTTTATTTTAAAATTTTAATCATTTGACTTTGTTTGATATATTTCAAATTAATTACTTTAACTATTTTTAGATTAAAATTAATATAATTAAAAATAAAATTAATTTACCATTCTTTTGGAAAATCGATAAAAGTAATAAAATATCAATAGATTAAAATTCAAAACAAGTTTGCACACATTTAATATTAAGAACCTCGTTCTAAAATGAGTGTCTGAAATGGAATTATAATAACTAGGTTTTTCCAACTGTAAATAAAGGGAAATAAACATCATCGTAATAAAAATTGTCTAAAATGCTGTTTTTTACTTAGCATTGAAAATCTAAACTCAAAACATTCTTGTCATATAACAACAAAACTTTTAACGTCAAAACTTCATATATGGTTATTTGATTATAAAAGATTGTAAAATTTTAATTAAGATTGTTACAAAATAAAATTGGTGAAATGTAATTTTTGTCAATAATAAAACTAATTTTAAATGATTTCAAGAAACAGAAATGCAAATGGCCATCAAGCTTATATTCTTATCCTTTATTGTTTCAAAAACACTTCTCGAAATTTATTCCTTCGACAATGCAATGTACTTATGTAAAGTGATGGTAGATTATTCACTAAATAAAATGGAATGAAATGTTTCTTTGATGTCAGTTTACAGAAACACTTCTACTATGCAGCTTTTTTTTTTAGATAGAATGATGTTTATGAAATTAATGTACAAACTGCCATTTTTTTATTCAACTAAAAAACTTCATAATAAAGCAAATATGGAACTTGATATCGCTATTAACAGCACAGAAAACAGAAGAATTTTTCAAAAACAAAATACTGCAAAAAAACATTTTTTGACAGAGTTATGAAAACTGTATTTTTCTATATTTGCAGTTTTGTGTTGTAAATAAAAACAAAAACACAACCGATTGTCATGCGCAATATACTATAATTTTGCAGTTAAAAATGTTTATGAACAAACTTAAAAATTCTGAAAAAATGTTTTAAAATCCAAATGATCTTTTATTGTTCTCTATATTATGTATATAAGTACCTACACAAAATTTAATCATGAAGCCATAGTACAATTTAAAAACAAAACCAAAGAAGGGTTAAAACAGTAAAGATAATATTCTTATTATTTGTTGTATGATACTGATAGTAATTGTAGTAGCTAGAAGTCTTATATATATATTCATATACTTGTAAACTATAAGATAGTTTACTCCAGCACTAAAAATTATTTTAAACTATACTTACTTATAATACAATTCTTAAATAAAAATGTCTTAAGCAGTTATTGAACTAATATAATATTATTTATATGTATAAAAAGATGTGACTAATATCAAAGAGATGGAGAACTATAAGAAAATCTTTGTTTTAAAACTATCAGATTTTTCAAGTGTCAGAGAAAGTATATCTAACTTTTTAAAACGTTAAAGATCTGGTGACTAAAGTATCATCATGTGTAAAAATAAAACTAGTCCAATCATGGAGAATCAATGGACTTATACTTTAAATTTTCTGTTCAATTCAATCTAACCCATATAATTTATGGTATTAGTACATAACCACTTATATAAGTCGAAATTTAAATCTTTTCAGTATGACCATATGGTAACAATATCTCATTTTTCGCTTATGTCAACTTAAGCGGTTAAATAGTATTGCCTCAGATATAACTACCCTCATGAAAATGTATGCCACATAAAATTAAATACTTACTTAAACTAATGGCATACCTGTCATATGACAGTGAAATGTAAAAAGTAAAGGTAGAAAATATAATAAACTGCATAGAAGTATTTGTAAACAGATACTTGCAATGAGTACTAAAAATATTTTAACATCGTACAATAAAAATCATTATTTATCCCTATGGAAGTAAAAGTAAGTCTCGACATTGAAACTTATCATATAGTAGAAAAAACCGCATTGTATATCCTAAAGAATTTTAACTCGTGTTTTACACTCTTTTGTCACCATACCGATTGATTAGGCTACAGAGAAATTTATAATACTGGACTTTATAACATTATTTGTTTTGAAAAAAATAACTCAATATACAAAGAAACAAAAATTAAGCTGGAAAACATCGCAAGAACTACACTGCATTCAACAAAATAGTAAAGCTTGTGTTAAATCACGCAACACCTGAAAAAGAACTGCCTTACATATCAAAAAAATACTAGACTGAAGTAAGATTAAAGATGAAAATGCATAATTTATTGCCTCACCTTTTTTCTAAGGAACTTTAAAACTCAAATTATGATAACCTTATCAGCATAATTTTCTTTTACACTAAATCCATTCACTGAATTTAAATTTAAATCAAGTCGAATAAACTTTACAGCAACAATATAATATCTTTCAATAAATTCACCACAAAAAAAAACGTAATTCAAATATTTACCATGAGTTCAGTAAAATAATACTTTAGTTAAAAAAAGAAAAACAAAAATAAAAAAAAAATAAAATAATTTTGGAAAAATATTGAAGAAAAACGCAGTAATTTGAATCTAATTTTCATGGAAATTTTTCTAGATGGTTTAATAGTAAAATGGTTGTTAGTATTAAATTTTATTATTTGTTGTTGGTTTTTAATATTATTGTTAATGCAATTTTTAATATGTATTATATATATATATATATATATATATATATATATATATATATATATATATATATATATATATTGTATATACTTATAATAATTGACCAATGTTATGGTAATGAGCACAATGTTATCTACCTTTTTATAGAAAAATAACAAAAATCAATGTAAACTTATCAGATATGTAAACGGGTTGGTTGATGTGTAAATGATGATACACCAATATAATAAATAATAATAAATTTTCGTTTACATTAACACCATCTAAATTTAAGATCAAAAAATAAGTTTTGTTTTTGTTAATTATAGAAAATTTTATATTGAATTAAATTATTTTTTTTAAATAATCATAGAAAATTTGTTGTTTATGAAACATTATAGATAATATTTCAATTTAATTATAATTCAGTCAGTCTCAGTTTCTGATTTTTGTGATGAATATTTTTGAAATTATCTCATATAAAAAGTGAAATTTATTTTATTTTCTAATTTAATTTTAGTTTTCGGAATTGAGCAATTAATTTAAGATTTTAATTTTTTCTTTGGTTATATAAAAAAAAAGGGTAAATTCATTAATTTAATTGTTTGTTATGTTTTAGGGTACTCTTATGGTAGGGTACTCTTGTTATGTTTTTAGGTCTACTATAACGAGCTAGACGTATTGTTTTATAGATAAATAATTGTTCCCATTTAAATTTGAAATTCATTTATGTACAGGACATAATATATAATAGTTTACTTGGAATCTCGAGACCTCATATTATTATGTTAATTACAGTTCTCTATTACTTATGTAATCAGTTTCAAAGTTTTGAGAAAATACAAGATCAAATAAATATATCCACCTAGTTATTCTTAAAAAAAAAAAAAAAAAAAATAAGTTGACAAAATGTTTTTACAGTATAGTTTCAATAGATTTATTAAATTAGTGATATCGTACAAATTAAAAATACTGTAAGGAATGAATAAAAAACAAACAAGTGTTCTAAAAATTCTATTGATCAAATTTACAAACAAATTTTATTTTCTTTTTGATTCTTACTGTTATTTTTGTACTAAACTTGACAATTTAATATTCCTATTATTCCGTAATATATTAAGTATTTTAATTAATTGAAGCAAAAACCCTTAATTTAAAAACTATTTGCTGGAAATAATTATTTTTTACAAAATGTCATTTTCGATACCATTGTTTTGCCGATCTACCATGATAGAGTGGTTATGTCATACAACTATAATCAGAAGATCCGGGTTGTCAAAAAAGGCTCTGCACATGGATGTTTTATATATTAAATTTTTTAGATTGAATTTAACCTTTTTGAGAGCATAATTTGATAATTATTTAATAAATAATAAAGGCTATAACTAAGAAGACCCTGATAATAGTGGTAGTTAAACTCAAAGAAACGCTGTAATTTTTTTAATTACAACTTGTTTCTTTGAACTCTAAAATGGAAGCGGACATTTGAATTTTATTTTCCTAATAATTACAATTATTTAACGTAACTTATTAATCTAAGTTCAATAACCTTAACTATAACAAATTCCATTTAATATTCCATATTATATTCAATGAAATACATAATGAACATATGTTGACTTTTGTATAACAGAATGCAATAGAAAACTTCACTCGATATAATTACTCAAGTTAAATATCACTCAACACTGTGATATTCGAAAGTATATAATTATAGTGGAGACTTAAAATAAAACGTCAAAGTGACAAAATATTATCTAAGTTGAATAAAGGTAAACAAGAAGAACAAGAAGATTTAAGTAAGTACAATTAAAGATTATTTAAATATTTAATTGAAAAAAATTATTAAAAAAAAAACATGCAAGTTATTACATTGTAAAAATATAGTTAATTAAAACTACTCTATCACCATTTATTGGTTCTACAGCTCAGATGAGCCTCAACCTCGTTAACAATTTTCTTTCATTCTGTTCTATCTTTTGCAACTGTCCTCTATTCATTGACTCCAATCTTTCGACAGTTATCCTCGATTTCGTTCAACCATTTTGATCTACCTCTTGCCCAAGTATTATACGGTACTGAATCTAATATTTTTTTTTCCTGCCCATCTTCGTTTTTGTACTTTAATAAACTTTACAATATTGTGTCCATCAATTAATGATTTTAGTTCCTAGTTTGATCTTATTTAAGATTCACCATTATCATTTGTTTTGGGACCAAATATTTTTCTCACCATTCTTCTTTCGAACATTTTAAATTTTTGTCATTACTAATTGTGAAACCGGTGATAAAAATATCAATTTTATTATCATAAAAGACCGAATATATTATTCTAAGTTTAATTGTCCTGTTTGCAATTTAATAGATTTGAAAACGCCTTTGTGTGCGTAAAAGCATTTTTGTACTGCTTGGATTATATTATTAATTATCAAATGCATATCAATTTTTATTATTTATTAAGGCACCTTCCTAGATATATAAAGCTATTTACTTCTTCAAAATTGTAGTAATTTATTGCTATATTTTGGGCGGATCCGTCTTGTTTCTGTGCGCGCCATTATGTATCGCGTCATATATTTTTTGGTCTTCAATCTTGTTAATTTTTAATCCTACAGTAGCATCTTCTTTTTCTAGAGTCACAAATATTTATTTTAATTCGTAAAAGGATGTGACTACAATTGCAATATCGTTAGTATACGCATTTATTATGAATGATCTTATAAATATGTATCCTTCTTTGTCTAAATCTTTTATTGTGTGGTGAAGCATAAGATTGAAAATTGTTGTTGACAGAGCATCCACCTTGTCTGACTCCTGGTTTTATTTCGAATTCGTCCGTTGTTTTGTTTTGCACTGCTATACCTTGCATTTGGTATGTCTTAGGGTAAGCATAATTAAATTTGTCGATTTTCGTGGAGTTCCCATATATTAACTATATGTAAGTATAATTTAAATTTTTGACTGTGTTGGTTAGTTATTTTAAATATTTCTGTTTTTCTTTCCATTTATACTTATAGAGTTTAGTTCAGTTTAGTAAACAATTACAAAAAATTTATTTAAAAAAGATTTCGCTTTTTTTTCCTAAATTTAAATTGGTATATAACTAACTATTGTTTAATTATTTTAGCATCAATATTATTTCAATTGCAAGCCTGTTTTTCATAAATGCATTTTTCTAATGTATAATTTATAATTATTCAATTTTCTTGTATTTATTTATTTCATATACTTAGTTATATATACCAAATCTATTTATTTCTTACTAAATTTTTCCGAAGCGTACTGAAAGTATTTCAGTCTAAATATCGTTGTTTTGACGGTTATAGTAAAAATCATAATATCATTTACTAATTGGATAACAACAATGTCCTTCAACACATTGTCAAGAACAGTTATTTTTTTTAATTCAAGCAATCAATTTTTGATACAATTGTAGAGTTCCTTTTAACTTTTGGTGTTAGGTGAATTCAATGTTGCTACATGTTTTCATTCTCCGCAATTTTTCAAAGGAATGGCTATTAAAATGTTGTCGTTAGGTATAGGCATTGTCAAATTTTATATAGATTTGTGTCAAAATTTACAATTTTATTTGAAATTTTTGTTTCAATTTTAAAGATAACAAGCTAAAAATGGATTAAAAAAAAAAAAAAATAGTTTAGTAAATCTAAATCTAATTAAACTAGCTGGTTACTATACAAACGAAAAATTTATATTGTTTTGTTTGTTTTTAATTTTTTTTTAGAATAGCTATTAGCTTATTGTAATTTTAGCGTTCCACTCACACGGTGTACTCGGTCAACTACGCTGAAAAGTTTTAAGTAACGCTCACATTAAGTAAATAAATATTTTCCTTTCAAAAACAGAATCAAATATTTGATTTGCTATTAACAATTTGGTTCTTTGAAACAATTCAAATATCTACATAATGTATATATAGTTATATATATTTAATAATCTATTTTTCCGTAAAAAAAATTGTTTTCATTCTAGATAGAGTTTAAGTTTTACATAAGTTTTATGTATTGAATATAAAAATTTCGCACAATTATCAAATTCTTAAAATAGTTTATCCCCAAATTAATTTTATTCACTTTAACTAAATTTAAAGTCAACAATAACTCGCTTATAAGACAAAGTCATTTTTTATATATACATACAAATAAAAAGAAACAACATTTAAACGTTAATTAAATTATAGCAGAAAAAAAAATAGAAAATAGTTTTTTTATTTTTTAGTTGTTTCTTTTTTTATACTTCTTAATTGCTGATTGTCTTCTAACAATAAAACAAAGAGTAAATTAAAAAGAAAAAAACAATTTTTTTTTCTTTTTAAACCTTCAAATTTCCTAGTAAAGTCACCATTAATATCTGACAATTACTTTGTTGATATTCTAGCATGCTTATTTATTTACTAATTACTATTTACAATAATATTACATTTAAAATTTTCCGTAAAAGTAAAAAATGATTCACAAATACATTTGAATTTTATGACAAATCCATATAAAATTAAATTGATTCAATTAAAATTCAAGTTGCACTTTAAAGTCTTAATATAGAAATAATAATAACCAAACGTAAGTCAAATACTAAACTATATAGTTATACTTATAAGTATATAAATTCACTGGAATTACAAATTCTTAAATTATTAATAAATCTTAAAATTCCTGCTCAATTTAATTATACATAATTGTCTATCATAAAAACTAAAACGTCATAAATAACTGTTTACTACTGTTTTACTACAGGTGATAATGAATTAAAATATTCATTGAAGCATTCAACATAATTATTTATGTATATAACAAACATACAAGTAAATGTCACTTATTAAGTATTTCCATACAGTATTTTTAAATTAAAAGCAGTGGTGTGCACTGTACCACTTACCATTTATATATATATATGTATATTGTTTTCAGTAAAAATGGAGCTGCCGTTTCCTTACACATTTGCAACATTATTTCACTTTATTTTACACAATTGTCATTGATTTTTGTCATAAATATAATTTTTTGTTTATGGCGAAAATTTTTCTTAAAAATTTAGCTTTTATTCAATTTATTTGAAACTAAACGAAAAATAAATCAATTTATTTATTTATATATTTTTAGATCTATTTATATTTATATTATATATAGATATTATATCTATTTATATTATATCTATTGACAGTAAAAACAGTAAAACTTATGTTTTAAAATTTCTAGAAAAAAACATTTCAATTAACTAGTTAATTATTCCAAAAATAGCCTCAGTTCAATCAAATCTATCAAAAAACGTAACAGGTTGGTGACTAAATCCACAAAAAAAATATTATTTAACTAAGACAGGATTACCAAACTGTATTAAAAGAAATATATTTCTCTTTTCCGGAAATAAATATAAAAATTGATTCCGTTATTATTTATTAATATTCTGGAAAAGGCCAATATAATTTTTTTTCAGACTGGTACCCTTCTCCTTCTTATTTCGACGATTTTTGTGTTTTTCGATCATTCTTTGTGGATTGTTTTTTTATGGCCAAAGTCATTATGGATTTTGTTGTTTGTGGATTTACTCACCAACCCCACCTAACAATAGTGAATATACATTTCAATTATGTCATATGGTCATGCCAAAAAAATAATAGTTACATACGCAGCACATCCGCCAAACAGTCTGAAATTTTTCGACATGTATTCATTGTCCTAAAATCCTAATCATAAAACACATCCTCACAGAATACACATCCAAAACTTCAATCATAATCTAATACAGCTTCACGCCACTACAAGCGCTCCTAATCTTAAACAAACACATTTCTCTAATTAAATCACTCCTCACACATCACAAAATCTGGAAAGAAATTTGGTAAAACAAAATACAAAAATACAAAACATCATATTATTTAACAATAGCATAATATTTTTTTTTTGCATTTTTAGCACTTGAGATTAAAAATTTTTAGAATTAGATTTGTTTATCATTATTTAATTCAATTTTTTAGAATGTAGTATGAAAATGTTTTATTTTATAGTAAGTACATAAACTAGTTATATACCTCTTAAGTTTTGCATTGTTACGTTAAAATGAAATGGATTTAAATTATGTAAAATTGTTAAAAAGGTCCACATCCCAAAAGTAGAAAACACCTGAAGTTGGTCTGCAGATTTATCTACAATTCCGCTGATAAAAATAAATAAATAAAATATTCTGATTTCGCTAATTAATAAAAAATGTAACAATATAACTTGGTTGGAAAATTGCATATTGTCAGCTTGGTTTACCACAAAGTTTTATAGTTATGTATATATATATAAAAAAAGCGCGGTTAGTTATACCTTATAACTTAAAGATTTCAATTTAATATCTCCTCCATTCATCATTATTACCCTAATAATCTCTTGTTCTCAAATTTAGATCAGAATATCAATATTTAGAATTTATTCCACCACAAAGAAAATTTTTTTAAGCAAAAATCTTTGAATTCAGTTACACCCCTGGCTAAATGAATATATATATATATGTAGATAAAGAATTTGTATAACGATGACTTCATTATTTTTTGCTATTTTTATATAAATTTTAATTGAGATTTTCCAAGCTTAGCTTAGATTAGATATGCTTAATTCAAATGACGATTATAATTGATTTTATTCGGGCGGAAATTTTTTTATATGTTAAATATATAGAAAGTATCTAATAGATACTCAAATACTATTTTTTACTATATATATAAATAAAGCATTGTAAATATTGTGTTGTAACTTTTAAGAAAAACAATAAAAAAATAAATGTTCCAATAAGTAATTGAACGAACGAGTATGAATGAGCACGAGACAGTGCATTTTTATTTATATATATGTATGTATATACATAAAAGTAGATATTTATGTTTAAACTGTCAATGACTTTAAGAGTTTCGAGACATTGAATTGAACTGAAAAAAAAATAAAAACAAATTTAAAAACTTATCTAAATTTTTTGCATTATTTAAAACGGCATTCATTACGATTGCCGGTTGATTTTGGGATGTTAAAATGGAAGTGAATTAAACAAAAATTAATTTAAAATGCAATGGAGTATTATATATATATATATATATATATATATATATATAAATAGATCTAAAAATATATAAATAAATAAATTGATTTATTTTTCGTTTAGTTTCAAATAAATTGAATAAAAGCTTAATTTGTGTTAGGATTAATTAAGGTAACATTGTTAAATTATGTTAAAAAATATAAATTAGGAAAACAATACACACATCAGTACACTATATTTATTACAATTATACATTTTTATTTTCAATTATAAGTAGTTATATACCTTATTATTTTTAATTAATTCGCAAATGTTACGAAACTTGACTCATAGCGCATTGACAAATAACAGAATTTATGCAATTGAAAAAATATTAGTCATGTAATTTGATGCGTTTACTGCATGTCTGCCAAAAATGTAAACATAAATTATTTGTATAGTACATAACGTAAATGTAAGTATCACGGTCCATGCACCTAATTCCGTCCAATAATTTTTATAATGCAAAAATTTCACATTTGTTTTCATATTAATAAATTAGTTATTGACTACTAAACTAAGAAAACGTATTATAGAAAATTTTAGTTCAAATATCAAGATTTTTTTTTTATTTTGTTAAGACAGACCTTAGTAATTAACCAGGCAGGTCCCCACTTACTTACTTTCTTCAATTTGTAAATACAAAATATTAGAAATTGTTAATTTGTTTTGGGTGGGAATTAGGTACACGTAATTTTATGGTGTACGTACTTACGATCAACCGGGCGGAATTAGCAAAATGAAAAATTATTCAAATATAGTTGATTATATAAAGATGCAATTAGATAGTTGAACATATTGGACCTAAATACGCCCTATACATTTAAGTTCGCATAGATATTTTTTCTTACAGCAAAATTTTGACTATTGAGATAAATTTTTATGAAAAGTAGGTCGGTAATATACCGGGTGTTCCAGAGCATACGTATCAGCTTTTTAAGAGGGGAAGGAGCCGTTATTTTAAAATTTAAAAAAAAGTTTGTTAGCCAAATCGAGGGTGCTCTATTCATTGGTGGTATTTTCAACTTCCGAAAAGGACAACAAATAGGTTTTTTAAAACCAAAAATCGCCGAAATTGGCCGAAATCGAGATTTTCAAATGGTTAATTTATCGATTTAGTTAACAAACTTTTTTTTTAATTTTGAAATAACGGCGCCTTCCCTTCTTAAAAAGCTGATACGCATGCTCTGGAACAACCTGTACATATACAATGTGTCCTAATTGCGAACTAAATATTTGTAAGCTATTTGCAGTAAATTAATTTTATTTCTGGTGTTATAAGTTTTCTCGTCTGATTTTTAAAAAAAATCTATATTTTTTAATGGGCAAGTTGAATTAAAATAGCTAAAGAAACTGATCAATCCCGAGATGAATTCATTAATTTATACATCACAGCATTTCATGAAAAACTTGAAGAAAACCGTATTTTAATTAGAAACTTCAAGGAAAGACGTTAAAAGAAATTTGTCAAAACCATTCAAAACGGGGTTATTTTGGCCTGGGAAAAATGAAATAACGATTTAACATTGAATTTTAATTACAAAAAATGTTTTTTGGAATATAAATAAGAAGTTACTATAGTTTATTTAAAACACTACTTATATAACTATATATAGTTAGTTAATTATTAATTTTACTCTTGTAAATTATTTTGTAAGGGATTTCTTTAATAAAAATCAAATAATATTCAAAAAACGGAATTGGATACGATTCTGTGGGCGGAATTAGTTCAGATTAAAATTTTCGAGCGGAAATATTATGTACAATTCAATTATTTTTGTTAGTTTTAATAAATTATTATTTATTTAGGAAAAACTGAATTACTTATAATTGGATTAAAATAATTTAATTATAATTAAAAATATTCTAATTATGGTAATTAATAAAAAAAATCTAAAAAAACTTCTATTCGTCTTATTTTTCAAACCAAAACGTAAACGCTCCTTCCGGGGAGCTTAAATAGGTACATATTTACGTTAGTTGGTGCGTTGATGGTATCGAATTCATGTTGAATATACGAGTTAGTTATTCAAAAAGTTAATCCATTATTTGAAATATGAACATTTACCTTTATGGGTCCAATGGAATGGATGTTAAGTAATTGTTGTAACTAAGTATTAAGAACGTATTCAGAAACAAAAAAAGCAGAATTAAAATAGTTAGTTAGTTAATATGAATTAATACTACTTATTTAGGTTTTTCTTTTTCAGTAATGATTCACTTTGAATTTTAAAGTGATGTTTAAATTAAAAATCTCAATAGTTTTTTTTTTTGTTTTATCACTCAATTCTTAATCAAAACTTAATTCATGAATATTTTTGTTTCTTTAAAAAATTACATTTTAAACTTAAATATATATAATTATTTTCCATAATTCACTCCTCCTCATTAATATCATCAAAAAAGATATTAAGTTAATTTCATCATTTTGAATAATTTCTCATTCTTAATTTGGAAAAAAAATCTACAAAGACAAAAAATTTTGAAAACATTTTCAAAATTTCTAGAACGGAAAGAATCTTAATCCAATTTAAACTTTCATAAAAATTTATTTTAAATAATCGTAGGAGGTGAAAGTCAATAACAGCCAAATCAAAATTTATATATATGTACATACATAAGTAGTAGTTCTTATTTTATAACATATTATAACAAAGTAGAATTTTAATACCGAATTATTTTCGTTTAAAATGAAAGATGAAATAAAATACGTCTCTAGAGAGAGAAAAAGAAAACTTAAAACTTAGGTTCTTCTTACAATTATTTTTTTTACTTAATCTGAAAAAATTCCTTCTTCAGAAATGGTGGTTAATATTTTCCTTTTTGATCATTTTTGTTTTTCCTTTCTCTCTTTTTCATTTTAAATACGTTTTTAACTTTTTACCAAACAAGTTCTCTTGCTAGCTTTAAAAGAGTATTAAATGTCAATTACCTTTCAAAGAAGTTATATTCTATAATGTTATATATAATGACAAACAACGATGATGTGACAACGGCTGACGACAATGATGATGAAGACGAGATCTTGGTTAAGATACGGTATTACCACATTTGTGGTTTTTCAGAATAACGTTTTTATTATTTTAGCTTAGTAGTTAAGTATATTAAGAAAATTCGAGGGAACCCAAATGTTTTAAAGAAAAGTCGCTATAGCTAATAGTTTCACAAATTTATATACATATATATATTTAAATCTTTAAATAGTAAATTTAAATTTTTCATCATATTTCAAATTTAATGTACATGATGTTTCTTGACAATGGTATTAACTATATTTCATTTTCAAGGTAGAAACTAATCAAAAAATATAATTACAACGTGTAAGATCAATAGTTTAAGTTGAAAATAACAATATCTTCATTACCTATGACATAATATGAATTTTCTGTTCCTACCTACCCACCTGAGAATCTTTGCTGTTCTTAACTACTCACTTGTATCGAATTCAAATCAAATTAAATTTTTTAAAGCACTTACCTTGCATTAATTCTTAGAAACAAAACAAATTCATATAATTCTAGAATTTGTACCTAATACATATTTCAATTTATGTCTTTATCTGTTCTGATTAAGCTTGTTGTGCCACCAAAAAGTAAAACTAGATTAGATAATCTACACAG
The DNA here is from genome assembly GCA_963942445.1 of Argyra leucocephala. Classification (NCBI taxonomy): domain Eukaryota; kingdom Metazoa; phylum Arthropoda; class Insecta; order Diptera; family Dolichopodidae; genus Argyra; species Argyra leucocephala. The sequence continues at coordinate 41,681,209 of OZ012678.1, forward strand.
ATTTAAAAATAGAATACAAAATGGTATAGAATACAAAACAGTTAAGTAAGAAAAACTATTTTAAAAATTAATAGCTTCTAAATGTTAAATTACTTACTTAAAAAGAAATAATAATAACACATAACAATTTTCTGGGGACGTAACACTTGACAAAACTCAGATGACAAACATCTATTTCGCAATCCACTTATCAAAAAATTCACAATGCAAAAAATCAATTACCAAATTTCTCACTTAACAAATTTGCGATTCGAATTTTAGAATTGGTTACAAAATCAAAGTTATAAACCTTTTACAGAATATTTATGTATATATATAACTACTATGTAAGTAGTTAGTTAAATAGTTAAGTATAAATTTTATTTATGTTATGTTAAAACTTCCATGGATGTTTTGTAAAGTAAAAATTTAACATCTTCCGTTTTTGACAGATGCGTTTTTGCGAAAAGAGTTTTTTGCCAAGTGATTTTTGACAATATGATGTTTACAATATGATATTTACAAAATCAAATCGGATTAGGATAATCCAGAATAATAACATGTAAATATAACAAAAACAACCACAAACAAAAAAAAATTTTTTTTTGGAGTATTTATTATTTGATCATAGCAGCACCTATATAGCATTACTAATGTAAAATATCACAGTTATCTCACATTATAACAGTTTTTAATGTCTTATTTTGAAATTTAAATTTTAAATTAAAAAATTCTGTTCTGTAAATTCAAATCCGATTTGTGGGAAAAAAAAACCCCAACTAATATTGACTGAATCTAGTTCAATATGGAAGAATGGCCAAATAATATAACCAGAATGACCCTAGAATCGAACCCCCAAGGTAGCAAATAGCGAGGAAAGCCCAACACCTGGCGTCGAACTACAACTTCTGAGTTAACGAGATATTGACGAACATGGGAGGATATAAAAATCACTGCGTATAACAGAGAACAATAGAGGAGGCAAAATAATGCCATATGCTTCTACGAAGAGTAACAGGGGAAAAAAATATTGGAATCTATTCTAAAAAAATATAATTGCTTTTTGTAGACTTAAATTCTTCTATATATGGCAACGCTATTTAAGTACATCACTCATATCTCTATATAGCTGCTAAGTAAAAAATAAAAGAATGAAGGTAAAGATATTCTCGTAATTTTAAAAATGAAATAACAAATTCTCTTTGTCTTGAGTATTTCTTGAAAATTGTTTAATAGCAGCATTCATAAGAATCATAACTCAGCTCAGAGCACTCATCTCATATATGTGTATACCTTTATAAATATTATATACCTTTCAGTTCAGCAGATACAAACACTTATCCTCATATAAAAATATAATAAGATGCGAATACATCATATATTTATCAAAATTATATGGTTAATAATTTTTTAAAGCATACCCGTATTCTTTAATTACTAAAATATTTATTAATGTAGATAGGATACTTCCAGAAATGTAAATCAATATAAAATATTAAAATTATAAAAGTACTTAAATCCTTAAGTATATATATATATTTAGGAAAATTTTAGAAGAAAATTAAATTAAAAAAAACAAATAATAATTTAATTTAATGTTTACTTAGTAACTAAAACTAGTTAATAAATATTTTAAATTAGTTAGTCTAATTTTCATTGAGTTCAATTAGTTACACTTAGTAAAATTTAACGCCCTAATTCGATTTTAAAATGAAAAATAACAACAGAAAATTAAAACGTTTTTATTTTATGTGTTTTTTAAATAAAAATAAAAAAAGTAATTAGCGAGTCTCATACTAAAAAAACAAAAAAAAAAAACAAACAAGGTTAAACAAAGAACTTAATTTCAATTAGATGACAAAAATTTAATATTGTCTAGCTTCCTTGAAAAATGATCTAAACAGTTTTTAGTGCAAGAAAAAAATAATTTGAGAACAAATCGTCGAAAAACAAGGTGATGGAAATTGTTAATAATGGCACTGAATTTCGTACCTACTCGAAATTGAAAATTGAGCTAATATGAGGATAATATAATAAATTTGCTAATCTTTGATGTTATTTATACCTTTGTTAATTAAGTAGTTATTAAATTTGTAATCTGAAACAGTACTGCAAAACTGCAATACTTAGTTATTAATTATAGAATGATTACCATCTTGGAACCGTTCTGATCACTAACTCGTGATCTAGGTGTTGTTTTGGATCACAGACTCAATTTCAAAGCACATTTCAATTCCATTATTAATAAAGCTAATTATCTGCTAGGCTTTATAATGTGCTGGGCCAAAGAGTTTACAGATCCCTACATTACAAAGCATTTATATAGGTGTCACATATGTTAGACCGACACTTGGAATATGTTTCGCAAGTTTGGTCTTCATATAGTAATGTTGACATTTCACGTATTGAAGCAGTTCAGCGTAAGCATTTACGCTTTGCACTAGGTGCTTTTTTTTGGTCTGACCCTTTTCTCAACTTCCTCCTTACGAAGATAGGTTGCTTTTGATTGACCTGCAATCTCTCCAACAACATCGATTGGTGGCTGATGTTACATTTATCAACCAAATTATTGAGAATCCGTGTAATTTACGTTCCGTTGACCTGATTAATATTGCTAATCATAGTACTGACTACGGTAAATATGAGCCTGTGTCTAGAATGTTACGTGAATCTAACTCGAGAGCAGCTCATAAAAATGCGGTTAAATTCATTTAACTATTTAAGTATAAATTGTTTATTTCCCCCTCAATATAAATTTTTGACATAAACACAATGAATGATATGTGACCTCAATGACCTCAATGTACATATATTATATATTTTCCAATAAATAGTTTTGTCATGGAATAAAAAAAAACAGTAGTTATGTAGTTAATTGACGAGTGAATTAAGCCCAAATTTTTACTTTAAAAAGATTCAAGAAGAATGTAGTAAATAGCTCCGTTCAAAATATTCCTACTGGCCGCAGCAATATTTTCTTTCACCCAATTCTCGATATTCGATAGACGGTAATTCAAACTATTAATTTGAATTGTTTTCGGTAATATACGAATATGTTTCTCTTAAATTAACACTATTTTGGACGTCTTAACTGCAGTTCAAGAAGTTATTCCTGAAAATAAGCGAATAATATTCATATAAGTAAATTCTACTGATTCATTAATTTTGTTTTTTTTTTTAAACCAGTTAAATTTTCTTCCATTTAAATTGAAGTTTATTTTTTTTATGAAGAGTTCTAAACTTCTAAGCACCGAGAATGTTATTTTAAAACATAAATTCGCAATGAATTTTCACGAGTACTTATAATCAGTTAAAGTTAAAACGTTAATAAATTATGTTGACTATGTACTGAAATAAGTGCCAAGTTAGATATTTCCAAGTTAGATACATATTTTAATAATTATATACTTATAATACCTAGTTCTTCATTCCAAAATTAAGTTTCGAGAATATAAACAGTAGAAAAATATAAATAATGTATATTAATTTTAAAAGTAAATACCTATATATAGACCTACTATCCTTTATATTCTTTAAAAAAAAAATAGTTTACCTTTATTTATTTTTTCATTTTTCTCAACAAAATTTATTCAATGTTTGTAACAATGAAAAATCTGAAATTATTAAAAGATACAAAGTTAAATAATGCCACGGTAGAAATTAATATATTTATAGACCCTTTGTATTTTATTTGAATAAACTGTAAAAAATTAAAATGATTTTAAATACAACTTAGTTAATAATTAATATATCATACTTATTTATGTGTAATATTTAAAAAAAAAAATTATTACCAGTTCGAATCTTGAAAATATTAGATAAAATATGTACATAGATGATGGATGATTGACGGGGATTTATTGATTTAATTATTTATTTGTTTGTAATTGAATTTTAATTTTAAATTTATGAATCCGTCGCGATTGTAAACTCTAAATTAAATTGTATTAATAATATGAATTTACTAACTTTAATTACCCAAAAACAACATTATAAAAACAAAAGAAAATAAATTAACAAGCTATTACAACTGTAAAATAAGTAGTCAAACCACTTCTATATCCTTGAAATAATTTGTCCTTTACAGAATCTAATTACGAATTTTAATATTCTACACTTTTATTTTTATTTAAACAATTTTATTGTATTCATTCCTAAATTTATCGATTTATTTTTTTATTTAAAATCATTTTTTCTTGAATTAAAATTTAATTTTTTTTGTTTTGATTTTTCTTACAAATATCTATTGATTTTCCACACTAATTTTTAACTTTATTTAACACAATTTTTTTCCCATTTAATAATTTCTTTATTAATTTTTTATATAATATTGATATTTTTGTGTACATATATTTACTTTTTTTAAATCACTAAACTTTAGTTTTATTCTAGTTAAAGTTACCATAACTTAAAATAAATTCTTTCGCAGGTAAAAAATAATAACATATTTCTCACCTGCGCAATAACACAATAACTACCTGACAACTATTAACTTCAATTTAACTCAACGACTGAATAATAGTGAATTTTTTAACTTTTCTTAACAAAAAATTTGTTATAAATATGATAAAAAATAAATAACAAAAGAAAAAATATTCAAATACATATAAAATAATTGAAATTGAATATGTATGCAGTATCCACACAAAATTAAATATTCACGGTAACACGGTAAGAAATAGAAAATAAAACAAATAAAAATAATTCAATCCAAACAAAACGATGAAAACGACAGAATTCAAAAATTGAAAACTTATCGTTTAACAAATAAATGTTACCGCTGGCGAAAAATTAATAGTTCATTGCGAAACTTCTAAAATAACTTGAATAATCTAAAATAACTTGAATGTTTTTATTTTTATATTTATTGTATATTTTTTACAAACCAAAACAATAACACAATTATGTAACACATGGCACTTTGCAATTTTGTTTGAAAAACCAACGGTGTCAAAAGACTTTTACCAAAAAAAAAAAACAAATTGATATAATTTAATAGGGTTCTAAAAAAAATATGTATGTATCAAAAAAAAAATTATTTGTGACTTTAAACGATTGATCATCGATTCATCGATCGTTGAAACTTTATGGTTTCGTAGACTTTTTTTATTTAAATTAAAGTTATTGGCTTGACATTTAAAGGAACAACAAAAATTTTACAGCAAATTTTATAAATTTTTACAAATGGTATTTTAACTGACAAATTTGGATAAATTTGCGCAAATTTATCTATATTCCTGTATGATTACTTTTCTATTTGCTTGCTCTTTCGAAATTTTTAAGAAGTCTAAGATCATTTTAAATTTAAAGCGTACGTCACTCTCTTAAAAAAAATTGTGGCAAATAAAATTTCTATTTGTAAAAATTTGCTGTCAAATTTTTATTGTTATCTTATATGTCAAGGCAAAATTTTTTATTTAAATAAAAAGTAGTCTATCTAACCTTGCATTTATGTAGCGTTTAATGGTTAACTATAATCATCGTTTAATTGCATGTCCTTTAAAAACTTTTGAGAAATTTAAAAGAATTTAAGCCCTCTCTTAAATAAATTTTTGCAAATGAAATTTGTGTTTACTTTTATTTGCAAAGATTTGCAAATAAGAAAATATACGCAAAATTTGCATAAATTTTTTTATGTCAAAAATTAACTGATTTTTTAAAGTTAGATAGACTACTTTTTATTTAAATAAAAAATTTTGCCTTGACATATAAGATAACAATAAAAATTTGACAGCAAATTTTTACAAATAGAAATTTTATTTGCCACATATTTATTTAAGAGAGTGACGTACGCTTTAAATTTAAAATGGTCTTAGACTTCTTAAAAATTTGGAAAGAGCATGCAAATAGAAAAGTAATCATACAGGAATATAGATAAATTTGCGCAAATTTATCCAAATTTGTCAGTTAAAATACCATTTGTAAAAATTTATAAAATTTGCTGTAAAATTTTTGTTGTTCCTTTAAATGTCAAGCCAATAACTTTAATTTAAATAAAAAATAGTCTACGAAACCATAAAATTTATTTTTATTTTATACTAACAAAAAAATAATTTCAAACAAAGCCGAGAAAAATAATTTAATATAATTTTTTACAACAAAATCATTACAAATTGGAAATTATAATTCTTACAAAATATTTCCGAAAATTACTAATCAATTCTAATTTTTAAAAAATCTCACAATCTAAAATAAGTTAATTTTGTGTATCTTTACTTTTTTTTATAAGTGAGTTTATTTTCGCAGTCAAGTTGTGTGTGAGTGAATGGTTAAAAATTTTACAACTTCGTATTAATTTTGCAAAACCAGTGGCCTGCAGTTTCTCCAGTTACAGTTTCAATGAAACTTGAAGAATTGAAGATTAATTTGGGACATTTTAAAACTTGTTTTATTCATTCATAACTCGTATTGTGACAGAAGTATTTTGACGAAAAAATTAAAATAAAAAATGACAAAGTTTCTTTGTTTTTTCAAAATAGTAATTTAAAAACTTTAAAAAGGAAGAAGAACAAGAGACGCTACTAATTAAATAAAAAAATAGTTTTTGCTTATGTTTTAGTTTCACAAAATCCCCATACATGAGAAAGGAAATATTAAACTGAAACTACAAGTTTCAAGTTTCCGAAAAATTTTGAAAACTTTAACTGTAATTTCCTATAACACCATTATGGCAACATATTATGGAAAATAAAGGAACAAGCTCCGTTTTAATATAATTTTTTTATTGTATTTGCCTTGAATTTTATGCAGTATTTTAAATTTAAAAATTTTTTTACCTAAAATATTTAACACTAGATGCCACTACAGTTTCTAGTATTCATTTTGTAGAAATGTCATCTGGTGAAATCTGCGAATACAAGCAAAATAATCTACACTTAAAATTTTACAAAGGCGAAGCAGCTGAGCAGATAAATAATAAAAAAAGAATTGTGGAGTGAGCTGTAGAAGAGATTTTCCTCAGTTTGAGAAAGAATTCTTTTTAAAAAGGAATAAAAAAATCATTTTTAATTATTTAAAATCAATAAATTTTATTTTTCAAACCACCATTAATAGTTAAATTTTAAATACAAAAACAATAAAAAAATGAAGTTAATGTAACAAAGATAGTTAATATTAGAAGACTACATAGGAAGTTTAAGTGAAAAAAAAAAACAAAAAACTAAAATATAACTTTGTGAAAAATTCGAAGGCCAATTTGCATTGTGTCAAAAAACAACAATGAATATGAATCAATTCCAAAACTGTCAAAATACAACAATTTGAAGAGCAATTACAGCAAATAAAGGAAAAAAAATTAAATTCACAAACAGAAAAGCTAAATATTTATGCTTTTAGTGATAATGGATAACATAAAATATTTTTGAAATATTAAAAAAAAACTCATTTTAGCTCAAAAATTTTTAATTTTAAATTTACTAACCAAGGTGTTTTAAATTATTATTTCTTTATTTTTATTATTTTGTTTGTTTGTTTTTTTTTTTTTAATTTTGATTAAAATTTTTTGATCTTTGTTCCAAGAAAGTGAAAAAAGGCCCTTGATTTTGTTTTTTGGAAATATTGAATATTATTTTAAAATTCTGAATAAAGGGAAGGAAGTGCAAAGTTTGTGAACTCTTCTGATTCAGCTGATTTATATGTAGGTGGAGTGGTGACAAATAAGTCAAAAGAAAAAAATACATTATTTATAAAACAAAAAAAAGGTAATAAAAAAAATATTGAAGTTATCTAAAATTAAATAAAAAAAAATTAAATTAATATTGTAAAAATAAACTGACAGTGCAATAATTTCAACACAGACAGCTGATAATTTTTATTTTGTTATTTCATTATGTACATAACTATATTTAATTATTTTTTTTTCTTGTTTTAAAAAAAATATTCGAAATAATATTTTTTTGATAAAATGTATGTACATATATATAAAAAAAACTTATGCGCAATTAATTAAAACAAAATTTTTATATTTTAAATTAAAAATTTTAAAATTGAAAAAATATAAGTCAAGTTTCTACTAGTTTAATTTTTCTGATACAAATATAAAAATGAAGCCAATAAAATGAATATTTTTTATAAGTTATGATATCATAAACATGTACATTATATACACATAGTATGTAATTCTAATTATAAATTCTCATCATTGTAAATTTTTTTATTATTTATTTATTTTTATTTTTGGAAATTGTATTTATTAATTATTATTTTGATTTTATTTTTATCTAAATAAAATAATCTATACATATTACTTTACTACATGTACTTACCAAACAACATTCATTTGTAAACAAAAACTAAATAATTGTTGTACTTGACTACTTTTTATTTTGTTTTTGTATTTTTTTTGTAAACGAAACAAAGAAATCACGAAAAAAAACTCAAACAAAAAATAATATAAGTATATATATAAAAAAAACGTAGTTAAAAAATAAAATCAAAAATACTTAATGTTGCTTTACATCATATTGCGCAGATTAAACATTTACATACCTACTTATGGCCCATTATAATCTTGATATAGGGTAAATGCATCAATTCTGTTTCTGCTTCTGTTCTGTATCACAATTAAATAAAAAAAAACATAGTTACCTTGATTTTTCAATTGTATTTAATATTTAAATTTAAAATATTGGTAGTTACATACATATTTGGTTTTATAAATCTTTTTTAGTTTTTATTTAATATTCTTTTGAAATAATCATTTACTATATTTGAAAAGAAAGAAAAATTGAAAATAATTTAATATAAGTAAAAAAAATAGAGATGAAAACTTACCTATTCTAATTTATTAGTAAATATTTAATTACATATATGTATATAGAAATAAATGATATTAAGAAAGAATAATTCCCACAATGCAATATTTTTGTTAATTTGTTTGTATTTTGTTATTCCTTTTAAAAACAAATTTGCAATTAGTTTCAAAAAATCATTCTTACTCCGTGAAAAAGTATTTCAGAATAAGAATTTCAATGACTAAATTCGTTTATAGTTAGTACATATTTGTACATATTTACATACCCTTTAATTTTAAACAAAACATCAAATACCTATTATCTTTTATATCAGACATAATATTGAAAATAGATTTAAAATTGATTCAACTTTCAAAGTTTCTTTAAAACTATCAACCATTTGAAATACTCCTCATTTTTTATTATTATGTATCTATAAATTAAATTATTACTAATCCCATGAATTTATCAGTTTGACTGATTTACAAAGATAGTAACGCTTTTAATTTGCATGATATTTTCTACCGATTTTTGTGTTACACTACGTTTATCTAAATAGTCTAAACTCCCTATTACTTCTAAGATTAAATAAATTACTTTACTCATTCAAATTGTAAATTCAAAATGTTTCCATAGAATAAATAATTTTTAAAGCTAATTCATGTAGCTATGGACTTTTGAACGAAGTGTGTAAATTTCTTTCAAAATATACTTTATGTATTTTAAATGATGTAATAAATTAATTAAATTATACATACCTACATAATATGTAAATTCAATTTTTTTTAAATTAAACAATTAAAATATGTAATTATTAAAACTAATTTTAACTAGATAATACTTTGAATTTTCTGAATGAGAATAAAAAATTTACATGCATATTTGGTTTAAAAAAAATATTTATGTACATATACGAAAATCTTGATTGTATAATGAAATAAATAACGTGTGATTATTAGTGATACCGTTATACTAATTAGAGTTTAATTTTTCTTTATATTAATTTGAGTTAAAAATTTTGGGATTCATATTGTTTAAACGTCCAATAAATTTATAACTTACCTTATCAAATACATATATTTGACGTAGTTCTTACACATACATGTTTATTCATATAGGCATAATTTGTAACAAAAAATATGTATTATATATCTAGCTATGATGTATGCATATAAAGCATTTATGTTTATGCTCTTCTATAAACATACACTATGTGCAATATTTATCATAAAAAATATGCTGTGATAATATACATAAATATATATTTATATATATGGATATATTTATATATATATAAACAAATAGATTTATGTTGAGTTCATTACTGTACGAAATAGAGATTTAAATATGTTAAGAGCACTGGGGACCAAAAAAGCAGCATGTTAACTAACTACTGTAAACGAAATTAGGTCAAAAAATTGCTTAAGTCGTTTTTTTTTTACTTTTGTTTTTGGTTTTTATTTTTTAGCATATAAACAGGTAGGCTTTAATTTTTTATTTGTTTTGGTCTCTTTTTGTTCATTTTTAGTTTTTGTTTAGAAATTTTGAATATTTTACCTATTTTGATAAAAGATTAATATTTCTTATCAACAAACTATAATTTTAGTAGCTTATGTTGATTTTTTTTATTTTTGTTATTGTATGTAATGAAAGCAAAATTGACATTTTCAAACAGAAGGGCATTTTATTTCTTTAATAGAAACCTATAATATAAATATGTAACCAAGTAATTAATTTAAATTTTTTTAAAAGAAATAAAGAAATAGGTATGTAATAATTTAATTGTTATTTTAAATATTTGACGAATAATAAAAATTTATAATCTGCAATATGAAGCTAATAATTAAATTTTGGTGGGCTTGATAAACCTCAATAAGGTGATAAGCCCTTTAAAAATAAATTATAAAAAAAAAAAATTTAATTTTTAACTTATTTACGATTAATTGTAAATAATAATATTTTCATTTAGAATTTGGTCATCAGTTATGTTTATTATAATAATATTATATTTTTGTGTGTATATTTCAAAAATATATTTAAAAAATGTTTTTTTTTATATTTTAGATTTTTAGTCAAATCAAAACAATAATAAAAAAAAAATGTCTTCACCGAGTGCTGGTAAAAGACGTATGGACAACGATGTGATTAAATTAATTGAATCAAAACATGAAGTAACAATATTGGGTGGTCTTAATGAATTTCATGTAAAATTTTTTGGTCCACATGGTACACCATATGAAGGTGGTGTATGGAAAGTTCGAGTTTATTTACCCGATAATTATCCATTTAAATCACCAAGTATAGGATTTGTTAATAAAATTTACCATCCAAATATAGATGAATCATCTGGTACTGTTTGTTTAGATGTTATTAATCAATCATGGACACCATTATATGATTTATCAAATATATTTGAATCATTTCTTCCACAATTATTAACATATCCAAATCCAGTAGATCCATTAAATCGTGATGCAGCCGCCCTATATTTACATGAACCAGAAGAATATAAAAAAAAAGTTTCAGATTATGTACAACGTTTTGCAACTGAAGAAGCATTACGTGCTGCTCAACAAGAACGTGATAGTTCTGATAGTGAATCAAGTATGTCCGATTTTAGTGAAGATGAAGCTAGAGATATGGAATTATAATATCGGTTTATTATTTAAGTTTAAAATATTAATAATATACATCTATATATACATATATATATATATATATAAATACAAATATAAAATATAACATAAAACAAAATTATAAAAACGATATTTTATTATTTTTTTTAATTACAAAACAAAACAAAAAAAAAATATTAAAATTAACAAAAATAAAAAGAAAATAATAAATAAACTATTTAAATAAAAATATGAAAAGCATAAATAAGAGAAAAAAATCAATAATATGTATAATGAAATTAAACAAAATAAAATGTAAAATATAAATGAATAATAATTATTAAATGAAGATGAAAGAACCATATTTTATTAAAGAATGTTTGGAATAATATTACGTATAAAAAATACTTATGATATACGAATAAAACAAAGCTAAATTTTTTTTGCAACAACAATAAACACAACAAATATTAAAAATAAAATAAAAAATAGACAAAATGAACAAATTAAAAACCTAATTTTACAATTTTTTATTTTTGTTTTATTCAGTTTTTAATAAATATTTTTAAATAAAAAATTAAATTTTTATTTTTGTTTTTCAAATATGTACTAATAATATATTACTTTAATAATTTTAATGTTTTTTTTTTTCTTTTTTAGTTTTAATCAAAATATAACGCTTTAAAGACATTTTATTCAAAAATAATAGATAATTTTTTCTTAAATTAAAATTGAATTTTACATTTTCTTAAGTGTTTCTTTAATTTCAGTAATAATTTTATTTTCCGAAAACTAAATGAATGAGAAAAAATAAAAATATTCGAAATATTTATTAAAGCACAAACCTGTTTTCCTAATCATGGATTTCATTTTAATATAATAATTTAATATGCTAAGTTAATTGAAATATGGAATCTTTTGTTTATTATTAATTTGATAAAAATCTGTTGTTTTTGAATAAATTGCCATAATATATGTTACATGAAAAAATTAATAAATAATAATGTATTACTATATAAATACTATTTTATTATTCTTATTTAAGATTTTAATTAAGTGTTTGAAAAAAAATATTATTGATGAAAAATATTTGTTAAATTTTTATTAATTAATTATTTAAAAAGAAAAAAAAATTAAATTTAAGAACTTAAATACAAATATATTTGAAGTTGCTTGTATCAAGTGTATATTTAAATTTAATGTCAACGATATTAATATGTTTTACATAATTAACAATAAAAACACTATCAGTTTCAAATTAATTTGGTCAAATTTTTAAATTTCAAGAAATTTAATTTACATTTTTAAGTTTTTTTTTCTGATTATCTAATTTTTTTAATTATTTATATGAAATCAACTGTAATTTACTATACGATTAATTGAATATACATTAAAAGTAATAACAATTATCATAAAATAACCTTATATTGAAACTATTCTTACTTTTATAAATGAAACTGAAATGTTTTGTCAAAATTATTTAATTGTAGTTGATTAAGAATCTGATAATTGATGATATAAGGTAAATTCAAAAATGCATCAACATCACGCATCATAAATTTTCATGATGCAAAAAAATAATTTCTCAAAATGCTATTCATTTAAATTTAATGAATCATTTTTGAATTTACTTATAATTGATCTTATTATTCTTAATCACTTGTAATAAATGAAAAATTAAAAATTTAACGCATGCAATGCAATTCAGAATTTCATTTGACTTAAGACAATGAATTTGTACTCTTTATAAAAATTTTAAATTACAACAAAAAAAAAATGAATTACATTCATACGTTATTTCTTTTATATTTATTAAACATACTTTAAGTCTATACTCAGTAATAATTATACATACTTCAGATTTTAATTAAAAATATATAATTTAAATAACTATAATAAAATTATAGATTTATTTCTAATAATAAGTAAAATAAAAGAAATATTTTTATTTTCAATAGAGTTCACAATTTTAAATTTTAATACCTATTACTTGCAACTTTAAATATTTTTAAGCTCTAAAAGTGAATAATAGTTTCGTTATTAGACGAACAAAAAAATAATTAAAAACTAAAAAAATATATTATGTAAAGTTAAAATTTTATTATTTTTAATTGTTTTATTATAAAAATAATAATAATAATTCACATGTTGATGTTTTATGCAATTTTTCTCTAAACTTTATTTTTATTTTGAGTAATTTAAAATCTACTCATTAAAGAATACAAATCTTTATTTTTATCTCATTAGAACAATTTTTATTTATTATGTACTTTTAAAATTACATACATAATTATATATATTTAAAATTAAAATAACTTAAAATGGTATCCTTACATACTTGAATTGTATGTCATTTTCATCTGTATAATTATGCAATATGTATATAAAAAATCATCAATGATATTCGGAGAATTTAATATTAGTTTTTTTTCGCTAAAATCTCGAGGAGCGCTGGCTCAAAATCCGTGAGAACCGAAAAAATTTTCAAATGATGAAACATCCACATAGGTTCAAATATAATATAATAATTAAAAATTAATAAAAATAATATAATTATAATATACAAAAATATATACGAAATAATTCATAAAGTTCAAAATTCAAAAATTCCCCATTTCGAAAGGGAAAAGGACATATAAAGATTTATAAAAGTACCTATCTGTAGGATCAACTGTTAAAATGAATAAATAAATTCTCTTAAATCTCGAAGTTGGTATTGCAAAAAATATAGATGATCATTGATCACGTTATATTGAGTGTGTTTTCGCTCATATCACAGAATACCATGCATTGTACAAATACTTTGTTTATGATAACTTAAAAGTCAAACAATAGAATTTCAAATCATTAAGATTAAATTAACTGTTCGATATTTTTAAATCATAATTTTAAATTTGTTTTCACAAGGATTATCAAATTAAAAACTATTTTACATAAATTTAAAATTTGTATATTAGTACAATTCCGAATTCTTATCATTAATTAGATAAAAATCAAGAAAAAAAGTTAAAATGAAATTGTGTTTTTCTTAATCTTTATTTTAGTTGTTTGATATAAACATGTAATTACTCATTTAAAATTACATATGGATATATATATATATATATATATATATATATATATATATATATATATATATATATATATATATATATATATATGTAGTTAGTAAAATTATTTTTTTACATCTTTTTTATTTTGTACAGTTTTAAGAATTTAAAAAATAGTAGAATTTTATTTTAAGTTAATAAAAAATTATTCTTGTTTTAAGTTATAATTTTATCTTAATAAATTTATTTAATTATAAAATACTGATAATTTTAAATCAGGATAACTAAAAACTGATTTTAATAAATATTTAAAAATATTTCGTGTAATAATGAGTTATTCGAAATTGGTATATTTATTTAACAACTAATTTAATTAAGTTCTTTAATAATAATTAAAATAGAAAAATTTTGTTTCATTTTAACTATAATAAAATTCTTTTAAAATTTCGCTCTGTTTTGAATTTGATAGTCATGGAATTTGGAATCGATGAGCGTTAGGGATTGTACTCACAAAAATTAGTTAGAATCTTTTATAAAATTAAATTTTTAATTATATATTTTATTATTATCATTATATGTGCAACTTTTTATTTTAATTATATTTATATGTGAATATAAGAATAAATATATATATACATATATATGCGTATATATATATATATATATATAAAAACAAAACAAAAATATTAAGCCTAGGTTTAAGTTACTTAAAAAACAAATAACAATTATAGTTTAAAGAAACAAACAAATGAAAGATATATATATGTATATATATATATATATATATATATATATACATAATTAACAAATAAGTCGTTAGTTTAGGATAAAAAGACGAAAATAACTCGTAAACCTGATTAAAACTAAAATTAAACATAATATTATTATTAATAATCCAGAATCCTAAATACAAAAAACAAAATCACATTTTTTTGAGTAAAATAAAATTGAAAAATAAAAATATTTTAAAACTTACAAAAAAACTTAAAAAAGAAAAAAATGAAAAAAAGAAAAAAAAACAAGTAACAGTTAAGAAAATAATCGTTTATTGTCAAAGTATAAATAATAAAAAAAAAAAAATAATAAGTAGATTAAAACAAAATCTAAATAGAACAGTTATTGTAGTCACGGAAACCTAGACACTGAAATTTTAAATGTTTTGTGAAATTACAAATAAAATGAATAATATATATATATGAATACTAATTATATTAAAAAAAAAATATTATAAATATATTTAAAAATATTAAAATGAAAATTAATAATAAAACAAAAAAACCAAAATTATATTATGAAAAAAAGAATTTTTTTTATTGGAATTTAAATTTTAGAACTGCAGTCAAAATTAAAAACAAAAACAAAAAAAAAATAATAAAAAAAACAAATATTAAAAATAAGTCTATTAAAATTAAATTATTAAAAAGAAAAAAAAGTTAAAAAAAAAATGTAAGATTCAAATGAAAAATTTTAATAAATAATTAAAAAAAAAAATAAATTCATTTCGATTTCATTGAGTAATTACTGCCACCTTTTCTAATTTAAATCCAAATTCGGTGAATTTAATGTTCAATATAATAGAATTCAGATATTTCAGAATTTTTTCAATTATGGATCTACATGTGGACCTAGTATAAGTGCCAGCATTGAATGACTGTTGTAGTTGTTATTACATCAGCACGTAAATTTCAACCATGCATACACGTTTATACCTAATACTCATAAAACTTTAGAATTTTATTTATGTATATAAATGATACACGACAATTGCGAGCACTCGTGAGTCGTGTGCACAATTATCTTATGTAATCTATTTAAAAAAAAAAAAATCATCACTCATATTTCGATAGTCATTTCATTTTTTTTTTATGGGAATATTTTTTTTGATTTCGATAGTCATAAAAATATACCGAGATCTAAATTCGAAAACATACCGATTTCAATAGTCAATTTTATGTCTGTCTATTCTCATTAAAAATTTTGCGCAATTTTGCTTGACCTATGACTTTCTGGAAAATGATAGCTTAAAAATAGTTTATTTATTTATTTAAACAGTGCATCCTACACATAAATCTACAGGCCAATCTTATGGGTCCTTTTCTTTTTCGAATGTGAGTCTTTATTAAATTATAGTAATTATTTGGTATATATTTTTGTATATAATATTATTTTAAAAAATAATATATCTATATAATTTATTGAAGATAGAAAAAATATTAATAGTATAATCATAGAAAAAGTAGTATAATAGAAGTCCAGCTTAGAACAAATTTTTCTGCCAATTTTTTTCAATAGCCTGCCTCGCCACTCTCTTGCTTTTTATTTATTCTCTTGATACTGTAATTATAATTTATTAAACAAAATTTCTTACTGTAAACTGTTATTTTATTATAAAAGCAAAAACAAAAAATAATATTTTTTATTAGAAATGAAATAACAATGAGAATATCCTTTTAATTTTTCATTTTTTGTTATTATTGTGTTTGTGTAATTTGAAATTTTTTTCAGGTAATATCTACCAAAATTTCAAATATGGTTATCATTTTTATCGAGTAGTCTTTTAAAAAAACAAATATTTTATTTTTCTCAATCCATGTATGTATATTTATAATAATAAATAATTTTATAATGTTTGAAAATCAAAAATATATTTTTTTTAATAAATTGTAAAAATATAAAATTTAAAAAAATTCAAATAATAGTGCACGCACATTCATTCACATGATGATTTCTAATATATGGATATGTACATAACTACATACATATTACATATAGCTAATTTATGTATAAATTTACAAATAGAATAAAATTTTGTTTTTAAAATTTTTTTTTTGAAAAGTATTCAATGTTTTCTATATGTATGCATGAATATACATACATTGGAATAAATTATAACATATAACAAAAATATTTAAAAAATTAATTATTGTAAACTGTTGTTTTATTATAGAATATTTTTTATTAGAAAATTAGAAATGAATAACAATATATTATAATGCTGATGTACATATGTATGTATATCTATACCTTTTTTCAGTAAAATTCAGCTTTTTTCCAATCAAATTAAACAGTTTTTTTTATTTTCGTAAAATGATACATTTTACATTTAATAAATTAAGTTATCAATTTTAACAGAGATTTGTTTTAGTGAAAATAAATAATTTTTTTGGATTGCAAAATTTAGTTCTTTTCTGAAAAAATTTTTCAAAAAGATAAAAAAAAAACTGTATAATTTGTTTGACGAAATGTTCAATTTGTTTGGAAAAATGTATATGTTAACATAGTCATAGTACATGCTCAATTCATAATACAGTCGTTATTTAGAAAAAAAATGATATTTGCTCATCTCAATTTTTATTTCTTTCTCAAATTTTAATAAAAAATTTTAAACTATGGATTGGATAATATAAACAAAACACTAAACATATAAAAATTTTACAAATTTTTTCCTTAATTTTCATTGTTTCTTAATATTGATCTGAAGGCACCAAAGATGAATTTTGTTGGTGGAAAATTTTTTATTTTGAACAAACTTTCTCGACATAAAATTTTATTGATTTGTATGAATTTTTGTTAAATTTAAAGAACAATCTAGACAGGGTAATTTTTTAAGAACTTTGTTAATACGTCACAAAGTACTTAAAGAAAGATTCAAAAAAATTGTAATATAATAAGTCAATTGATTAATTAAAAGTATGTATGGATTAACAAAAATATTGCCGAAAATTAAAAATACTCATAATTCATATCAATCCCAGAACTTTTAAAAAAATGGCTATTTTTGATCTTCAATTATTTAGTCATAGTAGGTAAATATGTAAATGCAGCTATGAACGCAACAAATAATTGTAATTTTAACTTTTTTCATATAATGAGTAATAAGATAATCCCAACTGTTGGTTAATTGAATTCAATTTAATTAAATCTTGAAATTCTTCAAATATTTATACTAAAATAACTATCAAAAATTGTCCATATTTCTTCGTAGAGGAAATATTAGATTGTCTTATAAAATTAAAAGTTCCAAGAAATCCATCTGCACAACAAGTTGGAAATATTACGAGCATGAATTTTTTATACAACAATAATATATCTTCAAATCGTGTAGCAGTGGCAGATCATGACAAGCATTTGGACATTATTGTCAAATTCTCGTTATGAAAATAATGACAAACATAGAAAATTCTAAATTTGAAAAAAACCACAGTAAAGCTGTGCATTTCTAAGAATATTCCGTAATAAGCGTTACCGTAATTTACCGTTAAAATATTTTATTTATGAGTTTATCAAAATTATAATTAGTTTTAAAAATATTTTTAAACTCTGTTATAATTTCAATATATATGTACATATATGCATACATATAGAAAACATTGAATAATTTTCAAAAAAAAAATTTTAAAAACAAAATGTGACTCTATTTGTAAATTTATACATACATCGCTATAATGTAATATGTATGTACATATATCCATATATTAGACATCATCACGAGAATGAATGTGCACTATTATTTGAATTTTTTAAATTTTATATTTTTTAAAATTATTCAATCAAAAAAGAAAATAAGTAAAAAAAATATATTTTTGATTTTCAAACATTATAAAATTATATTATAATTATAAATATAAATACATATGTACAATTCAACATTTCAACATTTATAAAATTATTTTATAACATTACATGGATTGAGAAAAATAAAATATTTGTTTTTTTAAAAGACTACTCGATAAAAATGATAACCATATTTGAAATTTTGGTAGATATTAACCGAAAAAAATTTCAAATTACACAAACACAATAATAACAAAAAATGAAAAGTTAAAAGGATATTCTCATTGTTATTTGATTTCTAATAAAAAATATTATTTTTTGTTTTTGCTTTTATAATAAAATAACATTTTACAGTAAGAAATTTTGTTTAATAAATTATAATTACAGTATCGAGAGAATAAATAAAAAGCAAGAGAGTGGCGAGGCAGGCTATTGAAAAAAATTGGCAGAAAAATTTGTTCTACGCTGGACTTCTATTATACTACTTTTTCTATGGTATAATATATTAAAATTTCACGAAAAACCTCTTCAATAGAAATGTGTTTTTTCAATAAGAATTTAGCTCATATCATTTAATTCCATATAGACATGTTTATTTAATCAACATTGTTTTAAATTTAATTTCAAATTTTAATTTGATAATAAAATTTGTGAAGAACTAACTTTCAAGCACTTTTTATTCAAACTAAATAAAGTTTCCAAACTTAACAAATACAAAAAAAAAAAATTAATTCACATTTAAAAAAAATTAAATTAAAGTATACATTGTTTAAATTGTACTTTAAAATGATTAAATATTTCTAATATTATTTATTGTTACAAAATATTCTTGCTCGCGTACTTTTTCTACTTTATCTACTGTAATCAATGAATTTGAATGCACAATTTCATGTAATTTTTCTAAGGATGTTTTTGATATATCCTGTGGAAAATCTAAATTTTTTTTTTATTTTAGCTTTTTTTGTACAGTTTCAATTAAAATAAATTAACATACCCAATATCGTACAAGTATTCGCATAGCACGTAAACATAAAGTTTTTTGTCATTTTACGTATTTTTTCCGATTTTGAAATTTGTATATTACCGTAATCTACAAACATAACAGCGAATCCATCATTGGATACATCAAGACAAAACGCTCGATACCATTGTTTATCTTCTTTAAAACACGTTAGGCATAATTCTCCAATTCTAAAATAAAAAACATTTTAATTTAAAAAAATTTCTATTACAAAAATCTTACTGTGGACAATATTTCTGTTCGATATCATCTCTACTACAATACTTTAAAATATTTGGTTGATATTCTTGAACTAATTTTTTATAATAATCAAGATCATCAATTGATGCAGTAAAAATTCCATTCTGTATTTGACTTGTGTCTGTAATTAATAAACGAATATCATTTCCAGTCTTTAATGGCACAACTTTAAGATCCTTTAATTTAAATTTTTTTTCTTTTGAAGTTTCTGTAGATGAAACAATGTCTGATTGATCTTTCGATTTAGTGGTATCTAAAGATTCATTTAAACCATTATTTTCTTTCATTGGCTCACATATTTCTGAAATTAACTGCTTATTTAACGATCTTCTTTTTTCAGCATCATAAAATAATTCAATAACATTATTTTCCCAATTACAATATAATTTTTCTCTTTCGTTACAAAGTTTACGAAGTGTTTCAATACCTTTATTTGGGTTTGATTCAATTTTCAATAAATTTAATATATAGAGTGACACTATACGTCTAATTCTTGGACAATATTTTACAAAATTTGGAGCCTCTTTAATACAATCTGCTTGTACTTGACAAATATCTCCAGTTTCTAAATTTTGAACGTCATATGTAAATCTATCTAGGGAGTTTGATACTATACCAGCCCGAAAATATTTGTTTATCTTTTTATTTAAGCATAGAACTATTTTTCCTAAATTCAATTGCTTGTCCAATGGAATTGCGGGAAGCTTACCAATTTCATCAAAAATACTGTCATAGTATTTACCTTGAATATATAAAGCTAAATCTAATTCTGAAAAACTTATAACTCGAGTAATTTGTACATAATCATCAGAAACAAAAGGATAAGTCTATAAAAAAAGGTATATATAAATATATATATGTCCATATGTACGGAAATAAAATAAGAAATTCATAATATTCATTACTTACGTAAGTGTCGGACCCTATTAATTGCTGATAATTTCCATTAAAATTTGTTAAATTAGCACTGCCTATTTCAATATTTCCAAAGTATACATCACATTCTAAAATGTTATCATTGGAAACCGATCCTTTTAATTTACAATTTAAAGTAATTGATTCTTTTATATAAGTTAAAAAATCTTTTTTATTTGTTATTTCGTTAAACTTTACACAAACTGTTGAACTTGGAATGCTTTTAAAATCTTTAGGCAATCTTCTAATTTCTTTCACTACTTTCAATGTTTCATCATCGATAAATAGAACAAGATAATAATTATTATAACTTTCAATTATTAGACCTCGTCTCCATATATGTTTTTCTAATTGGGCTGCCACAAAAGAACCTTTAGAAATTTTTTTTTCTAAAATATGATAATAAGATTTATTGTCTCCGTTTAAAATATTTGACAACTCTAATAATGTTGTTATCTTTTCTTTTTGTAATATTAAACCAAAACATTTTTTATTATTTTGATCAAATTTATGAAAAATTTTTAAATCAAACGAATCGTTTAAGGTAGATAAAACACTTTCTTTAGTAATTGTAAAATTTTCTGCCGATTCTAATTTTTGAATAATATTACATCCTATTGTGTCAATTTCTTCTACAATGAAAATATCATCTACTGTTTTTTTAATTTGAATTCGAATAATTTGGCCAATTTCCAAATTACGTGAAAGCTTTATAGCAAAAGCCATTGTTTGGAAGCTTTTGGATAATCTAGTTGCTTTTTTACATTTTTCAATAGGTATCAGAAAATCATTTCCATAATCTAGTAACCGTACACGTACTTCCTTTGAAGCTTTTTCCGTTACTACAGCTCGATAATAAATTTCTGTTCATAGGAATAAATAAAAATAAGTCCAAAATTTTTTTTAAAATTTATTTTACCTTCAAATGGTACAATGACTAAGGATCCACAACCAAGATGGTTTTTTACGTTATTTTCCATTTCTCTAATTTCTTGATTTATTTTAGATAGAAAATCATATGATTCTTCAATCCAAGCTTCATCCGATACCCAAACTAATTGATTTTTTTTATCAATATATTGTACAATGGCATTAAAGAAGCCTTTCTGAAGTGGCCGTAAGGATTTCCAGTTTTCATTGCCATTTGATTTACTAGTTAATGTTTGTTCGATGGCTTGGTATTTATCTTTTTTATTATCATCTATGTTATCCTTACAGGTTGCTAAATACATTTCATTAATTGAACTCTTACAAATATTATCTTTATTTGAGCCTGATTTGCATAAATTATTTTGTAAGACATAATATTTGTTTTGAGTTTCATTTTTAAGCAAATTTGCATTTTCTTCAACTATACGTTTTAATGGCTTTAACTCTAAATTATCCTTTTCATCAGTGTTTGTATTTGCTGATGTATTCGTAGTTCGAGTTAAAAGCTCACCTTTAATATTCGGTAAACGCATCGTTATCGCATTTATATCGGAATATTGTTTTAATGGTTTACCATCATTTTTATATGAAGGCTTACATGGTGGTTTTTTCACATTTATTAAAGTCCTTAAAATGAAAAAATTAATGAATTTGATTTGCAAGTGAATTATATTGACAGTATTCATAATAGTTATTTATTCATATATTTAATATAAAATGAGGCTTAAAATTTTGTTTCTTTAACATATTTATTGGCAAACGCAATCTTTTTACTTACGGCATTGAAATACAAATAAATTTATGGTTTTTCCAATCAGCAATCTGGCAGTCGGAAGAACAATAAAATTCGAGACATCTTTGGCATTGTAAATTAGCTGAATTATGACAAAAAACACAATTATCCATTTCAAATATAAAAAATTTAATTTTTTTTATATATTTAATTATAGCTTTATACTAGAACTAGGTATTTTATTTTTTAAATTAAAAACTAGCTTAATAATCAATAAATTTCATTCAATTCTAATCACAAATGATCAAAACCGTTACAAAAGTGCTGCCATACCATTGCTCAATTAGTAGAGTACATCAGTTACAAGTAGGGAACGAAAAAAGCTCCTGTCATTAAAATACTGTAATTGTGTTCAGTAACTGTTCCAGGACGTTCTAAAACATTCTAGAGTAAAAAAGAACACGTTTTTGTGTTCATTAGTTTTCGTTACTTGTTCTTTTTTGTCCTAAAGTGTCTGTTCTGTGTTCATTAGATTGTGCGAAATTGTTCTTTCTTTTTCTGAATTTTTTTGAGAACAGTTTTGGACAACTTTTTTTGTTGTTGTTTCATCTTTAAATTTTTATAGTTAAACAAAGAAATTTGAGAGTAATTAAAACTTAGAAGAAAAAAGTTCAAAAAAGGTGTTTACTGCTCTAAGTGGTTCTAAGATTTTTGAAAGTTTACTGTCATTGTCCTAAACTGTTCTGTCCGATTCTGTTCTAAATCTACTGAACACAACTATTATCCAAAACTGTTCTGTCCTAAGTCTACTGAACACAACTTGTACAAGCTATTTTTCGTTTCAATAAATTTTTGTATTCATACTTCTTTTTTAAAACTTGCCAATAATGCCAATTTCTATAAATTAAATTTTTTGACTTGAAATCAGCTTCAATAGCCTTCCAAGTTTTTAATTTAGTACTATCAGTTTATTTTTGATTCAATATTTTTATGGTCAGCCACGTCTATATCCAAAAGAACGGATGTTTAAAGTTAATGTAATTATAGAGTAATCTTAAAATTTTTCATAATTAATACTTTCATCTGCTTTCATGTTCATGGACAAATAAGGTAAATTTAAAAAAGTTATACATGAGTAGCGTACTGGTCATATAAAATAAACAAAAAGTAATTTATAAAAAATTAAATTTGTTGAAGGTGTTGTGAAAGACAAACTTCAGTGACATCTGGGAGAATTTCGCAAAATGAATTTTATCAACATAATTACCAGTGTAACCAACATAATATTATCAAAATGACAGCTACTTAAGCTTACTTAAAATTTCAACTGTGAAATTGAATAAATATTTTTGAGCTTAAGCTTCAATCGATGCTTATGTTATCCTATATTTAGCTACCACTGTGAAATTTGCCCTTAGTATTAGTTAATAGATAAAATAAAAATAGTTAGTCACCATTTTGTTGCATAAAGCAAGACAAAAACATTACAAAACTGGCAATCGGAGAAAGTTATAGGAACGTTTACTATTATGCAATGTGAAATCATCGGCCTAACTAGTACTTAAGTTAACTTATTTTCAGTTTCGTTAAAAAATTACTTTTCGTTCAAAGTATGGTGAATTCGTTTCTCAAAACAAGGTTGACCGAATTCTGAATTTATTTTATTTTTTACGTTCGTTTCTCTTTGATTTGAAAACAAATTCGTATTCGTTTCTAAAAAATCTGCATGTAACATTTATTTGACTTTTATATATTAATAAACAATTTTACAATAGCTTTTTGACAAATCTATGTTTTTAATCAGACATTACATATAATAAAATAAATAAAAAAACAAAAGAAAATAAAATGTCAATATTTCAAGAAAACAAGTGACAAAGTAAAAACTTAATAAATATGTAAAATAATGCAGTAATGATTTCTGGGATAAATTTCATTAAATCACAGATTTTGGATACTTCTTGATCTTCATCTGATGAAGAAAAAGCAAAAACAACATTAAATAGAATAGCAATATAGGAAACATGAAAAAAATGCAGAATTTTTTTTTGTTTCTTTTGTGAAATGAAAAGATTGCAGAATTCTGTGTGTTTGAAGGCAGAATGATACGTACGTATAACGTACGTAACTTAAAACGTTGTATTTAAAAATGCAGAATTTTTTCAAGAAACAAATTCACCATTAACTTCCTATAATCAGCTATTATTTCTAAGTGAAGGTGCTATTTTTTGCCGCTAGTAGTCACTACCCTCAAATCCTCAATTGATCCGACATAAAATTTGTAAATTTGTTAATTTTGAATATAGTCGTAGTGTATTTCTCAATTAATAAATAATGAATTATAAAAAATGAATGTAATTACAAGTATTTTTCTACATCTGTACAATTATTTCATAATTTAGTTAATTTTGAAACTTTTTATGTTTAAAGAGAAGGTGAAATTCCATTCAACATAGGAATTTATTGTGAATGAGAATGAAAACTCTACCGGTAAAAATGTCAGTTTGACATTTAAACATTTGACTGAGTTGAATTTGAATACGATGTTTTATATTTGATTGTTTGCGAATGCGTTCCGGTGTGGTGTGATTGCTCATAAAAATCAAAAATCTTTAACAAGTATTCACTTTAAAACAATTATTTTATTTTAATTACTAAAAACACCAAGACATTCACTAATTGATAACATGGCAGATTGGGCAAAAAAAGCTGAAGATCAGGAAATATCTAAATTGGTTGACAAGCTAGATTTGGACAGTGAAAAAGAAAAAACAAATATAAATGAGGAAACAAAAAAAGAAACAGTAACACCACCTGCTTCGAATGATACAAAGGAAAAAGAATTAAATTCCGAGCAAAAGACAGCTGAAACCACTGAAGGAGCAGCAGCTTCTTCTGAGGATTCAAGTAATGAGGAGAAACAAGATGTCGCAAATCCAGCTGAAACAAGTCTTCTAATGAAAATTATTCGAAAAGGTTTAGTTGAAACGAAACTGGATTTAGAAATTCAAAGAAAAGATCCTACATCACCTTTATATTCAGTTAAAAGTTTTGAAGCCTTACATTTAAAACAAGAATTATTAAAAGGTGTATATGCAATGGGTTTTAATGCGCCATCAAAAATTCAGGAAACGGCTTTACCTACATTATTAGCAGATCCTCCACAAAATATGATTGCCCAAAGTCAATCTGGTACAGGAAAAACTGCAGCATTTGTTTTAGCCATGTTAAGTAGAATTGACACATCACTTAATTATCCACAAGTTATTTGTCTTTCACCCACATATGAGTTAGCAATTCAAACTGGTGAAGTTGCTGCTAATATGGCCAAATTTTGTCCAGATATTAAAATTAAATTTGCAGTGCGGGGAGAAGAATTAGGTATTTAATTTTGACTTATGTCAATGTGTATCTTAATATATTATGATCTACATATAATTTTTAGGAAAAGTAAATGAACATATATTAATTGGTACACCTGGTAAAGTATTGGATTGGGGCACTAAATATCGTGCATTTGATTTGAAAAAAATTCGCGTATTTGTTTTAGATGAAGCTGATGTTATGATTGCAACACAAGGTCATCATGATCAATGTGTAAGAATTCACAAGCAATTATCTAAGCAGTCATGTCAAATGATGTTTTTCTCTGCAACGTATGAAAAAGATGTTATGGAATTTGCTCAATATATTGTCCCGAATCCGATAATAATACGACTAAAGAGAGAACAAGAATCTTTAGATAACATTAAACAATACTATGTCAAATGTGAAAATCAAGATGAAAAATATCAAGCTATTCAAAATATATATGGTGGTATTACAATCGGTCAAGCTATAATATTTTGTCATACAAGAAAAACAGCAGGCTGGTTGGCTGGTAAAATGTCGTCAGATGGTCATTCAGTTGGAATTTTATCAGGGGATTTAACCGTTGAACAACGTTTGGCAGTTTTAGATCGTTTTAGAGCTGGTTTAGAAAAAGTTTTAGTTACAACTAATGTTTTGTCACGTGGTATTGATGTAGAACAAGTAACTATCGTTGTTAATTTTGATTTGCCAATGGATGCTAAAGGTAAAGCTGATTGCGAAACATATCTTCATCGCATTGGACGGACAGGACGTTTCGGAAAAAGTGGTATAGCTATTAATTTGGTTGATTCAGACAAATCAATGAAAATCTGTCAAACTATTGAAAATCATTTCAAGAAGAAAATTGCCTTATTAGATGCTGATAACACTGACGAAATTGAAAAAATTGGATCGTAAAATTTTATAAGTAGTTTTTTAGTTTTTTTTAAATGTCTGTTAATTTTAAGGAAGGTATAGATCTCATGACATCTATTTTAAGTACATACATGCATAATTTTCCACATATATATATATATATATATATATATATATATATATATATATAAATTTTCATTTTATCTCTAATTTAGGTTTTCGAATGTTTTTTTGTTTAATTAAGGCTGTTGTACAAAGTAAATCCGTTAACTTTTAGGTATCACCTATTATATTATACCGAATATCATGAGATTTAATGCTTCGCAATATAATATAACATATTTTTCGTTTAAATTAAAATTCAATTACTTTATACTTAATCGATTGAAACTTTTTAAAGAATTTCATAATTTCATTATAATGTAAAGATTTTTTGATTGTATGCACGATAAATTTTGAATTAAGAAATTACTTTAACGATAGTTAACTATAATACAACTATTAAAATACATAATTAAATAGCCAGAAAAGTAAAGAATAAGTAAACTGTAAAATGAGAAAATGAATTGAATTTGTTGTTTTTTTTTTTTTTAATTTTGTAAGACAAAAATTATATTAAGAAAACTAAATTAAAGTCAGTTTAGAGTCCTTATTTATACAAGTCACAAAAATTTGAATCTAATACATATATGAAAAGAAATAAATAAAGTATGTAAGTCATGTACTTTTAATTATTAAAGGTCAAGTACCTAGATGAGCTTAGCTGATTGTTTATATTATAATGACTTTTTTAATACATACTGAAATTTATTCTCATATTAAATCTTACACACAACTTAAAATAAAATTAATTAATATGAAATAATTACTTGTACAATTTTTTTATACTATTAAATTTTTGCTTTATTTCATTAAGTTTTTGTGATCAAACAGAAATTTTTTAATCCATTTTTTATTCTTGAAACCATTTTAAGTAAAATTGATTTTTTTGTTTAACTAGATGTATTTCAATTACATACTAACTCCGAGTAATAATTAACAGAAAAAAAAACAACTATTTAAAATTTACAAATCACTATCAACATATGCATCGACGAAATCAAACAATACATCTACAGCTTTTCTTGGTATAAATCTGTTAATTCTTTCCAAATACATAAAATGCCTTGGTACTGTCATTTCTTCAATACCACGTCTTTGAGCTTTGATAATTGCTTCAGCAGCTTCTTCTGGTTTAACCATTTTCATTAAATTAGGAAATCTCATTTTCGGTCTTTTGCATAATCCCGTGTCAACCATATATGGATATATTGTTGTAAATTTAATCTAAATAAAAAACATTAAAAACCAAATCATGGAATATTTCAAAAAAATAATTAAAATTTCAAAATTACATTTAAATTTCTTGGATCATGTCTGAGCTCTTCTTGAAGTGCTACCATTAAACCTTTAACGGCAAACTTTGAAGAGCAATATGGTACGAGATTTCTTAAGCCAAATAAACCTGCACAAGATGACAGAGCTACAATATGACCATGATTATTTGTTACCATATCTGGTAAATATGTTTGAATAAACTGTAATTGATTTAAATAGTTGAATTATTTTTTTTAGTTTTGTGCAAATGTTATTTTTACCCAAAAATGAGCCATCAAATTAATTTCAAACATTTGTCTAATTTCACTTTCGGTATGTTGTAATAACGAATGACATGGCATAATTCCAGCATTATTAATTAAAATTGTCACAGATCCAACTTCTTTTTTAATTTTTTCAGAAACTTGAAGAATATCTTCTCGATTTGTGACATCGCATCTAATTAATTTAATTAAATAAGTTTTTTTTTTTAAGTTAGGTACTAATTTTTATAAAATATAACACTTACAAGTAATGATAAGCCTTTCCGTTATTTAGTTCAATTTCTTTAACAGTTTCTTTATTTGATTTTTCATTGATATCTAAGCAAACAACTGTTGCCCCAAGATTACCATATTTAATAGCTGTCTCTTTTCCAATGCCATGACCCGATCCTGTGATCTATAATGCATATTAATAAATTTACTCATTCAATTTATTTGATATATACTTATGTTTTAACAGCTTTAAAACTTACCAAAACAATTTCACCTCTGACATCTTCCTCTTTTGGAAAGATCATTAAAATTAAATGCTCTAATATATAATAGAAAAATTTTAAATGAACTAGAAGATAATCTATAAGTCCTAATAATATATTATATATATGAGTGGAGGAATTCGATTCGTCTTCATTTTTAGATGAAGGAGATCTAAAGAAGAAAATCATGATTAAATATTTTTCATTTTGAAATGTGTGTTTATTTATATTGTATGTAAAATATGTATGTTATATTATGTAGAAATTACAAGTTTTTTTATTTTACTTTACTGTACATTTATTAATTAAGATGAGATTTGTGTTGCGTCATCTAAGAAAGTAGGTATTGATCATGAAGTATAATTCAGATCTATATTTATTAAAACAATAGATCTATACTCTAATAGGAGATTAGTGGGTCAAGTAAGATTGTTGGTGTAAGTAATTGAGATAAGTATTTATATCTATTTGTATCTATTAATATAAAATAATATTGAGCTAATAATAACACTTCAAAAATAAAATATACAGCTATATCAAAAGGTTGCCCAATAGTAAACTTCTAGGATTTTTGATCTTCTTGTCCTCGCTGCGTTGGACAGACGCCAAGGACATAAAGAATTATTTCGATTTCCTTGTTTCCCACGCATCTACTACACAGGTTATTTTATACATGTCTTGCAGCATGCCCCCAAAATAGAATATGTTCTGTATGTACAGCACCTACATATATAACTGTATGTATAGAGTTGTAACTCGACTACATTTAAAAATTTCCTCTTTGTTTTTCTTCATGTGGATTGCTGAGTTTTTCTTTATATTCAGCTTATTCACATGTTCCGACTTTTGTGTGTCCTTTTTGTAGGTCTGAAATGTTATTCCTACGGATTGTACTTGATCCATATTTCTGAATTCGCTTTTTGTTGTTCTGCTCTATTTCACTCTATACCGGTTGTATGGCCATTGGCATCCATTTAATTTAAGTTGAAGTATAATTTCGTTAGATTCTTCTCAACTCTATCTTCCCAACTTAATGCTTTTTTTTGCAATTTGCTACTGTCTTAGCATTTGCTTTTTCATTGTTCAATACTTTTCTAGCTCCTTGATTGTCCGAGTAAATATTAGTAATTAAATTTTCCTTAAGTCTCTAAAAGAATTTTCGCTGTCATTTTTGTTGATATCATCTTGCATCGTAATAATTTTTTCAATGATCCTTGATGCAACTAAGGTTAGAAGTAAAAATTAGGACATAAAAAATAATAATAATGTAATGTAAGTGATCTATTATAGTTCTAAGCCATTTCTTAAACGGCACATACATTCCAAGTTTTATATAGAAAAAGGGTAAAAAAAACAAGTTAATAAATGCTTAATCTTCTAAACTATTCGACGTAAACATAAAGTATGTATGTATATGTATGAGTTATAGAAAAAAATATACCTTCCCAACAGAATATAAATTAAAGGGAGGGTTTTATGGTAAAATCTTGAGGTATTTTGTTTTTCAAGAAAGAAAATAAAGATTGTTTTTGTTTCCAAAATTTTCTACTTTGAACTACAATATCTCCATAACGGCAGCACCAATTATCATCAAATAAATGTTAAAATGTGCTCCATACCGTTATCTTTCTAAAATATATAATATGAATGAATATATACATATATGCATATATCTAATAGATATAACGGGTCTTATATAAAAACATCATAACAACAAAAATACTTTCAAATGTCCTTTTCGTCCTTAAAGAATAAGACGGCACCACTATTGATATATATTTTTGGAAACCTAAGAATTCCAGCTAACCTTGGGATATGGTCATTAGGCCATACGCCGGTACAATATTTCCCTCAGAATTTCCATGTTAACACATGTGAAATTACTTTATCAGTCTTTTGAGGATGGTGTATAATAACCGAAATTGATTATGACATTTAATAAAAATTGTGAAACATAATATGTAGGTAGGTACATACGTAGAGTTTTAATATTTATTTAATTCAAATAATAGATAAATTGATCCCAGATGAAATGCCAACATAAAATACAATCATTTATTTCGAACTTGTCGAGCCCGGACCCGAACGTTCAATCATTAAAATCATAAAAGATACAAAGCTAGGTAGGTATATATATACATATGTACATATTTTATAATAAACCGATTTTTCATCTTGCAATGAAATATTTTACTAAATATAATCTGAAGTCTGAACAAAAACAGTAGATTTATCAAGATGCATATTAATTATTTTGGGTTTTTTTCGCAAATGTAAGCCATTACGATTTTTAGTTTATTTACTGGATTTTAAGTGGCCCTCTGAGCTCCCAATTACAAAATGCCCAATATTTTGAAAATTTAGCTAGTTATAAAATCAGGTAATACCAACGCATTTTTTTCCCAAAAATTATATATATATGTACATATAAGTATGAAAAATTGTGAATTAGGAGACATTTTTGAATTGGTGTTGTCTATTTCGACATTTTGGAATTTATGGATTTTGTAATTGAAGATTTTGAATCTGTTGATTTTGTAATTTAGTGTACATATTTATAAAATCTCATAAAATAATATCATATGCCGACGATACAGCAATTATTGCAAAAAATTACAACACATACGGATGAAGGAAATATTTAAAATGCTAAAAAAGGAAACCTTTAAAATCGATATGTAAATAAATGGACCAAAGATAAAATATTTAAAGGTGTCTAAAAGTAAAGTAAGAAGACAACCTGAAAATATAAAAATTGACGAAGATGAAATTGAAGGTGTAAAAATGTTTAAGTACTTCGATTTTCTTTTATGTAATGACAACGATATGAAAAGCAGCATACAACAAAGATTGCAAGTGGAAAACAGATGCTAATATGCAAATAAGAACTTCCAAATTTCTATTTAGGAAAACAAAATACAAAATATATGAAGCATTGATTCGTCCGGTAGTCACATACGGATGTGAAAGTTTGAACATTAACACTGAATGACGAGAATATTTTAAAAAGATCCGAAAGAAAAATACTCCGACAAATTTGTGGTGATATTATATTAGATAATGGATTAGATGATGAATGGCCATAATATAATAAAAGCCAAAAACTAAGATTTGCCTGGCATATAATGATATAATAAGAATACCAGAAAACTGACATCAGCTCAAAATATTCTCGACAAATCCCATGAGGAAAAGAGGTACAGGCAGACCGAAAAATAGATATGAAGATGATATTGAAGCAGACGCAAGAAATCTGGAAATAGTAAATTGGAAGACGACTGCAAGCAAAAGAGATAATTGGAGGAAAATTGTGAAGAAGGTTAAAGCCCACCAAGGGTTGTAATTTCTTTTTTATGAAGATGAATTTTGTAATTGAGGCTTTTGAATTTAGGGATTTTGATTTGGGGATTTTGTGATTCAAGGTTTTCAGGGTAACTCATTTTAAGTTCATGAATAAATCCAAGAAAAAAAACAGTTTTAATTATCAATTGATGTACTATATAAGCTAAAATTAAAACCTTATCTTTAGTAAGATGTAAATTTATATGTAAATATATGTATATTTTGTTTTTATTTTTAATTCAAGGATATAATTAAATATTAATAAGTAAAACCAGTTATTGCATAAACTAAGAATTCCAATTTTATTCTAGTATTTCAAATAAATATTCAATTATTTATTAATAATAGTTGTACAATTATTAATTTAATTTTATAATAATTATTATAATTTTTATAATCATTAATCGCATTAAATTACATACTGAAACTTCATATTTGTATAAGAGTAGCTATGAGCTACGTGTGTACATAAATAATCAAGTAAATATCAAGTTTTTAAAGAATTCTTTAGATCAATCTATTGTAATTTTTTTAGATTTCATAGATAAATTACAACAAAGCTTTTTAATATACTTACATAGTTTATTTATTTATTTTTTTTTTGTTTTTTAAATACATAGTAAAATGTGTATTTGTTTTAAATATTAAAACTAGTGTTTTAAAATGATTGATTTTATTATAAAAATTTTTTTAATTAACTTTCATTAAATTACATCTTCTTGGATCATATAAAAATAATACCAATCAAATTTAATTATAAATCTATAAATCTATATGGTAAAAGCTGTAATTCTATATGGTACAAAAATAATGCTGTATAAAAGAAACAGAGTAACACAACTAAAATTAAGATCTTATGGCCCGAAAATGGTGTTATACTGCAAAAGGGAATAAGAAATACTTATAAAGGTAGCCCTAGACCATGGAATAGGCACTAAATGACTTTACTAGGGGTGGTTTTCTTTTTTTTAAAATAAATTCTATTAATTCAGCAAACCTCAAAATATAGCTTTAAAAAAAAATGATTTTTGGGAAATCACAATAAACAAAACAATTTTTTACACCATTCATTAATTTAATTTCTGAATGAATTATTACGACTAACCTTACGGTATACACTTCCGCTTTGCTGCGCTCGGTGTTACAGGTGCTTTCTTAGCATGAATTTCCTTTTATCTTACAGAAAGAACTCAAAATGTAAGATTCCAAGTCCTATTATCTAAAACTTAATAAGTATGTTACCTCGGGAGTACCTCAAGGTAGCCATTTAGGGCCATTCTTTTTCAATATATTTTTTTTCAAATCTATCCAGAAATTTAGATGGTGTTAAACATATTGCTTATAACATGTTCAACTTATTTTTCACCTCTATTATGAACATATGATCTCCAAGGCTAGTAAAATGGAAAGGATTTATTAAAAGAAGATCAAAAGAATTCAGGTATTTAGCAGTGACTAGAGCCCTTTATTGTTCATTAGTTCGATATATTCTAGAATATGGCTCAAGTAGAATTGAATCAATCCAAAAGCAATTTCTTTTATTCACTTTAAGACATCAATCCATTAGATTTTTCTAATCTCCCAAGCTACTCCACTATACTTAATTTTCTTAATATCTTATCATCGCGCAGGAAAATAGTCTCATCTTGCTTCACCTTTGACGTGTTATAAGCAATCAGTCTGATGTACAATATCTAACTCTTTTAAAATTAACGATGTACCACAGGCATACACGAAACAGTAAATATTTTGCCAGAAAACACATGTAGAACAGTTTACGGAAAAAACGAACCTATAAACAAATGTACATAGATAAAAAATCTTTTGTTTCTAAATTTAATTTTTAATTAAATTTAAAATCTAAAATTATTGGCCAAAACCTTGCTTTAAATTGATTACTTGACATTAAGGTATGTTTCATTAGATTTATACATCTTAGCTAAAGTTGATCATTACACCGACACCATCATTTAAAAACTGAATTTAAATGTGATGTTATGAATAAAATGATGAAGCTGCACCATTATTACGTACTATAAATTTCTTAAACGAATTTATAAAACAAACGTACATACATGAAACCATACTGAATTTTTAAGACAGATAGGGGTAGGCAATAGGGACGAATAGGAGTTACTTAATTTTTACCTTAACATTTTCATTTGATACATTTTTTACTACATTCACTATTCACATCATATTTTTGTAATGGGACGAAAAATTAGTTGTATATATTCATACGTAGTATGTACATAGTTACTAATAAATAAATAAATAAATAAATCATTCTTTTAAGTGGCCAGATTTGATCATCTATGTATTCATTATCCAATTGTTTGGCTATATTCCATTTCATGTTTTAATTCATCAAAATTAATTTTGATCTATTTAAAAATAATAATTATGATTATTATAGGTATAACTTGATACTACAAAAGAAAATCAATACATTGTATTATTAGCGTGAAATTAATGAATTGCTAGCCAAATGAAGAAATTAGCAATAACCTAACGTTCGACTGCACAAAAAATTCAAACTGTAGGACCTTAATAAAGTGTACATATTTATGTAAGATAGATGTAAATATTGTTCTTTTTTCTTTAACTAACACACACATAAAAATTCTTCTTATCAATCACCTTTTCAATAACTGCCCCTATTCTTTGTTAAAAGTGTTATCTCCAAAACATGAAAAAATAATGTTGTTCAATAAAACTGAAACAAAAAAATAAAAAATTGATTCATATTTTTATATTTAGAAAGTTTCTTCGATAAGCTTCGCTCTTCTATGTTAACCCAGATTATCCGAATGTACTATGTATAGTACAGCAACATTTTTGAGTATAGCGGAATAACGGTGCATCCTATTTTTATACGGTTGTGTGTTTATATTACAATATTTAACAGCAAACAAAACGTGCATTGACATGTTTTGTCTATTATTAATAATTGAGTGATTTTTTGTAAGCCAAATTAATCAGTTTTATAGAATTCGCAAAACAGTGAACATGGCGTGTTATCGGTAAGAAAATATAATTCCAAAATTATAATTTTTTTTATATATTAGTGTTTTTTTTAAAGTAAATTGTTGCTATAATTGATATATAATATAAAATAATATAAAAAATAATTTCTACTTTGCTTTTTGTTGATATATATAGAGGTGTACTATATATAGTACATTAGGATAATAAGGTATGATAATATTATGATTTTTTTTAATAATTTTTTTCAGTGATATTACACTAAACGAAATAATTGATATCTTAGAACAAGATGATGAAGACGTATCACAAAACACATCTTACAATATAAATATTATTCCCGGTTATGATGCTAATAATGATCTAACTGATGACGATTCTGGTGACGAAGACAGAGTAAATTTAGAAAACTTGCCCCCATTACTGTTAAATGCTGAAGTTGAGATAGTACAACGCAAAGACTCTTCTGAAGATGAAAATGATATTCCACTTGCGTTGTTGCCCGAATATAAAAAAAGGAAATTTGATAAAGCTACTCTAAAATGGAAAAAAGAAGATCTTGTTGAGAACGAGCCATTAGTTCCAGAAGATCATTTAAAAGAAAATTTACCAAATCCTATGAAACTATTTTCTAAATTTATTGATGACATATTTGTTGATGATATTGTTCATCATTCCAATAAGTATGCCCAGAAAAACAATGCAAGTGGAAATATAACTTCGGATGAAATTAGATGTTTTTTAGGAGTTTTACTACTTAGTGGTTATAATATTGTTTCCCGACGCCGTATGTACTGGGAAAAATCAAAAGATTCTCACAACGATATGGTGTCAAATTCCATTAGAAGAGATCGATTTGATTTCATATTCAGATATCTCCATTTCGTTGATAATGATAGACTTGACAAAACAGACAAGTTCGCAAAAGTTAGACCTCTATTACGAAAGTTAAATGAAAATTTTCAAAAGAATGCTCCCAAGGTATTACAACATAGCATTGATGAGCAAATGGTTCCATATTTCGGTCGACACGGATGTAAACAATATATTCATGGAAAGCCTATAAGATATGGGTATAAATTTTGGGTTGGAGCAACTTTTAAAGGCTATATTATTTGGTTGGAACCATACCAAGGAGCAGGAACATTTGTGAACAACGCTTATAAGGAAATGGGTCTTGGTCCCAGCGTGGTGTTAACTTATGCTGATATTCTTTCTCAACAAGAATCAGACATAAATTACCATCTTTATTTTGATAATTTATTCACCACATTACCTTTATTAATTGAATTAGAAAAGCGCCAATTGAAAGGCACAGGAACAATACGTGAAAACCGATTAGGTAACTGTCCTTTACCAAAGAAGAAGGAACTGAAAAAAAAACAAAGAGGCTGGTATGATTATCGTAAAATCAAAGATTATAATTTAATTGTGTGTGGTTGGAACGACAGCAGTGCTGTAAATGTTGCCTCAAATATACATTCGGTTGAACCTGCACGATTAATTGCACGGAGATCCCAGAAAGAAAAATGTAATGTGAATGTCAAACAACCAAAATTAATTCACAAATATAACCTTTATATGGGGGGCGTTGATCGTGCAGATGAAAATATAAGTCTATATCGCGTATATATTCGCGGCAAAAAATGGTACTTCCCTATATTTTGTCATTGTATTGATTTGGCAGAGCATAATGCATGGCAATTACACCGAGAAATGGGTGGGAAAATGGACCATTTAACATTCCGTCGCCGTATTGCAACGGCTTTGTTAACAACTTATGGAGTACCTGGAGCACCTTCGGGAAGAGCAATGATGCCACATGATACGCGATTTGATCGATTAGACCATTTGCTCACTGAAATTCCTCGTCAATCAGATGGAAAAGCGAAGCAGTTACGATGTAGATACTGCCATGATCGAACAACAACGCGCTGTTTAAAATGTGATGTACCTCTTCATGTAAAATGCAATGTAGAATATCACACAAAACATGAAAATTAAAAAAAGACTAATAATGTACCTAGTACTTGAAGTTCCTACTTATATAGTATTTATTATTTTTTGTTATTTTTTTATAATGAATTGTTTTTTAATATAATGAAGTATTTTTTTTTATTATTTTTTGTTATTTTTTTATATATAAATTGTTTTAAATAATAAATGAACTGATATTATTAAAAATAAAATACTTATAATTTTTTCACTTCGCAGCAGATGTATATTATCCTAACGTACTACAGGTAGTACGGTCTCAAAAACCACCTTTAAATTAAAATTTTTTTTTTTTTTTTTTTTTTTTGTAAAAATTAGCCCAAAAATACACAAAATACCAAAAATTATTAAAATCGCCCCACAAACACGCCCGCCGGATAATCTGGGTTAAAGTTCATTTGGAAAAATTTATGATTTTAATCGCATAAAAATTAAAAATTAAATTTTATAAATTAAAAATTTGATAAAATATTTATGTACATACTGTACTTATATTTAATTTTTTTTTTGGCTTATTCAATATGAATACATATTATTAATTGAAAATTGTTTTATGCAGTTTATTATATTATTTTTTATTATTTCAACACCAAAGAATAGAAAATATGTATATGTACATAATAATATATGTATATGTATTCTATAATCTACCAATAAATAAAATTAAATGAAAACTAAATTTTAAAATACGTTTTCATAAATGATTTCATAACTATGATTGTAGTGTGACCGTCATAAACTAAAATCATATGATTATAAGTCAACCATGTGTAATGTAATTGTTACGTCATACTGCGTTTCACTCTGGCCCATTGACTCATCACACCTTTTTTTACAACGATATCTGCTTTATCATCACCTTGTACTAATTTCCTCATTGTCCAGGAGACATAAATAATGACAATGTTTTCTTATGCTAGCTTTATCAGCTATATGCAAAATTTCATTTGAAAACTGGAGAAACAAGAGATTTTAAGGCCCATAAGTTTTTTAGTAACAAATTTAATTTAAAAAAAAAAAAAAAAAAAAAAAATTGAGTT
The DNA here is from genome assembly GCA_963942445.1 of Argyra leucocephala. Classification (NCBI taxonomy): domain Eukaryota; kingdom Metazoa; phylum Arthropoda; class Insecta; order Diptera; family Dolichopodidae; genus Argyra; species Argyra leucocephala. The sequence continues at coordinate 41,719,683 of OZ012678.1, forward strand.
GCATCTGTTTAGACAAAATCCTAAAAAAAAAAAAAACTAAGTCGTAATTAGGCATAATTGAATTTTTTTAATGTTATTTTCTGTTTTTAATTTTATAGCATGACCTGTAACCAAATCTGGCGATACATTTTATTAATTTTACTGTTTTTATTTTGTATTTGTTATTTTTGTTAACTAGTTTTAAATTTTTATTACTCGTTTTTTTTTTTTTTAATATCTCAACATTCATTTTATAACAATCTAATTAGGATAAACCTTTGACTTTAAGAACTTGAAAATATTTTGTATGTGTATTTGTTTAATCAAAGTAATGTAAAGTGATTATTTTTATAATAATATCTGTATTATAAATTAGAAAATAATTAAAAACAATAATTTTTATAATAGCACATCATACACAGTTTAGTATGAAAGTATTATTGTCATTAAAAAAAAAAAAATTCAAATTCCAAGATACAATTTAGCAAAAATAAATTTAATTAATTTTAAATCTCTATATATTTTAGTGAAAATTGAAAATGCTAGCTAGAAACTCTTTATAAAAATTATACACTCATTTTAAGAACCTAGTAATCGCTATGAAACTTTCCGCAATCCATTAATGTTTCACTTATGACCATTTTATATGTACAAATAATAATTCTTAGTGAATTTTACTTACCATAATTTTTTTTTATTACTATATAATTTACCCTAATGAACCTGCGTGAACTTGAAGTACTACGAAGTGCCTCTAAAGGTACATATACAAAATTTCTTGAAGAATTGTGAAAAAGAAGCCTGTTAATAGCAATAATTTAATTATATTAATAATAAATAACATTCGTAGCTATACAACATATATCAATTAAATTGTAAAATATTGCAACAGGCCCATCTATTAATCATACCATACGTCTAAAAGCCATTTCCCCACACTTTGTTGAATTATAATATTTTATTATCAAAGGTTTATTTTTATTTTCTTCGTCAATATATAATTATTATGGTACGTCGTCAATAATAAAACAACAAGTTTTTTTTTTTTTTTTTTTGGGAACATAAATTACACGAGGACGAGAGTCGTCAAACACACTTGTTTCTGTTTGTAATTTATTTGGCATAAAAGTGGGGGATTATACATGTCTTATTAAAATTTTGTATTCTAATGAATTTAAATTAAATTATGAACCTCAAAGGTACGTCGTAGGTTAATAAGGGTTAACATGTACAGTACTATTGAATGATAAGTTTATCTTATTTATAATACACACAAGATGAATAACGTGGTGAGTAAAAAAGCAAGAATAATTGAATAATGAACTAATTACACCTCTAAAATATTAAAATTTTAGCAAGTTTTTTTTGCTGAATACTTAAAACATTTAAAATAAAAATAGTTACACCAAATAGTGACGGTTATTTTCAAGTTTAGCGACATCTATACTCTAAAATAAAATTCAATTTTATTTAAACTTATAAGAAAAAGTACAAAAACAAAAACACAAACAAAAATTTAAAACAAAACAGTAAAACAAAAATCAGATCATACTCTTCAAAAATGATATAATAAATGTTAGTTCATTTGCTTCAGCTATTAAAAAAAACATATATACAGTAAAACACAGTTATAGTCATTCGTTAAATTTCAGTAATATTTCTGACTATAACCTTTTTGTGACTATAGGCGTAGTCAAAAAAATTGTTGACTATTGCTCTAACAGAATTGTGACTACAAACGTTATTGATTACAAACGAATGAAAATACATCGATCTACTACATTGTGAGTAATGGGATTTTAGGCTAGGCGCATACATGCAGTTTTTAGTTTTGCAACTGTTTGATTGCACGTTTGTGTTCCATTAGTTTATATGAAAGCGCGCACACACTCAACTATTTGATTGCATCTAATCCAGCAATCAAAAAGTTTCTAATTTTTTACAAACTGATAGCAACTTTCAGTTGAAGCAATCGATAAATCGATTTGTATTATACGTATTTAAATTTAAACGCGTACACTTGAAATTAAAACCAGTCGCAATTTATTTTTTCTTCTGTAAGTACAGTTGTTTGAAATTTTGAACGTGAAAAAAATTTTTTTTGTTTATTTTTTTTAACTTGTCTTTAGTACAATGGCATGGCTCACAAGCACGATACAAACAGGAGGTCTGGCGTCTCAAGTGTCAGGACCGAAGACCTAGAATTTTTTTTTTGTTATCAGTACAATGGCCCTTAAATGTGATGAAGACAATAGGTCCGGTATCCTAGAAATTGGGGCCGAAACTCTATATCATGGGCTTAAATTGTATTTTTCTAGCAAAAGGTTATTAATAATTATTATAAATAATTTTTGAAAAACTTTCGGATTGGTCCGGGGTTCAGAAGTCGGGACCGAAGACGTTGAACAAAAAAATTGTGCAAAAATCAAAATGCCAATAATGTTCATTACGTATCAAGACGACTATAAGTAACATTTTTTTTTGTTTTTGTTTTTGTTCAAGGTCTTTTTGTCCCGACTTCCGGACTGTCGAACCAACCCGAAAATTTTTTAAAAATTATTTATAACATTGACCAAACTTTTTGGACATATATATGTATGTTTCCAATCACATATCCATTCACTCTCACCTAAATTATTTCAAGATACAGAATATGAAATATTTTCAAAGGGGAGTGAAGAATTTTACGTGAAAGTGAGAGTGAGTGAGATACAGAATGAGGCTATTAATCTATGGCTTAATAAAAGGTGAGCCTGCAATGTCCTTTTCCTTAATATTTTTTTCTTTTAATTTTTCTCCTCTTCCTTAAGTTTTTCCTTCTTTTATTTTTCTCCTTTTCCTTAATTTGTTCCTTCTTTTAATTTCAACAGCACAAATGCATACTAATTCCTTATAAAACTAATTTTCAAACTAGTATAAATATTCAAAAATCAAGCGATTCAGAAAAAAACAACAAATATGCCAATACAAATATTTTTTTTATATAAAAATGTGTTTGAAAGAACTACTTCTGTGCAATTGCACAAGGTATTCACTAGTATATTTGTATAATAGTAGATGAAAATCAGATGATGATGACGTAATGGCCATAGTTAAGTTAAGTAATATAAATTCAAAAAAAAAATAGTTCAATTTGAAACAATTAATAAATTCAAACTAATTAATATAATGCGGTAACGGTTGTGCATCTTTTAAAGCTGACCTGATGGGAGTTCGAATTTATTGAATAATTTGAAACTGGTTCCTGTAAGAATGGTATGTATAAGAAACATTCAAAAAATTAGTTAACATCTAATTTCTAATGTCCTTATTGAAAAGAAGACATTTAATAGAACAGGATAAATATATGCATACAATAACTATGGGTTTAGATATATCTACTGATATATTTTTACTCTCTATTCTTTTATTTTTTAAATTTATATAAAATTTTTGACAAAGCTCAGTTTATCGGATTAAATTTCATTATTCCTAAAATCATGTGATAAGAAAAAACTTTTCAATATTATTCAACGATGGAAGATGGAACAGTTCGTAATCGTAAGAGTACCCAGTCAAAAATTTCTCCATCTCTAAAGGTTTAGTCCCACCACTAACTTAAGTATTTTTACCAATACAGTTCTGGTAAAAATTTGTTAAATATTCCTTAATTTTTGTTTCATCCAAATCACTATTTGCTAGTAATTTACGAATAATATTTCTGATGGTGAGGGGTAAAAACTATATTTTCTTTTGCGTTCAACAAATTTTAATTTGAAATATTTTAAAATAGTTGAAGGCTCATCAGGTAGTAAAATAATGATTAGGTAGACAGTTCAGTTTGTAAATACAGTTGTTCAAAATATGTCCTGAACAATTAACTCCTATCAGTTTTTTTTGCCAATGAATTCAAACCTATAATTAACGCTATTTAAAATTGATGTTACATGATAAAGGACATTGTGCTTTTCCTGTATTTGGAAAAAAGTCTTAAGAGATAACTTAATAAAAAACAGGACACTCCTGTAAAATATAGGAAGAATGGTCAGTGTAACGATAAGTTAAAACATCAAAAACTAGTGATATTCAAATAAAAATTGTTAGTTTTGCAAATTATCTTTCTTAAACCGTTAGTAAATTTTTTTTACATTTAAGTGTTTCTAATTAGGTGCACTTAGACCAAGGTAGTCGAAAAATGTCAATTTTCCGCGCGGACCCTACTTTCCAAAACTAATTTGAGCTTTCTACAAAGCGATGGAGGCGACATTTCATTTTCATACCTGCAAGATCATCCAAAGAATGGATTTTTTGGAAACGGATTTTTTTTCTTGAACTAATGCGGGTTAGATGCAAAGAAGATATGTAGCATTGTTTCGTTCTTTTCTGCATCTTTGCAGGCCCTACATAAATCATTTGATCGAAGCCCAAGCCTTCTCGTATATTTGCGTATAAGGCCATATCTTGTGATAACTCCTACCTATCGTCCTGATATCAAATTTTTTTCAATGATAGTAAGGTTATGGAACCGTTTATATGGTACAGCATAGGGTATTGGATAATTTTGGCTACATTCCAGTTTGGTCCATTGAATTATTTGCGATTGAAACCTCTGATTACTTATATTTGTAAAGTACTAGAAGATTAAAGGTAGCTAGAGGTGTGCCTAGATTTTCTATTAATAAATTCGTATAATCAATAATTGTAATTGACAAGCATTTAAGGTCCTGCGCAGTAGACACATTTTTATTTTATTTCGATTGTCCTACTACTTAATGAACTTCTAATATATGTAATATATAAGTTGTATATAAAACAATAATGCGCACACAGTTGAAAATGTTTTACTCATATGATTTTATTATTCAGCAAATACATTATGCATAAGTGAGATCTTATAAAAATAATTAACAAAAGCAAACAAATCAGTTATTATAATTTACATATGTACTTGGAAATGAATCTATCAAAAAAACAAATTCATCTAAAATAAAAAATATAAAAACATCAAAAAAACAAATCACTTGAATTCTTCATTTTTATCTTTTTAAGTAACTGTTTCTAAATTTTGGATATTTGTAGTAATAATATAGTTTTTATTAAAATTATGTATTATGTAGGTATATACGTACCTCTTTAATGACAAAATTTTTTATTTTTAGTAATTTTATCACTAAATGCCACTTACTATAGGAAATATATCGGAAACGAAGCAGTATGTGAGGGACGTGTATTTATGTGTCCTAAATAAAACTTACTAACCACAAAACTTTTTATTAAACACGAGTGGTTTCTGCTATATCGTGCGAAGTCTATGTCAGTACGTAAATTACTGTTTTTTTAAAAACTTTAAATTTGACTTCAACTTGAAATATAATTACTTAACAGGGGCCCCTGGTTATTATTATATTGTATAAATATTTCTATTTTCATATTTTTCTGATTTTGTGAATTAGTTTGCTAGTTATTATATAATGTATAAGAAGATTACAAGAACGAATAAATAAAAAAAAAACAACATATTCTATTTTTTGATATCAAATTTTTTATCAAACACCTTTAATTGATTAACAACATTACCTATATATACTAACATTTTTTGTACTGAATTTCAATTTGTATTTGTTATTTTCTATGAATAAATAGCAAAATAACATTCATTACATTTTCTTTAATAAATATTAAATTTTTCATACATCATAGTTTTTGTTTTTATTAAAATCGTTACTGCTTTTTAAAAAAAACACCTGCATAAAGTGGTGGTGATTAATAATTTGAATTATTTGTAAAGGAAGACGACAATTGAAAAATATGTAAACAAAAATGAAAAACAAATTGTGAAAAATGCTTAAACTCTACCACACATGGTCGGGTCTAGGGTTGAGCCAATAAGGCCATGGCTCGGGGAGCCATATTTAAGTCTTATAGGCTATGACATACGATATTTAAGTTTCATAGCTTATGAGACTTAAATTTAATTTTTTAATAGTAAATTAAAATTATGGTACGTAATAAAGCAAAGCAAAGCAAAAAGATATAGAAGATAAATAAATGTCAAAAGTAAAACAAATAGAGAAAGCATTTAAAAAAAGGATTTTTTGTAAAGGGGACAGCAACACGGCCCGGGTACAGCCAGTTTAAAATAAAAATCTTATTTCATTAATATAATTTAATTTTATTTCAAATACATATTAGTATTTTTAATTCAGGATACCCTCTCCTTCTTTCATTATACTTCCGATCAATATGGTATAGTGGTTATATTATCCTACTACTAATCAGAAGATCTTGGCTTCGAATCTTACCCTGGACAGAGTTGCTGTAAAAAGTTTTTTATTTCGATTTTTCTTTGAAATTAATTTGAGGTAAAATTTTGAAATCATCAAAAATAAAATGAAACTATGTATGTGTTCTGAAGGCAAAGTTACTCTACAAGAGAAGTAGTTTTTCAAACTGCAATTACGTGATACACATATGTACGTACTTGTATAAATCAAAAAATTCAAAATGAAAAAACTTATTGCGTATATGATTGTTATGCCAATAACAGTCTCTTCATTCCATGGTCTTATGACGTAATATACCTATTGCGAAATGCGAATAGATTTTTTTCTTAATCGATTTAAGTCGACTTGTTGGTATTGTGAAAGTTTGTCTATCATAGACTTTTTTCTATTTTATATGACTTTGAAAGTTGACCATATTTTCATAATGATTTCTATATGGGTGTGGGTCTATTTGTTGAAAAACAAAATGTCGAATGAGAAATGTTGAGAAATAATAGGTTTATTGGGGAGTTATTCCTTGTCGGAATTATGTCCTAGCACCTACTTGGAAACTGGACAAAAAAATAGAAAATACATTTAGCAAAATGGTGGACACTTAACATTTGGACATTTGGCGTAATAACCCTGATCTTGAATCCAACTCTAAACTCCCTCCCAACTCAGAATCTTACATACACATATATGTATATGAATATTCTGTAAAAGGTGAATAACCCTGATTTTGTAACCAACTATAAAATCTTTCCTAATTGAGGATCTTGCATATACACTTTTGTATAAATATTGTGGAAAAAGGGAATACACTGTAATATTTTAATTAGCTTATTTTGAATCCAACTTCTTGCAAGCTCTATAAAATATACTATTTTAAAAAAATGTTGAAAAAAAATTCAAACACTGAAATTCGACATTTTTTTTTCAAGAATATGTTTTTCAATTTTACCTTTATCAACATTTTTTTGCAACATTTTTTTTTGACATTTTTTTTCAACATTTTTTTTTGACATTTTTTTTCAACATTTTTTTTTTTTTTTTGACAAAAGGACTGGCTCCTTTTCTATAACTCTATACTAAAATGTTGTCTATTTTGTACTGTTATAATGCTGCAGTAAAATTTAAAACAAAAAATTGGACTTATTCATTTTACAAATCGCTAACCAAAGTTTAATTTTTTTCCAATTTGTTTATGTTATTCATTTTCTTTTATAAATAAAATTAATTTAAGGATAGGAAGTTATTCTTCAACTTCATACTAATGTCTCTTGTATCTTATTTCCTATCTTAACCTATGTATCCTATCCTATTTCAACCAAGCGGTATGTAAGTACTAAAGGTAATTTTTGAACGTTTTGGCTGTTTACAAAAAAAAAATAAAAAAATCAAACCTAACTGACAAAGTTTGCGTTTTTCATCCTATTGAAAATATAAAAGTATACTGAGCACATTAATATGGCAACACTGACTCAAATCAATAATAAATGGATTTTAATATAAAGTTTAATTAGTTATTTATTATTTATTATAAAAACACTTGTGAATATTTAAAGCAATAAAATGTACTATTTTTATTTAAATGTTATTTGAAAAAAAAAACAAATGAAAATAACTTACACTGTATGAGTATTTGTCATTTTTTATATGTAGATGTTATAATTGCAAAAATTAAACAAAAATAAGAAAAATAAAAAATAACACACACAATTTGTGTAATTTAATTTAAATTAAAGTGATGTTAAGCTGATAGAATGCCGAAAACGACTAATTCATTTAACTATAATTAAAAATGTTTATTATATATATTTTTATTTTTTATTTTCATTTAAAATTCTTTTTAATACACATATAAAGATTTGAAATTATCTGTATTATTATTATTATTTATAAAAAAAATATTTTAGAATTATTTATTTATTTCTTTTTTTTTCAATTAAAAACATACTACACAAAATGTATTATAAATGTATAATAATATGTATTAGTGCTATATTTTAAAGTGTAACACTGCATATGAATAATAAAATAAATAAATAAAAATAATATTAGAAAAAATATTATCTTATCATATACAATAATAAATAACGGCAGTAATATTGTATAGATAGGAGATAATATTGTCATAAGACTATATATTATGAGGGTATTATTCATGAATTTTTACTAATTTCAATTCGTTAATTCTTATTATATTATTATTAAATTTCATATTCTTAAATTTGATCGTATTTATATAATATATGTATATAAATACATATATATTATTTTTAATTATTGAATATTAATGACTCCTACACACAGTGCACAATATAGTAAATCAACAATATAGTAAAAAAATTAAATTTATTTCCAATTTTGAATTGAATTTTATTAAATTTTTCGTTAATATTCGTTAATTTTTCTCGTATTGAATGTCCAAAATATTAAAAAAACAATCTTTCAGAATATTGTAAAAATCGTTATATGCCGCTAATTGTACTTAATTAAATTGTCCTTACAAAAATTTCTTTTTAATAATATTGTGCAGAAGACTTCTTGATTTCATGATAATATAATGGGATACATTTAATTTACACCAAAACTTCTATTTGCATCCAAGAAAATTTATTTTGGGAAATTATTAAGTCATCATTATGGGATTCCTGAACAATTTACTTTTTTTAGTGTTCAGTTATTAACATTGTACGACCAACCCCTTGCGTTATCTCTTTAATTTTACAACTGACTCATATCTAATTATTCTCAATACTAATATGGTAATAGATTATAATTCAATTATTATATTATTATACGTATTGTATACTATACATGAAGTGCAGGGGTATAACACCTTTTTATTACTTTATATATTATTATAATAGATACGCCCAATTTGGAAGATAATTTATTTTATCTCGGAGCTTCTATGCTATGATAAGATTGTTTTATTTCGGAATTTCAGTTTCCAAGAATTTAGCAGTTCAATCCATTAATATACAAGCCATCATCATCTCTTTTGTATTGCCCAGACCAGTTTATTATTACTCCAATATTACTAGGATAAAGGGGATTTTTTTTGAGAAAAAAAAACCGTTGAAAAATCGAAATGAATCGATTTTAAATTTTTTTAAGTTTTTTAACGAAATTTGGAAAAGTTATTTCTAAAAATTTAATATTGTTTCATTTTTATTTCATTTTTATAAAATATAATATTGTTGCGGGAGTGAGACATTATGTAATTTAACTTTTCTAACATCTCAATTTTTATTTTGGAAAAAATTTTGCAAAATTTTGTCACATTAAAATTTATTTACATATAAAATATTTTAACTACAATACAATTAGGTTTGAAATGAAACGATACTTTTATACACGAATGCACAACTTAGACTAATTGAGGCGGTACGAGCCAGGATTGACCATGTAAAAAAAATACTTTTAGAGATAAAATTGGAATAGAAAAAAGGTTAATCACTTCAAGCAGTTTAGTCCATTTTACTTGTTTTCTTTGCACGATGAAAGAAATTTTTATTTGGTAATAAAATGACAATAACTACTTTTTCGAAAAATTGGCGGTTGGCCCACTTTGGCTCGGAGCGCCTCAATTGAGTGAAAAGAGAAATGATGTCGCTTTGATCAGTAATTTTGAATAAATTTGTTAATAATTGCTCTTAAATTTTTGTAGATTGTATGTAGATATATTTTTGCATTGGGGAAACACGTCTGATAGAATTTGGCTCCAGATTCGAGAAAATTTGACTACAAATAAATTTCCATAGCCAGTTTTGAGCCACCTACAAAGTTGCTTTGTGTAGAGGTGGCACCACTTAATGCCTTTCTTATTCCTCGGCGGAAATGTTTAAGGGTGTGCTTAAGCCTACGAGATATCTATAAAATAGGAAAACTGCTCCAAAGGGTTGGTTAATTTATGGCGATTCACAAAATAGCAATTAAAAAATGTTGATGTCAAATATGTCGACTTGTACAATATATTGTTCCTGGAAATGTCGATTTTAAAATATTGACATGGACAAAATGTCGACTTTTAAAAAGCAAAGAATTTCCGACTAAATACATAATTGAAGCACTGATTTTGTAGTCTACTATAAACTTTTGATATTTTAAAATCTGACATATATATATATATATATATATATATATATATATATATATATATATATAAATATTTTGGATCCACTGTAAAAAAACACTTAGAGTATGTCCATCCGTATACCTATTTTGTAAAAAAGTATTGTGTTTTCACAGTTTCATATGAAAAAAATAATTAATTTTGAAGAAATTGGGACTTTTGCCCTCAAACCACCCACGCTAATTTATTGAAATCCTGTTTTCCTCAACGACAGGATACAAAATACATTTAAATATTTACACAAAATACATTTAAATATTTAGGAATTTTATATGTTGTCCTGAAAAAAAAAATAAAAAATTTTATTTTCAAACATCCGCACCAATTTATTGAAACACTGTTTTTGCCCTTTGAACGTAGGCGGCCATATTTTAGTAAAAAAATATAATAATCATGAATTTTGCTCCTATAAATTTGGTTCTATAAATATCTTATAAATATTTCAAATATAAAGCATTTACAATACTATTTTTTACAAAAAATTCTAAAAATCTATGTTTTTGTCGATATTTTAAGAGTCGACATTTTGTTAGCCAACATTTTTGAAGGTCAACTTTTAGTACAATCGACATTTTTGGAGCAAAAAAAAAATCGAAATTTTGTCAATTCACTTAATGGAATTGAATTGAATAAAATTTATTTCGGGTCGCTGAACCTTATTAGGTTTTTCAAGCCCTTTTTTTCTACAAGCGTGAAAGTCTATATAAAGTCAAGTTTATATGCCTACTCCACTGGGGCAGCATCCTTGGATGTTATATTAGGGTTATCGAACTTGCTCTTTGTTGAGAAAATTTAATGCGTAAAATTTAATTGTATTTCAATTTGGGTCGTACATGATAAACTATAACGAATTGTGTAGCTTTTTTCAGTGTCAATTATTTACCCTAATTTAGACCTGCATTTGTGAAAATGTTTAAAAAAAATTTGGTACAAACTGAAGAATCTTATACACACATACATATACAGCATTCAATTAATTATTCAAAACTTAATTTTGCTAATATTTTATAATAATTTTGGATTAATTTTTTTAGTGAGTTAGTGTTAGTATTGGCATATACATATTATTATGATTTCATCATTGGAGTCAAATATGAATAGAATAATATCTGAATTGAGTAGCATTAAATTGAAAATTACTTATAATATAGAATATGTATATTTTTTGGAAATATTTCTTTTTGCAATAATTTTTTGTTTACACAATTCAAGTGTTTATGTTGTAAAAATAGAACTGATTCAATGCTCCAACAATTAAGTACTAATAATAAAAAAAACTAACATAAAAATTCAAATAGGAAATATTTGAAAAATTTTTGTAGCTAAAATTATGGGTTCAAGAAAGAAGATCAAAAGTATGAAGAAATGCCAAAATTAACAATAATGCATTTTTTCTATACATTTACCTAATTTGCCCAAACTCCTGAAGTTATTAGTGCAAACGCTTGCAAACATTCTATATTCGAAAACACCCCACATTTTGCACTATCCAAATGAAAGCGTCGCGCCATATTTCAAAATGATCAAAGTTTCGAAAAATTTAAGTTTAAACTTTATCTAGATTTTGTATGTAAAATATAGATACAGCCAATATTATTGTTTTCCAATATTTGTAGCATTTTTTGATTTCTGGTGGTTTCATTCTGACGGTATGGTATATAATTATATCGGCTGTTATTATTGAGAAAAAAAAATTGTTAAGGTAAAAGTTTCTTATTTTTTGACGTAGAATCCGAATTTGGATCACAAAATAACTCTGCCCATTTGTAAATCTTCAGTCCGATGCATTTATCTCTTGAAAAACTGATACGCATACTCCGGAACACCCGGTATAAGATATTATCGTTTTTTTTAGATCATCAATTTCATATAGCCAATTATTTCAACTTAGGGCAGACTGAAAAGTTTCCTGTAAAGGCATCTTTTTATCAATATTATGACATTTCAAAGAACAATATTTTATGTTGTCTGCCTTAAAGTTTTAAATCGATGTGTCAAATAGTTTATTGTGAAACAACTATCTAGTCAATTAAATTTTGTTCATTTCAAATTCGCAATTAGCTCCAAGTGATTTTTGTTTCCAAATTAAAAAAAAAAAATTGCTTGCTGGAAAGAGATTCACATCAACTGAAATGATTGCCGCTGAAACTGAATCGAAGGTCTTGAAAAATCGTATTTTTCAGACGGAATTAAAAAGCTTGAAAAACGTTTGATAAAGTGTATTGAGTTGGAAAGAATCCAAAAAAAATTCTATACTGCCCTCGTATAAAAAAATAAACGTTATGTAATGGGAAAAATGATTTTTCAATTTATTAAATTCTTCATTAGAATTATGGGCTATCATCAGTGAATTTGATTAATATCAGTTAATTTATGATATTAATTAATTTTATTTATATATCATTGATATTATTCATATGTTACCACCGACCTGTCGGTATAAATAATTACCAAATTATAGAAATCCCCGTAACATATATATATATATATATATATATGTATTATTTTCCTTTGGTTATAAAATCTATTTTTTTTTTTACTTTCCTAAAAATATATTCAAAATAATGAGCTTACAAAACTTTTTCGAATCGAAAACACTTGATTCTGATATTCTATATACCAAAATCCTGAATACATCTAAACTAAAACGAAAAAAAAATATTTAAAAAATAAATAAAGGAAAATTAACATAAAATTAATTTATTGTTTTTTAAATGTTTAAATTTATATTTTAATTACAATTATTATTTTGATTAGCAGATAAATTAATTATTGGTATAGTGGTGGTGTGCACTGTGAATCTCAATCTTTTTTTTACATTTATAATTTGAATTGGATTTTAGGATTTTAAAAATTTATAATTTATTTTTAAATATTATACTTTTGATATTTTATACATTTTATTATTTTTATACATATTTTTTTTAGAACATTTAGCAATTTCATCAAAATTTGAAACAATTTGAAGCAATTCGTTCAAATTATAAATTTTATTTTCAGGAACTCCGAATTCAAAAATATAAGCTTATATTTTATTTTTTTTATTCAACATCAATTAATTTATTATCGAATCGAATCAAATTCAGGAATAAAACTCATATTTTCTAATATTATATTCATTATCACGTATGTATTTTAAATAATAAATTAATTAATTTATAATTTAAAAATACACAATTAAAAACAATAATAATAAAATTTTTAAATTCTTATAAAATTAAAAAATTTAAATTTAGAACAAACACTATATACTGCTATATTATATTCTATTTCTAGATCTAAATTGTTCCAAATTAAGATTAAAACTGTCCTAGATCTGAACGGAAAGTCTTAAACTTAAAAAGAATTTTAGTTTAAAAAAAAAAAACAAAAAAAAACATAAATTTTTGATTACAAACAAATCTGTTTTTTTTTTCTGTTATTATGGAAGAGCTTTAATATAGAGCTTTGCAATGAATGAATAAAATTGTATATGGTTCTATTAATGAAAAAAAAAAAATAATAATTATAAAAAAAGAAAAGAAAATTAATTTAACTTTCCCGCCATATGTGAAAATCCCCATATGTTCATCTGAAAATTCATTAAAATATTTATTTTTATAATTTTTTAAATTAATTATCTGAATATGTATTTAAATAATTTTTTTTATTTTTTGGTTTTGTTATTTTGCTTTTCTATTTACTAAGGGTACATACATTAATAAATTTTTTTTTTTATTATTGTATTAATATACATATACATATTGTATCATATTGACGGGTATTGTACATATTATTTTCAATACACTGATCAGGTTGTAATATGATAAGTTGACCACAGAAATAGATTGAGAATAGTGCGGTTCACTAAGCATTTTAATTTATTACTGATTTTGCATTCCTTACTTACTTACTTACTGGACTCATCAACGTCCTCCATTTTTGTCGGTCACGGCGGCTTCTCTCCAGTTGAAGATACGAAATTGTTTTATGTCAGCCCATATTGTACCTTCGAGTCTGGAACCGAAACTTTTCTTAGTATGGATTTGAAAATTTTCATGGATTTTTCATTACAATCAATACAAATGTTTAAATCTGTGATAAGTTATTACACTGATGGATTTTTCGAGTTCTTGTACCAACATAAACAATTTACGCACTACAATTATGATAGTTGTTATTAGTGGTTATATCATCTGGACTACTAATATTAAAGAGTCTTGGACTCGAATTCCATTTGAGCCATGAACGTTGCCGAAAAGTATTTTAATTTATTCCTTAAATTTAGTTAATTACACAAAAACGAAATCGAACTATATTATTATATGACAGCCAAGTCTCTCAAAAATGGATGTAGTTTTCCACATTTAAATTAATTAGCAAAAACTCTTCGAAAGGAGCTCAGAGATATTCATAGCATTGAGGAGCCATTGTCTTGGCAAAACAAAAACCGAAAACTATAACAACAGCGATGTTTATTGTACATGTATTGATATATAGGAGTATGCAGATTACTTTGGCTTCATCACCAGATCACAACGAGCTGTCATCGAGGCTTTTATCCAGCTTGAAGACAAAGTGTAACAAAGTGTAATGGGTCTGAAAATAAATGAGGAAAAAAAAATATATATATATATGTTATCGATAAATAAAAAAACTTCTCAACATCATATTGATCAAAACATCACATACAACAGCACATATAATTTCGAGGTAATTCAGGAGTTTATAACCTTAGAACCAGCGTTAATCCTTCAAATAGCGTTTGTAAGCCGTTATTTCTTCGGTTTGTCAAAACATTTCCAGTTCAGACAAAGCTATCCCGAAACACCAAAGTTCAAATCTACAAAACGCTCATGCACCTGGTGTTTTCATCGGATATATCGTCCTGAAAGCCACAATGGGGTCTGAAGGAGAAGATGTAAGATCGAAATCCATTAGCTGTATAATGAATTGAACATATAGTCATGAGAATTAAATTGAATAGACTACATTGGCTTGTAAACCTAGAGAACGGATGAACGGAAATAGAAGAGAATCTTCAAATCCAAACCAGACCCGAAACGTCTGGGCAAAGCAAACCTTCGTTTGACAAACCCGAACTATTCATATAAAGATGGTAATTTTTTATAGTTTTGGTTGGTTGAATATGGATCGTCCAAAGACGATTTGTTTAATTGCTAGTACCTCTGCTTGAAAGATACTATATAGTATACTTAGGGAAACCATAAGACTTTGATATAGTTTAGATTTTCAGATAATACTTCTAAATTAAATCCGCAGTTCGCTTGGGATCTATCAGCGAAAATAACTATATATTATTTTTCTTCTTTTCGAACCGTATTTCTTTTCTATAAACTTTAGCCTATACTCTTGTAGTAAAACCTACTATGAGAGTGACATAATCGGTTGTACGTGGTAAAAGTTATTTTTGGAAGCTGTTCAAGGATGAGTTGTTGTGATCATATAGTATACAATTCCAGACACCAACTTCTCTGTTTGTCTGAGTTTGACTTGCAGGGCCGAGCAAGAAGCATCTCTTTTCGATTTAATCGAAAAAATTACTGAACAGACAATCGAGTTAAAACTTACTATATAAAAGTCGTCTACTATCAAAACTATTACAAAAAGCGTTTATACAAAATTTTAAATAAAGCTAGTATGCTTTATGCAAGCCAGCCAGTATTTTTTTTTTTTTTTATATAATTCCAAGTCTATGGGATGAATACCCTAATTGCTTTTACACTGAGATTTGGAATATACCATCACATACAATATTTTTTCTATAGAATTTTTATGGTTATATCTACTAATTTAAATATGGAAAATTATATCTATTGTAGGAACTTCACCTTCATAATAGCATAGTTCCATTTTTTATTTTTAGTGATAGCCAAAACTCTCAACTATTTATCATTTATTTTATCCCAATGATAAAGGGTACTGGACCAGGTCAAAATCCCAGAAAGCATTATTTTTGCCTTTGTTGAAAGGCAGGCGTTCTAACTACTGTGCCACCCAGCTATACTTAAACATGCTAAGTATGCAGCGCACATTTATGTCATCAAAAAGGTTTTAATTTGTTTTTTTTAGAAAAATCAATCACAACAACAACAATGCACATTTTTTTTTTGCTATATTTTGTGCTAAAATATATAGAGTTAGAAAAATTTAGTTTAAAAAAGAATAATATTTTTGGTTTGGAGGTTTTGTGGTTAATTGCTTGGTTAACACTCTTTTTTGGATTTAATCTAACGTTAATGACATTTCATTATAAAAAAATTAGGTAGATGAAATCTATTTCTCAAATATCGCTTTATACTTAATCACATATATTTAATATGTGTGTGTAGAGTTCCTAAACTAAATTTTTGCACTTGAAATGCTAGAAATCAGTATTCGGAAGAGTCGATTTAGACAGAGATGTTAAATTATATTTAACAGTGATGTTTTCCTTATAATTTCATTTTTATTGTATGAATTTTTGAATAAATTAAAAGCTTTTACTTTATAAATAAAAATAAATCATACCTAACTAATCGTTAAATGAAAAATTTTAATGTTTTTTTTTTGTTAAAGCTATAAAATTAAGCAAATGTGCTAATATAATATTTTATGAAAAATGATATTTTAATTTTACATGCTTGAAAATTCTTTAAGCCAGTACCATAAAAATAAAAATCAATTAAATGACAATGAAAACTAATAATTAGTTTTTTTTTTTTAAATATGTTCACTTTCTTAAAAAGTATTAAATAAAAATTAGCAATCAATATATCAATCTCTTATAATCCCACATACTGTAGCAGAACCATGATTTAGTTGCAATATACAAAAGCTAATTGAGTCTTAAAAAACAAAGTAAGTTTAGTACGTCAAAAATACTCACAGCTGATCTCCAGAAAAATTTTCATTTTTGATCCTGATTTTTCGTTTCAGGGAGATAAAGAGGGATTTAGTGGTTTGAAACCCTTAAGCATGTTAGGTATGCACCTAAATCGAAAAATGATGTGGAATGATCATATATTCGATGTTGCGAGAATCTCACTCAAATATTTAGGTTTTCTTAGTCGCTAGAAGGCCTCTTGAAAATTTATTTTTTTACTTTTGTTCCATTTTTGTAAAATCTAATTTTTTATTATCATATAAGTAAGGTAGTTAATAAATTTTGCTTTCTTCATTATTGTTTATTACTTTTTATTTAATTTTTTTTTTAATTTGATGAATAGTTTAATTATTGTATAAGATTTTGTAATTGATATTAGTAGTATATAAGAATAATTAACAGAATTGATAAATATTTTTGCACTGATACATAGTTTAGTTATAATATATTATTTTACTTTAGAAATATGTAAAACTCTATACGAGCTATAAGAGCTAACAATCTTTTGAGTACTGAATAAATGAATAAATAAAATAAAAATAAATAAAATCTATAAAACTTCCATACGACCCAAAATCGCTTCTGGTAACACTTTAAAACATTTTAATAAAGTCCAAAAACTGGCTATTAATCTTATCAATGACCCAAATATTACTTCTTATCTTGCTCCTCTTATATTCATCATCGTCGTATAGTTGGAGCTCTTTCGCTTTTTTATGATATCTCGTAGGCACGGATATATGCTCAGTGAAAATTAAATTTGTATTACTTCCACTTAAGCGCTTCCCTCGCGAATCATGAAGGAGAGCATGTGCTTATACCTACACCGTAAAAATCCCTTGATGACCGAATGTGGAATCCAATCTCATTATATTGTGTTCGTAATTCGTCGTTCGTTCATAATTGTCCTCCTTGTCTTTTACCCTACTAACGTTTCAATCGGTATAAAAAGTCTCGACCTATAGTGTTTTGGCTGTATAAAAAAAAAATGATAAAATTTCAAAAACCTCAATTTTTTTTTTGATTTCTGAAAATTCAAAGTGTACATGAACTGTTAGCTTTTGGCTTGAGTTTGATATAGATAAATTACATATGTGTATATTATGTAGGGCTCTCAGATATGTATAGTACATAGGTATAATTTTGTTTTCATGAATTTATTTATATACTAACTGAATTACCCGCTATTGCCCGATAAAACTGCTCAATTCTAGATGACAGCATAATGAAATAGCATAATGAATGCGTTTGAGAAAAGTTCCTGGAACAAACAAATATCCACAATCCTGCTTTATAAGATGTTTTTTTATTTTTAAATCTACTAGATTCATAAATATATTTTTCAGTATCTCTCATTACATTTTATTTTTAAAATCTTGTATCATTTAACCTAAATCAAACTGAAAAAAAAAACACTGTCGATAGTAAAAGAAAATACACCAAAAGATTTGTTCATCTAATCGTGACCCGCAAGCATCAAGAAGCTCACAAATCTATAATCAAATAATAAGTTAAAAAAGAATTAATTATCTTCTCACTATAGTTCATATATGTAACTAGTTCTTAGTAATGGTTGAGGAAACTATTGCTTTATCTCGTAGGATATTACCCATCAATTGCAACATTGGATTTAAATTCGGATAACTTAAAATGTAATAAGTTCTCTCCTTAGCGGTAATTAGATTTGAAATTATTGCGTAACAATTCGAATTTCCTACTAGAAAGTTATTTACATAAATACTTAACCTACATATTATAATATTTTAATTAATTTATAGAAATATCCTCCTGGGTTTTGTCAGGCCAAAATATGTTTACATTTCATTTATGATTATTTGATCGATGATTTTAATTCTGCCCAAGAATTTGTTAAATAAATACGAATTTAACTTCGATTCTTACATTGTTGTATAGGGGACAAGTCTCAAAAATATGGTGTATTGCATCATGATGGATTCTATAGAACAATTACATTTGGGTTTGTTTGCTTGTTTGTGTGCCATCAAAGAGGTAATTGGTGTTAGTCTGTTGTAACCTATGCGTAGTCCAGTCATTACGACAAAGGTATTACATTTTAGTTTTTGTCTTCAATATATTCGTTTTACAAGTCTTAATGTTTTGTTACAGAAGATTCATTTAACGCCTTGTTAAAGTATATTTTTTCCATATAAATTTGTTGCATATGTATTTGCTGATAATATAGTTTGTGGTTCCATATCGATATATGTGATTCCCTTGTGTTTTCTGTTGCTAATATGAGAGCCTCTTCATTTCCGTCAATATTCACATGCCCATAGGTAGCCAATAAAAATCTACTACTTTTGGATTTGGATGCACAGTAGCTTCAGATTTAATATTATTCTGGTATGTTTGGTAGTATGAGATGAGAGGGTAACTAAAATGTACTTTTAGGGAGTTAGAGTTAGTAGTTAGTATATAAGATTATTTTTCTCCCTTTGTAGTTCCGATTCATATAATCAACTGCTTTCAATATATAGCATACAATTCAGCCGAGTATATTGTTGTTTGATCATTGAGTCTATATACTTGAATATGTTTTGCGTACATTTAAACGCGCATTATACTGAAATATTTCTTTTTGGCCCATTCCTAAAGGTTTTTTGTTTTGTTAAATTGTTTAAATTATTTTTACCGAACTTATCGTGCTCTGAAAGATTTAGTTCTTCCAGCATCTGTTGAAGTATAACGTCAAATGGTTGTTGTCTTTTTTTTAGTTTTTTTTTTTTATATTTAGCATATCGTTGATGATATTTTAATATTTGGTTTAAAATCAAGTATTGTGAAACCTGTGAAGCTTGCCACCCATAGAAACATAGGTACTCGCGTAAATTAGGCAATAATTTAATAACACTTAAAAATTCCATATAAAATTAATTGGTTCAAAATACATTTTTATGTTGTACCGGTATATCTTGTAACTTGGCCCTTTTTACCCACATATTACTTAACTTTTTGTAAATAAAACACTTGAAAAAGTTGGCCATAGCAGTTTTTTCATTGTAAAACTTTTAAAAGTTTTTACACAAAAAGTGAATATGTGAAACAATGAGTAAAGGAGATGAGTAGATAACAGATTTTGTTTTAGCAAGTGATACCATGGACAATTTGAATAAAGTTCTTTTGTATATGTCTCAGAACAGCATTATTAAAGTATGGACAAACATATTACATATAATAAATGGTTAATAACTTAATTGCCTTTTGTTTTAATTTAAAAAAAAAATCTTACAAGTTGGCCCACTGTAAATGTTGGACAAAAATTTTCAGACGGCTGGTGGCCAACTTAGACAGCAGGGTAATCTGTCACAATAAAATAATAAATTTATAATTCTTATACGTACATATATATTCTTATCTTATAATATGTATGTAGCTTAGTATGTATATATGTAATCTAAACCTAAATAAATTAAATAATTTCTATAATTAGAAGATATTTATTGATCAGGAAAGTAAATTAATTTTGTTGAAATCCTTCATTATTTCAAATTACTTGAACGTATCAAAATTGAATGAAAATAAAAGTTGTTGTAGGTATTTTCAATTTTTTTTTTTTATATACATACTTATGTGTATAACATGGATATTTAAATTACAATCTATATATATAATTATTTAATATTATATTACTTAAACCTCTGAACTAAAAAAATAATTAAGAACTTTGTTCAAGTTAAACTAGACTTCGTTCAATCATTGAATTATAACTTTATATAATAGATTAGTCAACTGAACTTGTTCGAATTCTTTTTTTTTTTAATTCATTTTAACATTGACATTGTATAAAATGTCAAGAATAGTTTTAAATTGTATATTAGATAAACTTTTTATTTATTTTTATTATCTTCATTGTAATCATATCAAAAAAATTTCGCAAAAAATAAAAAATAAATATTTTTTAAAGAATATCTTTTAAATGATTTTTTTACAATATATAATATATATGTATGGATGTACTTAGTATAATGTTTAAGTACACATCGATGTTGCGTATACAAATTTAAATCGACAGTAAAAGAGAAGAATTAAATTTGCAATTATTGTTGAATATCAGAGCCGGCGCTGACCTTTTCGGAGCCCTGTGCACTTTAAAAAAAATGCGCACTCATAAATTCTTTTTCACATCATCCATGACGTAGGATTGTTATTGACGTAGGGCGGACTATTTTTAGCAAGGTGTCCTACAGAGGTAATCCTCACTTTAACAAATAAAACAAATAAAATTAAATGAATTTAAAAAATTAACATTTTAACAAAACTTAAAATTGCTATTATTAGATATATATGTATATATATATATATATATATATATATATATATATATGTATAAAAGTACAAAAAAATTCAAGTATAATTTTAGTAACGTGACGTGACCTCTTTCCTTCGCCTTTCGAAAAAAAATTGAAAGTTAACAGTAGAAAGCTATAAATTCCTAAAAGGTATATTGAACATTTACCTAAACTGGAGAAATCAATTAAAATATTATTTTATAAAATATGGTGTCTCATTTTCTCTTTTGCAGCTGCAACAGTGGAAGTTGAACGGAATACTTATCTTGACAGTGTGGCTTGCTATTAACCAGTGATCCATACTGATGGCTACTAATATTGATATATCAGTACAAGACCTGGTTAAAAGTTATTTGGTTTTGTTGATGTTATACGAGGGCCGTATTTTCCAATATATTATTTAGCAGATTAAATTTTTTAAATTAATTAATTTTTTACATTAGCTCAATTCAATGTAATGAAAATGTTGGGATTTATAATAGCTATAGTTGATTTGTGTCGAACCGAGTGACAAACTTTTATGATTAATAACTAATTATTAGATTATTAGCATGGAGAAATAAGTGTCGTTGACCACAAATAGTGCATTCAGAATAATTTTGCTAATTTAAAATATTATAAAATTATTTTTTGGAAAAACTTATTGCTTAGTTTAGAGTAAGATTTGCATAATTGTTGAAAATAGTAAAATTGATTTTAAGCATTATTTTTTCGTTTGAATCTCCTAACTGAATCGGTAAATCATATAATGTATTCACAATATAAATACAATATATTAGTATAGTACATAATAGATAATATTATATAATATATAAATATAAGTATTGATATGATGACCAGTATCATGAATGTTATTATTATCATGAATTAATGATTAAAAATCTTAAATCGAATAAACAAACAAAATAATAAAAATTTTAACAATCTTTTTACGAGTAATACATTAAAAAAATACTTCAATCATTTTGATTTAACGTTAATGTATACATGATACATACATAACAAAACAACCCATCAGCGAGCTTATAAATTGTTTTATATTTTTTAACAATCAATTTCGGGGTCTTAATTAAAAAAAGGTAATTAAAAATTAAATGTGATGCAGGTTTTTAGAATTTACCGGATATTTTATTATTTGAAATATTTGAGAATCTCAATTCTAAAATAAAATTTTAAAATAATATCTTAGATTATTTTGGTGTCTATATCTAATTTACATATATAATAATCAAATTCTAAAATAATAATTGTACGACGATTTGTTCCTGATATTTTATTTGTACATATTAGTACATATACACTTAGTTTAATCATAGAAAAAAAGTTGAATACATGCATACATACCATGTATGAATATGTATTATTATTATTTTTTATTTATTTAAATATTTATGCCTTAATTTTTTTCTAATTTCTAATTTTATTTATTAAGAGTTTGTACTAATCACCTATGACTTATAATTAGTATTTGATGTTATTGAAAATTATGAAAAGATTTATTTTAATTAATTGGTAGTAGTTGTTGTTTTTTTTTTGTTTGCAACTGTAATTTTAATATTTTAATTATTGTGTACTTTTATTTTTATTTATGTTTTTTGTACATCCTATATTCTCAGTGATAATTCAACACAACTGCTGCCTGTTTACGCCTAATAATTACATCTCGAAAAATATTGATGGTGAAATATTTATATTTATATGTTTACAATCTATAGTATATATAATATTTATAACATATGTACATTAATACATTAAGTATACTTATTCAATGGCATAAATAATATACTACTTACATATTTAAATATTTTTAAAATATTTTTGGATTAAAAATATGAAATTAAATGTAAATAAATTATATAATCTTTTTCTCAAATAAAAAAATAATAAAAAAAAAATAAAAAAAAACTGGGCTCAACCGGGATTTGAACCCGGGACCTCTCGCACCCAAAGCGAGAATCATACCCCTAGACCATTGAGCCATATAACAAACGCAAATATAATAATGATTAAAATTTTATGCGTATGTACATTTTCACCTGTTAGAAAATTTCTAATCTGTTCTACTCGACTGAATAAACTCTATTGTGAATTAATTCATCAATCATTCATTAATAAAAAAAATATAATAATTGAGTAAGAGAAAGCAAGGTGGAATGAAAATATGTGAATACATATATAAAAATTGATATTGACTAGTTATTTTTTTTTTAATAGTGCTTGATTGAAAAATTTTAATTAGATTTAAATTATATAAAAATTACTAATTACAGTATGTACACGTGTAAGTTTTTAATTGGATTATTGAGAATAATATGTAGTATAAATACGTTAAAAAAATTATTTAATTTTTATCACTTTGTGTATAGCCATCAAAGTCGCATTTTTAATTTTAATAATAAAATATTTTAATTATCTGAACAGTGATCTAAAGCATATTATCGAATGGTATTTGAAAATTAAGACTTAGGATACAGTATTATAGCAGCGATTCGTAGATTTAATACGTAAAAATTCTTGTTTTAAATTTTAATATAGTAAATGCAATAATTTGATATATATATGAATGGTAATAAAAATGTTCTAAAAAAACGAGTTCATTTCCGGATTTTATAATTTTAAGTTAGAAAGAAATACAAGATAAAAAATGTTGAATTTCATAAGAAATCTATTTGATCATTTCAATGAAACACTAAAAATTCATTACAGGAATAAGATAAAATAATAAAGTAACATTACATAGTATAAAAATTTGAAAAAAAGATCAAACATTAAGTTTTTTTTTTTTTGTTCCAACTAATCTGTTTTGTATAATTATTCAAAATTTTAATATCTGTCGTCAGTATATATGTTTGTTTCAAATTTTAACAATTGTGTTTCATATAAATTAATATCTTATAATAAAATTAAATATAATAAAATTAAATATAAATTGGATATAATAAAATTAATTAAAGCAAATTTAAAAATTAAAAAAAAAAAAAAAATTAAATTAATTATTTTTATTAGTAATGTAACGACCAAGCACGGGTTCAAAACCCTGTGAGAAAACCGAAAACATTTTTCAAATGGTGAAAATTACTGAAAACGTAATTTTCAATACAATCAAATCGGTTCAAATATAATTTAATAATTAATAAAGATATAATATAACTAATAAAAATAATATAAATATATAATATACAAAAATATATACAAAAAAATTAATATAATTTGATAAAAAGGCCCACATTTCGAAAGGGAAAAAGACCTATAAGGTTGGCCAGCAGATTTATCTATATATGATCAACTGTTAAAATAAATAAATAAATATTTTCATGTATTATTTAGAAGTATATGGAACATTACCGATTTGCATTATTATCATTTATCACTTAATAACAGCTATTTAATGTATTATGAATTATAATAGATTAATAGAAATTATAATTTCACCTTATATTTCAAGAGAAATTGTAAAATAAAAAGATTAACGGTACAAGCAAATAAATTAAATTTATATATTTAACACAAATTTAATGCCTGTAAAATACATGGTTTAAAAAGCAATAAAATTTTTCAACATTTCAAAACATTATATATGTTATGTACATAGTTTTAATATAATTAGATTAATTACAATTAATGTTTATAAAATGGTTGTTCTTAAATTGTTATTAAATTAAAAAGCCAAAAAAAAAATAACTTTAAAAATTTAATTAAAATATTATGATTACAATTTTTCATTCTACATTTGTAAAGTTGCAAAAAATGACATTGTTGCACTTTCTGATGGTAAACATTGCCCAAAAGCTTCTATTAACAATGGTTCAGCTTTAACTGTTTTTGAAAAATCTTCAAAAGATATCTGAAATAAAAAATTAAATGCTCTTTTATACATCAACAACAATTATTATTAGTTATACTAACCTTTCCATCTTTATCTAAATCAAATTTTTTTAATATAATTTCTACCAAATCTTTAACACCTTCATCTGGATCTTCATCTTGGGGTTGTTTTATAAGGCAATTTCTTAATAATGTAAACATTTCATCTTTTGTTATAAATCCATCTGCATTCAAATCATATACACGAAAACAAAATGCTGTTTTTTCAGTAATATTTCCACGTAAAAACACTGATAATCCACATAACCAACCCTCAAGTCGTAATGGTAATCCTTCATGTGCTTTATCCCAACTACAAAACATACGTTCCATTAAAATTTCTTCTGTAATAATATCAAAAGTGCTATGTAATAATTCTCGAAAAACGATTCGGTCGATTCCCTGTAAAAAAAAAAAAAAAAAATATTTAAACATAAATGTAAGGACGTACATTAATATTAATAAAGATAGTTAAAGCTAAATTTCCTATTTAAAATATAATATTAACAATCTGAAATTTTTAAGTTTATAAAATCCAATTTCAATTTCCACATCTTGTTTGTGGAGAATCTGAATTTGCATTAAAAAGTACCCCTTCCTATTTGAAAATCTCGATTTCGGCCAGTTTCGACGATTTTTGGTCTTCAAAAACTGATTTCCCCTTCTTCCCGGATCACCAATCGATAGAGCATCCTCGATTTAGTTAATAAAATTTTTATTTAATTTTATAGTAACGGCTCCTTCCTCTCTTATAATATTTTCTGCTGTTTTTTTTTCCTTTTTACTTCCGAGAAGTCCTCCTAGTGCTATAGTGTAGTAACCTTCTAAGATGTTTACTCTCCTGTTCTTTGCGTTGAAAATATGCAAAGTACGTGAAGCACCGTTTTAACCTCTTCAATGCATTCTCTGCAAAGATTATTTTCTATAAGGCCCATTCTTGCAGCGTGTCCTCTGAGCATGAGCTGCCCTGTACATACACCTACATATAGCTTTAAGTCGGCTCTATTCCAGTATTCTCCAGAAGTTTTTAATCTGGATCGCCCCTTTCGAGTTACTCCAGGCATACTGGTGGGTGGTTTTTACCCATCATATTTATTTTTATGGCCTGCATTGTTAGCCCTACCACTGATTTCTCAGAATCATTGTTTCTCTTTTGCAAGTTTGTCCGCTTTAACGTTTCCATCTACTCCCGAATGACCGGGTACCCAGAGTAGAGTAAAACTTCATTCAATGCTCCTAAGGATTTAGTACTAATCTACAGTCGTTGCTGTTTTTGTTTTTCGTGATTTATTGCTTTGATGGCTTCCTGGCTATCGCAGCAAAAGTTATGTTGTCTGTGTTTATTCTTCTGTTTAAAAGAATCTCTGCTCCTCTTTTAATTGCCATGATTTCCCATTGAATGATCGTAGCATTCTTACTTATTTTTGTTTTTGTTTCTACATAGTAGGTACCTATTCCATAGTTTTTACCTTTCTTGGCTACATCTGTATATATCTTTACATGATTGTTTTATACTGCGTCGAAAATGTAAACCTACTCCATTTCGTGGTATTTTTATCTTAAATTTTCTATTCTACAATGTTGTAGTCCCATTGTACTTCCTCTGTGAAATTCTTTTTGGAACTCCTCACTTGCTATTTATTGCTATGCCGTTTTGCTATTTATCACCTTCTACTCTCCTGTTATATACATAAACGTATTGCTGTATTCATTGCCATAAATTTTCTATGTATGTTAATAGGTGTTATATTCAGCATAGTCTTCAAGGATCTTATGGTTATTGTAGTGCCTAAACAGCATCGGTACTACGTACTTTGTCAAAATTGAATTACGCACACTTGTTTTATTTCATATGAGCATTTGAGCATAGAACAGACTTTCATTATTCTATTAATTTTTTGTATTCTGAATTTCACTATTTTGTCTCAAGTAAAATACATATACTTGAGACAAAATAGTGAAATTCAGAACAATAATCTGTATGTTAATTTATACTAACTATAATATAATTTGGTAGCTCTCGTAGGTATTTAAAACGAAATTGTAAAAAAAAAATTAAGTAAGATGGTTATTTCAATGCAACAGAAAAATTTTCCTGTTTGCCACAGATAACTTGACATCCTGATAACTAAAGAATAAAATAAAAATATTCTTTTTCGTGAAAATAAAGTGAAAATTTTATTGAACTATTAAAAAGAGTCTCTTTTACGAGTACCTATTAGAAAAAAGGACTGGAACTGGACTTTGCTCTATATAGTTAAGCATAATTCAATAGTACTATTATTAGTATATCATGCAACATAATAAAATAACATATCATAGACTATACAATATATTATACAATGCCGCATAGATTACAAAATCATTAATACCATAATGTAGCATAAATCATAATAGATAGTATATTTTGTGGCAAGAATCAATGTAATAAAATAATTATTAAAAAATAATTTAATTAACAAGATTAGCTCCTTCTTTATATTACATAGTTGCAAATTAATATAGAGAACTGCAATTTAAATATGCAATTTAATATGTGCAATATACAATGTACACATGTTTGTATGTAGTATGTATGCATGTGTTTTGTTGTGATTTATCGTGATACTGATTAATAACGATACAAAACTTATGTCAAGTCAATTTGATAAATAAATTAAATCGCGTGACTTGGAATTATTTTATAGACAACCTTTTTTATGCTCTTTTATAGTTTATGTACTACTTCATGGAATTTCTTTTTTCCACCTATCAATGATTTAAAAAATAAATAAATAAAAATATTATGAATATAATATATTATGGTAAATATGTTGTATATGCAATATGTAGTAAAAATGAAAATACATAATATATTAGTATAAACAAAATATAATAAACTTGTTAAATTTATTCATTACAAATTACAATACTAGGTACCTACTTACAATATTTTTAAAATAATTTCGATTCTTGTTTAGTGATAATATATATGTACTAGCATAGTAGGAATAGTAGGATAGTAGTAATATTAATGATGTCAATTCAATTTTACTTTTTATTATTTCTGAACTAAAAAAGTTATTTATATAATATATATATATACATAAATTTGTACATATATTTATTGTATGTAATTAAGATTTACGATTGATAAACATGACAAATGATTGTATAATATAGAATCAAAACTGTTTGAAAAAAATTTATATAATAAAAATGTGTTAAAAATAGGCGTTTATTTTATGTGTGGGATATTGAACTATTCCGACCTAGGTTAATAAATATTTGAGTTTTAATGTTATGTCTCAAATTACTTTTCGTTTTTATATCAAATAAAAATTAGTAAATGAAGATATGTATGTATGTATGTATAGTATATCAACTCTGCTTCTGTATGGTGTGCCATATTCTGACTAAATTTTGTCTTCTTAAATTTGTTTTCGATGCATCAATTATCTTAATTTAGCAACCGACTCTTTCATATATTTAATATTTTAAACAACAATTTGATTAAATTTCCAAAAGAAAACTTGCATTTAATTACGTTGTTTGTATATTTATTTACTAAGTTGCCAATCTTAGGTTGTTTTTTCTAACACTATTATTGCCTTCACAAACAAAACAGAAGAATTAGGAACAAATTAAAGAAACCTAACCTAAATGGTGTAACGGTTGACTTTTCCATAGAGGTCAAATACCTTGAAATCGTACTTGATGAAGATTTGATCTGGAATGCTCTAAAAAAAGCCAGAATTGCATTGGAATTGCAAATTCACCTTCATCCGACTACTGCTTGCCAAGAAATAGTCTTGAGAAATCTTTCAATATAATTATGCCAAGTAGAGAGATGTGTGAAACCTGACAAAGTATATCATTAGTATGGTATACTGACGGCACCAAGAAAAGGAATGGAGTAGGATTAGGAATATATGGAAAAAGCCTCAAGTCAAGGCCCATATTTATTCAAGCCTAGACTGTACAAACACAGTTTTCCAAGCCGAAGTAGGTACATGCTATAGAGCTCTGTGTGCAGGAGGGCATTCTGTCATAGCAGGAAACGAAGCTGCAGCTTATCTAGCAAGAAAAGAGCCAGTTAGTTAATATTTTTTATTAATTACGATTGATATTATATATTGTGATTATCTAATTATTTAAATGACCTACTGAAAAAATATTCGATTATGTGTGGAAATTTAATCCGGTGTCACAAAATCTTTTAAAAAACTCCAAAAATTAATTGTAAATCTCAATGCATGTTCAACTTCAACTTTGATCTTTTTACATTTTCTTACTTTTTTTTATTAATACAACTGTAACTATATTCTACCAGAAACAGAAATTATAAAATAATACTTGATATTTATTTATTTTATTTTTACTGCCTTAATGTTTAAATATTTTAAAAGCTTACTAGAATTTTTACAACTTTGATTAATTTTGATTAAATACTTTTTATAATTTTTGATACCTGTACATAGTTATATATTCAATTCAATTCATTATTAACTTAATATAATCATTTAATTTTTTTTATGATTATGTATATTTAATTATGCAAATACCCTGGACGAAGATAACATTGTCAAAATATCGGTAAGTCCATATTTGTAAAAAAAAAAGATAAAAATAAACGATTTAGTTTTAATACTGAAGTTTAGCAAACTCCAGTATTCACCGATTAAATTATATAATCAAGAAGATTAGATCCAACGTCAGAACATCGAAATAATTTATCACAGGTGATCATGGTCTATTTGACAAACATCTGTTCAAAATTGGTAAATCGAACATAGACAGATGCAGATTCTGCTTAGACAAAAATAAATCACCATCTCGTATACTATTTTCTTGTGGCGTTATAGCTCGCAAAAGAACATAAATATTTCCAGGAATACACATCGCCTAGACCTGAAATTCTAAGATAATAAACGGAGAAGTACAACAGATCTGAAGAGGTCTACATAACTTCCATAAAAAAAAAAAAATGAAAGGAAATTATGGGTTAAAAATTCATTTTTAATTTCAAAATTTAACGGGAAAAAATTTCAATTAAATGTTCATTAAATTTAACTTAGATCGTGAATTGATTAACAACAATTTTTTTTTTAAAGATGATTAAATGTTCTACAATTAATATAAATTCAATAATTTAAAAAAAAAACTCTATCAATATTTTTTATTCACTCTATTTTATAACAAAAAAAAAATCTAAAAATCTAATAAAATATTTTTGTTAAAACTTACCTCAACTGTTGCATGTGGTTTCGCAATAACAGATGTTGCTGTTGTAGCTGCCAATGTTCTTGAAGCATATTGACAATTTGAAACCAATTTTTTATAAATTTTACACAATGCTTCGATTTCTTCTCTTTTTTTTTTTTTTTTTTTTTCATTCAATTATTAATTTTCCAAAGTAGATACATAAATTATTGAATTAATTAAAAATGTATTTTAAATTATTAAAATAAATATTTAAAATAAATAAATAAATTTTAAATGATCACAACTCACTTTGTAAATCGTGTTCTTTTTTTTAATAAATCCATCATTTTTGGATTTACTTTACCACTTTGTTCATCCATTATCCGTTGATTTTGTTTACTACTATTTGAACGATTTTTTTGACTGGCACCTTTACTTCCAACTAAAAACATGGATATACTTCGTAGTAGCATTGTTCCCTTAGCTGAATGTATTGATTCAGCAGCACGTTTACAAACTGTAGTTGTATTATCAACAATACCACTTCTATTAATACCACCTCCACTACTACTATTGCCTACACCAGTAGTAACAGTACCACCACCACCACCGCCACCCGCAGCTACAACACCAGTACTACTGCCACCACGAGGACCTGGCATTTTTCCAAATTGTGCTTGTGGTGAAATTGGACTTTTTCTATTCATAATAACAGTAATCTTTTAACGGTTATGTATAAAATATTTCCAGTTCGTTATTTTTTTTTTGTTTATTTTAATTCGTGTTTAACGTGGAAATTTATTTGTTTTTTCTTTTTGTTTTCCTATTTATTAAGTTACAGGATTTAGAGTATCCTTTTTCTAAGAAAAAAAAAATAAAAAGTTTATTATTATTATAAAATTTATTCTTATAAATTACTAGCACCTAATTTAAAAGGTTATAAAGAAAAAGAGAAGAAAAATATAAAATAAAAAAGTTTGGCGTAAAATTTACCTGAAAATAAAATAGGTATTAAAGGTGAATGAAAAATTCTAATAAAACGTAAGGTTGTATCTGGTTGTATGTATTTAATTTTAAAAATTATCATACAACAAAAAAAAATAAATAAATATTACAATAAAAGAAAATTTAAAAGCAAACAAAATATGAATTCTAATTATGCACGTAAATACATACTAAACTAGACTGATATTAAAATATTTAAGGTATATATTTTGTAAATTATGTTAACCTAACAAGTGAAGAATGTCTATCAAAAGTTGAAAGTCATGCAATATTAAAATTCTAATAAAATATAATTTGATTTGGGATTACCAACCACAACTCCTCACCCATCCCATTCCACACAAAATACATTGATATTTAGTTATTTATATATTTTTTTCTTTTGTTATATTTTTAAAGATAATTTTTGTCTACCGATATTATTCGCTGAACTGAAGTCTTGAGATATCAAAATATATATAACAAAAACAAGAACTAATATGAACTTGTGGCTTGTGCACATTAATACACACTTAAATATGAATAGTGAGATTTGTCAATATAATGTAAACATAAGAGTTATCGGAATATCGTAACTCTCTACCGTTATGTTGATAATACCGTAGAAAAATACCGTTATTATATAAAAAATTATATTTAAGTACTTTACGGATTATATTCTCTATATAACACCATAGGTATACTTTTAATATAAAAATATACATGTATGTATGCATAGAAATGAGGTAGTATTAGCACGTATTAGTATCGGAATGGCAATGCTTTCGAAAATATCAGATTGTCACTGCAAATTTTCTGCAGCTTATGAATCCAGGAATATTTACGTTCAATAGTAACGTTCAATGTAAATTTTTCCAGAACAAGAATGAATTTAAATATCGGTGTTTGTTTTTTGATCGATAATTGTGATTAACTTAAAACTATTGTCAATTATTGACTTAAATATTAAAAATTTTGAGATAATGAGAATTTTATTATAAAAATTTGAACTTATTTATAACTCCGAAAAACAAATTCAATCAAATATAAAGCTAAAAATTTATAAAGCTCCCATTGCACACCTTTACATAATGTTACTTAAATTAAACCAGCAACTGAAACTACATAGTTTAAAGTTTTCTAAATATACATATTATCAATTGTATCTATATAT
Source organism: Argyra leucocephala (assembly GCA_963942445.1). NCBI lineage: Eukaryota > Metazoa > Arthropoda > Insecta > Diptera > Dolichopodidae > Argyra > Argyra leucocephala. Next base: position 41,752,429 of record OZ012678.1, read on the forward strand.
GTACATATGTATATATGTGGTTTATTTAATCCTTTAAAAAGTAAAAAAAACCAAACTAAAAACAAAAATAAAAAAAGCACATCCTAGCTGTTCAGCATATTGCATATAAACATAAATAATACTTTATATGTGTTTGTTTTTTAAATTTCCTAATTTGTTTGGTCGATCATTTTCTTTTATTACCTTTTTTTCAGTTTCTTATCTGACTTTATTTGTTCATTTTAATATTTTTAAAATTTCATATAGGGACATGATATTATACTAAAATATTCTAAGTACATACATAGCCTAGTCACAGAAAAAAAATTCCTTTGAGTTTGAATAAACTAGATACATATGCAATGTATTCAAAAAAGAAAACGAAATTTGAGTGAGTGAATAAAAATTTATATTCCTTTTCTATACAAGTCCATATACAATAAATTAAAATTATGTACCTACCTGAAAATAAAATAGTAAAATCTGGTAAAATACTTATGGGCTAATTAATACCTTTGTACTCTTGTAGGTAGTGTATGCAGTAGTGGCAGTAGTTTTTGTGCATCTTTAACTTAAATCATTAAAAGTTTTTTTGTTAATGTTTAGAATTCATTAAACCTGGAAAATTTTCGGTTTCTAAGATTAATTTTATTTTAGTTCATAATAGCTAGAATTTTTTTGAATTACATAAACCTACTTTTCAAAATGGCGTTTGTCTGCAAGCTAAAAAAAACGCAACTACTATGTACTAGCAGTATTCGCCCTCTCCTCGAAATTCTAGGAAGTTTGAGAAATAATCGTACTCAATTTCATTACAAATCATTTTTTTTATTTCATTTCCATTTATTCTTGGTACAATGACTATATAATTTATTGGTTTATCCTAGACAACAACTGCATAAGTAATAATTTATTTAAAAAAGAAAAAAATATTTAAATTGAATTCTGGAGATGAGTGAGTTGCGGCAATTTGATAAAATAAAATGTTTGTATGTTAACATGGATGTGTATATACCTACATGAGGTGAAATTAATTTAAATATTTAGTTTCGCTACGTCTCCTTTTGAATACCTATCAGTTAAAACAATAAAAAATAATAATTGATTGTGAAATGTTTCAGATATTTGTACAGCACTTTTTTTAATTTACAGATTAAATATGATGATCCTAGGAATGCAATTATAGACTATTTTGTTATTTTATATTACTTGATATATTCACAAGTCACAACACGTCTACTCTCTACACTTTAAAATAATTTCAGAATTTTCTGATCATTTTAGAAAATTGTTTACAGTTTTCAACTTTAACAATTTTTTTTTATGTTCTTAACAGTAACTTAAGTAGATCACCGTTTTTCATGCATAAGTAAATATGGCACTGCAAGTTTATATTACAATATCTACAATATTTCGAGCAAATTTTATTTATCAAATTACTTACTGACTTTTCAACTTATTAAATTTGGAAAACTACTACTACTATAAGTCTTCTTAAATAAAATACCTCCATTTAAGTTCAATTTATTTGTCATTTATTTTACCGAAACAACAAACGGTACTTACTTACCAAATCGAAATTGCTTTATGGGCATTTTTTTCTTCACCGAGTATCGGACCTTGGACCTTTCGATTGAAAGACAGGCGCCAAGAAAAATACTAGTTTTTTAAATTCGGTTAATCTTTCTTATCCCCATAAAAAATATTTCAAAAATAGTAAAAATGCCTTTAAATTCCTACATCTTAAGAACCCGTTAAAACATTAACTCAAGTTCCATGGAATTGCATATGTTATCAATTAATTAATTCAAATAAGAATGTTTGTAATTCTAATTTTTGCCCAATATCAATGATCTATCAAAGAGTTTTTTATATGTATGTATGTAAATAATTTTTTATTCATTAATCGGGTTTTGTTTTTTGTGATACAATTTAATTAAATCGTTTAATTATCGTCGTTTTCTTTATTTGATTTCAAATGTAAAAATATTATTGAAAGTAAACTTGACAATAAATAATACAAATAATTTTTAAATAAAAAAAAAAAGCTGGATTTTTCTCAGACATTCCGTATTCTTAGTAACAATATATGGTCACTTTATCTAACATGCATTTTTATTCTAATAGTCATTGAACAACTATGTACGATACAATATAATACAAATAGTAAAGAATTAGCTGTTATATTTTTGGCGCGAATTTTGATTTTGCAATGAATCTTTTCCTTTAGAACTGTTTAGTCAATAATTTCTGGTAGCACTGGAAATTAGCTTGACCTTTAAATTTATTTATTCAATTTGTTTAAAGTAATTTTAGTTGAATGTACATATATACTTTTGTACATTTGATATAACATTTCTCCTTATCATGCTTAGTCTTTTATTTTGTATTGTATTAAGTTTTCTTTTGTCTAAATTATAAAAGCAAATGAGTTATAAATATAACAAAATGAAATCATAATTTTAACACAAATAAAATCAATAATAGTCAATAACGAAAAATTATATATTAAAGTAACAAACTTTATTTTCTCATTTACTTACTCAACAACAGCGATACAGAAATTATTAACGAAACTTTTAATAATTTTGGAAAATTATTTAAATTTTAATAAAATAGCAATTTATTTTCAAATACGAAAGCACAAAGTAAAATCTTAACTATAGTTTTTTTTTTTAAAGAGTACAAAACTACAAAAAACATTTCGCTTTTTTTTTTGTGGCTCATGAACACCACTTTTAAAAGTTTTGTTTCTTTTTTCTTTTATACTCTATAATGGTTACCAAGTAATTTAATATATTATTATTAAATGTTGTTTGACTTATACAGTAAAAATATCTTATTTTATTTTCGAGAAAATTAAATTTTTCTTATCTTTATTTCATATTTGACTCTTATTCAAAAATAATTAATTTATCTCTAATATTTTTAATAAACAATTTATAGTTTCAACTTCATAACCACATCTTTTAAATTCAAATAATAATTGTAAATAATTCATATTAGAAGTTAAATCAATTAAATTACAAATACTAGGATCAATATCATAATAAGTAATAATAGATGATATTTTTTCTAAATAATTATTTGAATTATTGGAATTTACATTTATATCAGATGATATTAAAAATTGTTTTAATTGAATTTTATATTCATCTCGCCAATTTTCCATAATATTTTTAAATTTTTCTATTATTGAACCCAAAATTTCTTTTGATAGGAAAATGTCATCATTATTCAAATTCTGCATGGCATTGATTATTTTGAATTGCCAAACAATTTGTGTGTTTGGGTTTTTTTCAAATGTATCCAAATCCTGCATAGTAAATAAATAGTAAAACATAAAATAATGAATTAATAAAATTATATCTTTTATATTTTAAATATATTTTAAAATTTTTTACTTACATTTATTAATGATAAATAAAGTGGCAACGCATGCATTTTATCTTTACTAAGGCAATTATAAAAGATAATAAGTAGCAATTGAGATTTTTCTAATTCATTATTTGAAGTATAATCTTTATTCTCTTTTAGATCTAAAAATTTTTCTATAAATTCGAGAAGTTTTTTATCAGTTGAAAAAGCTAAAAGTGCCTTTATATCAACCTTCCAACATCTATATTGTTCAGTTGTTAATGTTTGTGCTAAAATACTCTTTAATCGATCTGGATCTTCTAAACGAGATAAACAGCCAGCACGTTTTTTTATGTCAATACAACCACAATTTTTTAATACACTTCTAAAAAGTTTAGTGAATTTATTTATACAATTTATAAAAGTTAGTATTTTTTTTACTCTAGTTGATCCCAATTGCGTCCTCTTTCAAAACAAACTGGCCAATAATTAGGATCATTGACTTTTACTTTGTTCAAAGTACTTAATTCCGGTAGCATACAAGGCGCCATTGGAAATTTTTCAATTATTTCTCCATCTATTTCAATACGGCACAAACATAGCTTCCCCGTGTCAATATCTCTTGGTAAAAATAGTCTAGGTTCTACAGCTAACACATACAGATGCCGAAATGCTTGTAAATGATATCTTTCGAGAAAAATTCAGTCATGTTTTATTTGTATAATTAATATAAAGTTTAATTTATTTATAAATGTATCAATATATTTATGTATTCAACATACATACATATATATTGATTTTTCATATAAAAACCATAATTGTTGTCATACCTATTATCATTACTGTGATTAGGAAATTTTGGAAATAATGCACAAACTAATGCTGCTATAGCTTCTGGAGTTCTAGATAATGTATAACGCCCAGCTCCTAAAAATAAAAATCCTAAAGCAATATGAATTCCCATTTGGGATCCATAAGTAACTTGTGAATGAGATGGTCCAATTCGTGATCTTAGATATCGAACAATTCTCAAGATTTCGATATTTCCAGTACCAGCATAAACAAGTGACAGTGAAATTAAAACTAGAATTAAACTACTTTCTACTGTAGCTTTTCCAGCGAATTCACCAACATATTGTCCATTCCATGATAAAATTAATTTTATTGTTTTTTTTAAAGCTTTAAATGCTTTTGGATTTTCAGTTCCGGCATATTTGAGACCAATACAAAACGAAGCTCCTGCCACAATATTACAGTAAGCTTGCCTAGAATTAAAAATTATTTTTAAAAATTATTTACGAAAATGTTTCAGAAATTGTTACGCATTTGCTTCATGATCAATGCCAATAGCATTGTCCTGTGGTCCCCGATTTAAATCGAATTCTAATTTTGATGGAAATTGTCCAAATAACCATTCATAATCAGCTCCAATGTCTTTCCATAGTATCAAATCTAATAAAATACGAAAATTTGTATTTAGTTGCAAAAATGCATAATGATAAACTGTTACTTTTAGCTATAATTCGCAATAATAAAAGATCTGGTCTAACCAAATCTAAAAGATAACTTGTATCTGGTGGCATCATCCATTGTGCCACAGCTTTATTTCCAGTATTGAAAAACATTAATCCTAATGCAAGAGTAGCACCAGGTGCAGTGACATCTATATTAACAGTATCACCTTCTCTAACTTGAAATGAAGGTAGTTTGTATTTTTCCTTTTGTGAACCTTAAAAGTTTTTGTATTTTGAAAAACTGATCATTTTAAATAGACATAAAAAATATTACCAGTCAAATGCCTTTTACTTCCACCAACCATATAATAATGTAAAGTATCTGGTAATTGTAAATCTCTGAGTCCCGCCGGAGATTCACCCTGACCTAATGTCACTAATCCTAATGCTAATCCTGCTGTCAAAGCATATGATTCCCTTTCTACACTGTTTTCCATTTCTGGACCTGGTGGTCGTCCAATCTCTTGCAATAAAACTTCAGCTATATGTCTTTTAGCGGTTCCCTGATACAGTAAGCCAATTCCCATTAATGAAGCTACCTGTGTATTTTGGGGAATATCTAGTTCTAAAGCTGTTGCTGGTAAAAGAGCTTCTATATGTACACTCAATAGTTTCGTTGTTGTATTATCCATCGTGCCCCTATGAGTTGCTGATATACCAAGTAATAATCCTACACTTGTCATTTCATCGCATTTTACTAAATACTCGTAAACACTCATAAAAGATAAGCTCTTTAAATGACCATTCAAACCAAGTGCCATTAAAAATCCAGCATGTTCAGTTGGAATTTCTGTTTGCCCCTTAGGCTTATTATAAACAATCCAGGTTGAATCGATATCTTTTGCATTTGGAGAAATTTTTAAACCTGCAGCAACACCATTATGAAAAGATGGCCAAAGATTCATGTTAGTGGGAAATTCAATGAGTTGCATTTCAATAGTTGCTCCTTTAACTGGCTCTTTCCCTGTTAAACATAATTTTGGAATTGGCATTGAATCTGTTGGAGCTGGTAGTGATGTTCTTAATGTAAACATAGCTCGACCCATTGGTAATGTCATTGTACGTGTACAAAGAGCATAAAGTTGTTTTTCTTGCTCTTCTATAAATTCATGATCTGTAACTCCTGGCGATTGAGTCAAATCAATTAAAACTGGTTCAGAGCTATTAAGTAATCGGCGGACTTCAGTTATTCTCAAATCATCTGGAAAACGTAAACTTAATAATTTCGTATTAATATTCTCCATTCCATCTTCTTCGACTGGATTTGTTTCTGATTTGGTTAAAAAATTTGGAGTTGTCAAATTATTTGGCGAAAGTGAATTTTCCTTGTTTATACTAGACTTGTTAGCAACTGAGTTTTGATCAACATTTGAAAGAGATGCTTTAGCATGAGCAACTAAATCTGGGCGTAATAATAATTCATATGCTTGAAATAAACAACCAGTGGGTGGAACTACTCTGCTATATTCTAATGATTGAGCTACAATAAAGTGTATTGCCGCAGGTAAACGTTCAATATCTTTTCGATTCATATCTACAATAAATATAAAAAATCATTTCAATTTTTTAAAAATAATTAAAATTTTTACCAACCCATATTGATCAACATTTGAATAAGTTGTTCATGTCTACTGATATTCACAGATATGTATCTCTTTTTAATTTTCGATATATCTGTTGATTGACTACCAGGAAATTCCAAATTTTTTAACCAATTTCGTATTTTTTCATGACCGTGAATAATTAAAGATACCAACTAAAAATTGAATTGGAATAATTACCAAAACATATATTATTTAATTACAATAAATAAAACTATTTTACCTGAATTACATTTTTACTCATTGTATTTACTTTAAAAATACAAGGATATTTAAAAATTTCGCGTCCATTTATAATATCTAAGACTTGTTGAAATATATTTGGCACTCTTTCAGCAAACAAATTTTTGTGTTGCATTTTAGCAGCATCTTCTTCGTTATAAAAGTCATGTGGAACGATTTGTTTTAAATAGGGAAAACAAAGTGAATAATGCAAACAATAAGATTCGAGTTTCATATTTAAAGCAAGTTCATATAGAAATTCTGCCAAATATTTCAAATATTTTGCAAACATAGAATTAAACTTGAAATCTTCAAAAAGTAAATGAAGTGTATAAAAAATAACCGGTACTTGGGAAAACAATGGTGCAAGATTCTCATTATGTTGAATTGTACTTGTAGATTCTGGTATCTTTTTGTTTGATTGAACAGAAAGTAAATACTCCCAGTCTTCATTTGAACCATATAAATTTGAATCATCATCATCTTTTCGACGTTTTTTAGTTTCTTCAAGTATAGGAATATTTGAGCTTGGCTCATTAGATGAAACAGCACGCCCCATTAATTCTAAAATTTAATTTTAAATTAAAAAACAAATATTAAATAAAATTAAATATGGCTGATCTACCTGAAACCACATTTCTAAATGTTTCCCATTCTTTTTCACAGCTAAAATTTTGTGAACCAGGAACATTTCTAGCACTGTACCATTTTACGAGAAGTTGAATATATAAATCTTTTTTTAGGACTTGTCTTATAGCATAAATACATTGTGTGATAAAATTATTTTCATTCATTAAAGGCAATGTTATTCGATACATTTTACCACAAGAATACACTAATGTTAATCTATTACCCGCAGGATCTCTAAGACTACAGCATAAATTCGAAAGTCTAAAAAAATCGACATATATTTAAAAAACATGCTTGAATAATCTTAAGATTTCTCTTACTTGTTGGCAAATGAATGTTGTAATGGTTGAACTGGTGACAACAAATGTAATTCATCGTCAAATTGAGATTCTGATTGCATAACGGTTGGTAATAAGCTGCTGCGTCTTGGGAAATTGGCTATATATGACGATCCACTACACACTATAGGAGTAGTGATGGTAGGTATTGATAAACTAGAAATATGAACTTTAGAAATTAACACTGGACCGGTATATAAAACTAAAGAAGAATTTAGATCCAACACCGCTATCATGTTCATTTTCTAAAAATAGTTATGTAACAAAATTTTGTTTAATTCTATTGTTGCATACGGACCTGTAAAACAACAGCATCTTTAGCAGGCAAAGAAGATGTCATTCCAAAAATTTGTGTATGTGGAGAACTTGTTTTTTCAAGTCGAGATAATTGTAATCGTCCAGTCCTTCGTAATAAATAGCATAGATAAACTTGACCAATTAAATCTGTATGCATGAAAGCTAAAGAAGCTACTTCACAAAAATCCCTACAATCGAAGTTCATAAAATTTCTTCATTAAAATACAATTAAATAATAAACTATTTCAATTCACATACTTTCCAATCAAACTTTCAGTCCATATTTGTTCTAAACAGAATTCTGGTAGTATAGGTTTTGATGGTTGAGTTTGACTAACTTTTCTAATATCTTGCACTGACATTGAATGCGGACCAATCGATGACTGCAATCTAGCTATTGGTGATTGTAAATTAGAACGACTAGAATTGAAATATTTTATTGAATTGTTTCTAGACAAAAAAAAAACAAATCTAACTTAAAATTCCCACTAAGATTATTCGGTGTTCCAGAAGAATTTAAAAACTTTCCAAAATGCGAGTTATAACCTTGATTACCTAAGCTAGATCTCCCCATTACTGATGAACTATTTTTCGACAATGACGGTACTTTCATTGAATTTTGAGAAAAATAATAAGATGGCCTGTTAGTACTGTTAAAAGTTGTCCCTGTATAAGTTTCATTTGCGCCTGAAATGGTCATAAAATGTTATTATGTTAAATTGAAATATACCTCTAGTATGTGGATAGCTTACATCCTACTACGTGAATTTCATCATCAGTTGCTTTTCGAAGCTTTGCTACAAAATGTTTTCCGATTTTATTGTCAAATAATAAAACCAAATCATTTTCTGGAGTTGTAAAAATAATTTTGTAATCAGCTTCAGTTAAGTATCCTATAATTCCATTACTAGATTTACTAAGCAAAGGACACATCTCATCTAAAGGATGAGTCAATGTAAAAAATCGGGGCATTGATATTAAATGCTTTTGAATCATAGCACTTGAAGCTTCCTTTTCTAATAGTAATCCATATTTTGTCAACCATACGTGAGAAACTGAAAATTCCAAATTAGATAAATAATCTTCTCCTTTACTACAATAAACACGTAAACTTGTTGAATCAATCAGACATATTGATGTGTTTTCGTTTGATTTTTCAGTACTTTGATCATTTTTTTTTGTATCTTCTATTTTAGCTTGAATAAAACTTTCATTGCAAAAAAATGCAAATCTAATTTGAGTATCGCAAGTAAAACATGTTCGCGGTAAAACACCACCTTCTTCTTGTAACCCTAAAAATTTGTTTATTTGCTTTAATTTGATAAAATAAATTTAAAAAAATATTAACCTCTTGTCCATACTGCTGTATTCCCCTTAACATATAATTCTTCTTCGGAATTTATATAATAATCTGTGATATATGTCGCACTTTTGTAATTGCGATCCTGAATTTTCGGTACATTACTATATATTTTTTGACTTATATCTCCAAAATCTTCATATAATGATCTGATTGACCAGAATTCTTTTGGTTCATCATCGGATGATATGTTAAAATTCTGCATACGATGTAACAACAAGTGTTCACTTGGAATATTTAACTGTTGTTTATTAAGAATTTGAGGTCCCGGGTGTTCTTCGACCGCCTGGCGACCTCGAGGAATAAATTCCTAGAATATAAAACAATTAAAATAAAAGAAAATGTACATATTTATATTTTTCTAATATACCACAGGCGATGAGGCGGCGATCATAACTTCACTAGAGTCATCCAGATTGCCGTATTATAAAAATTTTTATATCAACTATTAAACCAGAACTAAAATCACCGGTTTTTCGAAAACACAAATTTTGTATATAACCATATATAACTAACACCAATTCAAAATCCAAACAAGAAAAGAAACTTCATTTGCACTTCACTAAACTGTAACACACATGTCATAAATAAAACTTATTTTTATAATATTTATGAACGAATTCAATAGGGTGCGTTCAAAATTTTAATAAAAATGTTGTTTTATTATTTTTTCCAATAATCTACTTTGTTTTAAATTTAAGAAACCATAAATTTTAATAATTTATTAATAATTTTATATTCAAAACATTTCTGCACTTACAACTATTCTTTAATATAAATAAATTTGTAATTAGATGAATACTTTATTTTGTGCAACCACATCTTTATCGCCGGTCACACCAACATATGATTGTCAATTTAATGACGTCATTATTATCCATTATTTCATGTAGTGAGTGAGACCTGGTGTGGTGAGACAAAGCTCATTTTATGTTTTAATGAGAAATTACAATCAAATTGCATTTAGAGGAAATAGAATTGTGAATGAAAATATTTGGATTTTAAAAGCAGTAGATTTGTGTTTCCTAATAGTTGTTTGATAAAAAAATTTATAATTAAAATAAACGATAATTGTTAATTAAAGTGCGTGCTTAATTCTTTTTAATAAAATAATGAAATTACAATTAAATAAATATTCTATTATGTTATAAAAATAGAAAAAAAAATTAAAGAACTGTGCAAATTAATATTGCATTGTTTTTAAATAAAAAACAAAATAGGAATATTTTAAATAATTAAACCAACTCATAAAAATAATTATGAATTTAACATTTTGGTTAGCCGGAAGTTTTTCTGTATTATTTGGCTTAATTTGGTATTATCCAACATTCTTATATATTTTCTTATTCGGACTATATTCTTTAATTTTGGTGTCTGCAGGTAAATTAAAAAAAAAATCCATTATATTTTACCCTTGACTTTAGGAAAAATCGATAACAGACATAACAGTTGTTTATTGTTTGTTTCTAGAGTTTATTGTCCTTATGTAATTAATTATCAATCATTAAAAGTAGAAATAAGGAAATCGGGTACAAAAATTATTTTCAATTCTAATTTACTATTTAAAATAATATCACTAGTTATTATTTTTGCAAAATATCGAATTAGAAATTTTCAGGATGTAAATAAAAAAAGTTTGATTGGTGCATATGTGTACGAGTATAGACATCAAAAATTGGGTGTTGTATATATACAATGAGAACATTTAAACTAAAAATATTAAAATAATTTTTTATTAGTCTAGTTTTATCGTTTTATGTAGTATAATTTATAAAGTTATAATTTTCAATTATATAGATATTTAACTAGATATGTTCTTAAAAGTTATTAATTAATTAAAATAACTTGTTGCAATTTATTTTATTACCGTTAATGTCTATAAAAGTAAAAAAAAATATAATTTAAAAAAAAATAAAAAAATAGTGTTCAGCCACTTGTTGAAATTTCCCATATTATAGATTTTCAATTTATTTTGTTGATTTAATGGAATTAAAAAAATGCTAATTAACTTAAAAAATACATATATATGTACATATAAATATACATATATAAATACTTTGTATATTACCATTGAATAATATTATTTTTAATTATTGATGTTACACAATTAATGTGCATAACAGGACAATGTATTATTAATTAAAAAATTTAAAATAAAATATGAACAATATTGTTGTATTTTTTTAGCTGTTACTGCAACCTTATATCTTCAACATGTAATTTCAACGAAGCCAAAAACAAAAGATCATCCTCAGAGATTAAACCTCTTATATAATGTTACTAAGTATGTATTTGTATTCTAGAAATTTTCTACTTATTTTATACTTTATTATTTATCGATAAAAAATTATTATTATTATTTTTTATTCGAAAACTTATGGTTTTTATTGTGCTAATATAAAATGTAATTTTACAATGGGCGTGAATTAATATTTAAATATTATGTGTTCAAAGTTATGTATATTTATATTTGGCGCCCTAATTCTATTCATCCAACAAGGCTATAATTTTATTAAATTATAACTTCGTTATTCATTAAAGAAAGATGATTCGTTAAGGGTGATTAGTTGCAAATTTAAACATTTTAACTTAAACAAGTTTTTAGAATATTTACTTGATATAAATAGGAAAATGTTAATTACGAAAGCTTTTATTTTTAATTTTTGTACTTTTTAATTTAAATTTTTTTATTTGTTATATAATTGAATCTATTTACATTTTGGTATCAACTTTCAAATTAATATTCATCATATTTTTTTTATGCGCATTTGTTCAAATTTATATTTAACATTTTTTTTTTTAAATTTAGATCAAGTATTTTTGATCCACCAAACCCAATTACAAATCCAAATAATTTGCCATTGATTTTTGGGCGTACAGTTGATCTACAACTTCAACAATTAATAGAATTTTCTTTAAGAGATTTTGTAACACCATGGTTAAAGTAAGTAACGTTCATCTATCTAGTATATAAGTATGTACTATATGTATATGATTTTAAATTTATTTTCGTTTTTTAAAACGAAAACTAATTACTTCAGTAATTTCTATGTCTTATAAAAATTGTATTTTATAAATTTAGGCAAGTTGTAACAAAACCAAAAAATTTAGGTGACGTTTTACGGGAGGATGTTTGGAATGCAGTACAAAAATTACGTGAAAGGTCTATAAAAATTGATGCTCCAAAGGTTATAGCAGTTGATATGGTTAATCGTATTACAGTACATCTTGAAAAAATTCGTATAACAAACGCAAGAGCGTAAGTTTTGAATAATATAAAAATTTGGATATTTTATTTAATTATTGTTGTAATAATTATTAATTTTATTTTAGTTTAGAAACTGGCACAACTCCACTTTTTGCTACAAATTCATATCTACAGAATGAAGAAAGAGAACTGGAATTCTTGAGAAAAGTGACAGAAATTGTTATAATATTCTTGTTACCAAGAGGATATTCACTATCGCCATTGAAAGTTCTTTTAAGTGAAATCCTTTCTTATAAGAGTATAACAAATATATAAAATTTGAAATAAGTTAGAAATTAATTTTTTATTTTAATTTTAGTTTTCTTTCCAATGATCAAAATGATTACATCTCCCGATTATATTAATCAAAAAGTTGTTCAATATATTGAACAAAGGCTTGCGGCTACTGCAATGAATAAGAGAACTCATGAATATGCTGCTAGCTTTGAAGATATTTTAAAAATCATCCAAAATTCAGCAAGCATTGAAGAGATTAAACAGATAAGAACAAGTATTATAAATGATTTAATGCACGCTACTACAATGCAAAACTTGCAAAGAGCAAAAGGTAATAACAGTTATTTGTGCAAACGGTTATAATAAAAGAATTTTTTTTTTAATCAGGTTTAGATCCGGATAAAGAAGACACTTGTTTGTCAAAATCTGATGTTTCAGCTGCAATGCGCTTGAAAAGATATGTTCAACAGTTAACATTTGCCAAATCTCAATGTGAAAAGGCATTATCTAAATTTGGGTGTGATGGTCATTTTACAAATGATTTGGTACATTGTTTTTAAGCAAATAAATACGAATTAAAAATTAACATTTTTATTTTGTTTATTATTTCTTTTCAGAATTTATCTTTACTTGACATTTTGTCTACTGTAGTAGGACGACGATATTTTATATTATTTTTAGAACCTCTTAAAGCTGGTGCATTAGTTGGTTATTATTCAGCTGTCGAAGAATTAAAACATTCTCTGAAATCATCATGGCATCAACTAGGTGCCGAAATTTTTTATACATATATAGTGCCAATGTCTGAAATTAATATAGATAAGGCCGATCGCAAAAAAATTGAAACATTTTTATTAGGCGACACAGGTCCAGATGTTTTTTATGATATACAAAAAAATGTTTTCAAAACTTTAGAAGAAAAGTATTACCCACCTTTCTTATTGAGTGATCAATATAGTGAACTAAAAGATGCATTGACATCAGACGATTTTAAAGATATATCAAATTATGTTAGTGAAAGTCCAGATGAAATTCAAACTAACTCTTTAGAAATTGAATGTACAACAATGGACTTTACAAATCATTCCAGTTATGCTAGAAATAAATTGGAACAAATACAAGAACGCTTAGATAATAAAAATCAAGCATTGGAAGCTTTAAAATCTTCTGTTAAACCTGAATCAAAAGTATTGGGTATCTTAGAGAAGGAAGTTGAATGGTTACGGGGTGAAAAAAGACAAATTGAAGCACATTTATTAAGAACAGAAATATGGAGTGATCATATAGGCAAATGGAAAGCTGATATACAAAGTGTAGATGTAATGAAATACCAACAGCATTGAATAATTTTAATATTATAATGTAATTTTTTTTAAAATTTTAGATATCTGAAGACAAAGATATTCCACAATTCATGATTTTAGTACATGTTAATCAAGATATTCATTCATCTGTAAATGAATCGCAGCAAAATGGATTTAGTGATAATGAAAATATTTCAACCGGCTGGGTTGTTTTAAGATCACTTACGCAATTTCATGTATGAGCTCTATTTTCAAAATAATGAAAATAATTTTATATTATAAATTTTAGGAATTGCATAGAAAATTGAGACCCTTAAGCCAAGAATTAAAATCTTACGAATTACCTACAGCATTTAAATTATTTTTTCTAAAATCTGATAAAAATTCTCTAGAAAAAGTAAAAGCGCAAAGACAGAAGTATTTAAATGTGAGTTGGGATTTGTTTGTTTATTATAAACAATTACATAAATAATAACATAAAATTTGAATTGTCATTTTTCAGTTTATTTTAGAAGATGAGCATTTGAGTCAAAGTGAAGCTATATATACATTCCTAAGTCCATCATCAGAACACTTAAAATATTCAACACCATCACCAAAAAAATCAAAATTTTCTTTATCAACTTTATTTAAAACTGATTCCACTAAAACCGATGCAAGTAATAATAATAAAGATCCTTTTTGGGGTGGTTTGTCCGGATGCCGCGACGATGATGATATTTCAATTTATTTGGATAGTACAAATGCAAATGATGTAGATGGAAAATTTCATATTGATATTGATTCTAAAGATTCAATAGCTGAACCATTATATGCTTTAATGGGTGAAATATTTGATATGGGTGGTTTATTTACATGGTTAAGGAAAAAATTGATATCATTTGTACAATTAACGTATGGTAGAACAATAAATCGACAAATAAGAGAATCAATTTCATATGTTTTTGAAGAAACTATGTTACATTTTTATGTATCAACTATATTAAAATCGTTTTGGCCAGGTGGTGCACTGGCATCAAGTTATCCTGTTAGATCAGATGATATGAAAGAAATGACAACGAATGCTGCAAAGGTAAACAAATATTTATTTAATAATATTTTTCAAAACCAAGTAAAGTAATTAGAGGTGACCTTAAATTCTACGTAGGTATATCTATAGGGTATCTTTTAGTTTTTTAATTAGGGGTTGCGTTACAAAATAGACACTAACCTTTGTAGAGGATGGGAAAGGAAACTGAAAACGATTCTCCATGTACTTTGTGTTTGCTCTACGCAAAGAACAAGAAGAGTAAGATTACTACTGATAAGTGAGAGACAAGGTTACTACTGGTAAAATTTTTAAGATAATAAAAGAAAGTGTGTGAAATACTTCAATTCGTCAAAGATGTTAGTGCTTATTTTATTTTAGACGTAGCGATGGAATTTGGAGAGAATCAGAAGTGAGATCGCTCAGAGATTGTACAACGAGTCGATATACCTAAATTCGAATGATGATCATGAATCTATCCACTCTTCTTATCAACCAATCAACAATATACTATGCTATGACTAATATTATTTATTACTTTTTTTAAGGCTTTATTAGTTGACAATATTCCCGAAGTTTTATGCAATTTACTTGGAGCGCAAACAGCAAAGCATGGTATCTTAAAAGTTTTTGATGCATTACAAAATTCAATCTATAATAAACAATTATTTTATGTAAGTTATATAATTTTGTTTTATTTAAGAATATTCAGTTTCCCACATAAACTTTTATAAGATAAGCCTTTAAATTCTATTTTTTATTATTTTTAGGAATTTGTAGAAATTTTAATGTTAGAGTTATTTCCAGAAATTAGACAATTGAAGCCTACAATACCAAAGACAAATTCGAATCTTAAACCATAAATTAATTTATTAAAATATAATTTGTACACTACTAAAGAGAGAAAACAATACTAAGTACATACATATATCTATTTATTATGTAATGAGTGACATATTTAAATTTTCTTATATAATTTATCGTCAATTTTATCGGACAAGCAAAATCATTAAAATAGGTAAAAAAAATTAATCATTAATATAAATCATTAAAATAGGTAAAATAAATTAATCATTAATATAAATTATTAAAATAATTAATAATTTTGTTCTTCCATATTTTCAAATACATACACATAAATATTTAACTATTCTTAGTTAATAAGTAGCTAATTTTTTTTTAAATAAAAAATTACTCAAATCTTAAAAAAAAAAGAAAGTTTAAATTTATTTTAAATAAAAAATAAATTAAATTCCGATAAAATGACGTTCAATTTAATGATTTGTTTTCTAAATAATTCAATAATTTAAAATATTAAGTTAAATTTTAGAAAAGCAGATATGCAGATATTCCTATGTTTGTATAACATTTTGAATTTATTTAAATAAAGAAAGTTGTTATATTTTTTATATTAATTTGTGTGATCATTTTTCAATTTTTTGTTTCTCAATTTTTCATTAAAAATATTTTTTTATGTTGAATGGAATATAAATATCAATAAATATATTTTTCTTATGAATATTTTATTAAATATCCTTTATAGATTATAAATTAAATTTAATTTTATTTACGTACAAATTAATTTTATTAAAATAAGTATCTAAAGTTTCCTATTAATTTAGGTTTTCAAATAATATTTATTTATTCTATCAATATAAGATAAGTCTTCATATTCAATTGACATAATTTTCTAATCATTTAACAAAAAAAAAAAGAAAAATACTTACGAAAAAATGTAAAAATAAAATGTGCTTAAAAATTACTATGACCAAATATTATTTTTAAGTTAACAAATGCAAGAAATTGAAAAAAAAAAATTATTAATTTAATTTTTGATAAAAAAAAAAAATCATTTTTCTTTCTAAAGAAGTGATCCTTAAAAAATTTTTAAATGTTTAAGGAAATCAAAATTAATTTTATAAATTAAAAAAACTCTGATATTAAAATTTCTAGTCAAAAAATATTAAATAAAAAAATTTTTTTTAAATTAAAACATTTTTTTTTTATTTAAATTAATCCATTTTAGTATGATTTAGTAAGCATTTGTATAAGATGGCTACTTTAATTCTTTCTTAGAATGAAAAAAAAAATTACCATCGTCTTTTTGTCATGGTAATTTTCAAATACTAAATTAATTTTATATAAAAAAATTATAACAATAAAAATTGAAAATATTTTTCCAATAAATAAAAAAAAACTATCTACATAATCCCATATTTTTTATATCAAATAATACTTTCCTAAAATTTCAAATAAATAGACAAATTTACAGTAATTATAAAGTTACAGTTGATATTTAAATAATGGTAATAATTTCAAATTAAATTTAACTAATAAAAATGGTTTAATAGAAATAATAAAATAACTTCATAAAAGTAAAGTACCATTAAATATTATGAATTATCCCATCAATTACTACTAATTATATATGCATAAATATGAATTATAATATATTCGTTACTTCAAACAGAAAAAATTAGGTCTAAGAAATGAAATGAATTAAATTAATTTATGAATAAATTATCAAACTACCATTTATTGTAAAATTAAACATTTATATAATGAATTTTTGGAAATATATAAGAAAGTATAATATACAAAAAAATTATACGTCGTGATAAATTATTGTTTTATTTTTTAAAAAAAAATTACTTTTCAATTTGCAGTTTTTGAATAAATTTGTGAATTAAACAAATTAATGATGGCTCTAAAATATAATACAAGAACCAATATTAATTTCATGATGAGAAATTTAAAGTGGATGTCTGTTCATCACAGAATGCATTTAAATGGTATTAAGTCTACATGCTAAAAACCTAGTATTTGTCAAATTCTATAAGATATGTTAACGAAATAAACTACAACTGCTGGACTATTTAGACTGTCATTGTTTAGAAGAGCAAATACAAAAAATATTTTTTTTTATAGAACATTGGATATTTTTAATTATCAAATGTACTCAAAAAATGAATAGCTTAAATATTTTTAAAATTGCCTTAGTGAGATTCACAAATCATTTTGTATAAAGATCTTAATTTCTTTCGTCTTTTTTCTTTTTAATTTGTTGTAAAAATAGTAATTTAACTAAAAAATAAAATGAAAAAAATATATATAAGCAATATTAGCTGATAACAAATAGATGAATGAAAAAATTTATAAAATCTCCATTACAAAGACCCAAAAAATCAGAATTTTTAAGAAAAAAATAGAAATAAGATGGGAACTTCATTTGACATCGAGCTTTGTTGCTTCTTTTGTGTCGCATTTGGTTGTATGATTGGTGTGATAAGCCTAACTTATTTTTTGTACATAGACTTTTCGGCCTGTTGTAAACCTGTTTGTTGAATTAAAGTATATCTGTCGTTTTTTTTTCTTTTACATCTGTTATATGGCTTCAAAGAATAATTGTATAGTATAGATGATTCAAATATCCCCGTTTATTGAAGTTTTGAAGTTATTCTACTCTGCTTTTATAAGTGAATTAAATTTCCATTGCAAGCATTAAGTGTAACGATCTTGTATTTTTTTCAAAGTGCAAAATCCCATTTCCACTGTAAAGCCAAATTATTCTATAGATTTCTTGTTAACTTGAGTTTTTTCACGGTATATTTTTTTTTAAAATAACTCTAAAGCTCTTATAAAAAGGAAAATTTGATCAAATAAAACCAGTAAAAAAATATAATTCGTTAAAAGTTTTTATTTCCGTGTAATATATATATATATTTTTTTCACTATTAATATAATATCGTAGCATACTAATATATATTTTTTTGATTATCTTAGTATTTATACATAGATTTTTGATATTTTATTTCACAATAAAAATTTTTTATTAAATGAACAAAAAAAATTCAGAAATAACTTTTTATGTAATAATTAAAATTTAAGGTAATAAAATTCATTTTTAATGTTAAAATTAAAAAAGTTTTAAACATCACTAAATTAGCTTTCTTTTTTTCGTATTTTTTTTTTTATTTATACAGTTGTTGTATACATTTGTTATTTTAACAAATAGAGATTAATTTTATTTTATCTTTTTTAATTTATATATGTAATTTCATTTAATAAAAATATTGATGATTTATTATTAAATTTTATATTTTAAATATTATTTTATCATCAGATAAATTTTAGGTTTAACCATTAAAAAAATAAAATTCTTTGAAATTTTTTATGAAACTTTTGTGAATATATTAGTTTTAGTTTAAAAAAAATTGAATGAATGAAATGCATGATTCATAATTACGTAAAAATAGTTTAAAATATCAAATTGATAGGATTTAAAGTTGTAAAGAAATAAAATTTAATATATTTAAAATTGCTTTTAGAGTTATTATGTCTTTTTTTATTTATATACATATATATATATATATATATATATATATATATATATATATATATACAATAATGTATGATTAACTTAGCGTACTATTATGTAAATTCTTTAATGATAAAAAATTTTGGGAAATAAATTAACTAATTAACTAATTATATCCTTCCAATTGTGCCGTACGAATATTATGCATAGAAAATTTATTTGTTTGTTTGATTATTAGAAAGTAACTCTTTGGAAAACTGACAATTTAAAAAAAATGTTTTTTTTTTTTTAATTAAACCAAACAAAATGTTAATTTTAAGTTAAAAATGATTATCCAAAGACCCGGAGTACACTACTACAGTAGTCTATTTTAAAAAAAAAAAAACTAAATAAAAATATTCCTTTCATATTACGTATTCCGTTTTTAGCTCGAATTTATGTTCATGCTACATTCTATTTGTATCAAATCATAAATAAAATTTATTAAGAACAAGTATGTATTTCTTTCAAATATTTTTTTATCATTTTATTTTATAATTTAACAAATTTTATAAGTTTTAAATATTATTTTAATTTTTATTAACTATATTTTAATATAATATTATCTGAGTGATAAAAATATTTGTTTTTTTTTTTTTAAATAAATTTTTAAACTATTTATTAATTTTTTTTAGAAAAAGATTATTTAATTTTTAATATTTTCTGTTTTATTTATTATTCTATCCGACCTCGAAAATATCACACAAATATTTTATTTTTCTAACACTTTAGTTAATATTAATAATTTTAATTTATGTTATAATTTGAATATTAGTGCGTTTAGCTATTTATTTATTTTAATTTATTATTTAGCGTTTTCATTTCATTTTTTTTTCAGAAAGATTTTGTTTTAAATATTTTAATACAATATTATTTATTTTGAAATTTGGAAATTTTTTTAATTAAATTTGATTCTTTATTGAATTTGAAATGAAATTGTCTTCCTTCTTTTATTTATTATGTATTTCATTATATTTTGAAAAAAAGTTGTTTGATAAGCAAAAAAAAAAAAAAAAAAATCACGGTATTAAATTATTAAAAAAATAATAACATTTTCATTGCATGTAATATAATAATCAAAATGTTTAATAAATATGAAATCTAATTGAAATTTGATATTGTTTGTGTTCAAAAAATATCTTTTTCATAGCAAATTCAATAATGAAACAAATATTCTTTTAACAATTACATATACGTATTTTAATATACACACATGCATATCAATATATTTAAACTTAAATAGTTCAAGAAAAACAAAACAACATAATTCAAAAAAATAATTAAGAAAAAGTTATACAAATTGTTTAAAAAAAATAAACGAAAAGAAAATTATTTATTACATTATGAATAATATTATTTACATAGCCTTATAGTAAGTCACGATGAAATACCCATGTATGTTTTGTATGAGCAAAACGATGTGATAACCATTGTGATTCTAATAAATTAAAACGATCTTCACTAAGATACAGCGGTTTGCCACGTCTACAAAAAAAAAAAAAATTGTAGTATGTATTTAAATATATATGTATATGTATACACATATTATAATTTTATATTATTAAACTTACTTCAAATCTCGATCTTCTTCATCAAAATCATCTAAATATAATGAACCCCATAGACAAGCTCTTCTTCCTCTTATGACAATTATATAAGTTGAAGTAACAACAAGGAAAATTCCAATACCTCCTCCACATATAATTGCATGCTAAAAAAAAATTTGAAAAGTTATTTAATTTCATCAACAAAATATATTAAATTGACTTACTCGAACAGCTTCACAACATTCACCTACAGCACAACATTGTTGTTTTAAGCAAACAATTGTTCCACATAATAGACAAATGGAACTTTCCTTTGGTACTTGTAAACAACTCAAACAAGAACTTTCATGATAGTACTGAAATTAAAATAAATATAATATAAAAGGCTCTGTTTTAGACATTAATAAATTTAATTAAAATTTTTATCTACCGTAAATAGTCGTTCATATTCTTTAGGTAGTTTTAAAAGTTTAGGTTGTTGCCAATCCATATGCTGATTCATTACTAACTCTCGGATTGTATCAGTTGGTGGTGGTGTATCCGATAATAATTCTTCACACCAAAATTTAGGTAATGTTTGTTCAGTTCCTGGTATAAAACATAATGCTTTTGATGCATTAAAGCAATCCCAGTCCATACTTTCTGTAACTAATTCTAAGAAATAGATTAAACGTACAAATTCTAATTGTGGTGTTGAGATTTCTGGAAATTGTTGCCTATATAAATGATGTCGTAATAATGCTGCTATTCTTAAAAATGGTAAACATAATCTTTGTAGATTTTGTTCCATTAAACCTAAATGAATTGATGAATTTATTGTAGATGACTGAACACTTTCACGTCTTAAATGTTTTAAACGATCTGTATTTGATAATACAAAAGCTAGTGCAGCACCCAAATTATTTACTCCAGTTACTTGAACATAATTTGATTTGTTTGAATACTTTTCTATGATTTCATCACATTCTAAATCAGTCAAAGTTGTACATAGCTGTACAACAACTTGATAATAAAGTAAATTATACATTGCTTTAACTATGCATGTGAAATATACTAAAATATAAATGAAAAAAAAATGTATACATATATATATATTTGATATTTATATCTAAAAAAAATTTAAATGTAAATTATACCTTGATCCAAATGTAAAGGAGCAAGTAATATAAATTTAATTAGTAAAGCAATCGGATCTGCTAATAGACTAGGTATAAATTCTTTACAATGTGAAGGCACTGGTGTTGAGTCAAAAATTGGTAAACCGGCTAATAAATCCCATGATCGCCATAAAGGCCATACAACTAAAACTCTTATATGAACTGATAGAACATGTAGTAAAGGAACTATACATTCACGTTTTGGTTTATATCTAACAGTATTATTTGAGCACAAGGAACCACCTCTTTGTATTATTTCAGCTTCAAGATTTGTTCTTGCAATAGAAGTCACAAATAAAAATAAACTTCTAAATGTAGGTGGAACTCTCTTTTGCTTGCGGTGTGTAATATTAGTCATATCTTCCATTGCTCTGCCCATTGCTTCAGATAGTTTTGTTGTAGGCTGCAATATAGAAAAAGGTGTATTTAGTTTTATTTGATAAATTAGTTTTTATTAATTAATTAATTAACTTAAACGTACCGGAGTTTTTTCATTTTCTTTAATTAAATTTGTTAGTTCGCTGACTAGTTGTTCGTAACTATATTGTCCAGATCGTATTACTGGTGTCAAACGATCTAATTGAGGACTTAATGGAAGCACTGAATTTGATAATTGCCTACACACCGGACAGTAAAATTCACCACGTTCAACGTGTAGGTTTTGTCTTTGTGTTGGATATAATGAGTTTAAATATGCATCTAAACACGACAAATGTACATGATGTCCACATGATTGAACATGAATTCCAGTTTCATATGCTAAATTATTGGATAAATACCAAGAATCTTCACCAAATTTCATTCCTAAAATTACAGTTCTTCTATTAAATTCAGTTGCTAAACGTGTACTAAGCGTTAATTCATCAGCATCTGTCGAGGAAAGTGGCAATTTTAATCTTTCCTTGGATTTTCGCCTATGACCTACAACGCCCGATGATTCAACTAAAACAACCAAACCAATTGGATTTGTTTCAGTGCTAGAACTTGTTTGATTGCATATTATACAGTCATATTCTTTTTCGCGAGGTTGTTCGATTTCGTCTTCTTCAATTTCATCTCCAATATCCATATTTTCAGCGGCCATTTTCATAAATTGCTTTTGTTTGTTAGCAAATTCTGCCAAAAGCTCTTGTTGTCGTTCACGAGCACGTTTACCACGTTCTTCCTTTTCTTTAGCCTCTCGAGCTTTTTGTTCCGCTTGTTTTTCACGTTGATTCGGCCATAAACGTTGTCGTATGATATCAATATTTTGAGCACATACCTCATTGCGTTGAGCGATTTTCCGTAATAAATTTCCAATGAAATATGGTCCATCTCCAATTCGAGATTCAGAAACTTTTATACGGCTACTGTCTCGACTAGATTTATTTTCAGACATTTCAGCGGCTTTCGCAGATGACGAAGGTCCAGCTTCTTCAATATCTATGTCCATATCAAGGGTTTCTATGTTTTCTATACCTTCTGAAATTTTTATAAAATTATTGTAAGAATTAAAATAGAAAAGTATGAAATACCTTCAACCAAATCCTCTTCATTTTCTTCCTCTTTTTCCTTATCTTCTTGACTTGCAGTTTCTTCAGTTTCTGTATACGTTTCGCTTTTTTCATCACAATAATCCTCTAAAGAAAAACTGTCTAAAGTACCACTCAATTGCGAATGTAATTTTAGGAGTAACGATAAAATACTTTCATCTAAAATTACAGTGTCGGAGTCCATACTAAATGCATTTTCGATGGCACGTTTTCTATTAGGACAACCACCACTCATATTTATACCACTTCCTGGAACACTATTACTTCGACTTCCACTAGCCGAGGCAACTGTATGCGAAACAACTCGATTACCAAGAGTTGGTATAACATCTAAATTAAGAATTGGAGCAGCAACGGCTTGAACACGCTGAAATGGTAATAACATGACATTATTCGATGTAGGTGAAAACATTTCACTCTGATGCGATGATGGAGGTTGTCGACTATTTGAGTGTTGATGAGTTGTTGAAGTTAAACCTAAATCTCTGCGAATTGCAACTTCCATACCACTTTCTGGTAGTGCAATTGTTTGTAATGCGAAATGTGATGCAATATTGTTAATTGTTTGTAATTGCATTGAATCAAATGTATTTTCAGAAATTCTACCTTGTGCATTTGAGTTTGTTGTTTCACCACCAATACTACCATCAGTTGGAGTTGTTGCTTCAACAATAACAGTACTACTAACTGCACCATGATTGCTACCATCTTCACTAATATCCTCTTCCTGACTGTTACTTCTTATTACTAACGATTGTTCAGAAACAATTGATAAATCTTGCGGTATTGCAACTTCCATACCACTAGAAGCTGGCGGTAACATATCATTTCCAACAATCATTGGTAATGTTTCACTTTCAGAAACATCCCATTCTTGATCACTATCGAAGTTATTTGAATTATAACTAGGTGTGACTTGTGGTTCCTGTGGTTTTAATGACACTTTACAAACATTATAACGCAAATTTTCAAAAAGATTATCAGTTGGATAGCATTGTAACAATTCTGGAGCATCTCTACAAGATCTGGAATAATAACCACTGCTTGTATTTCGTTCACATTCTGATATTGTGTCTTTATTTATATTGAAATTATCACTTTTTTCTACAGCTATTTCCAATAAAAACACCGCTAACGCCAATAAATGTTCTGATATAGTGTGCGAGTTAACAGCTCGATGCAATATTGCCAATATTGTTGAATGGAAGACTCGTGAATTTAATATACAACATGGATCACTAAATTGTTCACCAACAGGACGTGGAAGTCTAAATGGTGGCCATAAATTACCACTTTTTGGCATTTTAGTTTTACTTTTTACATAATTTCCAAAACGATCCATTGAACTTTGAAAATCACGTCTATGGACGGCTCTTAGTAAAACATGTAGAGGATCATAAAAATGTTCCCACACTTCATCGATTGGCATAAAGAGACCTTGTTCTAAGTTTTCTGAACGTGATGCTGGTGCTTTATAAACTGATAATTGTTTTAAAAATTTTTCAAAATTTTTTGTATGCACATTTCCTGAACGTTCTGGCATCAATTCCAATAATTGACTATGAGTTTTATTTTCTGTTGCAAGCAAAGCACTAATTTCAATTATACATTGAGTGCGTTCATCATTTCCTAAATTTGTTCGTGATGTGGCTAATGTTGCTAAAAATGTTAAAAAACCTTCTAACATTGCATCTTGTTCCATTTCTTGTGGTGTTGAAAGAGGTGACATGCCAAGCCAATCTGATACACTAAAGAGATCAATTGTTATTGTTAAAAAAACATTCGCTCGTAATTGTGTTGCGCATATTTGTAAAAAGAATAAATCCATGTCAACCATTGAATTACAAAAATTTGCTTGAATATAAGTCATAGCTTGTCCTTTTATTTGTAACCCATTTCGTATCCAAATACCAGCTAAAATTTCATAAAAAAAGCTCTGAAATAAAAAAAAAACAAAAATGTAATCAACGTAGGTACTTTTTTTATATTTCCGAATTAGATATTTTTATAAATTATATTATAATAAATTATTACAATCAAATTAAAATCAAAAAATCAAATTCATTAATAGCATTTCCGTTTCAAGTTATATCTACTGCTAGTGTTCAATTCAAATGCTTGGGTGATATATTTGGATTTTGGAAAGTTCTCTTATAAATCCTTAAAAAAAAAAATGTAGAAAAAAATTTAAGTTGCGGCTTCGGTAGCCGAGTGGTAAAACACTCGAGTATAGTAATGTAACGACCGAGGAACACGGCCGTCGGGTTCAAACCCCATAAGAACAGAAAACGTTTTTCAAATGTTGAAAATTACTGAAAATGTAATTTTCAGTACAATCACATCGTTTCAAATATAATTTAATAATTAATAAAGATATAATATAATTAATAAAAATAATATAAATGTATAATATACAAAAATATATACCAAATAATTCCTAAACTTCACTAATAGGCCTAAACTTCGAAAGGGGAAAGGATCTATAAGTATAATAAATAAATAAATAAATACAAATTTAAAGAAATTTTATATAAAATAAACGGAAATTGTTATTTTAATGGGTTTTTATCTGTTGAAGAAAAAAAGGGCTTTTGTATTATCAACATTCTCATCATTACAAAAAAAAACTGCAATAGCAAACCATAGTTTTATATTCAACTTTTGGTTGGAATCTCTTCTCATTTCTCTTCTATAACCAAACAAGTTCATTATTCTCATCTCACTCAACTCAACTCAACTCAATAGTAAATGTTTACTCACTAATATTTCTATACCAGCTACTAATTCTATTTTACTGATTTATTACTCTACTATACATTGAGTTTGCATTGCAGTGAATGTAAGTTTTTTATTAATTTATATACATATCTGAATGCATTGTACATACATAAGAGTGATCAGAAACACTTGATGCAATTTTCTTTTTCATTTTAATGTACAGTTAGTATCAAAAAATAAAAAGAAAACAAACAAAATATAAATTTCTGAAAAAATATACGTTACGTACCTGCCTTACCTATTATAAAACAAAATAAAATTTTAGTTGAAAAAAAATACACTTTGAATTTGATCTATATTTTATGAGGCTGAAGTCAGATGGAATTGATTGTTTATAAAATTTTGGCGTTTATTAACAACATTGACGTTGTATCTGCATAAGGGTTTTTGTCCAAGACTGCCCACCAGACAACCGACCCGTATGTGACCATTCGTCTTATCACACAAGTGTATATATAGTTAACCATCTTTGGAGAAAGGTCCCATGTTTTCTTTATGACATTTTTGAAGAACCAGTAGGTTCTCAATGCTTTACTTTTCCGTTCTTGCTTGTGTTCTTTCCATTTTAGCTTTACATCTAAAATTATTCTTATGGACTTTACTTTCTGTGTGAAGTTTAGTACCGTTCTTTCTATATTTGAAGCGCTTACTGCTCTTACCTTTCTTTTCCTATTGAAGAGGCGCAATTCCGTTTCACTAGGATTAAGTTTTAGACTATTTGTATGTATGCGTCCAATTGTGAACCAGATTTATGACCGGTTGCAACTTTATCTCCAAAATTTCTTCTTTCCTTCCAGTTATTAAGATAACCAGGTCATAGCATGTGGCTCAATCTTGGCTCCTATTTGTGTTTAGAACTAGTTTCACCCCTACCCCCTACACTTATTGCCACAAGTCAAAGTAAGAGTGAAAGTATTCCTCCTTGAGGAATTTATATCCCAACTATGGTCTGCATTTTTTCACTACCCAAGCTTGTTTATATTACTCTATCTTTGAGGATGGATTCTGAATAAAGAAGTTGATCAAGCGTTTTAGCTTGTTGAATTTTTTTTAATGAGCTAGTTTTCTTTCATGGACAACTTTATGTTGCGCTTTTCTGATCGAGGAACCCAAACGAGATTAAAGTGCTAAGTCAAAAAAGATCGTTTGAAGTATTTAATAAGTAAATGTGAATAAAATCTTGGTGCTACATTTTTTTATTCCTAATATTTACATAAAATAATTGGAAATACAGGTAACAAAAATTAATAAAATGAAGCTATTTTATTTAAGAAGGCTCAGTTCAATGAACAATACTTTTTTTTTTGAAAATAACAGTACTTTTCTAAATTTAATGAGTTGATTAGCTAGTAATTTGATAAATAAATGGTCGAAATATTACTTGCAGTACCGTACTTAATTAAGCACGAAAATGTGATTCTACCGAAGTTACTGTCAAGAGCATTAAAAAAAAGTTCGAATACAATTTGGTTCTCACTTAAAATAAAATAAAATTACGTTCAGTTGAATTGATCGTGTAGGAAAGTATGAAAGACTTGTTATAGAGGTTCACAGAAGTTTAGAGAGAGAAAAATATACTTGGAAATAAAACATTTTATCGTAGTCGTACACATTGATTCAAGTTTGTTTGAGACATATAATATTTAATAAAATTAGTTGTTTAAGTTATATTGGAAAAAAGTCTAGAAAATTAAAATTTTAACAAGACAAACAGACGAACATACCAAAGAGACGGTTAACATATTAAATTCTATTCCATTCTATTAATGAGTAATGTGTAAAATTTCATTATCAATATCAAATACATACTATCATAGATTCATATCATTCAATTCAACTCATTGAAAAAATATCTCGTTTTTTACTCCTCCCAGACCCCAGTCACATCTTCACATCACAAAGCAATTCCCAATAATCTCAATCCCATTATGAAAACAAAAAAAAAATAATTCCTCTCCTTTCCTTATCAACAGACCAGACCACAGTCCACCCACACTCAAGTTTTAATCTCTCAATTATATTATAATTTATTTTAGAAATATAACTTTACTTATATTTTTTACATTCTGTCAGTACTGTAGTCACTTAGTCAGTACAGCTACAGTCACATAAAATTATCTAAAAGAGAAATCAGTTGAATTGTTAAAAATATCATAATATTATCGACATTTTTACACCCATACAATTTGATTGTATTTTATAATTTTAGAGTAGCTTGGTAGATTGCCTTTGTATATTAGAGATTATAAGCAAAAAATGTATACACTTATAAATAACGTTATAATAAACTGATAGATACACTGATTTGATTCTTTACTTTTGTTTATATAAATATTCATTATAGAGTTGTAAAAGAGACGAAACACGAAAGTATTACTTTTTATACTATTTAAGAATTTAAGTAACGTTAACATATTTATGTGAGTTCATTTGGTTTTATAAAATTTTTACTAGTCTTTTAGTCATCATTTGGTTTGAGCAGGCTTAAGGTTAATAAATAACAGTCAATGCTCTCTTCGTTTTTCTTTTTTGTATTTAAAAAAATAAAATAAAACAAATAATAGATATTTTATAACGATTTTTCGATTTCGTGGCAGTGCTCATTTGGTGGTAATTTGTAGTAATGTTTAAAAAATTTATTACAAAAACACAAATCAACAAATAGTGATAGTTTTAAAAAAATATTTAATTTTATGAATTAATGTGATAATATAAAATAATTGTTTAAATAAATAAAAAATATAATTAATTAATATAATAAAAATAGAAAAAAAAAAATTAATATGAGTTGGTTAAATAAACATAAAACTTTAGCATCAATTTTAGTCATTTTAGTGTATTTTAATAGTTTTCATGAAACAACTGCCTTAATTGATGATGTATTGGATGTATTCCATGTAACAAAAATTATTGCATCTGGTATATTAAAAACCTGGGAAGTAATTGAACAAACAAATTTAGGTGATCAAATTGAATTACCAATAACAAGAGAGAAATCTAAAAAAGTTCTTCGGCGTATGAGTGAATTATCACGAAAAATTGATCAAAATCATGAAAGGGTAGGTGGTTTAAATAAAGTTTTATGTTTTAAAATAGGTTAATCTAAACATCCACACTAGGATGAAGGAACAAAAACAAAATAAAATCTATAAAATCTGTATGATAAACATATTATAATATAAAATTAAAAAGATAATATTTTAAACAATAATAGGTACAAATCTTACTTTAACCCTAAGGAATAAGATTTTCTAAAAACTAAGTAAAAAATGCTGATAATGACTTTGTTTAATTTAAAAAAAAAATAGTATCTTGCAATTTATACTACAGACATAATATGAGGAGTTTGATTCGTTTTTTTTTTTCTTTTGTTTATATAAAGTCATACTGTTTTAATTGGAAGGAAGTTTGAAAAGAAAAGAAAACAAAAAAAAAATAAATTTGATATTCATTTTCATTTAAAATTGTATTTCATTTGAATTTTGTGATTTTTATTTTATGAAATATATTGCAATATAAACATAAAATTCAAGATATTATGTATATTATAATATCTTTCAAGCATTTACCAGAACTTAATCATAACAATAATAATAATATTTTTTTAGAAATTGGAATAGTTTCTTTTACTTATCAATTCTGCTTAAATGATAATACTTATGTATGTACATAAATGCGGGTGTAATAATAAAAAGAAACAACAACAAAATCGATAAATAAATACATTCATACTAGTAGTAGTAGCTAATTCTAATAAAAATGTCTAGATTAAGTATTTAATATAGGTAGTAGGTATGCGAATTGTATGAGAGGTTCACAACAAGAAGTAAACTAAAATCATTTCAAAAATATAAATGATCAAAATGTAATTACAAGAGCCCGGAAAAAGGTTTAAATTTTGGCTGTATATTTATGTGCAGTTGAAAAAATTAAATTAAATGTAAATTACAAGTAAATTAGAAAAAAGTAATCAATGGCGATGTTTATTTTCAAAATTAGAACATTTAAAATTACTTAATCAACATTTTACTTGACAATAAATATACTTAAATTATATTTTTTACATATAAATGTAGGTAGGTACTTAATTATTTTATTATTAATTTAATTTGTTTCCGAAGATGTATTTAATGTTGTATAAATACTATATTCACATTACATAAAGGTCGAAATTATTTTCATTAAATATATTTTTACATCATCAATGTTGCAAACAATGCATTTTATTTAATATAACATTAATTTTTTATCTTATGAAATAATATAAAAATATTACAAACAAAAATGTTTATAAAAATAACGTTATAAATGATAAGAAACAATTCACATAATTTATATTTAATCTGTATATTAATTGAAAAAAGTACGGTACAAATACATCAAATCTGAATCATTTAACATCCGATTTTCATTATTATTCTTTTAAATGGATAGATATTCAAAAGGCAACATAGCGAAACTATACATTTTTTCCTCACCAGAATTAAAATTAAATTTAATTTTCTGTTGTTGTCTAAGATAAATCAATAAACAAAAATTATATATAGTGCCCAGAATAAATTGAAATGATAGAAAACTATTCATAATTGAATACCTACGATTTTGTTTATCAAAGCGGGCGAACACTAGTGATTAACTTAATGCATAGAATTGATTTTATGAATGTATATTTTAGAATTAAATAATGTTTTCTATTTTGGAGCCAACCAATATGTATAAGAACTAATCGTGATTTAACTACATATAAACATATCTAGATCTAATAATTTCCACTTGTCTTTATAACGAATTTTGTGCTTCAGCAAATTTGTTCGGAACTAATGCATAAACATAAATTATGTTTCAAAATTTGAATTTTTTAAGCTTGTACGGTAAATTTTTATTCTTTCTTGAAAAAAGTTTATTAACCTTAACTACTTTCAGTTCGAGTTCTTTTTTCTATGGTTTTATGACCTTACAACAAATTTGATTTTATAAAAAAAATCATTTTCACATATTTAATATTTTTTAACCGTATAAAAAAAGATTAATACTATGTATATAAGATTATTATATAATCTTTGGTATAAGTAATATTCTGAAACATAAATCGATCAAATAATCTTTTTTGTTTTAATTAGTTCGATATTAAATTGGTTAATTTGAAAATGTATTTTTACCAAATTTATCTATCTTTCATATTTATTTATGTACGTAGAAATATAATAATATGCAGTTCTAATAAAGTTTACTTAACTAATTTTTTGTTAACAAAATATAAATAAAAAACAAAATTAAATAAAAAAAAAAAATTAATACCTATTAATATTTTTTTGTATTTTTAGTTTTCAACATTTGCTGAGTATACAATTGAATCAATTCAGCAATATATTAAAACAAATACTCGTTTAGAATTAGAGTTGCATGAGATTAAAGACATTACTAATCGTATTAAAAGTCGTTTAGATGAAATGGAACGTTATGAAAAACATCAAGATACCTTAGAAGCAGATACATTAATTAAATTTGCTGAATGGAATGTATCACCAAATGCATATTCAATAAATCATTTATTAGATCGATTACATTCATTATTTGTTGGGCCGAAACGTGAATCTCGTACAAGTACCCGAAGTGTACTTGTTATGCTGAGTGATAATTTATTGGTAATTTTTATTTTAAATAAAATTAATAAATTTTCTATTTTAGTTTCCTAAACATTATACTTTTAAAAAATTTTTGTTAAGAGAACAAAAATTTGCACAATTTATTTGGAGCTTCTCGTTTTTTTGTTTGTTTATATGTACACAATTGTACATACACATTTTATTTTATTTTTTTATTATTATTTTCTTTTTCACATTTATCTGCCTTTCTTTCGTGAAGAATGGCTCCTAACGAACGAAAGTATGTATGTACATAATAATAATATGTAAGTATCGAATTGTGTTTGAAATGAAGTGACTTTACAATAATGAAAAGGTAAATGAATTCCAAAGCGTTTCAAAGAAGAAAATATTCATATAATATGACTCATGGTATTTTCTAAGAAAAAGTATGTATAAACAATACATAAATGAATGGGTTAATATATTTAACACAAAAAGTAACTGTATTTTCCGGTTTTATTTTAAGCTAAATTTGCTTAAAATATTAAGCAAAATTTATTAATATTTATTAC
Source organism: Argyra leucocephala (assembly GCA_963942445.1). Lineage (NCBI taxonomy): Eukaryota > Metazoa > Arthropoda > Insecta > Diptera > Dolichopodidae > Argyra > Argyra leucocephala. Next base: position 41,785,073 of record OZ012678.1, read on the forward strand.
CAAAGTAAACTTTGGATTATGACTAATGATTAAGTGAGATTAGATTTTCAACAAATTTGTAACTAGGTAGTTAAATATTAGAAAAAAATAAAATTTTAAATTAATAAATGCTTCTGCTTAAATTTAATAATTTAATATAAATTAATCAAAATTTTAATGTTTTAATCAATTTTAAAAATACAGTAGTCTACCCATTCTAAGATACTGAAAATTAAAAAATATGAATTCAGTTAAAATAAAAATTGAAGTAAAACCAAAAATTGTGTACATATTTTGTATTGACCATGATGCTTTTATGCAAATTCTTATGGTTTTTATTTACATACATACATATATACATATATATATGTTTTTGTATAAAACTAAAGCTTAAAAAAAAAAAAAAAATGGATGCTAAAAACTAGCTTAAAAAATTGACGGAACTTGTTTTGTTTTTGAATCATTAAAAAAAAAGTGAGCAATCAAATCAAAGCTTCAAGAATTTAAGATAAAAAAGAAAACAAAAATGGTTAAATTAAAAGTCAGCTTTCACATAATTAAATTGATAGAATAAAAACTCGCCTGCTCATTAAATTTACCATGAATCATATAATATAAAAAAAAAAAGATTGAAACATCGTGTAGTGTGTGATAGTGTGATACCCGCCTTTGTTTTCCCAGAATTATTAACAAAAAAAAAACAATGTTATTTTATTAATGAAATCATTGTAATGTTCGTTTCTTGTATTTGGACGATCAGAATGAAATTATATTATGGCCATTATAATATCCAGCTTAGTTTGCTTTATTCAATATTCTATTTTTCAACTGTTCAAACTATGAATTTACTTGGGCATTTATTATTTTGGTCTACGTTCGCTTTAAACGTCTAGTCAATTATATTTGTTTACTCTAACCATTAATTAAAAATATTAAGTATTCTATTACTATTGATTGTTAAACATATACCATTTAGTAGTTAGTATTGTCAATTAATTATTATACGTATTGGTATTTATACATGCATATTGTTATTCAATATGGTCAGAAGTGACTCTAGTTGCTTCTGGAAAACCAATTAGCACTTAATTGTGCCTCTTTGATATTTAATTTGATATTATTTAACTGTAGTCAGAATAGTTCAATCTTAAAATCTTATGTATAATATAATAGATTCGAAATTAAATCACTAATTCGTAATCTCAGATGGATAATGTGAGAAATCAAAAAGTACAAAAAATAAATTATAGTTACATAATATTTTATAGTCGCACTCATGGTTTTATTTTTGACATTGTCTAATGTAGCAAGCTCAATTAAAGAAATCGGTGGTTGTACACTAATTTTTATCAAGTACTTCTAGTATGAATATTATTGATGATAATAGATGAATATCTATATAATCATTTGTGTTTAAACCTACATATTTTTTTTTTTTTGTTTTACTATTTTGATTTATGGGGTTTTGGTTTTTTTAAACTAAATATATGTACCTATCTAGGTGCTTCTAAACTTGAAAAACCTTGATTTAAAATATATTGAAGTTTGAATCTTTGATTTGGCAGTTTTGCTAATCCGAATCAATTATTTTTAAATAGCGAAAAATATTTTGTGTTTTACATATTTCATGTTAATGTTTCAAACCAAAGAATATTTTTCAGTTTTTGTTTGTAGAAAAGAAAAGTGATTTCGTTTTTTCAGTTTATTTGTTCTGATATTTAATTTTGCGTCTATACCACTTCATAAAAATAAAAATTATTATGTAGCTAACAAACAAATATGATTTGTTTTATTTTTTTTTATGAGCTATCTATGTACATATTATATAAAAATTCGAACGTACCTATACGAAAACGATTTTCTAACAATTAGATGACTTAGCATTTTTAAAAAAAAAATTTGCTGCCAATTTTTTTTTTTACCTAAAAAAATTTCTGGATTTACTCTTAGCATACTTAATGGTATTATACAACTTGTTATGTAAAAAGTTCATTGATTTTCTAAAGAATTGTAAAAAATCTATTTTTTTATTTCTATAATTTTTAAGTTTAAAGTTACCTACCACATGAGGATAAAAGACTCATAAATCAAAACTAAAAGATAAAAATAAAATCAAAAGTAAAAGTGAAAGAACTATTATTTGAACATTTAAGATTATAATTACAGTACAAAATGTTAATAAAACATTATTATTACGATTAATACTATAGGTACTATTGAAGAAAAAACTATATATGTAATGAGATTTAAAAAAAGAAATTATTGAGGTATTATAACATCAAATATAACACATTTAAACCAATTAAATTAGTGTAATATACATGTATTTATTTACATAAATACAATTTTCATATAATACGGGTACTTGGTAGGTACATAACATATAACTCATCAGCACATTATATTCAAAGAAAATTTTGAAATAGATTTCAAAATTAAAATATAAATATAACCAGATATAAATAACCATCTATATTGATTCAAATTGCAATAAAAAAAATTGCAGTCATAAAAAAAGCTTTCAAAGTACTCTTTGTTCTTGTTCTGATTCGATTTATGTGTCATTTTTTAATACAGGTATATAAAAATGCATTGCAATACAAGAACAACGATCGTATTACAAAATAAATCACTGCCCTCAATAAAAACTCTTAACCTACAAATATTAGAACTTAATTGTAATAGGTACCTACTGTAAATATATATAATATCATAAAATTGTAAAAATGAATTATAATAACAAAATAAGTATGTAATAAATATAATAAAATAATATACATATTTAACTAAATTTCAGTTCATCATCATTAGCATATTTTTTTTGTATAACACACTCTGTATTTGTTTATTCTCACCATGTCACTTTTTATTTGCTATATTACGACGATTAAGCTTTTTACCGTCCTGCAGTCTGATACTGGTCGCAAATATAAAATATTACTTTATTTTTCATTTCATTTTATATAATGTAGTATACATATATATATATATATATATATATATTATATTTCGTATGCTGTGCTGTGTTCACAAAAGATAAGAAAGCATTGTACATATTTGATAATACAAAAACAAAAAACATGCCTTCCATTATTTTTTTTTTTTTTAGATTCTACGATGAGATCATAAGAATCTATGGAACAGGATTCGAAATGAAATAGAATGAAAATTAAAAGACAATGACCAAATAAGTATGTAAAACAATGATCAAAGATGAATATTACTAATTTCATGTAATTTTCTATCCCTTTTCTTTATTTATTTGTTAGATATCGGAATAGATCTAATTTATAAAAATTGCCTTCAAATTAATAAATAATATAAAAAATAATTCAAATAAGTAGTAATACAAAGAAGTAATACTTTCAACTGAATTTTTTGAACCTTTTGTTAATTAATTTCAAATTTTATTCATTTTGCGATAGCAAAAACGTAAACGTATATTTTGCGTAAACGTATAGATGTAGACTGTAGGTAGAGTAGTCAACCATACAATGTAACCATAGAATTATACTTAAAATTAGAGAACTACTATATTTGTACAACTGAACTTTTTCAATTTCCCTATAACTTAACTACTAACCAATATTTACAATAATTAGTAAGACTCTAATTTTCAATATTTAATATATTAATACGCTAATAATGTCTGGAAAACTTTCCAACTCGGTGAATTAAAACAAGAAAACAGTGACAGGAACTCAAAAATGTGAATGTGAAATTTTTTCAAAATATCGCAAAAATGGTGGTAAATTTAACTTTGCCTTTAAAAATTCCTTAGATTTGCCAAAAATCCTTCTTATAGAAAAACACCAGAAGCAAGATATTATAGAGAACATAATCAATAAAATATTGACCATTTCTTCAATTGGTTCTGAAATTATCTTACATTTAGTTTATCTGGAGAACATATAAATCAAGTCTAAAAGTTAGAAATCTGTATATGGTCAGATTCAATGTTTGCGTTGCCTTTTTATCTTGATGCAGCCAGCTTTTATTACTATATTTTATGTTGGGTGGTATTGGGAGCTAATGTGATTATTGGATGGGCATTCTGTGATGATGTGTTCTATTGTTAAATTTTCAGGACATTGATTATATGTAGGGAGAGATGGTGGGGATCTTATATATATGTATGTGTTTGTGGATTGAGCGTGGATACCCTAGACGAACTCGTGTGAGTTTCTTATCTAGTTTCTTTCTTACTATTAATATTTCTTTCAATCCTGTTTATGGATTTCTTAGGAAGGTAAAATTCTAATGTGTTGATTTAAAGTGCCATTTTTATTAATACATATTATATGTACGCTCTTTCCTAGCGTAATTTTAAAGTTTATTCAGTGAAATCTAATTAGATTATGAAAAATAAAATATTATTTACTAATAACTAAGTATATTAATAATATCTAATAATCACAAAACTAATATTATTAATTAAATGAAATAGTAAATAATAATAAATTTAAATTAATATTAATTCAGAATATGAAAAGTTGTAAGTGACTTTGACAAATTTGTATTAATTTCAGTGTAACCAACATTTATCAGTTATTTTAAATTTCTCTGCAGTACAGAAGGATTTCTTAGTTTTCTTTTTATAATAGTAAGGATTTAATTTTTTTTATCTTATTGTCAGTAACTTAGGCAGTTATATTTCTGTAACTATTTTCGTACATCATGTATTACTAATACTGCAATTTATTACACAAAGCGGAACGAGAAATTCAATGAGTATTGTTTCTTTATTTTTTTGTACATCAACGAATTAATTAAATGTGGAAATCTACTACTATCAGAATCAGAAAAGCCTGATATAGAAAAATAAAAAAAAAAAATAAAAGTTAAATATTAATGAATTTGAAATTAAAATTAATCTCTTAAAAATAATGTTAATGTTCCAATTTTGATATCCAACGGGATTTATAATTATAGCCCTTGTGCATTGTTTTATATACCTTTACAGAAATTAATGTCCCTATAGTAGACGGTGACATATGTAGAGCTGTTGATCATGACCCGAGCAATATTAACGAAACTAACCTTCAATTCGACATCTCTATAGCAGATAAAGAAAGACAAAGGTATATTGAAAGACGAGTGTTGGAACACATTCATTAGATGCTAATACTATGCTTACATAGTAGGTTTAAGTAGGCTAGGTAAATTAAGGTAGGTTATTTAGGCTAGGTAATGTAAGGTTATTTTATTTAATAATTGCAGAAATATTTAGCCAATTTTTAGAATAAAAATAATTGCGAAAGAAAATTACAATTGCTGATTTGAAGCTCATAACATAAAAATTAGTGCATAATTTGTTATTTATTTAGTAGGAAAGAAGTAAAGTAGTTTGGTGGTTTTTTATCATTGATTTATAATTTAGATAGCTAAATATTCCCACAGATATACAATTAAATATAAGTAGAAATTTTTTCAAGAAATAGGAAAATGATATTTAAAAAAAATAAAGCAAAAAAAAATTTAATAAGCCAATGATATAAAAAAAAATGCTGTAAAAATCAAAATTTACTTTAATTGAATCGTTTTAAAAAAACATTTTAAATAAACTAAAAACGACACTGAAGATACCAGATTTATCAGTAGATATAACGAAGGGGACTTATTTTATAACAAAATTTCATTGACATTTTAAGTGTGTAGATATTATTTATTTCCCTATAGAACTTTTACTATACAATTCTTACACCCTCATCTACACGAACATAACAAAAATAAAATTTTACTTTATATAAACTTGTATACGAGACGAATGAAAATGAATTTTAGTTTCATTTTTTTTTTCTTTTCTATACGGTTTTGAATAAATATCAGACAAAAATATATATATATATATACATTAAAATAAATATTTATGTATAAAGATATACGTATTTATATAAATATAAAAGTTAAAAAATAAAAACAAATTCAAATATATATTATATTATTATAGCATAGCCAAGCTATATGGAATAAGATTACATACGAGTTAAATTTTATACAAGTACAGTATAAAATTCAGATAGAGAGTAACTATACTAAACCAGCCAGAGCAAGTTGATTTGCACTTACATTTTTTTTTGATAGTTCTCAAAAAACAGTCTTTGAAAGAGGTTGAAGTTAAATAATAATAAATATTATATTCGTGGACATATTTTTATGTTTTCTAAAGTGTCAATAATTAAATATTGAAATTCAATACAAAGAATTATACAATATTTACGTTAAAAGTATATTTGAAATTTATGGATTAAAACGCGTTTAATAAGAATCTGGAATTCTACATTATTATTTGTATGATATAAGTACATACATAGAGATGTTTTATTTTTAAATTTTTCTATTTTAAATAAAAAATAATCATAAAACAAAAGTCGCAATAACATTTTAATCGGTCTGATGAATTAATAAAGATAATTTTCTAAACATAACAACATTTTGCAGTATTAAATTGATAATCTATAGAAATAGTTACATACATATTTTTTTTTTTTGTTCTTTTTATTATCTATCTACTTTAGATTTTTAGTTTTGATATTGGTAAAGAAATTAAAGTAGTGACGATATTATACGATTTGCCAAAAAGTGAAAATATGATATGCATTATCGATTTTTCCATTATTTTGTTTTAATTAATATAAATTCCATTGGTATAAATTTAATTGAAATTTACTTTTAAAATTTATCTCTCAAGTTTCCATTATATATTTTTCGTTATTTAGTTTCCGAAAATTGTTAAATTTTGTAGATTAATTTTTTGAAGGTTATTTTTGTGAAATAAAATTGTAATAAAAAGAAAAATAAAACGAAAATAAAGTTGAGAACGAAAATATACATAGCTATGTATGTATGTAAATTGTATTAACTCAATTTTTTTTTTTTATTTATTTTTGAGAGAATATTTTTAATTACTTTTTCTTTGTGTTTTAATTTTATTTTAACAAAATAATAAAATTTTTCAATTTTATTTTCCACAAAAAAAAATTAAATTTAAAGTAAAGATAAAATCAAAACTTTAGGTTATATTGCTGTGATTCGGAAAATCGAAACAACCGTAAAAAAATAATTTGTTAAAAAGCTTCTAAGGTACATTACTGGAAAAAAAAATCTAAATGTAATATTTCACTTTCAATGTATATATTATTATTGCTAATTTATAGCGACAAAATATCAACATTTAAGTCAACATTGAATTACATATGTGTACTTCCAAATCAACCTTATATTTTTATATTAACTGAATATTAAATTAAATTTCTTTTATAAATTGTTTCTACCATACGTCCATACTACGCATAATGTGGACGTAAGTGGAAGAAATTGTGTTAAAAGATTATAAAAATTTGTACTAAAAATAAGTAGTACCATAATTTTTTTTTAAATATACTCGACAATTCAGAAAGATATATAATTATATATGTATATTATTACGACAATTCAGAAAGATTTTATAATTTTCTAAAGTTTTTAGAATCAGTCTAAAAAATATCAGAGATAAAACTACTGAAATTATTCAACATTAAAATTGACTGTCTTTATTTACTTTTTTTTTTATCCAGTAATGTACCAAATATAATATTATCAAATAATGCAATAAAAAATTGCACCTGTCTTTTTTTTTCATTCGTAAGCAAAAATTTTTGTAAATTTAAAATTAACAAAAAACGAATATTATTAAATAGATATAGATAATTGTAATAAAAAATTAACACGTAATTTACGTATAAAAACTTATATCCGATTAATTTTGTACCACACAAAAGGGAAAAAAATAAACTAAGAAGGTGGGGTGCAGTGCATTCATACTGATATTACATATTTTCAATTTATATCGATTTAAAATAAGAATTTTATAGGTGTTGTACTAAATATTATTAAATAAAAATAAATAAAAAATGGAAATATTAAATAACAATATATAAAAAAAATAAAAATACAATATTTAAAAAAGATAAGAAATAAAAAAAAAAAATTAATAAAAGTGGTGAAAAATAGTTACAGAGAAATTTATCAAAATGATTCAAATAGGAAATAAAAATTTATTCTCAACAACTGGAATATTAATACTATTTTTAACAATTTTATTATATCAAATAAAATCAATAACAGCTGGAGCAAAAGGTGTTTGTATTGTTGATCAGTTAAAAGTCGAATACATTAATTTAGACAATGCCTTATGGAAATATTTAAATGAACGTCAAAGTGATAAAAAATCACAAATTAGAAAAGTTGTTGATAGTCATAGACAATTTATAGAAGATTATTTACAAAAAATTACATTTTATTCAAGAAAATATTCAATACTGAATCGTTATTATGAATGGCAACTATTAGAAACAGATTTAATACATTTGGATGGTGAATTTGGTTATTTTAAAGCTATGTTAAATAAATATTCAAAAAATGATGATATAATTGAAGAACGTTCAGTATTAGATTTAACTGAAGAAATTTTATTTGATAATGGAAAAAAATCAAATTCAATAAAGAAAATTTTTGAAAATATTGATAATATTATGAACAAACAAAATATATACTATCGATCAATATTGGTATGTAATTCAATAATATATTTAAATTAATACATAAATTATTCAAGATTCAATTAATTTTTTTTAAATTCAAGAAAAATAATTAGTTAGTTAAACAACTAAATTTAGCTCAGCTCAAAATTTCGGTTCGCCACTGATACCAATCACCCAATTGTTATATTGAAAAAAAAAATGTTCACTCCGTCTATACGAGCTGTTGACTGTTATTAAAATGTACACATACATGTATTCGAACTTTAATTTAAAATAATCGAAAACGAAATGTTTGTTAAATCATTGCATGTTAAAAATTAAAAAGCCATGAATATGTTAATTAAAATGATTGCATTAAATTGAAATTAAAAAAAAAATTCAAAAATAATAATTAATAACAATTTTTATTTTAATTTTAGGATGCTCGTGATGAACTATGTGAAACTAATCAATCAGCACAACAATTTTTATATGCTCTATATTCGGATATTGCTTATACAGAATTAAAAGGATATACAATGATGCAATTCTCATGGATGATGTTACGAATTTATGAAAAAGGTAAGAATGTATAAATTAATATTATATTTATAACATAGTAAGAATGTTTATCAGAGAACAATAAATTTTGAACTACATCAGTTCTAATAATTACTACTACGTGATGCATATAAATTATTTATTAATTTCAAATTTACATAATATGTATATAATATATACTATGTATATAATATTTCAAACAAAATTTGTTAACAGGTAACTTCACTCAAGAATCAAATTTAATGCGTGAAGAGTTTATTAAACGTGTTGATCGAACTCAAAATGTTCTACGTGGAGTAATGAAAGTTGCAGATCGTAGTGTATGGGAATGTGACCCTAGTAAACATATTCAAGGGAAAACATTTGATGAAGTTACCCGATTGCTACAGGGATATATTGAAAATGAAGTTGATATGAATTTAGATAATACATGCCGGGAAAATTGCGGTTATTATCAAATATCAAAAAGCCATAGTTGTTATCAAGATTTGTATTGTGCAAAGCAACAACGTTGCACAGGCAAATTAATTAATTGTCAATTTGTGGATTCCGATATGTGGATATGTCCAGCAGTAAGTAAATTATTTATATATTTTTTGTTTAAAAAAATTTTTTTTGTTTTTCTTATTTTTAGTCGTTAAATAGTACCCGACGTTACAATTATATTGAATATGAAAATGGCAGAGTTTTAGGCGAAAAAACTCGTTGTACTCGAGGAACAACTAAAGTTGATTCATGGTGGAGATGGTTGTTTTGGCACTGTAGTTATTGTTTCTGCATGTGTGACGAACAGGGATTAAAATCTGATAGATATTTCAATTTAAGAGCAACAGAATCAGACATACACAAAAATATGTAAATAAAACTAATAAAATTATGAAAGATAACTGTTAATTAAATTGAATAATTTCATATTTTTAATTATAGGGTTGTAACCGGACTTCGTTTTTTGAAGGTAAAAAGAATTTTCCATTTACAAATACAACAAGGTGAATTATTACCACGTGGAAATATTAAAGCAGAATCATTAGAATGGAAATCAGTAGATGATTATCAAATTTTTGATAGAAATGTCAAATCTAAAATCGATTATCATACTTTGGCTTGGGATAATCGAGCTATTGATTTAGATGATATAACAGGTATTGATCCAACCCATGTTATTACCGGTGTTAGATTTAGAGTTGTTGGAACACATCTTAATCTTGAAGCAAGGTTATCTGAGTATGATTTTGAAAATGGTCAATTGATAGATCCAGAGATTAATAGTTTCTGGCAATCAAATGATAATACTGATGTTACTGGAGATAATAGAAGGTAAATATATTGAATGATCATGTTATGGAAATTCAAAATACGTAATAAAATTATATTTCAAATTTTAGAACACCAATAATTCTAAGAAGTCCAGATGTTCCAACTCGAAGTGTGGCAAAATCTTTACCAAAATCGAAGCACAATCAATATATTGAATTTGTCAATTCCGATATGGATAAAGACGTAGCACAAACAACAGTGCCATTTATTGATATACAGGAAGTTACTTCAGATCCACCAGTTCCACTGTCAGGTGTTGGAATTTATTATAAAGGGCGAGAACAATATGGTGGTTTTATTGCACCAAAGCTAATAACTTATGATTTTACACCACACATACAGTCACCGTTTAAGTTAGAAGAAAAAGCGAGATCAATTTAAACTACATATTTAAAAATAAATTTTGGTAAAAAAATTAAAAAAAAAAAAAACTTATGTATGTTTGTGTTTTAGAAATAATATTAGTTTTCCATCTTTTGTTTGGAAATTTTTGGATTGCTTGGAAGCAAAAAACTTAATCATAAAAGTTTATAGTGATTTTATAATAATTCTCGATATAATAAATACATATAATTAAACCAATTCATAAAAAAAATTCCTGAATAGTATTTAATAAATATATTTTCAATAAATTATGTTTATTTGATTTTTATTTTAGACTTAATGAATAATAGATTGAACATTTAACATTGAAAACAAGTGAATAATAGATCGCATAATAGCATGATCAAACAATTAATTTTTAGGACAATCAATAAATCATTTTAATATGTTATTATTGTCATTAACTCATTTAAGTAAAAAAAATCTATGGTTAAAAATTCTATATCAGTTCAAAAAATTTTTTATATTTATTGAAACTGTAAAACAAACATTTTGAATCCTTGTTTTAATTGATAATTACGGCTTAATAAAATTGTGGTTTTTGAAAAATTCCGCCAAACTTGACAATATAAAGGTCAAAATTTAATTTTGATGAGTAATATGGCTATTACGATAGTCGTAATTGATCTTTAATCTACTAGAGTACGCTTAATTTGTCAACCTGATAGCTTTCTGAAACTGAGCTTAACATGAATTTCATCGTTTATATTAGATTCATTTACAACCGAACCCAAAAAATAGTCCAGTAATTTGCTATATAAATTATATAAATTGATAAAAAATATCTGCACTCACCTGAACTCTTAATGGATGTATCATCAATAATGTCAATAAATCTGGTGAAGGTAAAATTTCTTTTAATGACATTCCCATTGATGTAACAGCTTGACATGTAAATGCTGCTAAATAACGATGTAATGGAAAATGAAATGATGCTGTCATCATTTCGTTCTGAAATTAATTAAAAAATTATTTAATATTATTATAATACAAAATAAATGTTGTAGAAAGCTAACCTTTTCTAAATTTGGTTTTAAGAAAAATATCGCATCCAACCATTCTTGTAATGAATTTACACAAAATGTTAAGATCTTTTTAGCTAATTGTGCATGTGTTGAGTCTTTTAAATGAGATATTATTGACCACATTGGGTATGCACTTGCTTCTAATTCACATGAAAAAGCAGCATAATATGAACTTGGCTCAAATTCAACATGACTTTTTGTTTCACGTACATTAACATTCATACCTTGCAACATTGATAAAAATTGAAACCACATATCAATTAAATTATCATCCCGTAAAAATACTAAGGCAACTGATTCATGTGATAGAACATTATTAAAATCGGAAACTAATGGCCAATAACAATGATCCTTCATTACGCTTTTAGCACAATCAATGACAAAATGAAAATTTTTATCAGCGACTAAAATGAAAAATTAAATGAAAGAATTATTATAATTTCATGATAATAAATATTATAGTTAGTGTAGTTTTGATAATTGATTTTTTTTTTAAAATACTGTATGAAATAAAACATAAAACTTACCATGAAGTGAATTTTGTATTAGAATTTTTGACATCATTAATTTTAAACTAATGATCATAACATGTAACAAACTCAATTCTTCAACCATTTTAAGTGCTAAACTTTCATTCGAAAACAGTTGTACCGACATATGTACCACACGATTACTTAATGTATCGGGATCATGTGATAGTTCTAAGACTGTTGGTATTCGGCTATAGTGCATAACAAATGTCCTTGTTAAATGCTCCTAAAATAAAAAAAAATATAATAAAATTTAATATAGTTAAATTAACTATGGCAATATCATTTAATTTTATTTTACCTTATAATCTTGATCAGGTAACATATTCAATAAGAAACAAACTAAATTTTGTGGAAACTCAAATTTGAATGTCCAAAATATGAATTCCTCCAATAGTGTTGAATGTTTTAGGGTTTTTCCTAATGCCGGTAAATGTTTATATTCATCAGGTGGTTCAAGTCTGTGAAATGGTTGACAAAATTATTAATTATACTTAATTCTGTATAATATTAATATATCAACTTCTTTTTTAAATTGCTAAATATTTAATTTAACAATATTTAAAATTTTCTTTAAGTATTTAAATAAAATATGTATTGGAAATTAAAAATTACCTTGGAAATTCTTTAACCGCTTCGAAATATTTTTTTCTACTTGATTTTAAAAATTTACCATAAGTGGTTTTCGGTTCCTCCGCAAATTTTTTATAAACCTAAAATATAAAAAGAAAAACATTTTTACTATTTTATGAAATAGTGATTTTTTTATTACAAATTAATTTTAAGAACATGCAAAATATGATGTATGCTCGCCTCTTTTAGCATTTAAATTAAATTTTTCGTTTATCTCAATCTCAAGAATGGATTATATTTTACAAATTTGTTTTGTTCTGGCTTATGTTTATTAAAACCACTACTGCATGCTGAGTGGCGTACTATGTAGGTAGATCGATTGTCTTTCAACCGAAAGTATCAAGTACGATTCCCGATTAAGGGAAAAATAAAATACTTTATGGATTTTTCGATTTGGATTAAATAAATGACAAAAAACAAAATTGAATGAATTCAGGTAGTGAAATAAAATTAAAAATTGTCTTAAATAGGGTGAAACTATTATATAGAAGGCTGGTTCCTGACAATAATAGCCAATAGTAGTAGTTTTCCATACTTAATGAGTTGACGATGTCAGAAATTTGATAAATAAATACTCGTAAAACGTTATGTATACAGTAAAAATATAGCCCAAACTTTTTTATGCTTTCATTACAAAAAAAAAAATTTAAGGAAAAATCGAATATCTAAAAAGTCTTCAGATACGATAATGGGTTACTTATTAAAGTAAAGCTACTTACTTACAAACAATCAAAAAATTATAAAAAAGAAATTAAGGGACCATCCTATATCTTGGTCATTTGTAGTAATCATATAGTTTTAGTTAAAAATATGTATAATATTACAAAAATATTTTATTTTTAGTAATTTTATCCATTAAATGCCACTGACTATAGGGAACATATCGGAAACGAGTCAGTATATGAGGGAGGTGTATTTATGTGTACAAAATAAAACTGACTAGCGTCAAAACTTTTTATTAAACATGAGTGGTTTGTGCTTTATCGTGAGAAGGCTATGTAAGTATGTACATAAATTATTGTTCTTTTCAAAACTTAAAATTTGGCTTCAACTTGACTAATAAATATTCAACAGGGCCCCCTAGTATTAATACAATAATTGTATAATGTTGAATTTGAAAGACAAAAACAACATTTTTCTTATACATAAGTTGCTTTGTTGCTTTTTATTTTTATTTCATATTCAAATTGTAAGAGAAAAAAAATTAAAAGGAGAAAACAGGCTCATATTTCGCAAAATACAACAACAAAATACTTACATCTGGATTAATTAAAGCTCTTGTCATTACTCGTCGCATCAGTTCACCCATATTATTATAATCCATTAACATATTACAAAATCTTTCAAATCGTCCAGCTGGAAAATTTAATGAATTATAATGAACTGAAGTACTATGCTCCCGAAAGTGATGTAATAAACGAAATAAAAGTTTTGGCATTATAGCCTCGGCAACAGCTAATAAATCATTTGGTACTGGTTCTTTATTTGCTCTATTATTGATACCATGATCACTACAGAATCCTTCAGCTTTCATGACAGATGTATCACCACAATCACATGCCCCACCAGCTTGTGATAAAAACATATTGAAATCATGATTTGTGTGATCACCTTTTTTAAAACAATCTCGACATATTGACATACACGGCGATATACCGCATGTTCGACATCGATAAGCCACAACATGTGGTACCCATACCAGACCACATTTTGCATGGTTGTCATAACTTCGAACTAAAGAAAAAAGGAAAAAAAAATATATATATAAAATGTTAACAATTTTTTTTTTAATTTGTTGAAAAAATATTTAGTTATTGCATTGAATAATCAACTAACTACTTCAAAACTTTTTATCCACATACATTTTAATATTTATTAATATTATATCTCATTAAAATTATTAAAAATAAGTAAAATTTGTTTAAAATGGTAAAATTATATAATTAAAAAATAAAAATAATAATATACTGAATAATTTTAAATAATTTCAACGGCGCTCGAAATTACATTTTTGTTTTTGTCAAAATTAAGTCAAAATTTTTACTGCAATATCAGGTGGAGTTATTGATTGGGAACATTTAGACTACGCAATATTCGAAATCAAAACTAACGCTTAAAATTATGTCTTACAAATATTTTCATTCTTTAAATGGTAAAATCTAGTTTTTTTTTTTGTTCAATCATTCAAATGAATAACTTTACAATGTCTTGAATATCCAGGTAAAATAAAAGCTTGTTTTAAAGCTTGTTTGAAGGTGAATAACTTCATACATATAAATTTTAGACAAATTTATATTTAATATGCTGAAAATGTTGCAGTTGTGTTATTGTATTTGTCAGCTGTATTAATAAATTTGTCAGCTGTTATTGGTAAATTATAAAACTTTGACGTCATAAACTTATAATTTTCTTATTACAGATGAATTAAAAAAAAATATTACTAATCAAAGACTCATTTGAATGATTTCATTAAATTTGTTGATGGTTATTTTAAATTTTGTTTTAATAAAATATTGAAAAAAAAAATACAATTAAATTTCGAATTTTCTGATGTCATTCAAAATGAAAATGAAAATTAGATTTTTTTTAATCTTTCAATTTGCGAATAACTATGGGAGTTTTTAATGCACATAAATTATAAAAGTTAATTTAAATTTTTTGAAAAGTGCTTCATTTTGATTTGATTTTAAAAAATGTCATTTTCGAACTTGAAAATCTAAAATAAACCAGGAACAGATATTTTTCGAAATAACTGATCATCCTCTTTCATTCCAAATTTATTAAATAATCTTTCATTCCACATTAATCGATAAAACAAAATGACTAGGATTTGATTCTTTAGTGCCATGTCATCGTCATTGTTAAGCCTATTGTAACTTTCGCCATAGATATAATTTATATTATATTTCTGATCTTTCCTGATGAATCTAGTGCCATTTTTTAATGAAATAAATTAATGTTCTTCAGCTGATGGAGTTGCAGTATTTTACGGAAGTGATGTTGAATGTACAATAACTAATTTTTACTTAAATAAGTAGTGTTGACTTAATTTGTTTGAGTTGTTATACTGTTTTCTTACCTTAATTATAAAGAAATAAAATAGATGAGCAAAAATCAAAGTGTGGAAGAATTGTAGAATCATAAAACATAACTGCAAAATTTTGCCTTATCTGGTTTCAAATTCTAGCTAGATATCCAATCTTTTTCAATATTTTAAAGCTAATATAATCCGCATGTTGATTAAAGTTCAATTTTTCATCTATTTGAACTACTAAATATTTAATTAAACTAACTTTTTCAATCTGGTCTCTTCCTATACTCAAATTGTCCCGATTTCCTGCTCTATCATTTTGTCTTCTTCAAATTTAACTGTTTATACAATTCGTTTAAATCACTATTAATTTTATTCCAACATTCATCAAAATTACGACCAACTACTTATATATAATAATCATCAGCAAACAAAATTATTTTGCAAAATTTCAAAATTATTTTAATATCGTTTATATATAAATAAAGCAAGCTAAAACTCCTAAAATTGCACCTTACGGAACTCCAATATTAATTATTGCTATACGAATATACATTATTAAGCTGTTGTTATACTGTTGCATAAAAAGGAGATTATTTATTATTTAATAATTATAGACCTTTTCATTATTATCAGTTGTTTTAAAATTTTTTTGAAAAAGGCATTAAATTTAGAATCATAAAGTTTTTGAATAACAATCAATAACAAAAGCTATTGATATGGTGTGGTGAACCATATCAAACATTAAAAAGCTGTTGATATCATGGTAAACCATATCAGACCTTATTATTAAACAAATTATTTATAGCTGTATTTAGAGGTTTTATTTTTGATTCGTTTAGTTCTTACCTTAAAAATCAGAAGCAAATAGTAAAAATTTCAAATGTCCGAAAAATTGATAAATGTCAAGAGTCCTTCAAGGACCAATACTTTTTGTAATTTATTTAAATTCACTTTTTGTTCAACCGTTTCATGGTAAAACTACAGCTTTTGCTGATGATACAACTCTATCGTATTCAAATGTAAATTATTTTAATATACTTTTACTGGTATAAATTTTAATTTGGAAACAGACAATGATTTAAAATGAATAAACGTAACTATAATAAGTAACAAAACAAATTCATGTTTTTTAATCTGTCAGAAAAAGTATGTGAAAATGTACTTCAAATTTAGTTAATGTTAATTTGTGTGAACATGATTTGTCTAAACTTCATTAAGTCTACAACTCATTAAGTCTAAACTTCAATATGGCCTCTATCGTAGGGAAGGTACACATTATAGTTTTTATTTATTTTATTAGTTCCTCTCAAGTGAGCTTATAAGCTCTTACAGAGTGTATAGTAGGTATAGTTGGTACAATTGAGCTTTTATTAACTAAACAAAAACATTGTATATATATACGTATTATTTGCAAGGTCAGTCGTGAGCTTCCAGTTTTTATTTTTTCAAAAATCTAAAAAATCATCAATTAAAACATCTATACTAGTTTAAGGTACTTAAATTATATTTTTTAAAAATTGCGGTTTATTATTATAATAATTCTAGATTGCTCGTGGATCATAAATTGCGTATAAATAACAGAAATATTGTAAATATGTACCCAAAACTAATATAAGTCACTTCCGTCACTTTTTTACGTTTGAATTACAGGTAATGTGCCACCCAGCGTGTGGCGTCATGTAAATCAAGTGTTTAATAAGGTGCTGAGAGAATACAAACTGAATTTATAAAACAAATAAAATCCTGACTTTTTTTATTTGCGCATGCGCAAATTGAATCAATATTAACTAATACATGGTAATATCCATAATTTAAATTCACCTTTTTTTATCTGTTTTCTTCGTTTTTTATTTGTTATTTCTAATGATTTTTTCTTTCAAATCATAATTCATTCTTTATCCTTTATTTTATTTTTTATTAAAAAATTCAAATCTTTTTTTTTCTCTACAATTAAATAGTTCTTCAGTAATTTCATATTGCTTTTCCCCATTAATATTATTATTACATAAGTAACTGATATTTTAATAAAGTAAGACACTCGACTCTTGCGCAACAGAATGTCTTTAACTATTTCATTCTGAACTTGAAGCTTAAAATTGACTATTTAAATGGTATACCGAGTGTTTCAGAGCATGCGTATCGCTTTTTAAGAGGAAGAAGCCGTTATTTCATTTCAGTAAGAAGTGAAAATTACTCACTTACTGCTCTCTGTATAATAACTTTCATTTGATATACTAATTTATGTAAAATTAGCTCATTATTTGTTGTGTGAATAGACACGATCAAAATTCATCTAAACAAAATCAAAAGACTTAAGAGAGAAACTAGAATTCTTGAAATTAATTTTAATTTATCAGATTTTTCGATGAGTATGCATAATAGATAAAGAATGAGGTACATATGTATGTAGATGAAAATATTTTTTATTAATTTGAGATTAATCAGTTTTTCAAATATTTGAATATTATTTCGCACAACTATAAACAACTGGTATAACATACAATAAACTATAAGAACAAAGGCCAGGTAGCTATACGTTATAAAATTACAACATGTGGCAATGATAAACAAAAAAATGTGTGGCAGTCCATCAAAGATTTGGTATTGAATGAGAAGAATCAGAACCAGATAAATAAAGTTAATAATTGTTAATGTATAGTTGGATAGGTGTTCCTGAATTAATATTAAAATTGAACTAATGTTCCTAATTAATTTTAAATATTAATATATTAATAATATTGGACGAATAGTATACTATAGAACATTTTTAGAATATTAGTTTCTTAAAGTTAAAGACGATGTAATTTTTATTGATAATCTTTGAATATTTTGATTTTTTTTTGCTGCATTTTATTTTTTAATGTTTCAAAAATATTTTGGGTTGATTTTACAAGTGTTATTTTGTTGATTGCTTTGAATTATTCGATTTTTTGAATGTATTAGAATTTTTACTTAAATTAGTAGTGGATCATTAATAATGTTATTTATATAAAGTTTTATACAAAACTAATAAAAACAGAAATTAATTTACCTACTGATAATTACATAATATTATATTTCAATAAAATTTCTCTTTTTGTAGAATTTTTAATTTGAAGATTCAACCCTATTATATTCAAAAATTAGCTAGTTATATTATATATACTTAAGTAAATATAACATAACTTATTTTGAATTCCATTTTGAATTTGTTTTTATTAATTAAGTACCATTTTAAAGTCACACAATTTATTTGAAAGGCTTATGTAAAAAGAATGACATTTACTATAATAAGTGATATATATTATAAATATAAACACTCATATACCTAGAAAAGCGTGATTCTTATTTATTTAATTGCTTGAACTTGAAATAAAAACAAATTTTATCTGTAAAGTTAATTACATTTTGTGATTCTCATTGGTTCGCAAAGGTACTTAAGCATTTATAATCTATATTGCACAATATTACAATTACTTTTAATTAATTTAAAAAAAAAACTTTGTAAAATAAAGCGGAAGTATTAGTAATCAGGTAACTAATTAAAAAAAAATTAACGATGCGCTTCTTTATATAGTAAATTCTTACATCAATTAACTATTATTTTACTTTTTCTTACTATTATTTGGCAAACAAAAAATAAAAAATCTAATTTACCTATACCCAATAAAGTTTTTGCAATGAAAATATCAGCAAAAATGTATACTGCTGAATATCAATGAATATATTCGTATGAGTATGAAATATTTGTTATAACAATTGGAAATCATAAAACTTGATTTATTAGGTTTTTTTTTTTCAATTACTTATTCTTTAAAATATTTGGAGTATTATTTAGCTATAACTTAAAATAAAATGGAACTGTGCAAAAATATTTTATTACATGTTTCAGATAGGTATGTAGGTAGGTAGTAGTGGCTGCCATTGCGATACCACGGAAACAACTTTCCTGGCATAAAACTCTTTGACCCACTTAAAGCTTATTACAAAGCGGTGGAGGTTTTTGACTTTAGTGCCTTAGAAAGAAGACTCCTAGATGGGGTTTTCTTTCATGAAAAAGCCCAGGTCAGGAATAGAGTAGGTATTGGACAGTTTCATCTACCTAGAGGTTCATCCAGATTAATCCTCTCCGGAAGGATTTCTAAAATAGTACCCTCTCTGGCAAATTGGCCTGCGTTGCAATTACCCGAGATATCACTGTGTCCAGGCACCCATCGTATCCATATATTGAACCGATCCGCTAGTCCGTCCAGAATATTGCGACAGATCAACACGATTTTTGAGTTGATGGTTACCGATTCTAGTGCTTACAACTATCCCTTAATATACCAGGCACACATTCGATTTTGTATAATTCATATATTTGGAGCGGTCCACCCAACCGTACCCTCGAATGTTTCAGAGAAGACAAAACACAAAACTAAATTATTATCAGATACCATCAGAATTATTAATGATGAAGATGTTACAATACATCGAACATTGTTAAGTCACCGTGGAAATGTAGGGCCAGCCACTATATTTTATAAATACTTATTAGCTAGCTGTTGAGTAATTGCTTCAACAAAATCAAAAGTACTTAAATATTAAGCTTGAAATATACAGTCATTTAAACGTAATAAGTAGATGCTGAGTATTCCTATTCCATAATTTAATAGTAGAACATCTTCGAACCAGATCAGTCAAATATAAAAATTCTTCCATTAACCAAACCTATAAACCAATTTTCCATCTTATGTGGTAGTTTTCAATACTTATTGAATTTGTTCTTAACCGCTTATACTAATAGTATTCCTATTTCTAATTTGTTATTATTTATTTACTTATACTAAGTTTATGTCCTTCTTATTCTTTCCATCTCCATCGCGAAATTAATTAGCGATAAAATAATACGAAAGTATGTCAATACCATTATTTTAGCCATATAAAAAAATAAATAATAAAGATCATTGCACTTCAATAACTCAATCATCGATGACTCAATCATTCAATGACTCATATCGATGGTTAGGTTAGAAATAAAACCATTGCATATAGCAAATGATGCGCTATTCCTTTTTCTTAATATTCAAAAGTAAATCTATCACTCTGCAGTATGCAGAATATAAGAATGTAAGTAACAATAAAAATATATAACTAGTATAATACAAATATTAGTTATATACATGTATAATACAGTGTTGTAACAATATACAGTTGTAAGTACGTTATATAATGAATATAAAAATAAAATATAAAATTGCAGGGGTATACAACATGTATAAAATATCTCCCCTTTTTAGTTAAAGGAAGCTAACCAAAATTATTTGGTTGGTTAAAAAAACTGTTAGGTTGTTTGGACTGTCTTTTAGACCTGCGTATTTCTAGTGTAGAGGTGGCCGAATGTTGGTTAATTAGCAGATGTATTAATTGCAGCTTTTTCTGTCTGTTATTCTTGATCGTGAATTGAGTTGTGAAATTCTTCATCTGATGAATCGTCATTTACTTTTAATCTGATGATTCCCAAACGTACAACTACCTATATAGTTTTCGATCTATATGATTACGTCATCTGGCTACTAATACTAATAAAAAGGATTAGAATCCCGGGAAGGTCATGGATGTTAATTTGAAATTTTCTTTAGAAACTTTAATAACTAAATATTGTTGAAAATATAATTTGACATTAACTTAGAGTAAAATGGAACTATGATGTTTAAGAAGACTTAGTTCCTGGCGATAGTAGGTTCTAGTTTTTCCGCATTTAATTCTAATAATAAACAGTCGAAAACTTTCTATGTAGTGAACATTGTAGTTTCGTACTAATGCACGAAAGGTTACCTAAGTTTCTAAGAACACTTAAAAAATATAAACTATGTAATTAGTTAGTTATAGTTACAATTAAAAAAATTGAGTTTCAAATTCAAAATGGTAATCAGTTATTTTGGCAAATCAATATAAAAAAATATGATATGCTAAACAATGTGTAAATTATTAGATGTAAATATTCTGGTAACAACTTATCAAAATCAAAAAACCTTGTAATAAAATATGTAGTAATAACTTGCAGTACCATACTTAATTTAAGCTACTTAAGCTGTTGTGTAAAGAAAATTAAAAAAAATTTTTTTGAATTTTTTAATTTTTTTTTTGAGTTTTTAACAAAAACAAAATAAATAAGTAATACTAAACGAACGCATTTCAAAGTTTAAAAAATTCTTAGGACCCCGTCAAACTTTAAAGAACTGCAAATATTCATTATCTTCCCATAAGAATTTTGTTCATTTCAACAAATGTTGATTTTGATTTTTATTATCTAATTATCTAATTATTATGTATCTTTACAAAGAACATACTTAAATATGATGACTCAACATAGATCAAAATAATATAAACAATATTAAGTACCTATTATAGTTGTTGTACGTATATTAAAAAATAGATACTGTAAAAAAATTATAATTAGTAAAATAGGGCCAAAAATATTAGATAAAATAATATAGATTTATGGACATAAAATAATAGCTCTTTATCACTTATGATTAAAATATTATAATTGGTTCATGTAAGTAATCAAATTATTTTAAATTAAATAAGTATTTAATTTATTGAATTTTGAATTTGTAACTAAATAATAACTTAATATTTCGTACATAACATATACATTCAAACAAACATATATATTATATAGTTATATAGGTATATAGATTTGTGTTCATGAAAACTGATTTCATATCAAACTGAGATCATCAAAAAGTAATTTGAATTCAAGTTCTACAAAATTAGTCATACCGGGAAATTTAATCTTAATGGAAGAATTTTATCTGAATTCTATTTAAAAAAAAAAATAGTTAAAATACTTGTGTGTACTTATATAATATATTGTTCAATTTTAGTTTATATTGTTTTGATTTTATTTTTATACCTAGTTAGTTATAGTTACTTAGTTCTTGATTAAAAAATATATCTTGTTGAAGTATTTTCATATTGCAACTACAATGTATGTACGTATATTCTACATAAGTAACTACATAGTTACATATATATGAGAATAATTGTAATCATATCACAGAAAGTTCATTGATATGTATAAATAAGGAAGATTGACATACTTACTATATACGGTTTGTTCGGGTACGAGGAGTTTTATAAATTTTACAACATTTTTTTTAATTTTTTTAAGCTTGTTTCGACTTGCATATGCGAGTATGAAATGTATCCGTATTCTGTACCGTGTAACAAATACGCAACACAAACTGCAATACGTAGTACAAAAAATGCGTTAATATACCTACATATACATAGTTATTTTCGTATTAAATCAATACTACTTAATTTCGTAATACAGAGTACATCATCTTAAGATGCGAAAATAATCTTACGCGATTAGGTAGCAGAAATCTCAATTTGAATTTCAATTTGAATATTTTATTTCTATAGGAAACCTGTTTATTTACTTTTTATTTCAAAATGGGAACCTTCTTATGTTCGAATTTAAACGTTCGAAAAACACCAAATCTTTGGTTGAACATTTTTGTTCATCTTATTTTTGAGTTAAATATTTTTTAACTTTTAACTGAAATCCGAAGTAAAAGAAGAGCACAGGTTTACAATTTATTAATAAATAGTTAAGTATAGAAATAATTTCGCTTTTTCAATGAAAATTTTACAACTCAAGTTCGAAACTTACGTTTTTTTATCCGAACAAATTAATTTATTTATTGCACAAAAACATAAGAAATATTATATATATTATCCCAATGATAAAGGGTACTGGACCAGGTAGTAAAAATAAATCTAAAAAACGTTTTGTGTCTTCGTCGGGAATCAAACCTGAAACCTTTCGATTGAAAGGCAGGTGCTCTACCTATTGCTCCACTCAGCGTGTATCTTACCTCTGAGAAATTTTACCAATAATACCCTTCTAGAATTCTTTACCTCCTTGTTCTTTGCGTTGGAAAAACTTCCTCTTCTTCTTAACATCTACTACAGAGGTTACTCTTCACAAGTCCTAGTCTTGCAGCATGTTTCCTCAGTAGCATGTGCCCTGTGAACATCCCTGTGTAGAGTTGGGGGTTGGCTCTATTCAGTGATATTATTTTTTTTTCCCGTTTGGGTTTCCCCAAAATCTATTTGTATGGATAGCTCCCACGGAGTTTCTCCATTCATTCAATCCCGTCACACGCTCTCATTCTTGTGTGTAATCTTTTACGTCCTGAAGTGTTACACCTACGGATAACACTCTCTGATCTAATTTCTTTGCATAGTAAGTAATAATTCGTTGGATTCCCCTAGAGAGTTTAGCATTCTCTTGTTCAATGCTTTAAATTGATGAAATTACTAAGTATAATTACCCATACCAATGCAGGTAGTATACATGTTGCTTCGAAAATACTAATAAATACAAATGCTTGACTTTGATTACCAAAATTAAATTTTTAATTAAGTAGTTAAAATAATAAAAATAAGTAAGTACTTATAAATATATTATTATAGGGAAGCATTTCATTGTCGTTGATCCTGTCGTATCTCAAAGGTACATAGGGCTTCAAAAACTTCACCTAATACAAAAATTGCTTCAAGTCGCCCACGTTTTCTTTGATTTTTCATTAATTTCCTTAATGACGTATTTAATATTACGAACTCGAATTAATAGTTCGAATTTTTCTTTTTTCTAAGATATTTTTATTAATTTGCATTATTCGCACTATTACTCAGTAAGTTGTAGGTACGTTATGTTATGATGTTCTTGCAATTTATCATAATATAAGATAAGACATTGTTATATATAGAACATATTTGTAACTGGGGTATAAACAGAAGTCAGTAATGAAAAAAGGTTGCAATTTGGCTACCTCAGAAAAGTGATTCAACTACATAGGTAAGTATGCAAATGTAGATAAGTGTAATTGTGTAGGAGATAAGACATCGGTTGACGGTTCTTATTTCCACCTTATTGGCCAACTAACCAATAATTGTGTTAGTTCAATCATCTTAAATATATCTACTTAATTTGTTCTTATATTGCAACAAATTTAAGATAAATAATTTTTTCTCCCATTTTTGTACCACATTATTAGGGCCTTATTACACACCAATCATTCGTCAATCATTCATCCATATATTGTTAATCTATTGACCGTTGATTGATGAGAAATGATTGATGGCGGTTCTATTCTCATCAATCATGTCATCAATCATGCAAGCAAAATTCCCATCAATCATGTCATCAATCATTTTTGAAAAGTTCAGCTGAGGCAAAAAAAAATTGCTTTTTTGGGAATGTTCAGATAAGGTTATAATATTAATTTGTGATATAATTCAAAAAGAATAATTTTATATTAATTTTAATAATTATAGCTATTATTGTAAAAAATGATTGATATATTATTCAAATGTGCAAAAATAATTTGTTGTTTTTTATACCCTTTACTTTATTTTAAAAATTCAATTTAATTTGAAGTTAAAAACATTCCCCTAACAATTATATTTTTAATATTCATATATGTTTCGAAATTATCAATATATTCAGAACACTGCCACAAGTTGTCCTTACAAAATGTCAAAATATGGGTAAAAAGATTGATGAGTGAATGATTGATGTGTCATCGGTCATCATTCTTTTCATCCATATATTGACAATATATGGATGAATGATTGATGAAAAGAATGATGTGTAATAGGCACCTTACACTACGTGTACCCATTAATACATTAATTACTCAATTAATTTTGATTGATGAACTAATTAACAAAAATTTTTGTTAAAATGATATTGTACCATTAATTTCAGAAAAATGTTGAATAAACTAGTAGCTATTATTAAGTAAAACAAAATGTACTTTACCGTTATTTTTCTGAATGACATACATACTTTTATCAAAACAATAGCAACAATATTGAAAAAAAAGTTAAATTGTAACCTAAGTTAGAAATGATTCTTTTTTCTTATATTTTTTAATGTATTTAATATTAAATCAAATCAGAATCACTCTTAAGGTAATCAGCAGTCTTTCTTTCATTTAATAAATAATATTTTGAATTGGAATATAATAAGGAATATAAAAAAAGAAAGAAATGTAAAGTAAAAAGTATAACAACAAAAACAACAATGAGCAGAAACTAAAAAAAGTAATAAAATGTTCCATGACTGGTAAGGTTATGTATTCCCTGCTCAAGTTCATTGATCTAAATGTGTGTATGTTTCGTTTTCTTAATTTTTTTTATACTTATACTATATTTTGTATATGTATAAATAATAGTTATATTTAAGTAGTTACATATACAGAATGGTAAAAATCATATGCTTGCTTATGGCTTAATAGGTAAAGTGGTTAATAAAAAGTATTAAATGTATCTATCTATGAATATAAAATTAAAAATGATTTTTTTATCGACAAGAAAGTACCTACATAACTACACACACATTTATAAATAATATTAAATCATATTTAATTTACTTGATGATGAATTAAATATTCGAAAAATTGAATTAAAATTGTTTTATAACTAGCTACTTATAACTTTTTTTTAATTTTCTATAATCATAAAAATTTAATAGAATTAAGTATTAAGTTTTTTTTTGAGAAATTAACTATATATTATACTTAAATTTAAGAAATTAAAAATTAAATTCTAATCTAGTTTAATTTGTTTTCCAAATTAACAATAAAGTAGAAACTATTTATGAACATATAGGTTATGAATTCATACTACATTCAGGAATAACTAACAAATCATAAATCTCATATTTTATGAAATATTAAAATTGGTGAATTCTACAATTTTTTAAATTAGATTTTTCAATGTTATATGATTTGACACTTGCAATAATTCAAAATAGATTTCATTGAGTAAGTATGTAATTCACAAGTATATTATATACATATATAATAGAAATTTTCGAAATAAAAGAAAATATACCTAAGAAACTAAGATTAAATTGTTTAATTGCTTAAATTATTTTTAATGAATTTTTTAAATATACCCGATTGGCAATTGGGAATAAAAAATATAAAAACTGATATAAAAATAACCTCAACACGTTTGAATACAATAATATACATTACATACTTGTATCGTATATTTTTCAGTAGAAACAAAACAGAATATTTAGTTATGGTTATATGTGTTAAAATGTATGCGTATAATATAATATAATTTAAAAAAATGAATACCGTTCGTTCACATTTTTATCTCATTCAGTAAATTTTTGTTATTTCAAGAAAAACATTTATTTTACAAATATGTAAGTATATGTACTTACTTAGTTACTTTTAAAAACTTTTTAAAATTAAAATTAAGCTTAACTTAAATAAAATTCAAATTATTACAACTTACCTATTGCAGCAAATTTTCCTAAAGATCTTCCTCCAGCAATTAGCCATCGGACCCATTCAATACTAAAAAAACTATCAATTCCAATTTCAGGATTAAATAGATAATCAATCAGTATATTTAATTCTGGTGTTGGTCCACGACGACAACATTCTTCATTTATATATGCAGCAGCTTGTTCTTTTCCTTTTTCTATAATTTTCTTTGCACGTGACACAACTGATTGATCATCACTAAAATTACTTGCGTCACCTGTAGATTCATTATCACCGGCATCACTAATGCCATCAGCTTCATCATCTTTTACTTTGTTTGCTTTTTGTGTTGCTAGCCATTCTGCAAATCCTGATGAATTACTTGATTCAGATGAATTATTTTGTTCGTCATCGTTATCCACATTCATATTAAATATCTTATTATTTTGTTCTTTATATTATAACCAATTTACAATATATATATTTTTTTTAAATATTTATGTATGTACACTTTTCTCTGCTGCCTATTCTATACCTGTTATAATTTCACTAGGTATATTTAAGTTGAAATATTAACAGATTTTTTTTTAATATTATCCAGTGTCTTTAAACATTTAGTTGGATACTATCTAAATAAATGATAAATGTTGACATTTAAAATATATTTTATACGTATGTTTAATAATAAATATAACAAATAAATAATATGCATTAACATTTAAATAACTTTAAGAGAACTCAAAATGTAATATGATATTAAAATCCTTAACCATGTCCTAAAATTATTATATCACAATGTAAAATTATTTTTTCCATGTGATTAAAAAATTCTAGGTTGGTAGGTATAGGTAGACTATAAATATTTGAATTTATTTAACTACGTATTTCATTAAAATAATTGGACTAAGTCAATTATTATTTTCATCTTTTTCACTGTTTGTAATACATTAGGTTGACATTCCTATACATTTTCACTCATGTTTAATTTAAAAAAAATTAATTAAAAATTAATGCTTCTTCTATTTTAAGTGATTTTTTTAAAAATATTTTATAAAATTTGTATACATATGTATAAATTTAAAACTAAATAAAAAAAATATTTCTGAAAATTCACGTAATATAAAAAAACAAAAATGCTCCTTTGGCAAATCAAAAAAATAATTCTATTCAAATGACTGAATTCCAAAATACACATATGCATGCATATATGCATATATACATATAATATATTCTAAATGTCAAAATTCACAACTTCTTTTGCAATTTCGTTAATTTTTATTTTTTTTTGTTTTCCTTCATGAAATGTAATATTTTTTTGCATTTCTATCAAAAAATTAAAAAATAATAATAATATAGAACACTTCTCATTATTTAATGTTAAGAACGTAGATGAAATCGTGGCCACATCAAACTGGTTATCATATGCATATTTGAAAAAATTTTACATATGAAGGTAAAAAAAAAAATTCACGTACATAATTTTTGTCTTGCCACATTTGATTTTATCTTAATTCACATTCTGATAATACATTTCACTAAAAACAATTTAAATTTAAAGATCTATTTATCACTAAAACATTTTTTATAAATAAAATTTAATATTTTATCAAACAAAATATCTCAAAATCACAACTTAAGCATTTCACAGGTAAGCCATACTTTTCTATGAAACAAAAAATTTCTTCAAATGACTGCGCAAATTTGCACTATATTTAGCTTGAAATTTTATTCAAAATAATTATAATTTCGTTTAAAATTAACTCGTTCGTACTTAAATTCTATAAATCACGAATTTTTCAAAATAAATTTACGAAATTTATTAAAAAAATTTCAATATTTTATGAAGAATATAGGACTGCGATGATAGATTTTTCAACTTTTCTATCAGTTTTGATATTTGAGTGTTAACAAAAGTACTAAAGAATGAAAATTCTAGGTTAATATTTTAAAGTTTCTTTTTATGTAATTTTTGACTTTAAATATTTTCAAAACGCGTTCAGTAAAATGGTACTGCAAAGTAGTTTTTAAAGAGAGTTTGAAAATTATGATTGACTTTTCGCAACAACCAACACTACAGTATTGCAAAGTTTACAATTATCAACATTACACGTTATTGTAGTTGCATTTCTTCCATTTTGTCTTTCTCTTTCTTTCCTTCGAAATGAATTGGGTTTGAATAGTAAATATTAATAACCAATAATTTTTGTTCGTCATCGTTATCCACATTCATATTAAATATTGCATTGCCGATAAAATTTTAATTTTGTAAACTATTTAAGAAACTGTTTCGAAATATCCCCACACACGATAGCAATAGCAAATAGTTTTCGATTGTTATCACTTACAATCATGCTCTTTTGTTCAATACTATTTCAATCACAACTAGGAGGGGAAATTTGTGATTGAAACTGATTTCTTTTTGTTCAATAGACGTGATTGAAAATGATATTTTCTGATTGCGCTCAGAATTAAAATCACAATCATTGATTGAAATTTAATGTCAAAGTTTAGTTTTGAAAATTATTCTGACGCCAGGTATTCGGTAAAAATATGGTAAAAAATTATTTTTATTTTTTGTGAAAAAATATTTGAGACAAAAAATTTAAAATGTTTTAATATAACATTTTTAAAATTTAAATTCAAATAAAATTCTTTTCAAATTAAGTTTTTTCAAATTTTACTTCCATATTTTTTATCAACAAATTTTGAAATTTCAAAAACTACAAAAATTTGTTCAATAAGAAAAATGGATTGTAAGTGATTGAAAATGATATTTTTTTAACAGACTTTCAATTGGCTTCTGACATTTTGAATATTTTGGATTGCTTTTGATTGTGATTGATTGCAATCACATGTTATTGAATGAACCTGATTAAATTTCACAAGTTTCGAAACAAATTTTCAAACAGATTTAAACTTGTATAGAGCCCATGAGGAAACCTTTAATCAAGATAGCCTTCGAAGTTCACAATCAGATGCAGCATTTTAATTTATTTACATTAAATCACAGTGGGCCTGTTTCCATGAGTATTCTCGATTATAACTTTTGCCGCTTACCAACAAACACATTTTGTGTATTCGGTCTGCACGAAAATGAGAATATTGAACTAAAATTTTTGCGTTCAATGGTTCAATGGTCTTCAAAGACAACACATATACCACGTTTCTATGGCAGCTTCAAACGTACTTGAAATGCGGATTGACTTGAAGCCAATGAGCAAATTTTGTGTGATTTTGGTGTAAAAACGCTTCTTGAATGCTCGAAAGCTTGAAAGTGACAACATAACAAGTAATTCTTTTATCTATCATTTTCGTATTTATTTATTTACATTATATCTGATCATGATCAGTGATCAAATCAAAGTAACATTTTTTTAAATACACAAATAATTTCTTTTATATAACGTGTCAAAAAGGAATATATGGAGTAATGAAGAACAAAGGAGATGTTAGACATATTTCATAAATTGGGGTTTAATGAAAATTTCTATATGTCGTTACATTATTTTAATATGGCTTTGAAAATTAATATTTATTTTATTTTCAATTATTTTATAAGTTTGATTCGGTTGTTCTTATTTTTTTTTACAAATACTGTAAAATATTTCAAAATAATTTTTATAATTTTCAATACGAACACTTTATTAATTAGATTCATTTTCTTTAATTAACACTGTATAAAATATTTAAAAAACTGTCAAACTCAAGTTGATTTGAAGCGAAATGTCATTTTCAAGTTTTCGAGCTCCTTGAAATTTGAGCTGATTTCAAATCAATTATTCAAGACGTTGTAAACGCGGTAATAAGAAAATATTAATTAGAGATTTTGAGTAGGATTAGAAAAATTTAATGTATTTATTCTTGTTTGAATAATTTGTATTTAGAGATGAAAGAAATTTTTACACACCTATAAATTAATAACATTTTTATAAGGAATAAAAGTAGAAATAAAATAGTGTAATTATGAGGATGATGAAAGAAGACTCATTGAAAGGAGCTCATTGTGCTTTATGACATTTTGCAAAGTAATTGTGAATTATGTAGTTGTTGAGTCAAATTTTATTTTGATGTAATATGTAAATTTACCTTTGAGTGAACTGTTCAGTGTTTAGAACAACAACAAAATACAACTAAAAGAGCAAATTTAATTTAATTAGTTAACAATTTTGCTAAAAGAAATTAACGAAAAAAATATGAATTAACATCAAAGTAAATAACACATATTTAAAGAAAATTAACAATTAAATTGTACCTGAAAGAAAGTAGACCATTCGTTGTCTGTGCAACAAAGAAAACAAGGAGAACAACACGGATCCATTTTTAAGCTCTATAAATATGAACGAAAACATTGTTGTAACATCAGACGATCTAACTACTGATACAACAACTGGTACTAGTTCTTCGCTTACGGATGTATTTGATGATAACTTTGATATCGAATCTCCTGATATTATTATTGAACAGTTTGCGCAAGATGTAATAGATTTTAGCAGGTATATATATTGACGAATTATATTTAAATATATTTTTGATTAAAATTTGTTTTTTAGTCAATATGGTTCAGATTACAGTATATCTTATACAGCTTTTAATATAACTTCACGTCCTTCTAAGTTTCCAGATTATGGCGATTTTCCAGAAACATTTGCAATGGTAATATACTGATTTAAAAAAGCCTTTGTTATATACAAATCAGCATATAATGTTTATTCGATTCTATTTTAGAGGACTTATGGTCAGTGGTGGGATATGGCTCCATCAAAAATTTCAGAAATTCGTCCACAAAATCTTAGGAAAATTCCATCTCAAGATTTTATTGTTATTCAATTTGAACAATATGTTATTCCACATCACTTAAAAATCTTCGAAACTTATAATCCGGGAGCGTTAATTCGAATTTGGGCATATACCGAATTTGGAAAGTGGATTTGTTTATGGGAAGATAAACCTGAAAAGATAATTACTAATGAGGCTCGTAAATTTTGTCCACCATTAAAAAAAATATCTGTACCTACCAAGTTAGTAATAATAATAAAAGTATTACATCTTTAATTCTAAATCCAATAAACATAAATTTTACTCTATTTTAGAACAATAAGACTTGAATTTAATCATTCGTTTTTGGAATATTTTACTGAAATTGATGGTATTACTCTTATAGGGCGAAAGTGGAAATTTCAAAGTAATCCTCATTATAACTTGACAAAATCAAAAATTAAACAAAAAAAGGGTCCAATACTAAGAAAACTTGAGAGTATAAAATTTCGACCATGTTTTAAAGAAAATAATCAAGATTTCTTAAGAGATTTTTTAATAAATGATTTAGAAAAATTTATTAAAGAATCAGAGCTTCTTCCAGATGATTATGACAAAGACAATAAAACTCAATTGGGTTTAAAAGACATGCCAGTAAGAATTTTAAAAAATTAACTTTAAATTTTTTTTTAAAAACAATTATTCATTTCAGTTTGAAATATTAATTAAGATATTTTCTTATTTGGATTTGATTTCATTATTTCGTATTGGTAAAGTATGTAAGATGCTTTATGATGTTTCAAGAGATCCATTGTTATATAGTGAAATTAACTTAAAACCATATTGGCATCTTGCTTCTTCAGAATTGCTGTGTACCTTAGCAAAGAGATCAACATTATTGAAAAAATTAGATATTTCATGGTGTGGTCTATATGGTTCTATTTCACCAATTGAATTTAAGAAGTAAATTGAATTGTATAGTTACATTATTAATTATATGTAATTTATTTTAATTAAATATATATGTATATATTTTGTTTAAATATTAGATTCGTTCAGCAAAGGGGAGATAATCTTACTCATTTAAGATTAAATTCATGTAAATTTTTAAATGCTAGTTGCATGGAAACTGTTGGAATTGTCTGTGATAATTTAAAAGGTAATATTATGAATATAAAAATTAATCTTATATTAATTTAAAAATAATTATATTGTTAAAAATTTTAGAACTATCGTTAAGAAATTATTCCACAGAGCCACCTATATTAAATTTTTCGTGTTTAGGAAATTTAAAAAACTTAGAGAGGTTGGATTTATTTCGTACCCTTATTGAGACTGATTTGTTATTAACCATGTTAGAAAATAATCCAAAATTAAAACATTTAAATTTAGCATTTTGTGGAATTGGAGTTAATATGGATGAAATTGCACAACAAATTTCAAAATATAACAGAGAATTGATTTCAATTGATATGTGGAAATCTCATTCATTATCATCAATTGGATTGCACGCGTTATCAGTATGCGAACAATTAGAAGAAGTTGATTTTGGGTGGTGGTATGTTAAAAACATTTTTTTTTTGTTTTATACTTCTATAAAACAAAATAAATATTTTTATGTTTAGTTTAAGAGAGGAGGCTTCACCAGGGGAAAGTCTAAAAATGTTATTGAAAAGTTGTACTAAATTGAAGAAATTATTTCTGGCAGCTATTCGTGGAATTACAGATCGAGATATTGAAAATATTGCTAATTTGTGCCCAGATTTAGAACAATTAGATTTAATGGGGGTTCTAGGGATATCAACAGAACGTTGTCAAGAGTAAGTTTAGATAAAATATTTTTATTTATTTTATCGAATATATTTAATTTACGATTTGCTTTTCAGAATTCTTATTAAATGTGCAAAGTTGAAATTATTAGATTTAAGCTTTTGTGATAATATTGACGAAAACCAGGTAAATTCGTTTTTATAATTTGTTTGATAACTTTTTATTCTATTTTTATTCTAGGTGAATGTTTGGCGTGAACGTTTCAGTGTTAGTATTAAAAGAAGTTTTGTGCCTTCAGATTTTTTGGCCTAAAATTATTTTAGTAAATTGATACTAAAAAATGTTTCCTTATTGTTAGTTGGTTAAATTTTTCAGTTAATTATATTTTTTCTGTATTCTCTTTTTAAGTAAAATATATTTGATAAAAAGAAAGGATATAAAAAACTTATGTTAGAATAAGTGTAAGAAAATTTTATAAATGTAAACATTAAACTAGTAAATAAATAAAAAAAGCATGTTTTGAGAATTTATTTTTATAAAGAAAAAATGTTTTTAATTACAAATACCATATTAAAGTGTAATTCATAACAAATATATTTATTAATCTGTATTTTTCTGTATAATTATTAAATTACAGAAAAATTAGAATCTAAGTTATGTTATAAAGAATAAAAAACAATATAATAGAAAAGTTATTGATATTATTATGTTTTAAAGACTTAAGTAATTCTATTTATAGCATATATGTAATTCTAAAAAAAAAAATGTAAGAAAATAATTAAAATTTATTGTAAGATTTTAAAAATTACAAAGAAATCTCTTCTTTATAGGATAGGTAACATAAATGTGTTTAAATAAAAATATTTTTCAAAAGTTGTTTCTGATTTTATTTCCGTGATCTCAACTGCTTTAAACAAATTTTCTTAAACTTTATCCTAAAAAATATCTTAAAAATTAAAATTAACAAGTTTTTTATTTTAATATTTTTTTATTTAAAAATCTCGCAGTTCAAAAACAAAAACCAATATTAAAAAGATCATCATAATTCAAATAATTTATGAAAAAAAGTCAAATTAAATTAAACATCAAACAACATAAAAATATATGTATGTGTATTACATATATATACAATATTGATATAAAGAACTAAAATTAAAAAAAATTAATTGAATTGCAAGATAAAAATATTAATTTTAAATTATCTATTTATTTTTACTATTATTAATCAAGTTTAATTATTAATTCCATTATTTTCGAAATATTAATTAGTTAATGTCCTGTCTGAAGGAGGATGAACGCTTATATTATTTTCATTTAATATAACTTGTCCAAGACCCAAACGTATATGATGTAAATGAATTTGAACAGATTTTTGAAATATTTCAACATTTTCTGTATTTAAATGATTTTTAACTTCTTCAATACAACCTTCAAATACTTGTAAAACTTGTGTATTTGGTTGACCATCATCACTATTTAAATGTGATGCTACTAATAATATAGTAGCAAGTTTTGTTATTAATGCTAACATATTTTCATCATGCACGGTATTATTATTATTTTTGGTAACAGCTTCATCTGCTGCTTCGCGACATTTTTCACGTAAATATGTAGGAGCTAACATGGCACGTAAATTAAGGTCATTTGTCAATTCAGCAGCATATTGTTGAACTTGATTTAAATAGTCTTGCATATCTTTATTTAATTTTTCCATTGAGATAACAATACTTGCATATCGTCTTTGAAAATCTTCCGTATAACTTTCACCTCTTGATTTTTGTATTTCAGCATCGGCATTCATGTCTCGTAAACGTTGTAGTTTTGATTGTTTTATCAGTAAAGTCTTTTTAAGTCTTACTAATAGCTCCAATAATTTAACTGGAAATCCTCCAATTGTTTCGGTTTGAGTAACTGGATTTCTAAATTGTCCACCTACTATTTCCTGCCCCAATAATGGATCACTCTTATTAAGTGAAGTTTTAATTCGTGTTGGTGAATTAGTTATTCCTCCATTGCATACTCGTTGGGTGCGTGAATTAATTAAACTTGCTGAAGACACAGTTTCATTAAAATCATCTGATACTATCTCAACATCCAGAATAGAATGTGTTCCTAGATTTGGTCTATCAAAAGTTACACGATACGTGGAAGTCAAAGAATCTACAGCATCAACAACACCATAAAAAATTCCATCTTGTGGAGTACGTAAGCGTGCTTGAACTTTTGTACCAACTGGTAAAAGTAGCGGTATTTCACTTGGCAAATCCTTATAAAAAGTAACATCATATGTTTTTTTATTTTGTATCAAACGCATTTTTTGTCGTTTTCTTTCTAATTCACGTCGTTCCTCATCAAAAAATCTTTGCGAACAACGTCGAATTTTGCCCATCATTGAACGAATTTTTGACCATTCAGTTCGAGTTAACATACGTGTCTTTAGTTTTGGAAATACCTCTCTTAAGCATACCTAAAATAATTGGTATAAATATATAAGATTTTGCAATTTTGGTAAAAAAAATTATCTGTTACCTGAAAATCATTTTCTCCTTCAAATAACGGTTTATCTATGTAAGAATAGAACCATTCGTAGCTAACCCATTTGTGAGCTTTTGGCAATTTCAATAAATTTCTTAAACGTAATCCTATTCGTTGACCAACCTTTTTATCAGCGGGGATTACAACATGCTTTTGAATATCTGTAATATTTGTATCAGAATCAACATTTGCTTTACTCTCTGCTTCGGAAATATTTTTCAATTCTATTTTATTCTTTTGATCTTGATCGTTAAATAAATGTTGTGTCTTTTTATTTTTTGTAGATGAAGGTGACACTAACTCTTCTTTACTTTCATCTTTGTCTGATTTCATGTACCGAGAAACTACCCCTCTTCTTTTTTCTAAAACTTTCGTTGGAGTTTTCATAGGAGAATTTGATTTAAAAGACTTTTTTGGTGAGCTACTTACAGCTCTTAATTGTCTTGTATCATTAATAATATCATCATCGTAAAATAATTTATTTTTTTTTCGAATTCTAGCAGGCATACCACGAGCATTTAAAATTTGAATTGGTTGTGCTGGTTGTATTTTTGGTGGAGGTACCGTACCAACTCGGTGGAGACCTAAAGCAGCTGGACTAAATGTAGGCAATTCCTCCTGTTCTTCAGAAATATCCATTGGTTGTTCTTTTAGCTTTTTTTTAGTGGATGTTTCTAAATTAGACATTATTTTACAGATTACTAAATTTGAAATTTGAATTATGCGCAAAGCAATGTCATTAAAAAAAATAGCATCTAAATTCACTAACACTTCTTTTGACAAAATATTAATAATATAAAACGATTTATAAACCGATTTTCTTTTATTTAAATAGTTACAAGTATTTTGAATTAATTATTTTCAAATTTTTCATAGATGTTGGTAAATAATATTTTTTTCAAACCATCCGCCATTATTTTTGACAGCTTTTTAATGTGGCCAACTCCATGATATTGTAGTTAGATGTGACTATGGATGTGACATTTCTGTTGTAAGACAAAACTGAATATTAACGTGAAAGAAAAAGATGTATTCTTCAATATACTAAGTAATTTTAAATTTGATTTGCTTTTAGATACCTTAGGTTTGAGTTTGAAACAATAAATTACTACCTAATAAATTTCATAAATAAATAGAAAGCATTTATTTTCATTTATTTTATTTATTAATATAAATATATATTTAACATTCCACAATTGTGGATTATACCTCAAACCCTACCTACTTTTTTTTCAAATTTTATAAGCAAAAGCAAACATCTTGACAATCTTGACATCCAACAGTTCTTGTCTTTTTACCATATTATCGACATTATAAAAAAATTTATAAACAAAGAATTAAAAAAGAAAATAAATATTTTTAACTAAAATAAAATTATAAAATCGAATAAATTCAGCTTTTTATAGTTGTATAATAAATTCACATTTGACAGTCGTTTAAATTTGTTTGCAAAATGATTTGAAGTATATTAAACTTAGTAATAACATAATTAATTATGGAATTAGAAAAAGTTTTTGAAAAATATATAGATCTATGTAAAAATCATTCTGGACATCTTCCATACTATTTAGCAAGTAATGCGGTACTCGATTGGTTTAGTAGAACAATTCGAGGAAAAGAAAAAATTAAAAATTTTATTAGGTTGGTTAAAAAATACATATAATTGTCGCTAGTCGATTAAGTTATGCTATTCATTTTGCAGATATGAATTGTCGCAAGAATATGATCAAGAGTTTAGTAATTGGAAATCAGTGGATCCTTTTGAAAATCGACCATCACACTTTGAAACGTAAGAATTTCTTTGTAAACTAAAATTTTTTTCTTTGTAAACTAATACAATATTGATTATTTTTTAGTAAGAAAACTCAGTCAAATTCTCTACCTGAATCTTCGAGTAATACGCAAAGAATTAATGATGGTAATACTACACCACCGCAGAATAATATTAGAATAGTAGAACTCCCTCCACTTCATCAAGGTAGAAAATTTATTCCAGAATCTGATAGCGACGAAGAAGATTTTAAAGATTTGGGATTAGCAAAAATATTAGACCCAGCACCACCTTCCAGCCCGTCGAAACAAAATTTCAATAGCAGAGCTGTTGATGAACCACCAACAAAAAAATGTAGAATAATTAAATTAAAAAATTTCGCATCGTCTCGCCTCCCCTCTAAAGAAAAGAGTATTTTAAATGATAAAAAACATGTTTATAGTGCCATGGAATGTGATGATTTTAATATAAGCTGCAAAACTGAGATAGAGTGTAGACCAATTGATTTAGTCGAAAAATCTGCAGAGAGCTCTAAATATAGTAATATACATTATGTAGAGGCAATTGGACGTTTAAAATATCGTGATGCACAAGATTTAAGAAGTAAAATTATACATTCAAAAGGTCAGAAAAATTCTGAAACAACTTCTAATAAATCCTTACATCCTGAACGAGAAGTTAAATTAAAAATTTCATATCGTATTCGGTTAGATGATAATCGAATTGAATTTGCTTTAATAATATATGAGCATTCAATTAGAAAACCAACAATCAGACGTAATCTCTTATTGGAATTTGAAGAAACAAGTACAAATTTGGATGAAATAAAGCCAAAATTATTGAATAAACCGAAAGTAGAAGTAAAAAATGAAAAAGTTAAAATTAAAAGAAAAACTCCATTAAAACGTTTTTTGAGATTATTTTAAAATCTACTTTTGTGCATATTTTATAAGTTTTTATTTGTATCATTTTAACTAACTTGACAGCGAAGACAAGCAAAATAAAAAGGGAACATTCCTTGCTAAAAACGCAAATATCATTTTTCAAAATTTGTTCAAATTTATTTTATTTTTAATATCTTTTTTATAATAATCAACTGTACAAAATTTTATTGTAATATATGTTATTAAATATAATTTTGTTTTTCCTTAATTCAAATAAGGTTTATAAAATCTAAAATATCTATTTTACTCACACTTTCAGCTTCCGCTAAAATTTAAGACTAAATAACTATCTCTATGAACCTTTTTACTTATACTAGTCTAGTTTCCTTCATCTTTTCAAACATGAACACTATAATTTTGTAACAAGTCTTTAGTGTAAACAAATAAGGCATTTGTATGCATTAGTAAATTTTTCATTTGAAATTTATTTTTGGAAAAATTCCAAAACAAAATATTATTGCGTCAAAAATTGTAAATTTCATAATAAAAAAATGTTTGAGTACATATGTACATACGGTCAAAATCATATTACAGTTTTTATTTATTTATTTATTTTGTTATTGTTTATATGTTTAAATAATAATAATATACATAAACTAATAGTAAACACTTAAATAATATTCAAATAGCTAAAATAGTCTTGTAATATAAAGAAAGAAAACTAAATTCCTTCAAATAAATTATCATACATTTTTCATCATATATTTCTAGCGATAACTGCGAACCCAACCAAAATTCAAAATAATAAAAAAGTTCCAAAAAAAAATAAAATAAATTTAATTTTTCTACGTATTTATGTAAAGCAGCGAGAAACTTAAGGTGAGGAAGATGACGAGAAGAGACTACCATAGCAAGGTCTTATCATCAGCAGTAGTAATCTTTATCGCATACTTCGAGATGCCCTATTACTCCCAGAAACCAAATATAATTCGATTGTACTTGAATTAATTACTTCATTATTGCTAGTTGATTGGTTGGTTAAATGGGTGGGATAAGTCTTCATCCTTCGCGACCCGTTGTACCCCCTCAACGATTTCCATTTCACTTCTGGTTATCACCAGAATCCGTCGTTGAGCCAGCTAACACCTTTCATAAACTGAAGTACTTCATTAAGTTTCTTATAATTTTCTTCTGAGAAATGCGGAGTACATGGATCACTGTTTCCTCTTCTTCTCCGCACCCCAATATTTTCATTTTATGCAATTGTTAAAATATTTCAAACAATATTTTCTTTATATTCCATATCAAAACGAAATTTAAAAGTACACAATTGAGTCCATTGTCCTAAGACATATTTCCTTCGCCATTTCTAAGCCTCTGAGCAACTTATTTCATTTGTCATTTTCTTCGGCAACATTTCAATTCATATGGAAAGTTTCCCAGGTTCATCCTATTCCAAAAAAGATGACAAAAGTAATCCTTCAAATTAAAGACCTATACTAGCTATCACTGCCATTCTCTCCAAAACAATGGAAATCTTGATCAACAAGAAGCTAATAAAATATCTTAATAGCAATGGTATAATTCATGATTGTCAATATGGCCACTGATCAAGGTGGTGATCTTATGACGTGCCTCTGCGAAAGGCTAAACATCAGCTTACATCAATCTGGTGAGGCTGCTGTTGTGGACTTAGATATTTCAAAAGCTTTTGAGTTTGTTATAGTGTTCTAATAGCAAATTATCATGTCGTAGGTCTCTAGGTCCAATTTTCACTAAATGGCTTCATAGTTTGCTTTCGAATCGGGCCATTCGAGTTTTAGTTGATGGAATAACATCTGATCAACTTCAAATTAATGCTGGTGTTCCACAGGGTTCTATCCTTCCTCCAATTCTCTGTCTAATATTTATTAATGATCTCTTGAAAACAACTTTCAGCCCGAGGCATAGTTTTGCCGATGATAGCACTCTTGTACGATAAATATTTAATTTAATAAGTGATCGTCTAGTTTAAGCATCTTTTACAACGTATTAACTCGATTATAATAATTGCTTTATTTGTGGAATTGGAAATAGGATATTTACAAATTTCAGCAACAAAATAACAATATAAAATGTAAAATTATTTGGACGACAGGAAATTGAAGAAATTGGCCAAGTGTGTAGACTAGAGTTAGAAAAATATACAATTTTAGGTATACCTACGTCAAAATGCGAAGAGATTGAGATGCTAGAATGTAACTTTTACATTGTATATATTTAGAAATAAAAAATAAAACTGGATTATAATTATTTTATATTTTTAATAATAGATTTATTTATTTTATTTTCAATTTTTCAAAGTGATGTTTTTTTTTTTATATTAAATTCATTTAATTTTAATATGTAATGTATGTGTATATTTTTTTTTTAAATAATTTTTTGAAAACTTAACAAATAAATTATTTATGTTTTTTTTTTTTATAATGTTTAACGATTTTTATGATTTTACATAAATATCCTGATCAGTTCACTGTCTTTGTTTTTGTGTTTTTTTTTTTTCAAATTATTAAATAATATTGTTGTAATTTATATTTAAATTTAGGACAGTTTCTTATATTTAATAAAGATTAGAGAAATTTATTTTTAATAATTTAAAACAACACTGACTGTTTTAAAATATATATATATTTTTTAATAATCTACATAATTATAAACTAATATTTTATTTTTTATACAATATTTAAAATTAATTGAATACTAAAACGAATTTTAAATATTTTGTTTTTTATTTTAATGCATGATTTGAAAAATGCGGACAATATGATTATATTATAATATGGATCTATTTGTTATACCATTAAATAAATAATAATATAATTATTATATTTACTTAATGGTTATGTAAATAAATTGGAAAGGGGTTTTCAATGTTCACATTTAAAAAACAAAAGAATTTTTTTTTAAATATATTTTTAATGTCAAAAGAAATAATCTCTTAAGTATCATAAAGTTTTTGATTTTATTTTTAATTAATAAAAATTAATTGATTTTATAAAGTACATATAATACTACGAAGAAATCATGGAAAATATAACATATATTTTTTAAAGTTCGAAGATGTGAAAGTACTGAAGAGAGTTTTAAGTAAAATGAATAATCCTGTATAATATAAGGATGTATATAAGAAGTGTATAAATAAGATATTTATAAGAAATGCTTTATTCTAGAAGAAATATAGTTTTTGTTAGAGAGTTTGGACAATTTACGTAAACATAGGCGAAGGGTGTCAAAGTACTGTAGATTTACATGTTATTTTCAAAATCTACGTATATTTAACAACGCACGTAAATCACCCAAAAATAAAAAAATTTTCAAATCTTTTGCAACATTGAGTTAGACTGTTAGATAGATTTACAAGAGTTTAGTTATTATTTTTTTTTTTTTTGTATTACATTAATGTCCGTCCTACTTTATTTTTGTTTAAATTACAAATAAATATTACTTAATTATATATTATTAAAATTAAAATTAAATTTAAAGAATATAAAACTCATTAAGGTCAAATAAGTGTATATATAACACTTTTTATTTATTTTTTATTCTTTTCCGAAAAACATCGAAAAATTGAAATTTTAATACATATACATAATTAAATTAGTTAAATAAGAAATAATTAAGTATAATGAAATTAAAAAAAAAAATTTATATATAATTTGAATAATTCCGTTATATGTTTTTTTATTATACATATTTATACTTTACTACTTTATATTAATTTGGGAAAAATCTATTTTGTATTATTAAAAACTAAAATTTGGATTTCAAATTTTTTATTTATTTATTATATTTGTGTAAGATTATAATTTTTGTTAAAAGGCAACAAACAACTTTAATTTGTGCGTATCGGTTAAATGTGAGCAAAAGTTTTTTAATTTTCATTTAAAATTTTTCTTCTATATTATGTAAATATTATCTATATTAATTAATTAATTATTATTTTTTTTATATTTAATTAATTATATATTGTATTTGTAGGACCTTAATGGATTAACAATATTTTAATTTCTATACATATATTACACAAATGTATATGTATATTTTTTATTTATAAATTTTTGAATCATTTTATAAAGGTATTTAGGCAAATTGTTAATATTAATTTTTGTTTTTTTAATTTTTTTTTTTATTTTGCTATCATTTAAATAATTCTACATATTATATTCTCTAACATTCAGATTTAAGTAAGTTCCACTATAAATATGCAAATTACTTTCTAAATGATGTGTTCTTTTTTTTTTATTTTAATCATTTTATAGGTACATATATTAAAATAAAAATAGTTTTAAAATCAACTGAAACATAATTTATTTAAATTTACAGGGTGTAGAATTGTTCAATGTTCAAATATTCTTATAATAGTAGATGCTTTATACCACAATAAGAGTTAAAGGATCAAAAGTAAGTCAAAAGTTGTA
The DNA here is from genome assembly GCA_963942445.1 of Argyra leucocephala. Classification (NCBI taxonomy): domain Eukaryota; kingdom Metazoa; phylum Arthropoda; class Insecta; order Diptera; family Dolichopodidae; genus Argyra; species Argyra leucocephala. The sequence goes on from OZ012678.1 coordinate 41,828,479, forward strand.
ACAGATTTCATAAGGCTGCCGAAAAATAACCGTTTTTGTTTTAAGTTAATTTTAAAAGTGGAACTTAATGTACTCTAGAAAATGTTTGATGTTCATCAAATCAAAAAAAATGTCGAATTTTGTCAAACAATATTCAATATTTCAATTTCTTATGTAGAGACTTATAATATAAATACATACGTTATATGTATTTATTCAATATTGCTAAAAAATGAATAAACATTTCAAATTGAAAATTTCTCTCCTCTTAAGTTGTTAAAATGAATTAAATTGTATTAAATTCTATTTAAAACAACACAGTGATAGTGCATCACAATTAGTTTTAAATTCGATCAACAATTAGTTTAGTTAATTTAAAATATATGTACATATTTAAAAAACTAACCATAATATCTTTAAATATTGTGATTATATTCTGGAAACAAAATAAATACTAATGTGTACAATAACTTTACGTTTGTGAAATAAATTAAGCATAGAACCACAAAAATATCATATTATTTTCATTTTATTTAAATAAAATATTATGGTGCTTTATTAAAATATCAAATGCTAGTGTTTGTTAATGGTTTATTCATAAATTTCTGAAAATTTTTCTCAAATAACATAGCGATTACAATTAATATACTTTACATACTATGATCGATTAAATAAAAAGTGGGGTTAATGATCAATCAATTGGCATTATTTGAAGTCGTCAATTGAGTGTAATAAATCAAAGTTTTGCAGTTAATCAATGAAATAAAAATACCATTTAACTGTAAATTTATATCCACATTTTTGTATTGGTTGGGAAATTTTAGTCTAACATGATTCAAAAATTTATCGAAATTATAGAAAAATTTCAATTAATGTTCAATTCGTTTGAAAAAGTTTGTAGATCACTGTATTTTAATAACTAGCTCTTGATCGTTTCTGTTTCTTATAAAAACGATAACTTGCGATTAGACAATATTCATTTTTGAACTCGAATTTTTATATTATTACCTCTTTTAAATTAAAAACTTCCATTTTTAATTCATATAGCTTCCTCTTCCTCTATATTTATTGTGGAACTTACTTTAAATTTTTAATATTTCGAAAATTCTTTTCCCATTTTATTCAAAAATTTAACTACTTTTGCAAAATAAAAGTATATATATATGTAATAATAAATTGTGTAAGCACACATTTTTCTAATTTGTATGCATATGTATGTATTTTTGTGTATAATGTCAGAAAATTATATATATTATTATATAATTCCTGATAATATGTATTATTTTAATAGCCGTATGTTTATTTTTTTTCAGTTTACAATTTTTAATACATATATATATTTAATTTTATTTTAAATTATATATTTAAATTATATTATTTTAATATTTTTCAATTTTATCAAATTGATAGTTTTAATTAACGAGCAATCGTATATTGTGTATTTGTATCAGGATCCACTAAAATAGGACGAACTATTTTATTGCGTCGATTCTGTAAATATATATTATAAAAAAAAATTAAATTAATAATTATTAATATGAAAAAAAAAAAAAGAATTAATAAATAAATATGTAAATAAAAGATGTAATTAATCCAATAAATGTTTCAGTCATTTTGAAATTTATTTATTGTTTAATATCTGAAAATTTTTTTAAATTACGAAAATTTTCGAGACATATACACATAACTGTTAAATTGATAAAATTTAAATATACAAGTTGAGTAGATGTCTCGAATGTGTTAAGCATCAAAATTCAGCAAAGAAGAAACAAAAGAAGAAGTAAGTAAAAGGATCAAACCAAAACCAAGGACATATTTTTTTGCCAATATGTAGTAGATCAAAAAGCTTTCGAATTTTTATGATAAGGATGGAATTAATGTAATATGTATATGGTAACGCATTATAAATAGTACAGGAATATTTCTATTATTGATTGATTACGATCTTAAAAAAAACATCTATTATGTTTGGTAGAATTTTTTGAAAATGAAGATTTTCGATTTTCAAAAGTTTATATATTAAAATTTCTACCGATCGGTATATGTATAACATATTATTTAAAACAATATTTTTTTAAGAATAATATAATATGTGAGATTTCGGAATTGAAAATAAATTGTCACTTTTATACATTTTTTTTTTAGTTTTATTAAAGTACATACATGATGTTATTTGGATTATTTTTACTTCCAACGTTAGAGAGTTTGGGCAATTATTTATGTAAACGTAGACGTGTAGTATGTATTTTCAAAACGTAGGCATAGATAATAACAGGTATGTTATTACAGCTACGGTATTTGATAACTCAACCTGAGTCTAAGTTTATGTAAAAATCCATATTAAAAATTTTCAAAGATATTTAAATGAAACAGTTATGTATGTACGGTAATTTCTACATATTATATGACAGTTATATAACTGTTATCAAAAATAATATAAGCTAGTATACTATACTATAGGTTATTATTTTTGCTGTTAAACCTATATGTACTTATTTTATTCGTAAACAATTTTTGGTACATTTTAATACCTATAATCTATACGTTTTAGTTACGATATGTAAATCGAAATCTTCCTGTATATTTAATTTTAAAATAAATTAAAAAATAATATGAAATTTTATGAAATGAAAAATTATAAATGGTAAATCCTAATAATATGAGATTAAAAATGTATAATTAAATATATTACAAATATTTATTAAAATTTTAATTATTAATTTTATAATGTCTATATCCAAATAGAAGTTATTATATTATAATGGTATATAATATAAATGTATTCTATATACCTATTGTGTAATTAAAGTATTAAAATATATTTTAGCGTTAACGTACGTTACATTATGTAATTGTTATTATTTGATTATTATTGTTTAAAGATTCATGCAAATTGAAAAGATTATAGATAATATATATATGATAATATTAAGTAATGCCGTCGCCAAGAGAATAAATATTTAAATAAAATATTAAATTAATTAAAGATATTATAAAATTTTAGGAAAAAGGAGTAATAAATATAGTAAAGAAAAAAACAATTTGTATAATAATTTCAAAAATAACGAAAAAAAAAACAAAACATCAATACTCACACATGGCAGAAAATTATTTTAAATATTTTAAATTACTTAAAATAAAACTTTTGTATAAAAATCAACAATATTTGAAAAAAATTTTTATATATATGTAGATATATGAATGTATATATTTTAAAAACTAGATATCTATATTATATTATTTATGAGATTTATGATATAATGCATTGTAGTTTTTTTTTTATATATATATATATATATATATATATATATATATATAATCATATATTTAATATTGCACTTTAATATTTTAAAAGAAGCTAATAGTCAAGGTCCTCAATCTACAATTAAAAAAAAAATACAAAAATAAAGTTTAAATTATAAAAGATATCTCACGAAATAAACAAAAATTTACATAATATTTTGATGATATGATGAAATTAATTTCTACATGAATATTAAAAATTTTTAATGAAAAAAGTAAGAAAATTGAAAGCATTTCTGAAAAAAAATACAATTTTTTTTTATATCCAAAGTTTTTTTTATTTTGAATTCAGTTTTCATAATTTAAATTGCAAGTTAAAGCGAAGTTTCTATAAAAAAAACTAAGCTATTTTAGATATTTATTTTGGTTGACGGTTAAAAATGAGTTCATTATATCCAATTTAAAGTTTGTCTTAGATCATCGTATAGAGAAATGGGATTGCTTAGTCCTTATTATATGACCAATGACTATATGTACACATATACCGGGTGTTCCAGAGCATTTGTCATAGAATCTGAATTTGCATAAAAAATCACCCTTTCCCATTTGAAAATCTCGATTTCGGCCAATTTCGGCGATTTTTGGTCTTAAAAAACCGATTTTCAGTCCTTTCCGGAAGTTGAAAATACCACCAATCGATAGAGCACCCTCGATTTAGTAAACAAATTTTAAAATAACGACTCCTTCCCCTCTTAAAAAGCTAATACGCTTGCTCTGGACCACCCGGTATATTATTTATATAAAAGACCAGATTTGTATTTGTATGTTTAAACGACGCTTTTTGACATTTTCAATTTTAAAAAAATTTAATAAAAAAAAAATATTTTTCCTTTCAATTATTTTTATATGATTTTTTGATTTTAAAATTTTAAAATTTTTTCCTTTCAATTAAATTCTGAAAAAAAAAAAAAATGGATAAAAAATAAAATCGATGGAAAATAAATTATTAATTTGTTTTAAATTATAACAAAAAAGTGTTTCTAGAAAAAAAAATTCTTGGGGCCACTGAGTGGTTATGTTCGAAAAAAGTTCTTTTTAATCGGGATCCGTTTTTAAACGGGCTGACTTACTAGTGTATATATAGTCATTGATAATATGACTTAACAGAATAAAATGTAAGATAAACAAAATATATGATTGTACTGTATTGATGATGATAATGATGACTATTACTGATGATCATAATGCGCTAAAGTAATTATTAAAGAAACGGCATTGTAAAAAATTAGGAAAAAAATGTGTGTTGAATTGCATTCAATTTCCAACACATAATAATTCACTTTTTTTTATGTATCAACATCTCTTTTTCTAACAGCAAATCTGCTGTTCATTAAATTCGATTATATACATGGACTGCTCATTGAATTCAATTATCTACAATCTACATGAACGTTATTTTAAGTCGATGATATGTTTTCATATTTCATCATACACATGTAATGATTTTAAGTCATGTGATGGTGACTGTTATCTTATTGCCATTATCACACTTTCGTAAATCATTTTTGGAAGATCTGTTGTATATATTCTTATTTTATATAAGCATTTGTTTTAACATAATATGTCAAGACGAATTCAATAAAATAAGCCAAGACCATTCCCAGCTCTTTTACAGAATTTCAAATTCTAGCTGCTGTATCGGTTTAGAGTAATGTAAATGGCATAGTGTTAATTTTCTTTCAGTCACTACTAAATTGTATTCGCAACTAGTTTTACAATAAAACTTTTATCACTATACAAAATCACATAATGTTGGACTCAAACGCAAGATGTTCGTGATATTGGTCATACGAAATAAACTATTTGGTTACATATTTCTGCATCATTTAAATTATAGATAAGAATTGTAAAAATATTTGTTATTTTCAATTGAATGGCCCAAATCAAAGATGAAATTTACGTATGAAATATTTAAAGAATACAATTATTATAGAATATGTACCACCTATTCATTACAAATGTTGTTACATTACGAACTACTGTATGAACATTATATTAATAACTATAAGTGTTGTAGAACGGATTTGTTTTAAGTAAATAGATAAATTATGGTTTATTTTTAAAAAGTTGAATACATATTAGCTAAAATTATATTATGTATCTATATATAACTACTAGGGGTCCCTGTTGAGTAATTATAATTCAGGTTGAAACCTAATTTACAGTTTTGGAACGAAAAGTAATTTACGTACTGACATAGACTTCTCACGATAAAGCATAAACCACCCATGTTTAATAAAAAGTTTTGAGTTTAGTAAGTTTTATTTTGGACACATAAATACACCTCCCTCATATACTGATTCGTTTTCGATATGATCCCTATTAGCAGTGGCATTTAATGGATAAAATTACTAAAAATAAAATATTTTTGTAATTAAAGAGGTTAAAAATGCATTATACATATTTTTAACCAAAACTATATGATTACTACAAATGAACAAAATATAGGAAGCAATAATTTGAGGCAGTTACTTAAAAAAATTAATAGAATAATTTTCCTTTAATTATGTATACAAATAATAAGATGTTGGATGACTTAAAATGAATATATTTTGTTTAAAAGTTTGAATATTATAAAACAAAATAGAAATTTTTTCAACACGTTTGCGCATTTCTGTTTTATATACAACTGATTTATATGAAGTTCATTAAGTAGAAGCGAGATAAAATGAAAAGGTGTCTACTGTGCAGGTCCTTAAATACTTATCTATTATAATTATAGATATACATATATTTATTATTATTTTCTATTAATCTAATTCTAATATATCATATATGTAATTATTATATTGTAAATTTTGATAAAAGTCGTTGTTGTTTTTTTTTGAAAAATGCTTTCATTATATTAAATTAAGAAAATAGAAATAATTGGATTCAATTTATAAAGTTAATATTTTCTTTAAAATAATGAAATTATACATTTCAATAATTTGTATAAAAATGAAATTGTGTATAATATGATTAAACCCAAAAAAAAAAACGAAATTAAAAACGAAAATACCAAATAGAAAGTTTCAAATAATAGAATTCAATTCAAAAGCCTATAGTTCTAAAAATATTTTTATCTAAAATTGAAAAATTGAAATTTAAAATTTTAAATTCAATTTATTTATCAATATTTATCAATAAAATATAAAATGAAAAATACATACCGCACTACAAGAGCAAGTATTTTCATTAAAATATGTTCCAGATGTACAATCTGATTGATTTGCTGATCTGCAACTGCATGAACATGTTTGTGGAACCCAAATTTTATCATTGTTCTGTAAAGAAATTATTATTTTTTTTTATATAAATAAAAATCAGTGTGAATTTTCATAATTTGTGTCAGCAGAGTGTTATAAAATTGTATTCTAAGTATTCTATCCGCTATCGTAAAATAAATTGTTACTTTCTTACAACGTTTTTTCCTTTTCTAATCAGAGCAACGCTCTAACCAAATGTTGAGCTTAATAAAAAAAATAATTTATTCCAAATTTAATTGTATAATAAATGTAAATATAAATAAATAAAAATATTAAAATTTTTAACAACTGTGTGAGATCTGAATCTAATATTTTTTTCAGATTAACAGATCGGGCTTTGGCTGAGCAGCTATGAGTAGACTACGATGTAAAAAAGAAAAACAAAATATACAATCTGGAAATACATTTGTTTTACAGATCTACAAGACTCTGCTCTGATTAGAACAAGAAAAACAACCTATGCTATATATGGAATATTTTTATTGTAATGCATTACAATTTAAGAATACAAATTTAAATTTTGTTAATTTTATCAAATGATTAATTTTAGTTTCTTACCCTTTCACATTTCTCTTTATCTTCAATATTGGGACATTTACATTGACAATTATTTGGATCATATTCTTGGAATTTATTACAGTCCTATTTATTAGTATAATGTAAATAAATGAAGTAAGTTAATATTAAATTTATTAAAAATAAAAAAAAAATAAAAAAAATAATGAATTTATTACCTGTGCTTTTATTGTACATTGACAAGTACATGCATCATGTTGTTCAACTGTAATAATTTCTTTCTTTTTTCTTGCATTAAAATTACCGGTGTTTGGATCATAATCACTAACAACTATCTATATATATTATGATATATTAATTTGAAATAATATTATAAAATTAAAATTGTATATGTAATAAATTAATTTTTTTACCGCATAATTTAAAAGTGATGTTGAGCTTGGTTGACAGGATTTTAATTCTCTTGGTAAGCAGCATCCACCACATCTTTTAACTAATATACAGCCTGGATAATAAATACTATGTTTATGAGAATTTTCTGGAACAATATCAACAACAGTATCTCTTGGTTGACATCTTGCTAAGGTAGGAGTTTTAACAGCACCTATTTTATAAAATTTGAAAAAAAAAAATAATATGTTTTATTGATTTTTTTAAAATTATTTAAAAATGTAATTTCATATAATGTTAGTATTTTTTATATTTTTATAAAAAAATTTGAATATATCGGGGTTTTTAAATACGTATATATTTTTAATGAAAGTATCTAAAACATACCAATTAAATAAAAAGAAATCAAATATTTAGCGTACTGATCTGATGTAGAAAAACTAACTAATATTACGAAAAATAAATAAATTTTTTATTTACGTATCATAAAAATTTAAATAGAGAAATTTAATTGTGGTCCATTATATCACCTGTACTGTAGTACCTATACATTTAAAATTAAATTATTTTCATCTAATAAATATATTGCAGATCCTTAGATTTTTATTTTATTTATTGATATAGTATTTTGAAAATAAAATAAAGAATTAAAATTACATTATTAATTGTTTTATAACCTTGAATAACTATTTCATTTCATTGCGGCGTTATTTCATTTACATATTTTGATGGGGATCATTACGTTAGCTAGGTACTCAGAAAGCATAGTAATTTTCAAAATTTTTATTCGCGTTTTCAATTAGCTTTAATTTCTCCACAATTTTCGACAAAAACCTTTTTGCCAAAATTAACGAAAACAAAGCCAATCACAATCAACTAAATTCGAAAAATTTTAAGACCTTTTACAATTATTAGATGGTGTTAAAGGAAATAATTGCATAAAATTTTTATTCTAATAAATATTTGTATGAAGAAGCAATAATTTTATTATAAAATTAATTCGAAACCATTATGATAGAGCATTAAAAACTCCTGAAAGTGGTTTAATATCACATATATTTTACCACAATGAGTAGTACATCAAAAAAGCTATGCTCACGTGTTTCATAGCTCCTGAGCATTTAATCTTTTTAGACAAATATGGCTACCAAAACGGGACAATTATGGTATTCAAAACCAAAATCATGTCCCTATACTATTTCAATATAGTAGACGGACCACATGTAAAAAAATTGTATACAATCCAGGAAATATCGATAGGGATAATATGAAATACGACATGTCTATACCCGATAAAGACAAAACTATAAGAAATAATCAGTCAACACCTTTGTAAAATAGGACAAATAAATAAAAGCGAGCTAAAATACCTGAATAAATTTGTAAATTCTTTAGTTTGTAAGGTTGATTTAAGTAGTTTTAAGAATAGGTATAAATTAGGTTAGGATGTTTGTATTATAATAAACAGATTAACATTGTTTTTTGTCATATTTTTTACAATGAATTACATAGAAGATTAGATACACACCAATTTAAGTATGTTTACATTTAAAAATTACACCTATATTATAAGAAGACTATTAATTTAACATAAATAAACTCCTTTTAAATGTTGAAAATTTTAAAATCAGAAGAACCTGTTTTGTTCCATTAATTCACTGTCCATATATTGCACAACAAAAATTAATGATACAAATACAATGTTAGTTAGTGGACTATTAAAAAATAAAAATATAAAATTCTAAAAAAATTTTTTTTAATTCAATTATTTTAGTCTTATTTAATTTGATTTTAGCAAGTTATCTTTTTGTGGCGTTGTTTCATTTTGAGACACATGAATAAAACAACGCCGAAATAAAATAATGTTATAAAAAAAAAAATCTAAATTTGAGGTGTTATTTCGTGGTAGCGTCATTTCATGCCGTCAAAAACATCAATAAAAAATTTAATATTATAAATTCATACGAAAAACTACAAAAAAATTAATAATCAATTTCTAAAAAAAAAAAAAAAAAAATCAGCTAATTTTTTATTGTATGTTTACTTTTTTTTGCAAATGAGATTATTTTCATTGTTCTTGCAGATATTTATAAACACTTGATTTCCCCTCTAATTTGCAAGTTTTTGCAAATAAACGTTAACATACAGACATAACATACCTATTTTACCTATGTAGGTGTATTCTTTAACTTTTTTTTCATTGGAATATCATAACATAAGTATATAAACTAATGTGCATGTTAATCTTTCATTTTACAAACAATTGAATATATACATATATATAGTGTTATTTAAAGAAATTTTTAAGTGTACTTACTTCTTGCTAGATCATAACCTAATTCACCTGAAATTATAAAAAAAAAAAAAATTTAATTTTTATTACTTTAATAGAATTTTTTTTGTTAAATTATTAATGAAATTGTTGAATTAAATTATTCTTGGCTTGATTTAAATTTGATTTCAAATTAGTTTTAAGCTTTAACAATTTTAAACTTTATTTTATTCATAAATAGCAATTCTGTTATGTAATCCCAAAATATACATATTTGTAATAAAGGAGATAAAAAGACAATATGAATCAGTTTTTTAATAAAATAATTGACTTTTGACTTATTTTTTTTATTTTATTAAAAAAATTGGCGTTTTATTTTAATGTGGCTATAAACGACATCGATTGTATGAATTTATGAAGTTTATTATGTACTTTCTTTCAAAAAAATTGGGGACTAGTCTATAACAGAATTGTGACTACAAACGTTTTTGACTATAAACGAATTAAAATCCATCGATCTACTACGTTGGGAGTGATTGGATTTTATTCTGTTAGTTAGTTATATTGAAATTAGTATTAATTTAGTCATAAAGTATTAAGATTTATACTTTAATTTCATTATATGTATATATTCTAATAAGCTAAGCTATTCAGAAAACAACTACAATTATACCAAAACAAATATTTTTTATTATATAAAATTATGTCTGAAAGAACTACTTCTGTGCAATTGCATAGGGGATTTACTAGTTATTTATTTAATAAGATTTGACGAAAATATAACTCAGCGATAAATATTTAATGCGGTACTTTATCACAATAGAGCAAGGGGGTAGGTAGACAAAGGTCAAACTCAAAGTAGGGTGCTGGTAACTTAGATCAAGATACAGAGACCTTGGGAATACGAAATTGGAAAGCACAAGATCGGTAAATTTGGACGAATGTAATGAATGAGTCCAAAGCTCACATCGAGCTGTAGTTTTAGAAAATCATGATTATTATTATTTATTTATTTCTATTTTTTTTTTTGTTTACTATGTATACACTATACATGCAATTTAGTAAAATAAAATTAATGTAGAGTATAACAAGTTGTAATAAAATAATGCAACGAAAGTGAAGAATTTAATTTTTTTTTGTATGGCTAAATAAATCAGAATAGTTGCAACAACCGATTGTATTAAAAAATAATTGTTAATAGCTTTAAGAACTGCACATTGTTATAATTAGTTTTATATTTAATTGCATCGAATTGATTAATTATTTTTAGTTGTTAGCACTCAGTTGTAAGTACAATTTTTTAACTCTTTTAAGTTAAAAATAAATATAAATAAAAACAAGATAATAATAATCTAGGTAATAAAATTAAAATTATAAAATTTAATAACAATACATTGCAATTAGTAATGACGTTTGCATGTATAGTGGTATAAAAAAACAAAGTTTTTCAAGTTTTTCAATTAAAAAATTTAATGTATTTAAGATTAATTGTTTGAATTCTATTATATTTTTAATTGAATATTATTAACTGACTTAGTGACTTTAGATTGTTGTCAATATTATTGTACAACTGTGTATGTGAATTGTTATATGTGAAATGTATGCTATATATTATGTGAATTGTTGTCGATGAGCCAAGTGTAATGACGTTTAAGCAGTTTAACTAAGGATAAACAAATTTTATATTTCTAGTATCTTTACCTGAATGCTTATATTTAATTTTTGTAAGAGATAAATATATTGTATTTTTGATTCTTGATGTGTCGTTATCATGAATATGTAAATTTAATTGTGTATTAATAAGATCTTAAATTTTGAGTATATTATATTGGCTATGATTGATCAGTTCTTTCAAACCAACAGGCAACTAGTTATATATATGTGGATGTATTTTTCAATGATCCATATTGATGATAATTTTAAATGCTGTTTTCCCTCTCCAAAACTTATAATACATGTAGTTAATTTTGATGTAACTGTAAAGCGTGTAAAATATTGATCTTTTAAGTGCACCGTATGGCATATGGTAAATGTGAAATTTTACTAAATGACCTTGAAATATCACTATTTTCACAGCTTTTTACCAAGATCTTTGCAAGATTTCTGCAAAAACCGTTATTATGAGGTGTTTTAAGTATTTATATATATATATATATATATTTATTTTCTGATGTAAATTTAAAAAGAAAAAAATTCCCCCAATCAAAAATTAAATATAATTAATTTAAATGCGTCAAAATAATTATTAATCATAATAATTTAATGATTTCTTATTAATATTTGTATTTGTGGTGTTCATAATATTAATAACTTTCAATGATGATTGAATTTAATGAATTTTAATTAAAATGTATGTATGTATGTATGAAAAATGGGAACGTGATTAAACTTAATTTTTCCGGTATTTTATTTCTAATAATTTACCGGTAGCTAATTTTAGTTAGCAAATAATTTTTATTTTTTACAGGTTAATTTTTTGATAAATAATTTATTGTGAATCAGATTAAATTTTTGTGGTATTAGAAATTTTGAATTTGTATACGTTATTTAAGACTTAAATATACATTTTTGTTATGAGATGATTAATATAATAAATTGTTATATTAAATGGGCATTATTATTAATTTCGAGCATTTAGATCCTTAGTGAATTTATAAGAAAATTCAAACATAAGAGCAGTTCGAAAAGTTTGCTTTAACGGCATCTTTTTGTCAATATTATAAACTTTTATGATTGCCATTTCAAAGGGCCTTATTAGACGATGTCAATTGATGTATTTTTTTTGTTCTTTGTCGCTCACCCTCTTACCATTCAAGATGTGACGTCACACTCAGTTAATATAAATTTTTTGACAATTTATATATATCTATGTATTGGGGACAGTGGACCTATACTTTCTTGCTATAGTAACCCAATGTCTTGATATGAAACTTTTATATTAATATTCTTTCAAACTTTGAATTATGTAAAATATTTGAATGCATTAACAAAACTATATTAGCATTCTTTGAAGGCATCTTAAGTTTATTATATTATATACTAGTAGAGTAGTTAAGCAATTAGCACTTATATCGTGAGGAAGTAAAGATAAGAAAACGTTATTAATTTCATAATAACCGAATTTACATAATATAATTTTCTTTTGATAGTTAATGTCTGGAACAATTTTCTGAAAGAAAATTTTGAAAATAATTTAGCATGTGAAGTGTCTAGAAAGTCATAATTGTGGCATACAAATTATTAATAGACATTATATTGCTTTAAAGACAACTTGAAAACAAATGAAAATTAAATTTTTTTAATTTTTTTCATCTTAAATATGGATCAACATTTGTTTAGACAAGTTAGTATTCATGTCAATTTTGTGTAAGCATTTTTGAAAAATTGACACTTACACTAACACTATAATTATGTTTATTCATGTTATTAAATATTCCAATTTTGAACATGCAATTTTTTTGTTTTTGGACTTTTCAAACTTTATAAGTTATATCATAAAATTTCAAATGTTAATAAAATAAATAAAAAAGTTTTTATGTGAGTATGGTGAGTATATTTTATGATAATTTGCAAGTACATATTTAGAATGTTTTGAAGGTTTTTATAGAGCTTTTATAAAACTTAAAACCAGTACGTGATATTAACAATAATAAAAAAAATATTGCTTTCTCAAGTTTAGTTTAGAAAATATTTTTTTATTGCTAATACGTCAAATTGTTGAAATTTTTCTTATTTCTTTTTATTATATAATATAATTTTTAATAGTATTTCGATTATATGATCGTTATATGGTGAAGTCAAATCAAAATAGACCAAAACATTATTGTGAAGCTAATTTTTAAAATAATTTTGATTTGAATCGTCAACTTGTTGTATTTAATGGTAGGATATTTTAATATGCAGCTGACAAAGTTTCGACTTGTAATTTTACATCAGCTTCGTATTTTTATTCACAGAATATAGTCTCAGTTTGTATTACTAAACCAAATGTGCATAAAGTTGATTTTTAACTTTTTTTCGTTACATGTCTCTCATATAAATTACGTTTGTAGCTGTTAAAATTTAATTTAATCAACATTTGACAGCTGTAGAAAGTTTCTGAAAGACTTAAATTGGTTGAGTATTTAAATTTGAATATCTAACTTTTCAGTTTTTTTTTGTATAGAGCTTAAACCTTTATTTTTGCAGTTAAATTAAATTTGAAAATTGATTTATTCTTTGAGTTGTTATCAAACGAATAAATGTATGATAATTAATTGATGAAAATTTAAATCGATTTGAAATTAAATCAATTTTATTATTATAATTACTTATTTATGTATTTCGTTACATATAATTAATATATTTAATTTTATTTAGGCATATTAAAATATTGATTGAAATTTATATGTACTTTATATGTTTTAATTCATTGAGCAATTAAGAACATAACAACACTGTTATCAAATAGGTAGGGATATCAGATAAATTAACATAAAACGAAAATAAAATAAGGTGTGAATTCTTAACACTTCCGTTCCCATTATTATTGAATTTTTTCCAAATTAGTTTTTTGAATAATAAAATTTTGGATGAGAATCCAAAGATAAATAAGCAAACACTCAAAAATTATGTGAATATTCTGTTTGTGGATTTAAACCTGTTTTTACTGTTAGTGTATTAATTTGACATACAAATAAAATTCATTTTAATTTATTTACATTCCAATTCATTTTTATTTATTATAAATTCCGTTTAAGTGATTTAATCTGGAGTCTGTGTGGTGTCACACATCTAGTGAAAATAAAATGTTTTCAAAATTACTCAAGCAATATTATTTTATTAAATTAACAATCCAGCCAGATTGATAACAAGCCATAACAATACTCTGTGTCAACATATATTTATATTTAAACAGTTAACGCTTCAGTAATTTTAATTATATCTATTGAATTTTTTTTTCTATCATATAATATTATAAAAATATTATTATATTATGTAGATATATTTTTTTTGTCACTGCATTGAAAATATTCATAGATGGTATTTAATCTATTGTATTATAATGTATCATTCGTATTAGATATATATTAATTTATGACTCACTTAAAGAATCCTTTGGTGCTTCAGTCTGGTCCTCTCCTAATATTTTATAAAATTCTTCTAATGTTGAGATACTGTTAAATCTTTCCAATGCTTTCATAGGAATCTAGAAGGTAAAATAATTAAAAATAGCGAATTAAACAAAATGATATTTATATGTATATGCAAATAATATGTATATATATTAAAAAATAAGTATATGTATTGCTATTCACAATATCGTTATAGCCTTTCAAAAAGAAAAATATCAAAAATATGTTTTTCAGAAATTTAATTATAAAAAAGAAAACCGGAAATTAAAAAATGCTTAATAAAAAGATTTATTTTTAGATTATACATATAAATATATATGTATGTGTATGTGGATATTTTTATAGTAGGTGTACGGATTTGGTAAAAAATAAGGTGGCGCTAAATTTACTTTTATTTATTCTATTTTTTTAGAAAGTGTTAAAATAAATGTGAAGAGTATTAAATATTTAACAAATTTGTCATATTGATGGAGCACATTTTAATAAAATCTATATTATCTTTAAAATATTTGAAAATAATGTAGGTACCTTCTGTATAGGCAAGTTGTCCACACATTTGCTAAAATAGAATATAGCAATCGAGGGAGTGATTAAAATCCTACATGATCCAGATTTACTTTTTACCCACATGTAAATCACACTGCGTTATAGTTTGTTATATTGCAGACGTATGTCTTATCGAAATAGGGTCTTACACTCTTTTTTTTTTGTATACATATAGCCAAGGCACTAGGTGGGGACCCCTTATATCGATTGGTACGTTTAGCTAGGGTGGGAAAGGAAAATTAGGAAAGGAGGAAGGTAGAAGGGAAGTAGGACAATTACGAACGAAGGTGTTAATGTTCGTCTTGAACTTATTTAGGTAATAAATATAAAATTTATCATTTTTTAGGAACATTTAGGAACATTTATGAGAAAATTTCATTCAAACACCATTTTAATGTGATCATTAACAAATCAAATTTCTTACTAGGTTTCATTAAAAGATGGTTCAAAGAGTTTGTTGACCCATATATTATTGAAGTTTTATATACTTGCTTGTTAGTCCAAATCTGGAGTATGCAAGCCCTGTTTGATCGTTAGATTAGAAGTAATCGAAAAAAAAATCTATACGTTTTGCCCTCCGTAGCTTATCCTATTTTTCTAACTCTGTATACAGACCGCTTATAAAACTAATACAATTAAATTTGTTGGAGTCCCGAAGAACTGTAGCTGATATTGTATTCCTAGTTCAAGTTTTCAATGGATTAATTGATTCACAGATTATTCAGACGAATGATCAGCTCCCAATTGAATACAACTAAACTATGACTATGGGAAATATGAACTACTAAACGAACTAACAATGGGAAATATGAACCAGTTAATAGAATGTTTATGGAGTTCAATGAATATGAAGATGACTTTTCCTTCAACAAATTCAAGTTTAAGAAACCTTCATATTCACAGTTACCCTAACTACACCAATAAAATTTTCTATTAGTTCGTTTAGACTAAGTTATATACAAAATATATATAGCTATATATTATATGTAGCTATCATTTTAATTTCTAAATTTTTATTTGTTTTTTTTTTGTTTTATTGTTAAGTTTTTTGAAACATATTTGATTTAAACATAAATAAAAATAAATAAATAAAAAATAAATAATATAAAACATACTATATTGTACCGTTAATAATATCATATAATGTATGTATGTATTTTAATTTTAATTGTTTTTTCTAATTTTCTTGTTTTTGTTTTTTTTTATTATTAAATATTGTTTTTTTAGATCACGATATTGTAATATGTTTGAATAAATAAATTAATAAATAAATAGGGTAAATTATATAGGGTTTTAACAACACAGCGATTTTTCAGTGGAACAAGGGAGGATGTCACATTTGGGTTGTCAATAAGACACCTTTGAACCTTGTCAATAAAACTTAATACGATTAGCTACGTCAATAACTTAGGTAGAATTACATTTTTGTAGATTAAGTAAGTACGGTACTGGGCCATTTACTATAGGTACATAAAGTAGAACCAATATTATTTTTTGAGTAATTATTTTATTTACCAATTTTTTTGGTACAACTAATTAAATCTGCAAAATTAATATTGTTGTCAGAAACTAGGCTTTCTTAAATCACAAAATATATTACCAAATTATATTTATAAAAAATATAAGAAAAATAAAATGAAAGAAATACAGAAAAAATTAATCATTCATGTTCTAAGCAAGATTCCAACCAAACACGGGACCATATATCTGATAATCATCAGTATTAAATATTGATAAATAAATAATAGTTATAATATCATTTAAAAACATATAAAATAATGTTATCAAAGTGTTAGATTACATCACAACTTCAAACATGTTAATGAATCACTGAATATTGCTGGTACTTAGAAATTGCATTTTAATTTTCAGCTTTTAAAAATAGAAATCTCAATTACTAGAAATTTCACAAAGTATGCATTTATTTACCTTGTATACATATCTTGTTATATATAAAAATATTTATGTATATATATGGCGCCAATTTATTCACTCATTTATAATCTAATCTTTATCTTGACAAATAAAATTGTAGTAGAATGTTGTAACGTCAACTTAAATAGGAAATATTCTATTATTTGTTGTTTGAGAAAACAATTTATTATATTATTGACTTTTTACAATTTATTAAGTTTTATTTTATTTCGAATACGATATCAGATCAGAATGAATATCTACAGGAGCAGAATGAAAGAGAGAGAAAAAAAACAGCCAAAAGAAAATTAAATGCTAAATAATTTATTTATTGTGAGGAGGTGTAAAATGAAATTTCTAAAAAATGTATTATTTTATATTTTCATTGTAATGAGATAAAATAACTACATACAATTTTCAAGGTTCATAAATGGCTGTTGAACTTTCATTGAACAGAGATGATGATTTTTCACAATTTATTTTATAAATGATATACCTAAGTATGTACTATACTATAATAAGGCACTTGCAATTTACATTTTTTTTGCGGTTTAAAAGAATGTTGTAAAAATGTATCGTGTCATTAAATTATTTTAGCAAACGTATAGAGTAGAAATTAATAAATGGTGCGTCATAAAATAAACTTAAGTTTGAGGTTGACATCAATGACGTCTTAATTAAAATTAATAATAATATCAAGATTTATTTTGTTTATTTGGAAATGTATATATATAGGTGCATAGCGAACCTGTCTATGTACATTTTTAAAATAAATAATTTACATACCTAGTTCGTTTTATTTTTTTAAATTGATAATTGAATAATTAAACAATTAACTATTGTTATAAGAAGTTTAAGGTTACGGTGTGGTACATATTGCTTATATTATGTAACAAATGCTTAATAATTTGTACATTTTGTCATTGGCATAAAACTAAAATCAGAAACTTAAATAATTCAATTCAGCTTTAATTTTAATATGTATTTTCAGTTGTAATGAATGAATCGTAAAATTGCAAAATTGGGAACCTCATATAAATTAGTATAAAAATATTTTATTAAAAAATTTATTAGTATTTTTAATTTATTTTAATTGAACTTATGTATTTGTATTTGGAAAATAATTAAAATATTCAACATCTAAACTGCCACAGGATAATATGAATAAAGAAGGCACCGTAAAATATAGCAATAAGAATACATAAAAAAAAAATGAAAAAAAATTAAATCTGTTGCACCATAATTGCGTCTGTCTCATTAATATTTTTGGTTTTTGAAAAAAAAAGTTTCTCACATCGTCTTTTAAATTTCTGATCATGTCTTTTGATTTGTTATTTATTATTTATCTACTTGTACTTGATTTATTTACTTGGTCAACTTGATGAAGTTTTTTTTTGGTGCTGACTGGCGATTTTTTAAAAATTTATTTTTCACGATTAGACTTTATTTGTTTTATCTGTCGATTTTTCTGTGCTTCTATAAGCTTTTCTTCATATCATAATAATTTCTATGTACTATGGAACCTTACTATTTTATTTTAATATCTAAATTATTTGAAGAAAAAATCGAGGGGTAATAAAAATGAAGAATGTTCTTATTCCAGATTTAATAGCGTATACAATTTATATTTTCACCATACCGAAACAGAGAAGGCATAATGTTTTAATGAGGAAACCTCTTAAGGAAATTAATCAATTAGATTTATTTATTTATTTATAAATCTGCATTCCAACTACAGATCCTTTTCCCTTTCGAAATGAATCAATTAGATCTTAATAAAATCATTTATCAACTACGTCTTCTTCTTCTCTACGAAAAGATAAAATTTTATTAATAAAATGTAAAATTTTGTTCTTAATTAATTTGATTTTAAAATCAAAGGGACATATTTCATTATTGATTACCCTAAGATTATATAAAATGTTAACATTAACCGATAAACACTGATCTTATATTTGCGCAGAGTGGTCTCATATTTTTTTTAAAAATATATTTGCAAATTTTCTGGTATAGCGAGCTTTTGCTTCTGTTTGTCATGTTTAGAAGCATGTTTAATATTCAATATGTCTAGATAAATACAATTTTATATATATACATAGTAGACATATTATAGTTATTTATCTATAATAATGCACATAAAATAATTTATTTTAATTGAAAAAGTAATTTAAAAATGCAACAAATCTTTCTAAAATCGAGACAACTTATTGTTCTTTAACTTATATACATATCAAACTATACTGCATGCAATCAATAATAAAAACAAATTTTATTTAAACCTCACCTTAAAAACTCTAAACAAAAATTTTTATTGAAAAGTCATCCATAAATTTTATGAATATCATAAATTATTGACAATAATTATTGACATCAAAATGTTATTTTCAAATCTTAAATATTGTAAAATTATTATTGCAAAATCAAAATCTCAATTCGATAAGAGTATCTAAATAAATAAATAAAAAATGTTTTTTTTTTTTTAATAGTAATTCCCTTTTTTTTATAGTATAGGCTTTGTGCAAAATACAAACGAATCGTAAAATAAATAAAATATCATAATAATAATTTAAATAACAAAATATTAAATTATTTGACATCTCCTTAAAGTAGAAAGAAATACTTATATTTAAACAGAAAATAAAGATAAATAATACAAATTTAAGTTTTGTGTAGGTTTGTATTGCTGTCAATGCATATCAGACTTAAATTAAAAGGGATACAGAAGGAGAAAAAAAAACAAACGAAAGAAATGAAAATAAGTGTCTGTGAGTGGTAAAAATAAAACTGTGCCAAATCAGGTAAATATACCTATTTAGATATACGTATATATATACATTTATGCATTATTCATTTATTTTTTAAAGATTATTTTTAAGGTTATCTTAATGGTCTATAAAACAATTTTTAAAAATATTAATACAAGGTAATATATTTTGTTTTTTTAAGCACTCCATACCATATTGCCTCTTCTTCAAGTGGTGCATTAATGTGTTATTAATGACATCTCTTGTAATTCTTATCAGAGAATAAAAATGACACCTCTTTTTAAGTAGTTTATTCTATTTTAGTAATTAGTACATAATTATAAATTTATTAACATTGGAATTTTCGAAATTCGAAATCATTTTTTTTAATATTTTCGTTTTTCTTTTTGCTATAAAGTTGTAATGTAACCGTTAAGTAATTCAAAGCAATTTTTAAATTCAAATTTTTCATTTAGCATGTTCACAGTTGACAGGTTAAATTAATAATAGATTTTGTGCATTTTTTTTAAAAATATTGTAGCAAAAGTAGTGTTTTTTGATAGGTTGATATTTTGGCAACAATGTAGTGAAATTTAAAGAAAATAGTGGTTGAAAATTCAGCTTAAAAAATGTACTTAACTTCTGGATTTTTATAATAATTAATTTTAATTTAATCTAGCATAATTATCAATATGTGATTATTACGAATATGAAATAATGAATATTAAACTATCATTTTTCGATTATTATTCACACTACTGGATACTGGTAGAAATTTATAAATTAGCAAATATCAATAATTTTAGTTTGTATTCGATTTAGATTTCTTTATTAAATTAATAATATACAATGTAAAAAACTTAATACTATAAGAGTACCATTTAGTATTTGGTTAATTTTAAAATGTATTGTATTGAATCACAAAATGAACATACAGCTAAAAACTATACAATCTGAAATTTACTTTAATTAGTAAATTTTTGTTTTTATATTTCTATTATGGTCTTATCAGGGTTTTCAAATATTTTAATTAATTGTTTACTTCTTAAATACATCCATCATAATAGTAAGAGTAAGCAAAACCAAATTTGGACAGTTTCTGCTTAGTACAATGTTTGAATTATAAATAATACCAAGATTAAATTAAGTAATAATAATTAAAAAAAATAATTAATATTAATATTTGTCAAGACTGCTAACTAAATTAAAGTTTAATAAAAAATAGTTTTATAAAATATGGGTATAAAGAAATATAATATATTATGTATGCATATTAAATGATCTTGAATTTTCGAAATATTAATTTAATTTTTATAAATAAAACCGAATTAAATTTGAATTTTGGAATGCAAATTAAATAGAATGATGTACATATATCGAATTTTTGAAATATACCAGTTGCATACATAATCCAATCTAGAAAGACAAAAAACTCCTACATATAATCAAATTTAGGAAAGAAGCAAATTTAGAAAGAGGCATTTTTAAGAAAAAAGAGTTATTCAAAGACACAAAGTTTGAGTTAAAAAAAAACTGACTATCAACTACTTTAAGTCATTTACGAGTTATGATGACTTTTAATGCATTTTTTATTTTATTTTTGAAATTTAAAAAATCGTTAAAACTCCATATCAGATAAGATAGTTAATACAAAAGCATTGCTTTATTTTGGTCCATTGCATATTTGCATTCTATACCCTCGGACAGTCGAACTAGGTTTATTCTATTTCAGTAACTGCATAACCGTATCTCAACAATATACCCAACCAGCATTCAAAGTGACAGAATACTTTGTTTTTTTCATTGGGTGAATAAAAAGTTCCTAATTACGTTTTTGGGACCAAATAAATTACTACGAGGTTTTCGTTGCGGTATAGTAACTCTAAAAGTAATTTTTTCGTAACAATTACTATATATTTATTACGTTATTGTAACGAAAACTATAAAGAATTAAAGTATACTTTAACTTAAAATTTAGTTTTGTTTTATAAAGTTTTTGTATGTTATCACAATTCCTATTCGTTATTGACTATACGTATTTCACTAGAATATATTCGAATCTTATAAAAGTATTACAAATTTTCAAATAAAAATCTTAATATTTACTTTAGAATTGAAATCAATTTTGATAACTTTCTAATAACTCAACCTGATTTTATTCAATCTATATTTTTAAATTGGTTTGGTTTGTTGTTTTTTTTTATTCATTTCATTTTCAGGAAGGTTTGTTTTTTAAATTAATTTTTTTGCAAATAAATATTGAAAGTATACAGGAAAAAAAACCTACTATCTACAAAATACAGTTTTACAGAAACTGATATGAAATTGGGTATGATTTGTATATACATAATATAATAGCTATAAATCAATGAACTTAATGCCTACTTCCACACGGGTCAACTTTCATCACTTTTTTCCTTTCGTTTCATTCCCCCTTTTCTATAAACTAATTTTGCAAATAGAAAGGGGGGAATCAAACGAAAAGAAAAAAGTGATGAAAGTTGACCCGTGTGGAAGTAGGCAATGTATGTGTAGGAATAAAATGAATGAACGAACAAATTCGATATTTAAATAAATTTGAATTTATACATCATCATTGTCTTGTAACATCATCCGTGGGCATTTATATTTTATACATACTTAAAATAATTAAAAAAATATCAATTTTAATGTTTTAAAGGATTTATATATTAATTTTTTGGTATACATATATGTAAATATTGTGTATAATAAATTTTGTGTAAAAATAAATTTGTGATTTAATTATAAATTTCTTCAATGTAAAATTCACAGTTTCACTAAAATTGTTGTACGTTAACTTAAAGTATTTGCAAAAATGTATTATAGGAAGTTAAGAATGATTTTTATTTCTATCTAGATCATGTTTTTTTTTAAATTGCTAATGTAAATAAAAACTATAGAACTGACAATATTACGACCTCGATAACATGACTTATATACGGACTGATAATAACATGTCTGTCAGTAGAAGAGGACCCTTTTAATGAAAATTTGTGATTCTGTTATACAGTATTGCATTTAATTGAATGTAATTTCTTCGCCGACCCATCATGTGGGATAATGAAGTTAATCACATTTTGGAATAAATTAAAATATTTATTCAAATGCATTAAGATTTATCAAAATGACTTGTGTTCTTATATATTCTTTATTTAATATATCTATGTGTTCGATCATTAATATTTATATGAATATGTTTAACTGAAATTATTGAAATTTGTAGTTAGTTAGTTTTTGATATATAGTCGTAAATCAGACTAATTGAAATATTGTCTGTTCACAACTTGTTTTACTTGTTATCAGATGTGATTACAAGAAAAAAAAAATATTTTTTAAACTTTTCATTTTATCACTTTTGTTTTTTTTTTTTTTTTTTTCATTTCAAATTTTAAAATCGGCGACATTTAAAGTACCAAACAGAAAAAAACAACAACAAGTAACATCAGCGAGTAATTGAGCCAGTATCAATAACACAGGCATAACAAAATATATCACAACCTTCACAATTTTTAAATGTGATATTTTTTTCAGTTTTAGATCACCTGGTACGAATATTAATTGGAAATTGTGAATATTTCGTATTTCGTATAATAGGCGGAACCATTCAAGAAATGATGACGACTGGTGAATCACAGAAATTGTTTATTTTTTTTTATTCTTTATTTTGGAGATATTATGATAATACTAGCGTTTTTACGTTCATAGTTATATTAGAGTTAAAAATGTTTAATACCTGAATCATCAGCTAAAGGTATTATTAATTTTCGAATTGCAAAAAAAAAAAAGAAAAAAATAACAAAAACAAAACAGAAAATGAAGTAGAAATGCACGTCCGCCTATTTAACCATGCTGTTTTGGATTTTAAAATATGCAATTTAAATAATGTAAAAATTTATTATGGGATTGTTTAAAAAAAAAAAACTTAATGTCTTTCTATTTCTTCTATAGAGTTTTTATTTTTAGATTAGAGCTTGTCTTATAATTGATGGGAAAGTTTAAATAATTTTTTTAGTTTGATTTTTTTTTTTCAATATTAAAATTATTATTATTATTGGAGTTTAATGCCTTTTTAAATTTTGTATTGATAATAAAATTAGTAAAATCAAATAATAAAAATAATTTTTATTTCTTAATTAAATTATTTTATTTGATAGTTTTCTACAGTTGATATACATACATAGTATTAGAAGGTGGAATTAATATCTATATAAATAGGAAAATTTTATTACTATTTTTATATAACTTATAATTTTAACTGGAAAAATATTATTGGTCAAATATAAAAAGTTATTAAATATTTTTTTATAGATTTTAAATTCAAAAATATTTTTATAATAAATTAATTTTTCCTAATTAGTAAATTAAGTATTAAATATGAATTTAAAGGAACTACTTTGAATTGATGTTAATTCTTATCATTATCCTACATTAGTGATAACTACAATAGACTTAAGGAAAGTTTATTTTATTTTATTTTATAATACATAAAATATTGTTTTTTTTTTTCTTATGTTTCTATAATGCCATTTAATGAAGAAACAACAACTGTTCAAATAATAATAAGTTTGTAAAATAAAAAAATTAAAAAAAAACGAAATAAATGTCAAAAAATGCAAATAGAAGGAATTCTCAGATTGTGAAAATTGAATAATAATTTTCAATAAACCTAAAAGCCGTATATGTATATACCTTGTAGACTTGGAGTAATATTTATACCAGTGACATTAGAGTACTGTGTAGTATGTGCAATATAAGATTGTGTAGATTGTGTAATTTCGGGAGAGAATCTGTCCCTTATATCACCGAGCTCGAAATGGGCTAATTGTAGTTACCCATGTTTGTTAGTTCCAATTAATCCTCTGAGTGCTTAAGAATACTTGATTTTGGGATCACACTCACCTCAGAATATTGTTCAATGATATTCTGGATAGCTCCTATTGTTCGATGAACGCTGTTCCCAAGAGGCAAAGTCTGCTGCGAGTGAGCCCTTCGCATTCACAGAGCAGATGTTCAATAAATTCTTCCTCTATTTCACATATCTACACAAATTGTTTTCGGTTAGACCTATTTTTTAAATATGATTCTTTATTAAGCAGTGGGCTGTCATTATCCCTGTCAAGATACGTATTCACCTGTTTCTTATTGAAACTTAGAAGATTTTTGATTTTTTGAGCGAGCATTTAGGCATGATGGAGCATTTTTGCTTGACGGATTTTCAGGAACGTGGTCCTATGAAAGGCATATCTGATGTTTTTTTTGCCAGAATGTCTTGGTACCCACATTATTGTGGTAAAACTGTATTTGTTTTTGTCAGGGTTTTGAATATTTAGTATACTAGCTATATATGATATATGAATTAATATAGCTAGTATGGCTGCTTTACTATCCGAGAGAATCTAGATTTTATGTTTTTTTTCTTAAATTCTCTCGCAAACAGAGTTCTATAGCATGTATTTCGGCTTGAAAACTGTGTTTGTATAGTCTAGGCTTGAATAATAATATGGGGCTTGAGGCTTTTTCCATATACTCCCGATCCTATTCCATTCATTTTCTTAGCGCTGTCAGTATACCATACTAATGATCCCTGTCGATGGAGGGTGGGCTGGTTTCCCACGTCCCTCTGCTTGGCATGATCATATTGAAAAGTTTCTCAAAATTATTTCTTGGCAAGCAGTAGTCGGATAGTGCTATAGAAAGGGTATCTTCCTTCTGGAGTACCTAAATTAATTCTGGGTGTACTACTTTTTTAATTTGTGAATCATTAGCAGTAATACATTTGAATATAATAAACTGACAAGTTATTCCAAATTAATTGCATTAGACAGAAAATCAGGGGGTATTCGTGTTAGAGCTAAACCACAAGGAAATGTTATTCATAATGTTGAAATCAATGCATACAAGTATAGGTGTTTTCATTGTTATCATGTCAAAACTATAAGATGATGATAATGATGAGGTATATCAAATATAGTTATAGTCCTTATGTATAACTTAAGATAAAGGTCAGTATTATCTTATAATGTAACTGGTAAGGGCGATTTAATAAAGTTTGCTTAAACGAACTACGACCTGTGTTAAAACTGGCTAAAACAAATAATACATACAATGTACTTATGTGAATTAGTTGAATATATTTTGTATGACTGTAATTTTAAAACTATGTGTTGAACATTTGAACTATCGAAAGTTATGGTCGGAAATAAGTGCTATTGGCCTGTTGCTATATACTTTCACTAAATGATTTTAGTATTTTAATATTTGGTTCTGTCTAACTATTTACAGATTTGTGATAGCACGTATTCTTATTCCATGTCATTTTTTTACATATTTTGTTCTTCATTTTCGTATCAATTGCACAACGTAATTACTAATTTGATACGAATTTGTTACGCTGTTAAACCTAAAGACTACGTCGATAAAATCGCGTATTGTAGAATAGGATTTCAAATATAATAAAACTCTATTCTGATTTTTTATGTTATTCTACACCAAGGATCATTGAACTTAGTTGTGTCAAGATCAAAATAATTTAAACTAAATTAGGTTTCACTTTATTTGTTTTTTTTTTTACATTGAATTTTCCCATTTTAATTAATGAAAATTTTTAATTGTATTGTACTTTACCTATACTATACTTCTCTATACCATACTATGTTGTATAATATTATTCAATAAATAATAATCAAAAAACAAATTAATTTCTATAAATGTCTAGTCTACTACATAATAAAGTTATTGAAGTTATATAGCTTAGTTTATATTTATATAATGCTTATTGCCTACCTATCTATAAGTCAATTTATATGATTAAACTATTAACTATATATATTAATAACAGGTGTATCCATTTTTGCTGTATTATTATTGCAATTAATGGGTTACCAAATGTCACAATTTTTATAAAATTTTTTACATATATTATGAAAAAAAAAAATATATTCAATGTGTTATAAATGACAGTAAAGACGGATTGATTACGAAATCCCAAAAATCTCATTTCAAAATCTCCAAGAAAATAAAATGTGGATACTTCTTTCTTTTTGTACCCAATAGCGACTACTTAAGATATATATTTTTTCACAACTCACGAAAAAATTAAAATTTCGTTTTTTGTATTCAACCATCCAACACACGTAAAGTCTTTTTCATAAGTAGTTAAAATTATGGTTAGAATAATTTAAAGATAAAATGAGGTCTTAAAATAGTAAATATATAACGCCTTGCATATGAGGCCTTGCACAATCAACACCTTGCGCAATAAAAACTAAATACTGCTTAATAACTTGTACATATAAAAAATATACAATTTATGTAATCAAATCTAAATCATCATCATCTCATCATCATTGTCCTATAACCCCATTAGTTGGACATATAGCGGAAAATATATAATATAATATTAAATGCTTGTACTGATGAATACCGAATAATTATTTAGTTCCCAAAATTTTATGGTGTATATATTTTAGTATTTGTATATAGTATCTATTTGTATCTATTTATAGCCCATTATCTGGAAAATATTATCACGGTATTTAAATGAAAATCCTCTCAATTTCAAATCACATTTCAATTCCATTATTAATAATTTCTATGCTAGGATTTGTAATGCGCTAGGCCAAAGAGTTTACATATCCCTACATTACAAAACATTTATACATCACATATGTTAGACTGACACTTGAATATGTTTCGCAAGTTTGGTCTCCATATCGTAATGTTGTTTTAAAGAATTTCACGTATTGAAGTAGTTCAGCGAAAATTTACGCTTTGAATTACGTGCTTTTTCATGGTCGGACCCTTTTCAACTTTCTCCTTACGAAGATTAGACGGTTACTTTTTTTAGACCTAAAATCTCTCCAACAACATCGATTGGTGGCTGATATTACGTTTATCCACCAAATTATTGCTGGGAATATCCTATCACCTAAGATTAGGGATATAATAACTTTTAGAGAGAATTACGTTCCGTAATTTACATTCCGTTACCTGTTTAATATTGCTAACCATAGTACTGACTAAGGCAAATTTCAGCCCGTGTCTAGAATGTTACGTGAATCTAATACGAGAGTAACTTGTTTTGATACTAATCTCAGTAGAAAAAGCTTAAAATTAAAACTGTGTAATCTATAAATAGTTATAGTAATTGATATTTGGTTTTAATCTACTTCTTTTTGTATTTGAATTTATCTTTTTAACAATCTACTATTTTTATCTACTTATTTTTATCTCTTACTATAATATTAATTATTAACTGTGATGGATTTTAACCCGCTGCATGATGATTTCACCGTTTGGCAACATGAAGCAAGTTTTCGTCTATAATTTGCTTGCTTGCTCTAAGCAATATCTGACAGTATTAAAAAAAAAATCGTGATCTAGAATGTTTGGTCTACTTTTAAAGATTTAGAGTTCGAACATTTTTATTACGTTCAAATTGACTTATCAAATCCAAGAATTCAAACAAATTTCTTGGACTTTGGAGTTGTTAACTGGTTAAATTGAAATAAAGAAAAAAGTTAAAATTAGTCTGAAAGGGAATATAAACACTAACAAAATCGCATTGTCGCAGAATCTGTATAAATTTATGAACTTGCTAGTACACGAACTGTTTCTGGAATTTATTTAATTTAAGTTTAAATTTAAGTTTATTTCTTAAAATATTTTTTTAATATTTATTTTTAGAGATTGAATAACTTATACGACAACAGCAGCGATTTATTTCATTTATTACAATTTCTAAATTTGCACAATCTTTATCTACAAAGAGAATTTATTAATTTAGTATATTTTTATTGTTTACTTATAACTTAGGTAGCTATGTGTAATTTAAGTTAACATCAGTGCTAGTATGTAATACGAAATTATGATGACATTTAAAAAGATTTCTTTATTAAGTTATATTTACGAAAATCTGGTGACTCTTATTCAAAATACATATTTGCAGGTACATATTTACATTGTAAAATTTGTATTAACTTAGGTTACAAGCAAGTTATAAGTAAGCAATTTAATTTCAATTTAAAAACAATTTAAACTAATTATATCGGTGAAAATATCATTTTTTTTCATCTCTCTATTTAATTTTCCACGTTGTCTAATTAACTTTTTTTTTTGTTTTTACTATTTATTTATTTTGGTGTCTTATGGCGTAAATTGCAAGATAAAAAAAAAAAAATTAAAGAAAACAAAACAAAAATAATAACGAAAATCTATAAAAAAAATAAAAGTGAAGTGAAAATGACGCTGTAGAACAGTTTTAGTAAATATAACAGTATGTACATAATAAATTGTATGGGTATATTTATTTAAAAAATAATTAATTACGAAAACAATTTTATTTATGTACAATACTGGAAAATTTTTATTATTTTTCTTAGAATCTATAGATTTAAGCAGACACAATTTGGGCAAAAAAACAAAAAAACAATATGTAAGAAAAAATTGAATGCAGAAATAAATAATTAATTTTTCTAAAAATCTGTTATTTTGAATGAATTCATTTTTAAGAAAAACAAAAATAGATCCTTGAAATCATTTTTATTTTAATCAAAAGTTTGACGTTATCATTTATAGTACCATATTTAATAAATATTGAATGTACATATTATAATATGTGCACATACATGTCAACAAATACATGTCAACAAATGTTATAACAAACATTTTTTTAAAAAAAATATTTTTGTTAAATTTTGAGAACAGAAAATCAATAAAGATGTATGTATACATTTTATTTTATTATTTTTATTCGAAAATTGAAGTTATCTTAAATTTTTCTTATATATTATCTATATATATATCTATAATTTAATTTCGTTAGATTTTGAAATTGTTAAATACATACATAATATATGTTTCTCTATTTTATTTATTTATTTTATTTTATTTCATTTACGACGAGGCAAGTCTCGAAAAAATTCGAATCTGTCTTCTGATTTTTTGGTTCAAATTTGGCGAATTTAACAAAAAAATAGAAACCAATTCTGCTGGGCTTTGTAAAACATTCGAAAGTGTCAATTTCTGATTGATTTAATTTTGACAACTTTTAATTTTTTTTGAAGATAATAGGTCTGTCTGTATGTTAACTTTTATTTGCAAAAATTTTGCAAATGAGTGGAAAAATAACGTAATCATAAAATTCTGCGAGAATAGTTAAAATATTCTCTTTTGCCAACATGTTTCTAAAGCTTGTAAATAACATACCAATAAAAAAGTAAACATACAGGAATTTGGATATAAATTTGTGCAAACTTATATAAATTTGCGAGTTAACATACAAACCTAATAAATTTGATTTTTTTTTGTAGCTTGAGGGAATCATATAATAAACATTTTTATTTTTTTTTTTTAAATAATTCCAAGTCTATGGGATGAACACTCTAACTGCTTTTAGACAGAGATTTGGAATACACAATCACATACAATAGCTTTTTCTGTAGAATTTTTATGGTATATCTACTAATTTAAATGTGGAAAACTAGTATATCTACTGTAGAGTACTTCGCCTTCATAATAGCATGTTCCATTTTATTTTACCAGGTCGAAAACAATTTTACAGGTCAAAAACAATTTCTTTAAATTTGGTTCATAAATAAATTTTATAGAAACATTTCGTGTTAGGCCCGGGCAACCGGTTTTTGGTATTGGAATGTGGGGTAATACTTTTCATAAAAAACATTAATGCACTACAGAAAATATAAAATAAATCCATAAAAGTCTATTTGGGTGAACTATGGATGAAATACATTATAAATATAGTATTGAGCTATGGATGAAATACATTATAAATATAGTATTTTGAAATTAAATGATTTTAAAAAAATATCACAGGTTTTCACTAGAACAGTAAATCAACTACGATATCAACCAGAATTGTGATTGAATGAGCTTGAGACGATTATCAACAGTAGATTCACATCAGACTATATAATCAACTCGAAGATGAAATTAAAAGCTTGCCGGAATATAAATTA
Organism: Argyra leucocephala; assembly: GCA_963942445.1. Classification (NCBI taxonomy): domain Eukaryota; kingdom Metazoa; phylum Arthropoda; class Insecta; order Diptera; family Dolichopodidae; genus Argyra; species Argyra leucocephala. The sequence continues at coordinate 41,859,502 of OZ012678.1, forward strand.
AAAAAAAAACTAATAAAAATTATGTTTTAGAAAATTATAAATTTGCAATAATGTTCTTCTTTTTTAATATGTGTATGTAGTTTGTAATGTACTGAAAAAAAATATAAACTCTCTACATTTGTTCTTTTTGAAAAAATCTATAATTATAATTGACAAGAAGCATTTAAGGACCTGCGCAGACACGTTTTCATTTTATCTCTCTTCTCCATAGTGAACTCTTAATATATAATAAGTAAGTTGTAAATAAAACAATAATGCGCACACAGTTCAAAATTTTTTAATCATATGGTTTTATTATTCACCAAATACATTAAGAAATAGGTAGAAACGAAACAGAAAATGAAGTAAGGTATTTATGTTTTTTAACGAAAACATACTAATTTCAAAGCTTTTCATTAAAACATGAGTGTTTTCTGCTTTGTAATGAGAAGTCTATATATCCTTGTTCTTTTAAAAACTTTAAATTTGGCTTTAACTTGAATTATAATTACTCAACAGGAGCCCCTAGTTTTTATATAATAAATAAATAAAAAGTAACAAAAAAGTAATAAAATGTAACTATGATATTTATAAGAAGGCTTACTTCCTGATAATAGTAATATTTTTCCACATATAATTATTTGAAATACCACAAAAAATTACTGGTTCCAATTTAAGTAGATAGTAAAAATCGCTGTATAGTACTTACTGTACGAAAAATCATAGGCACTTCTAATTAAGGTACTACAAGATTTTTATAAGTCTAACTTGAAACTAATTTGAAACATTCTAACTTGAACCTTTTAATAATAAGGGCGTTTCCGAACCTCTCGCACTTGCACTTGATACTCGCACTAAACCTATCAAATCGCATTTGATTTGTTGTCAAAATTTTAGTGTAGTCTCAAGTACACTAGATATCGCAAAATTAAATTTATTAAAAGTGAAAATAAAAAAAATTTTAATGCGATTTGACAGGTTTAGTGCGAGTATCAACTGCAAGTGCTAGATGTTCGGAAACGCCCTAAGTATTGTATGTTTCGTTTGTACTAATCAGTTCGTATTAAATTCAATTGTAATTTGTTCAATGGAAAATCTGTAAATTTTCTTAAAATATATTTTTTTCCTTTATAACTAAAAATTATGAATTATGTAAACGTATATTTACAAAGCGAATGTCCTTTAAATATTCAATTTTAATTTTTTCGATATACCCAAGTCTCATTAAAACAACATCTATAATATCTATTTTTCTACTAATTTTTATTATTTTAAGAATTTGAATTTCTACTTTCATATTTTCAATAGCATATAAATTTTCTAGTGGAAATATATTGATTTATTGTACATTACTATTTCTAGAATATTGTGTAGTATTGTAGTAGTATCACATCTTTAAGATTATTATGACGTAAATTATGTCCTTTTTATAATATACAAAATATCTAATTTTAGGAGATTTTCAATTATTTTTGATTTTGAAATTATCCTTTCTTTCTTTTGAAATGTACAAAAAATGTTTGCATGTATGTCCGTTTAGATATGTTATGTATGTGAGAATGATGAAATTGTTTTTATTTTGTAATTTTTAAAATCGATCAAGGACCTTTTATAATATCTGTGTAATATGGTATAATACTTTTAAGATCAAGGATTTATGTAAAGAATTTATAAAGAGTGATATTGTTTTAGAGTGATAGAACTTTCGATATAGAGACTACTGTTATTTAACATATTGTAAATGAGATCGGTTTTAAGATCTGTGTTTAGTAAGGTTTGATATGGAAAATTTTTTAGAAAATTAATTCTTTACGGTACTAGATCAAATTTATGATTAACATAATTGTCTATTTAATCAAATTATTCGTTGAGTTATTAATAAATTTCGAACAACATTTTACTTTACCTTATGCAAGAGTAGCGTAAATGCTCCACTTAACTCCTCCACGCTGATGGGGGGTTTTATTTTTTGTGTAGACATGACCTCATCAGTTTTAGTATACTTTCCCGTTTGTTATCTTAGAATTGCAGGATAGACCATGTAAGTGTTCTGATCTGACATTGGACTTTGATGATGGGGTTACGGAAGGGAAGAAAATATTGGCACTTTAAGCGATGAAGATGAAAATGTCAATTTGCCTGGGAAAATTTTATATAAAAATCTTGATTAATATTCATATATAATATTCAACTGTTTCTACATTTCAAGATCATTCATTCCCCGTTCACATAATTGATGATGAATGAAAAGTCAATTAAGCTGATTCACTTTTATATCTAAACATTTTATTTCTAGTTAAATGGTTAAATTTGAAAAATTTTTGTGTATGGAATATCCTTAAGAGGGATATACCAGACTCCATTATTCTGCAATGTACAATTTGGTGTGGTTTAACAGTATTACTTTTTTAAAAATAATGTAGGAGTGTGAATGTTACTCAGTATGGTGATCGATTAAAGATACCTAAATGATATAACATTATTTGTTACTTGAGATTGAAAATGAATTGGAATAAGTAGTACCTATCATACAGCGACTCAAATAATTAATTTATTAAACATCAACAAATCATCAATTTAAATTGTATACCAAATCGTGTAATTTAACTACACTGGATTATTTTCTATGTGAGCGTATTTGAAGCCACTGATGGTCTATGCTGATAAATCAGTACCTGATAAGCGCTTTGGAAATCAACATTTCGTTTTATTTCCGGAAACAAGGCCAGTAGCGTATGTTTGAAAAATTGGTTTAAAATTGGACAAATTGTATTCGATGTCGGACACGTATTTTTTCATGTCTTAAAATAAAGAAAAATAAAACAAATTTGAATTCAAAAATAATTTATTTGTGGTTTCATTTCAAGTTATACCACTCTAAAAAAAAATCACCCTTTTTATAATGTATATTTGCAGTTGTTTTTAATTGTTTTTTATTTTTTTCGTTTATTGTCGCAAAATTGTAAAACAAAGTTTGAAATGTTAAATGTTTTTTTTTGTTTTGTATTGATCAAAGAAATTGAAAAGAAAAGAAATAAAAAATTGCAAGAAAGTATTTGAGAGAATTATTTTCATTTCTGCTTATAATTACATAATAAAATTACATAAAAACATTAAAATAAGATTTTCTATAAATATAATAAGAAAATAGAAGTAGTGTAAGAAAATTATATCAAACCATTATTTTAAACAAAATTAGGAACCTATTGCATTTTATTAACATCAACTGTTAACATGAATCGCATCGAAGTGTGTATGCTGATGACAGTGTAAACAACAGGTATTTTAAATGATTATTGGAATCAATAAATTTAATATGACAAATTATAATATGTTAATAAAAAAATACAATGTAATAAATTATTTAATTAATTTATGAAATTTTGCAGAACTGCGTGTTGTAAAATGTAAAAAATACGTGATGATTTTAAATAAATTCATGTACACATACATATTATTTTTTGTATATACCGGGTGTTCTAGAGCATGTTTATCCAGTTTTTTAGGAGGGAAAGATGTCGTTATGTTAAGATAGATCTAAATCGAGGGTGCTCTTTCGATTTGTGATATTTTCAATTTCCGGAATTGACCGAAAATAGGTATTTTAAGTCGGAAATTCGCTGACATCGGGATTTTCAAATGGGTTGTTTTCGATGTAAATTCGGATCTTATGTCAAAAAATAATTTTGTCAATTTTTGTTTTTTGTTTTATTAGCTTAAATTTTGTATTTGGTAGGTACTCGAAACCGAGATAACAAAATATGATAATTGAAAAAAAAAACAAATTTAATTGTTTATAATTAGTTAATGTTTATTATTAATTTTATTTCACCAAAGGAAAAATATGAAAGATTTTTGTTTTATTTTTATTAATTTTAAAGAAAAATACTGAGAAAACAAAAAAAAATATTAATACAAAAGTTTCTTATTTTTTGGCGTAGAGTCCGAATTTGTATAAAAAAAACTATATACCTTTTCCCATTTGAAAATCTCGATTTCGGTGAATTTCCGGTCTAAAAAAACCCATTTCCGGTCCTGCCCGAAAATTGAAAATATAATACAATGGATAGAGTACTCTCGATTTAAATTTAGTTAATAAGTTATTTTCAAATAAAATAACGGCTCCTTCCCCTCTTAAAAAACTAATACGCATACTCTGGAACACCCGGTATATACATATTGTATACTAGTATAATAACTGTTGAAGATTTTCATATAAAACGAAATTGTAAATTTATTTTACAATTTCAAACAAAAATAATAAATAAATAAATAAATATAAATTCGAAGAAGTCGTAAGTTTAAAATTAACATACAACATTATATACATCAAACTTGGCACCTAAAATTGAATTGAAACTACTATACTATGTTTATTTAAGATGACTTTAGTTTGTTAATATAATAGTAGTGGCTTTTCAGATTTAATTAGTTGATATACCAGAAAATTAAAATAAAATAAAAATAAAAACTCGTAAAACACTATAGCTATTATATTGGTTAAACTTTATGTAATAAATTAAAGTACAATACTTCTACGAAAAGGTCTTCTACGAAAATCTCTAAATTACTGATAATAGGATAAAAAAAAACTATATATATATATGTATAATAATTGTTATTGAACCTGAATATCTATTCTAGTTTGATATTTTAAAAATACTTGAATTATATCGTTGACTAAAAAAAGTGCAAATAGTCATAGAATAGACTGAGTAAAAAAGAAGACTGAGGAACAATTAACAATACTGTTATTATAAATCCATTATTGGTAGTGTGAAATTAAAATTTTTCAAAATAGTCTAATCAATATCGATCATGCTTCAAAATATAGTTCTAATAGCGATATTCATAGTAATTTATGTATATTGATATATATGTAGGTGGTTGCAGAAAACAAACTACAAATTAAAACTGGACTTTAAGGTGCTTAAAATTTATAATTCAATTATAAATATTGTAAATAGTACCTTAATATTGACTTTGGGGGTCTGGAAGATTTTAAAAATTGTAAAAAAATGTTACCACGAATTTGCAGACTCACATTCCTATACTAAAGTGTTTAAAAGATAGATTAAATTTTTATTAGCCCACTTGACCTCGGCGGATTTTTGGCACATTCGGGATTGCATTTGTTTTATGCAGACTACTAATTAACACGTAAAACAAGTTTTTTCTTCGTTTTTAATTTTTGTATAATTATTAATATTTTAGTAGTAATAATCAAATATTATCAAATATTATTAATAAAATATTAATTATATTTTAGTTGGTAATAGTCAAATAACATAACCACTGTATTATGTCGATTGGCTTAAATATTTAACCAACCTTTAGTTAAAAAAGTATGTCTTAGGGAGTACCCTCATGTTGTTACCCAACCAAATAAGTTTTGCCCTCTCCAGAAAGACAGAATCTGACAAGAATGAAAAAAAGATATGATTGCGGTTTATAGACACTGGCACTGACAATCAAATATAGTAAATATTTCTATATGTTTTTAAAAGACAAAAATTATAAAATATCTGAGAATGCAATAAAATAATAAAATGTCAAATGTGATGTTGGCTTTTTCAGTTTTAACTTTCCTCAGGTTAACATTTTAAATTAAAAAAAAGATTTAAAATTTGAAATTTCAATTTAAATAGTTTTAATATTCATAAGTAATTCATTATCATTTTCAATTTTAAATATATTAACGCTTCCGGCGTTTTTACAATGCATTAAAATTGAGTTATCCCTTGTATCTATAAGTATATTTAATAAAGATTTAAAAAATGTAAAAATACTAAAATAAAAAAAATATTTATTTTATTTGTTTAACACAATCAAGTAAAATGTTCACACTTTCAAATGGATAGGTACACAAAAATGTAAAAGAAAAATGTATCAAAGGTGTCATACTACAAAAGCCAAATACATAAAAGCATAATTGTAATTATATACAGTTAGTATTTGATATGATCAGATAAATAAAAAATACATATATTTGTTTAGGCATTAAATAAATATTTTTTGTTTTTTCAACTTTTGATTAACGATAGTAATTTTTATGATTATAGTAATTATATAAGTGTTCAGTATAGGGAGTAATAATTTTGGAAAATAGAGAAAGTTGTAAACTCTCTCGAAGAGTAATTTTTATAATAATTAGAGAAATCTTTGTTTTTAATTTATAGTAAAATGTACAACTTATGTACAAATATTGAAAAATGATCCAGTCGAGAAAGTCTTCATGTAAAAACCTGAAAACACAATGTTTCAGATTAAGCTATAATTTTATTCGAAAAATTCAACGTAACCAGATCCTCATATTATTGATTAGGAAGACATTATTTGAAACTAAAACAGAAAAATATAACTTCTGTGTAATAAATAATAAAAACCAATATTAATGAAGTGTATAAAGAGATTAATATTCGATTTAGTAGATTATAGAACTATCAATGGATCAATGGAACTATTTGGTTGACAACTAGCCAATTTCCATGGTAGAGCTTTTTTTAAGTATAATTTATACATATTCCAAATGGCATAATTAACAATGAGTTTAAAACCAGACTCTACAGTCTACACTGACACAGTCGGATTAAACGCAAGTAAATTAAATCACTCCAGTATCTAAAAAGTGAATCAATTTGATTGCGGAAACATGATAACTGAGAACATACTATCTGTATACGTAAAGTATCACAAACTAATAAAATTAATATTATTAATTTGTGAGTATCACAAGTTAATAAAATTAATATTATTAATTTGTTTATTTGAAAAGCCCCAGTATCTTTATTAGATAATTTGAATATAGACTGGTAATTTTATTGTGCCATCAATCAGAAAGTCTCAAATCCTGCTCAGGGCATGGAAATTTAATTAATTTTTTTCTTTCTTTCTTTATTCCTAAAATAATGAAATTTGATTAAAATTCTGTTTAGTCTACAAATATTTAGAAATAACTTAAATAAAATGGAATTACTATGCTATTTAAGAAGGCCAAGGTAGTAATTAATAGTACTAGTTTTTCACATTTAATTAATCGAAATATGTACTAGAAAATTGATAAATAAATACTCGAAAAATATTATTCGTTGTACTTTATGTATGTATGTACTATAAATTGGAGAACTGTACTTAATGTATACAAATATTAATCTATACTGTCAGTAACATAATAAAAACCAAATGGCTAAATTAATATTGTAAAATTTTACAAGTTTTTGACACATTAAAATTTCATATAAAATTAAATAATTATAATAAATTTTAACTTACCGCCGCATCATTTTCTTTTATAGTTATAATATCATTTGGATGATCATCTTGTGCATCATCTGATACTGAGGATGATGATCCACCAGATGATGCTGATGCAACTGTGTATCTGTTATTGTATGTTTTATAACCGTTAACTCCATTTGATGTTGTCCAAATATAAATAATACTTAGTAGTAAAATACTTTTAGCTGACATTATCTTTATTTTTTTATATTATTTTTTTATTTATTATTGTTATTGTTGTAGTTGTTAAGTAATTTTTTTGTTAATTTTTAAAACACTTTTTTAATTGTTTGAGTTCACTGTTCTTTATAAAAACATTTATTTATTTATCAACATTTGTTTTGTTTTTTGCCGTTTTATTTTTTCTTTTTTATTTTCAACTTTATTATTATTTTTGGTTGTTTTTGTTTTTATTAAGTAAAATAGTTTTGTAGGACGACAATCTAAATAGAAACAAAAAAAATAAAATAAGAAAATTTAAATAATATTATAAAGATGTTTTTAAAATGTATACGTATTTAAATATTTATAATTAATACAAAAAAAAATGTATGTAAATATAATTGGTTCATAATATTATAATATTAGGATACTATTATATGTATATTGCATATTTATATTCAATTATAACTAAGTATTAATTTTTTATTTTTTTTTATTTAAATTTTATTATGTGCCTTCAATATATAAACTTAAAACTATCTTAGCCTATAAAAAGGCTTTAATGGAACTAGCTACTTTAGCATTCAAATTAATTTTAAATTTTTGTGTTAATTCTAATTGCTTAATAATTTGTTTTTTGTACATTCATAATTATTATTGTATGCTTACATACTACTTCTTATATGTATTAACTAAGTACTAATTAGGTATTAAACTGATTATGTATTTAAATTCAAAGATTTTTTATTTTAAATTTAGTTTAAGTTATAAAATTAAATTATTTTATTTTCAATTCAATATGATTTTTCAGTAACTTTCATTAATAATAATATTTACTCTACCCTTTCATTTCCTATGCCCCTTATAGTGGTAGAAAAATTTAACGTAGCTCTGATAATTTTATTTATTATTTCACCACGTGGTGAAAGTATTACAAATTCTGTAGTGAAAGAGGTAAGTTGTTCTTGTATATTTATTTATACATATAAGGTATACGTTAACTTATTTGAATTTAGTGTTTTGATGTATCTTAGTTTATAATTTAACAATTTATTTCATTTAAATTAATTAATGTTTTAAACAAAATATTTTCTGAGTATTGGAGAGTAGAGATTTTATTTAATCAATTAATAATTTCTGAAATGATATAAAAAAAAATAGCCTTAAATTGCACAAGATATGGGAGTACAATTGATTGTATTCCTGACCAACCACGCCATGATGATGATATGTTGATATGATGATATATGATACGCCCTGGAATTCTATGCAATAAGACCAATAGAGTATTTAGGTATTCATTCGAAATAAAAAAAAAATATGTATTATAATTTAAATTACCACATAGTGGAACGTAAAATATTAATCATACCAATATAGCATATTTAAAAATACTAATAATATGAATTATATTAATTATATACACACTATTCAATTATATAGAAATTCCGGATTTATCTATGAATCATATTAATAAACTTGTAGCCGTAGCCGTAGGTATCTCTATTAATTACACTACTTTAATTTCTTAAATTTTAGATGAGTCGTGCGAATTCTATTACTATTAGAATAATTAAATATATTGTTGTATTTGCGAGTTTTTTTTTTTTTCAAATTTTTGTTCTATTAAAAGGTAATAAATTCATATTTTTTATTAGCTTTTGTTTTTACCGGTTTATTACTATCAGATTATTCAGTTATTCATATTAATACCCTATTTAAAATTATTTATTCATATTATTTTTTGATTAAATTATTGTTCCTTTAATTGAAAAATTTCAACTAGAGTTTTTTTGTAGTGGCACGTTTATTTTTTAGCGTATCATTAATTAATCTAATGGAATCTTCAAAGATTAACTGTATTGTGTTTGTTTATTCGTTGTTTAATTAAAATAAATTCCATATATATTTAATTGTTTTTTAACAATAATAAAAATAAATATTGCATTCGAAAATTTTACCTAGTGTCTTCACGTGAGAGTAGATAGTAACATAGGAGGCATGCTTGGTAATATATAAATTATCAAAAAAAATATTTTTACAAAAATAATATTTTATATATTTAACTATATTACTATTATGATAGTTTACTGTCCAAACGGTAATAAATATGAACAAAGTTTTCTTCAAAGTTTGATATAGCGAAATTTACTTGTAGTATACTAGCATGTATGTATTTTATTCAACAGATCCTTTGGAGTAAGACGTTAGCCCCTGAGATTTCAAATAATTTTGTTTCAAGAACCAATCGAAATAATCTCAGAATCCTTGAGTTGTTCCACTGTCCACTGTAGATTCAAGCCATTCACGGTGGCGGTGTTTTACTAACCCTACTGGATGATGATAATATATTGCACAATCAAATGAAGCAAGCTTTAGTAATAGACGTCTGATGTTCTCACTCTAAGCATTAATCTGACAGTATAAATTTAAATTTATGTACGCATACTTTTTTATTTTAGTTTTAGTGAGTTCCACTTCCATGCACAAAACAAAATTAAAATAAATAAATAATTAAGGTAAAATTGAAATTAAATAATAATTTATCTGGATATATCTAAGGCTTTTGATCGAGTCTGGCATTCTGCTCTTATAGCAAAATGCAATGCTGTAGGCCTCGGTCCAACCTTTTCGAAATGGATTGAAAGCTTTCTCTTAAATCGATCTATCATAGTTTCAGTTGACGGTAGTTTTTCCGACCAACTTCAAATCAATGCTGGTGTTCCACAAGGCTCCATCCTTTCATCCACCCTATTTCTCATTTTCATTAATAACCTTCTCAAATTAACTTTCAATCCAATCCATAGTTTTGCTGATGACAGCACTCTAGTAGCATCATATGATTTTCTTAAAACAGCTTCAGCAGTCAACCCCAAAAGAACAATGATGGCTGGTGCACTCAATCACGACCTAATCAAAATTGTCGACTGGGATAGAGAAAACAGAGTCGAGTTTAACACTTCAAACATTCACGGAACATTCACGGGATGCGAGTGAATCAAAATATGCACTGGAATGAGCATATTTTCCATATTCTAAAAAGCGCTGCCAAATGTTTGGACTTTTTAAGTCGCTGCAAAGCTTATTTTTCATCTCGATACCTCTTAAAAATCTAACGACCCAAGCTGAAGTATAACTCACATTTATGGGCAGGTGCACCAAAAACTGCTTTAAATTTTTTGGACATAGTTCAAAACCGCGCCATTCGTCTCATAGGCGACATAAAAGTGACCTCATCCCTTATACCACTTGGTCATCGTCGTATTGTTGGAGTACTTTCTCTATTTTATAGATACCTACTTGGTGTTGGCACTTGTTCCGAGGAACTAAAGTCACTTCTTCCTCCTCTCAAGCAATTCCGTCGCATAATACGAGAGGACTTTATGCCTCTTTACACCCTTCACAGTGGAAATTCCGAGATGGTTTAAGTCCGGCTATGGAATTATTTTATAGTAAGACCATCTCGATGGTGGAATCACGTCCCAATCGAAGCATTCCCAATGAGAGAAGGATTTTTTATTAATGATTTACAGAGATTTAAGATCAATATTAACAACATTGTTCGCTCTTTCCCACAAAATTTTCTTCTTTCCTTTCCTTTTTCAAATGGTCAACGGTACGCAAGTACTAAAAGGTTCACAGCCTAAATTTTGGCTATGATTTAAAAAAAAAAAAAAAAAAAATACATAAAAAATTAAATTTGTTTATCAGTGTCACATAACCTTAAAAATTATGAATGTCACCAGATAACATTTCAATTACATAAAAACTATGTCAATGTTATGTTATTAAAATAAGTTTCATTTAGATTTCTTAATGTATTTTTTTTTATAATTTATTAAAAAATCTTCCACCTCCAATTATTTATCAGTTAGTTATCGAATAAATATTATCGATAGAAACCATAGAATAATCGACAATCATTGTTGATAATATAACTAATCTTTGGCTATCGATAGTAGTATCGATAGAATAGAAACCTTATGATAAAAATGAGAAGAAAATAACTGTAATTAAATTGAGCTGCACAGAATAAAGTTAAATTTCAATTGCAAATACCTGAATATACTGATATGTGATTATATCGTAGTAGTAGTAGTAGTATTTAATTCATATCATAAATTTAATAGACAACCATAAATTTAATAGATATGATAAAATTGAAATTGCTATCACTGTAAGAGTATATAAAAATTAAATTGAAAAAGAAATTCCTGTACAAAGAAGGGCTCAAGGTAAACGTCATCTGAGAAAGTCACTCAAACTCTGTAGATGAATTTTGTAGCTCACTCTAGAATTTATTATTTGGAAGAAGTAAAATTTGAGCGGAAAAGATAAGAAGAGCTATGTAGGTGTCCAAGATCCAATTTGTAGGAATGTCACGTTTTAAATTAAAAATTGAAAGAAAATGTTTTATAACTTTTGTTTTTATAATTTAAATTTGTCATAATTTTAATTTTGATAATAAATAATTAATAAATTTATTATGAAGCAATATCACACTAACTTTAGAAAAATAATAAAGAAGATAGCCATCATAACTACAAACTATTACATTCTAATATTAAAAACTTGAAAAACTCGAAATTTTAAATTAAACTTTATTATTTTTTATTATACATTCATGCTGCCCTAGTTTTTGTTAACAGTGTCATTAACATTATGTTCAACATATTATTAGAACATTTAATGGGCAATCTATTACATGACATTTTTTTTTATTATTATTTAAATGATACTACTGAACATAACATGCAATTCAACAACTCATTAACTACTTATATTATTATGTTATTACATATTATTTTTATGTATATACATAAATTTATATACGAATTATGTAAAATTATTGTTTTGTTTTTTTTTTTAACAATTTAATGCAATTAGAAGAAAAACAAAAAATATTTTTATTTATAGAAAAGTTAAAAATCCGGTCCGGTTAGTTATTAAATAATTAATATTCATATCCAAAACCAAAAAAAAAAAAACAATAACAAAACAATTCATTAATAATATTTACACGACGCGACACATATTACATTTATTAGTAGTATTAGACCAGACCAGAAATTAGTATAGAATACAAAAAAGGAAGAAAAAGGAACAGGATATGTATTCCACAATTAAAATGTCAATTTAATTACCTTTTTCTTAATTCAAAATATAAATGTCTAATATTTACGAACAAATAATCTTTTCTGTTATTTAACCTTAAAGTTAATACGTAATATAATAAAAAGCAATTTCCAGAATAGGGTGGGATTAGTAAAACAATAAAGAATTAAGTTTCTTATTAAATTTGAGATAATAATAAAAGTGAGGTGTATTTTTCAGGTCATTTGTGTAATCTTCGTAGTTATAATATTTTAATAGAATAGCGTGTAATCACAAAACAGATGCGCGGCAATATTTAACAATTACGCTTATATTTAGCATAAGCTGAATTGTCATACACTGCCGCAGTTTTAAATATACGCACTTTCTTCTAAACCAAACATATTTAATCAAAACGAACTTTAGAGTAATATAAAAACATATTTAATAATTCTTATATAAAAAAAAAACAGAAGCACAATCCATTGCGACTCTTTCACCTGACTTTAGTTAGTTACTAAAATAAATTACACCCCATCATCACATAAACTACACACTGATATAATTTGCGATGTATTGTAGCGTGAGATGGTGTTTTATTTTCTAATTATGCGACAATATTCTATAACATAATCCATCACATGATAAATCTTAGATACAGATTTTCTGATGGATCTTCACTCATATTCCTCAGACAATGAAAAATCATACAAATTTAATTGATTACTTTTATAGATCCGAAATTGTTTTTTATTATCTACCATCATAACTTTGGACTCATCGATCGCAATTTCACATAATAATGCAACAGATAATGCTAATTTCCCTGCTTAAATATTTTGATGAAATAATATAATACAAAAATGATTTTTACTTATCTTAAATTTTTTCTAGCTTGCAATTATTTCGTTTCAAGAATAAAAATCGTAGATTAAATATAACTAGTATTAGCTACCTTCTCGAAATTCGAGGCAGTTCGATAAAAAATCGTACTCAATATTGCAATATGAAATCTTTTATTAAATTTAGATCGGTGGTTTTGTTGCGGCAATTTGATGTATTAAAATGTTTGTATGTTAAGATGTATGTGTATGTGTTGCGTATACATGAGGCGGGGGTAAATTTTCAATTGAAACTTCTAATTGAAATTAAAAAAAAATTGAAAAAATATTTGATTTCGCCACTTCTCCTTTTAAATATTTATCATTTAAAAGAATAATAAGTAAAATTGGTTGTGAAATGCTTCAGATATTTTTAACTCATACTTTTTGCAATTACCAGATTAATAATATAATTAATAAGATGATTTCACAATTGGGGTAATTATAGAAACAAATATTATCGCAAATAATAAAAACAAAAACTGAGAATAGTTTTACGATTGGGAAAATTTATTTAGTTTAATTTAAGAGAGATTAACATTCGATTAAACAATCGATTGAATTTCGATCAAATTTTGAGAATAACAATAATCGATCTTATACAATTTTCGAGAAGCTATCTCGCTATTCGAGAATATGTGAATATCGATTTCTAAAATTAGAACAATTAGTTTTGAACCAACTGAACTTATCATTTTGTAAATAAATATAATTCCAGTAAATTTCAAAAAAATTTAATGATTTTACAAAATACGAAGAAGCTATACATACATATTAACAAGTTACAATAGATTTTGTACAAATTATTGTTTGAATTGATTTGTCTCGGATTGAATAACAAAATAAATTTGCTTAAATATTTTTTAACAAAATTTTCATTATTTTTTTTTTTTTAATTTGTTGTTAACACCCTGTTTTTTGTACCAATGAATCTCATTAAAATCCTAGTACATATACATTAAATTTATATACAATCATAAGTTGCATACTTCTTTTCAAATGAATATGTTGTTTTTATTATTTTTTATTTTATTTCTTTCGTTCTTAAAAAAAAAAACCATTTAGGTAAGTCTTTAAATCGTTTTGCTTGTCTGGAAATATTTATTTAGCGGTTAACATTTTAACATGGCCATCAACATCATCACCACCGCCGTCATCATTATAATAATCGTTGGTGCATGCATGCAAATTTTTACTGTTTTTTGTTTTTTTTTTTATTTCTGAAGTAAATTTTATTTTCTTGCATTTTAATTAAAAGAAAAAAAATAGGTGTTATGAAATTGTATTTTAAAATTTATTCTTTCTAACAATATTGAATAAAAAAATCTTTAAAAATTTTTGTTATTATTTCAAAATTAATTTGTAATTATCATCCTTATTGTCCTTTAACCGAGGTTCAGTGGTGGCATTATAGTGAAAAAAATTAAATTAGGTATATATTTTCAAACTCTTATTTAATTTGTAATTAATTTTTTTTTTAATTTATAGTACAAACAATTTTAAGCACATATAATTTGAAAACTATTTAATCAAATTTCAATTAAAAAACAACACAAGAGCAAATAAAAAAACTGATTACATGTTTTGTAATAAATTATAACTAAGGTCATGTTCCACATAATTATGGAAAAAAAGCTAAAAATGAAGTGTGTATGTACGAATTGGAAAAAACCTATCGTATTTATAGAAGTTAAGTGTCTTCACTTTAGATTTTACATAACTAACCGAGAAAAAGTATGTATATACAATGAGTAATAAGAAAAAAACTGGAAGAATCTATATATAATGGGACAAAAGTAAGTTCAATAAAATCACAGTTATTTTCGATAAGCTATAAAAGTGAAATACAAGACTAAATTATAAAAAAATTAAGCCATTATGAAGATTAAGCTTGAAAACGAAATATTTTATAAAATGAAACAATTTAAGGACTTTTAATTGAAATAATCTTATGCTATATAAACTAAAATGTAAAAGGATGATCGGTTAGGCCTTAAATATATGTCGTATATATAGCACTAGATAGGTTAGTAAGTAAGTAAGACAAAATAATAACAGCCAAATGAAAAGTAAATAATAATGCTGAATGATGGTGGAAAATGTGTGTAATTGTTTTGAATTAAACATAATTTTTTTTAGTGAGAATCAATTCAAAATCAACACTAATTATCACAGACTAGGTCACAGAAATGCTTCAATGAGTTAGTGCGCAATACATTCAAACATATGAGAGGAAAAAGTTTAAAAAATTATATTAGTTAATTATATTTCTTTTTTTTTGCGCAGTGGAAAAATTGATGGAAGGCGCTTTTTAAACACATATGTATTTAATAATTAAACATTTAATTTTTTAAAGTTTGAATATTCCAAAATATGTGAAAAAGATGGAATTTTAATGCATCCGAAAGTTAAAAAAATAAGTAGTTTTCGAGCTATGATCCGATTTGCAAGTACTATTTTTTGTCACCAGACTGTATGTATTTTTTTTTAAAAAACAAAAACATGTCCATTATTAAGCTTTCATCTCCGAGTTGCTCAGCCTGATAATTAATGTTGGTCCTGAGTCAATTAGATCGAAATTTATTTCATTTGGAATTTAAAATCAATTCTGGAGTCAAAATTATAGTAACTTAAATTTTATTTTATAATAGTTAACTGTAGTTTTCATTTTTGTATTTTATCTCAAACGGAATACTATGCAAATATTTTACGAGATTAGACCCCTCTGTTATTCAAAATTATTACAAAGGACTATTCTGAATATCTTTGCAGTAGAGTATATATGTATGTAGTTCAAAATTAAATATACTGACTTCACTCTCAGAATACATAATATGTACTATACAAGTGGTCATTAGCAATTTAAATTTTAAAAACTCTTATGATAGCTAAAATTTTTTCATTTTAATATTGAATCCTATATTTTTCAGATTTAGTTTTGATGTATATAAAAAAAAAAAACATGCAATTCTTCACTTTGACTTAAATTATAAAAAAAAAACAATAATAATTATAATAAAAAAAAAAACAAAACCACAATTTGATATCAGTGAATTGTTAAAAAAAAAAAATTGTTAAAAAACAAAATAAAAACAACGTGGAGAATAATAAATGAAGAGTTCTTAAAAGTTAAAAAGGCGAAAAGGTGTTGAATTTAAAAATTTCATAAATGCATCCATATTCCATACATCAATTTAATAGACCTACATATAAGTTGTACTTATATATGGCTTTATTTTATGGGTATATATGCATGTAAATGAATGCATTTTGTAAATTTTCATATTCAATTACATAATAAGTCATTTTAGAATTCATGTTGTCTTGTAGATTATAATAATATGTAAGTTATTCAAATTGAAATATGCGAAGGACAAAATTTGTGTTGATAGGTTTTGGTTTTAGATTTTGTTTTGTTTTTTTTTTTTTTTTTAATTTTTTTTAATGATGGAACCTCTTGATTATTTAGAAAAAAAAATCAATGTTTTACACCTTTTTAAAAATATATATATAATACTATAATACTATAATCCCTACTTATATGTAATTGTATAGAATTTTAAATACAAAAAACAAAAGTAAACAGAAATGATTTATAATAATTTAAAATGAAATTCTTAAGTAATAAATTTTCTTTTGAAATATATTCCAGGACACTTTCAACACAATAATTTTATTTATATACCTACATATGTGTGTGTGTGCATTGAAATAAGAATCAACTCATTTGTAATAAATATTAAAATTTAGAATTAAAAATAAAGTGAATGAAAAATTAATTTTCTGCATTTTGTTGAAATTTGAATAGAAACAAAATATGGGTTAAGTTTTTAAACAAATTTGTTAGCAATTTTAGGTGACTGAATTCCCAAATCGGAAAAATTATCAAATATACTTTCATTTGCTTTGTAGTGCCTATTTGAATATATTTTAAAATACTTTAAAAAAAAATACACACAATACACTTTGATTTTTGATAAACAAACAAATATAACATACACTTCGATTTTCACAAAGCATTAAACAAAAAAATAAAATATTTTACATTAGTATAATTTTAGAAAAACTAAACTACAAACACTCACTTCGTTAAAATAATCTTCATCCTATAAATTAACAAAGTTTGGAAATATTTTGAAAAACACAGAAATTTAATTTGAAAAATATGAAATTATCAAAAAAACGAATTAGGTAACATCGACCACGTGATGCTGTGGTTATTACTATATTATATCACATCTAACTATATTAATCACAAATCGAAACCCATTCTGGAAACAGATTTTTAATTGATTTTTTCTTTTATTATTTATAAAAAGTGTTGATAGTATAATTTGACAATAACTTA
Source organism: Argyra leucocephala (assembly GCA_963942445.1). Taxonomy (NCBI): domain Eukaryota; kingdom Metazoa; phylum Arthropoda; class Insecta; order Diptera; family Dolichopodidae; genus Argyra; species Argyra leucocephala. Next base: position 41,877,244 of record OZ012678.1, read on the forward strand.
AGTAATATGGAATTATGCTATTTAAGTAGGCTTAGCTTCTGACAATAACAGTATAGTGTTCCACCATTTACTTAGTTCATATATTAGAAAATATAAAAAAAATACTGGTTCTACTTTATGTTTAGCAAAAATTTAAGTAGCATACGTAATGTACGAAAACGTAATTCTAATTTAACCTCAGTTACTGCCTATTAACCTCAGTTACCGCCTAATTTAACCTCAGTATTGTATATTAAACACAATTTTTATGATAACTCTTGATGAAGCTCGAATATGATTAGGTTATTCTTCGAAAGATTATGTTTTTTTCTTTATTTACCTGTGTTATATACAATTCATTTAAAATTTTATTATTTCAAAATTAATTCACGAATTATTAATGCAATATATACATACTAGGGGCCCCTGTTGAGTAATTATAATTCAAGTTTAAGTATATTAGAAGTATTAGCTTTTGTGTAAAAATTGTGTACCAACAGGTTTTTTTTTTATCAAAAAATCGCATGTTAAATTGAATGAATGAAGGAATGAATGGCAGGGACTGAACAGATCTCTATGTCAAAATTTGAGTTTCAATAAGTTGTTTTTCAATTTAAAATACTACTAATGAATATTTTAATGCAATGTGAATTTACCGTGCTAGTCTGCTTTATTTGTTTCTTATTCATACTCCTAATTATAAGTTATTTTAAACCCGATAGTACAAATCAATATATGGTACTCTATGCAGAATAAATTTATTATAAATTTAAACGATACAAGATATTATTATTATTATTTCTTTATTATGCCTTAATTAAATTATACAGTTGAATTATTCAATTACCTTATTAAGAGCTTATACTAATGTATTTACACCTATGACAATAATTATGAACTATTCTATTTATAATATATTTTTTTTAAGGGAAAATGGTAAGCAAAACCTTTTTGATCAATTTTTTTTTTTTTTAACCTAAAACTTAAAAACTAACTTAAACATAAAAATTTATTACTAAAAGCTTAATCTACAATCGCTCTTACTAGCGGATTTTCTGAATTTAGACAACTTTCTAGAAAGGCAATATCTTATCTATTTGTTCGAAAACAGTGTTAACATTTGCTATGTTATGCAATCTGTTGGTAGAAAAGTAAAAAGGTTTACCCAAGATTAATTTTAAAATCGCAATTTGCTTTCTTTGTAGCAGATTTAAGTTTGTTTTAGCAGCATTTTTCCATACGGGAAAACCGTACAAAAGAATATCCAAGATAATTTTAAGAAAACTTAATATTTATCTTCACATTAAATCTACCTCATATGCACTTTTTGGATATTTCTAAAAAGTGTGGGTGTGTTTTTTTTTTCAACTTTTTTTAAATTATCTCTTTTTTTGGTGAATAAAATTTTTCTTGTATTATTTTGAGGTGAGTTGTTGACAACTAACTACATTATAATATTATGCTTTATGTAGATTCAATAATAATGTTGGTGTTATATTTTGACAAACATTGTAAAAACACATTTTTACGACCGTAGCCTTCAGCTGTCTGGTCTTATAATTTATTAATAATATAGGAATTTAATTGTTTCACATTTTTTGATTAGATTTGAGGTTTTTAATAATGAGCGCTCAAGAACCTTCTATACAAAAAAAAAGAAATCAAAAAAATTTACTACATATACATATACACATACATATTTACTATATACTTATCGCCATAAGGAAATGCAGTGTGTCTTGGAGCTTGATTTTTATCGTCTTCAATTGTTGCTGATCTAGAACCGGTCGTTCTATAGGTCACAGAGTTCAAAATTATTTTCACATCTTAATATTTCGAACTCTGTATTGCAAAATTAGCATTGATGTAATGCGAAAATCATTTAAAAACTATATATTAACTGATTTTTTGTATGCATTACCAGAGACCATATAATAGATACGTCGATTTGGAGAAAAAATAGTACATATGTCGCTAATAGTATCGAAATGAAATAATGAAATGATAAAAATTATAGTCTCTGGTACTACGTATTGCAGTTTGTGTTGTCTACTTGTTACATGTTATAGATACATTTTTTATGCGCTTTACGTCCCTGGTCTGTAGAAATTGTCGATTTGTCAAGATTATTTTTCGTCTACTCTTTCACACTAATACCGTTTGTATAAATAAATGTACATATATGTACTTTAGTGCTTTTCTGATGTATATATATATATATATATATATATATATATATATTTAACTATTCAATAAGTAAAAAAAATCACTGAACATATTTTACGTCTATGTCACGTTAAATGTTTATTATTCTTATCTAATTAAGTTGTTTTATTAATAACAATAGTAATAACAATCATCATAATAAAAGTCAATTGTTTTATGGCAAAGAGGCAGACAATGAGTTATGTACATATATGGATACTATAGATATATATAGGTTATGTATTTAAAAGTGTTTATTCATGATTGTGTGAATGTATCAGTTTTAGTGATTCAATTCGAATTCCAACATATTTTTAACGTTTTGATTTTTATCAGAAAAAGTTACTATTGGAATGCGTTTATTTAAACAACAGTTACTACTTAATAATATTATATTAATATGACTCATATGATTTATCTAAAGAATTTGATTTAATTCGTATATCTATGTACATATACCTACATACTTACAAAATAATATGAGTAAAGACGTAATAAAAACTTTCGTTCTAAGCATTTTTTACTGCTTTTATTAAAATTGAATTCTTAATTATTAAAATGTGTTTCAACTAAAACAATACTTAAATATCTACATTAAATATGTTCATTTTAATAAATATTTTAACAATTTTTTAAAGTAATTATTTAAAAAAAATTTAATAAATGTCAGGTACGAAATTTATCAATTAATTCCATGAAATTCTGTGATTATTATTTTTGTTTTTAAATTTTTAATACAATTACGTAAATAATGTTACGTATCTAGCTATACTACTTATATAATATATATATATATATATATATATATATATATATATATATGTTGTTAATATAATTTTTATTATTATTAAATTAATTTTAAATTTTTTTAGTTTTTATCATTTTTATTCAGTTAGGTATACAGTATAGTTTTTAAATATTATTATTATTAGTATTCATAATATATTAGTAGGGTACTGGAAATTTGGAAACAAAATTGTATTGCGAATCTAGGCTTAATCTTAACTCTCGTTGAGTTATGTAAGTTTTAGAAATTTTCAAAAAATGTGCAGATACCACACTCTTTTAAATTAACTATGGTGGCAGCTACTGCTTTTAAATCGCTATTAATACAAATTATATTCAATAAAAAATAATAATAATAATAAATTAGCTAACTAACTTTTTAAATTGGTAATTTTATAAGAACGTTTTCTTGGTTCAAACAATTTTACCCCATATTCCAATAATTCTATTTTCAGCAAAATATAAATTTAAAAAAACTACTATAATATTATAATAATGCTAATTTTCATTGAAGTAAAATTTGTATGATTGTGTGTATGTATATAATATGTAAGTATATTTTATCAGATCTTAGCATTAAAACCAAAATAAAAATGTATGTAAGGCAAGAGAAAATGTTTATAGATAGGTATATAACTTCAATTTCCTATATTTTGCAACAATTTTCTATAATTCTGTTAAACTTATAGATTCAAATTCATTTATACAAAAATGATACATTTCTAAAAATATTATTTTTATAAGACTTCAACCAACCAAGCATTTATCAATTTCAATTGAAATTTTTTCGAAGTACTATATTTCAAATAAAATTAAGCTCCCTAAAATAATGTTTATTAATTACTATTTACTTAAAACTCACACTCACCATATTTTTAATTTTTTTCTAGGACTTTTCTAGGTTATTTTATAGAGGTACAGGGAAATAGAAAAAACAAAAATAATAATGAAATAAACATAAAAAAAAATAAGTATTCGTGTATGGCATGAATATGTTTTATTTGTTTTTGTTTTGTTTTTTTATTTTTTATCAAAATCCTTTAATGTTATTCACCTTAACGAAAAAAAGGCTCAATAAACTTTATGATACACGAAAGTTTATTTTTTTCATTTAAATACATTTATAGCTAGCTAACTATTTTTTTATTGATATATTTATATGCCAATTTGACGTTTATAATGTCAAATAATAAAAATTAAATAATTTTTATTTGGAAAATTTTTTAAAAATTTATGAATTTTATTTTTAAAATATAAGAATGAAGTTCTTATCATCAGTTCTGAACTGATCAGTATTTAAATCCAAAAATATTGATTTAAAAACTAATAATGTGAACTATACATTTAAGAATCGTATTATTGATATGATGTTTACTAAAGCTGAATAATGCTACACTATATTCCCTATAACTAAATTTGTATAGTGAGTTTGCGTGTTGCATATTTTCATCCAAAATATTTCTTGTGACGAGTTGACATTTACTAATCCATAGAGAGATTCATTGGGAGAGATTTTAGAGTTGGATTCAAAATCAAAGTTTTACGATTTTTACAGAATATTTACATAAATTATTTTTATGCATAGCCGCTGTTGGATACAGCGAAAATATTTCCTTTTTCCAGGATTAATTCCAAGCCAATTTTGTGGATTTTCAATTCATGAATTTTTGTTTTTTCTGGATTTCGGTTTGTGGATTTGCTCACTAACCCATGGCTTTCTTATGGTGAATTCGTTTCTCGAAAAAAAATTTACATTTTTTTCATGTTTTCTACACTGCTTTTTTATTTAATTTTATTTTTATTAATAAAAATCTCTCATCATCAGATGAAGATGAAGAAGTATCCAAAAGCCGCGATTTAATGAAATTTATCCCAGAAATTATTACTGCATTTTTTTTATATTTTTGTTTAGGTTTTACTTGTCACTTGTCTACATGAAATATTGACATTTGATATTTTTGTTGTCGTTTTTTTTTAATTATTTTTATTATGTTGTCTGATTGTCCTGATCAAAAATACAGAATCGTCGAAAATTTAAAATCAGCTACATTTAAATGCAGAATTTTTAAGAAACGAACACGCATTTGTTTTCATATTCAAAATTTTTTGATAAACGAACGCAAAAAATGCAGAATGCGGTCAACATTTTTTTGAAAATTCGCTATTAATTCAAATTATGAAATTTATTTCTATATAAATATTACCCTATACTTCTTCAATACAACTCTTATAGCAACACTTCTCTTTTCTCTTTCTCACTCACTCTTTATTTATTTATTTTTTTTTGTTTTCTTTTTGTTTTTTTTTTTATTCCTTTTGAACATGTGAAATGCGTTTCCTTGAACTTTTGGAATTGTAATTAATATTTAGTTTATAAATAAAAAATTTTTTTGTTATTTTTATTTGTAAATTTCTTGATGAGACTCCCTTTCATCATCTTCACTCATCATACTAACTTTATTTATTATAGTTATTTTAGTCGCATTCTAGTTATCCCCATAACTTACTATTATAAAACGAAAAAATAATAAATAATAACAACAACAAAAATAAAAATAAAAAGAAATAATTACATGGAAATAAAAAAAATGTTTCCTTCCGGTGTAGTTTTGTAGTTTTAATAACTTTTGGAAGAGAGAATTTTTATTTTATTTTTATTTTTTTTTGCTTTTGTAATTAAAATAAATTAATCTAGTATAACGTGCCATTTAAAAACGATTACAAAACAAAGTTTAACTAAATATGAAAGGATCTTGAATAAATCAAATAAAACTTAGTATAGGTAAATATTTATTAAAATTAAAGAATTAAGGTGCCTATTATGTATTTCGATCGAAATTAATCGAATCGTTCATCGTTATCGTTAAAGTTATTCGATTGTGATCGTTAGTGTCATTATGTATTTCGATGAAAATATGATCGAAAGTGTTTAAAAATGCTGCCATTGTAAAATTCAAATCTACGATGAAAATGACATATGTTTCATTCTTTAAATGTCAAATTCAAATTATTATACGAAAAAAAAACAAAACAATAATGTTATATTTAAAATTTTTAAGTTGAAAATAAGTTGAAGTGTTTAAATAAAATATAATTATAAAATTATAAGTTTTTATAAATAAAATGATTTCAGCAGAGTTAAATTTTTTAGGAAATGACTTCCATGTTGGACTAGCACAGCTAATTTTTTTTGTTCTTAAAGAAGTTTTATATGTATTTGCAGTTTATAACTGCAAAATGGATCAAATTCCATTACGCACTAGAAGAAAAAAGTCAGGCAAACATTATTTTTATGATAAAGCAGAATTACTGAAATAATTGGAGCAGTAGATGGAAAGCTTATTCAAATTAAATCACCGAAGCAAAACGTACAACATTTATGTTATAGTAGAAAGGGATTTTTTAGCATTAATGCAATTCTGATAAGTTTATACTTTATTGTAATTAGTTTACATTATTATAACAGTTTTTGTTTTTAGATATGTGATCATAATCAGGTAATTGGTTTTGTGAGTACAAGATATCCTGGTACCTCTTTGGAAAATTTATAATGGTGTCTCATTATTTACACTACATCTTTTCATATTGCAGTATATTTGTAACAGGCCTTTCATTCCTATTAAAATTTATTTCAATAAAAAATTATTATGAAGAATAAAGTAAAATACCTACTTTCATTTCAACTTTTAAATTTATTTTTATTTCAAAAAATATCATAAATATAAAACAAAACACCAAGTGTCCAATATAAATAAAATAATATAATGTCCAATATAAATAAAATATATTTGTATCTCTTTTATTTTATCCTTTCAATTCAAAATTGAAATAATTTGTACAAAATCTCTCTTTCGATGTCTCTTTCGTGGTAAAATTTTACATCGATAAACTTTATCGATTTCGTCGACAATTTCTGAACGATATCGAAATACATAATGGCAATTTTTCATTTTGACATTTCGTTCGATCAAATCGTAATCGTTATCGAAATACATAATAGGCACCTAAGTTAATATTTTGATATTTTCAATTATTTTACTATTCATTTTTCCTAAAGTATTATGAGGAGCATAAAAGCTCAGTGAAAATTTTCTATTCATTATGGTCTTGTTCGAATGGCGTTTAGTTTCATTCTATAATTTTCTTACTCTTACCATCATCAACATTTGGTATTACAACCCTTGCTATGTTTTTTTGCTTACTTTATAATATTTCTCCAATTGTCTCTTTCGTTGCCAATTTTTTTTACCCTTCCTATCTCAATTTCCACCAATTTTTTGAACAATAACGTTTGTTACTGTCTTCAACTACTACATGTACTTGGTGGGTTCCATTCAAGTACAATATTTAGTTTTGCTTACTTCTAAATTACTTCCAAATTTTAACTGGAAATTTAAATAAAATACAAGATATCCGAAATTCAGTTGTTGAATGTAGAAATTTAGTATGAAAGGGGACTTAACTATAATCTTATAAATTATTTTGCTTTTTTTTTTTTTTTTGAATTTCAAGTCTATTGGATAAATACTAGAAAACTATCCACTATGGAATGGTGTTTATTCATATAAAGTCCACACAAAACGCCCAAGTGACGAAGTCTGCTACGCGTAAGCCCTTCACATTCATAGAGCAGACGTTCGATGCATTATTCCCATATTCATATATTCTGCATAAGTTGTTTTCGGTTAGACCAATTAGATTGTAATACAACTTGTATTAAAAATTAATTTGAATGAAAAATTTACCAAACCGATTGTTAATTTTGAAAATTTGTTGGCACGTGCAGGATTTAAAATAATGTTTTATTATACAGCCACATTCTCTTAGACGTATCGTATGAAGTGATATTTTTCTATTCCAACAGTTCTTTTTCTTTTTATATTTAAATTGACAAGATAACAAAAAAAAAGTTTCCAGTACTACCAACATAACGATATTTTATATCATCAGTTTTAGAAGTGCCTTACGAAAATACATATTCAGCTGGACTTGTTTTTTTATCGCGTTTGTGATGCTTCTAAGAGAATATGGGTGGTAAATTTCAACAAAATTTGTTGAGGTTTATCAGCCTACTTTTAAATTTACTCTTCTTGAAACTTTATTTTTTTATTTTTTATTATATTAAAAAATTAATGATTAAATTTATTTTAATAAACAATAAATTAATTTTATTGTTAAAATTTGATTGCGTGTCAAATAGCCTAATAAAATTGTGAGATTTTTTTAAATATTTTTTTTCTTATTGTAAAATCGTCGTGTGACATAATTAATTAAATATAATCACGATTTAATTGTGTTTATAATTAATTTTCAGTCTGTCAAATTAAAAATATGATTTTTGTTTTTAATTTGACAGTTTTAAAATAATACCATCAGATTTACTGTTCCACGTGAATATTGTTTTACTAGTATGATAGTAACAATACATTCAAATATTTTACTAACATTTTATTAACATTTTTGAACTAAAAGAGTTTTGTGCGTCTAATCAAACACCAATTCTAATTCCAATTCCCTAGACAATAGATGGACAATTTTTTGATAATTTATATATGAAATAAAAAATAAAATTTCAAATTACATATTAATTAAAAATATATTAATTAATTTATCCTTGTCTTGTTTTCAATTAAAATTGAGCTGTCATCGATTAGAAACATTTTGAGTCGGCTAATTTCACTACACAAACAAGATAAATTTCAAATTAGTCAATTCCAATTCAAATTCTAATTTGTATATGCTGTCAGAATTACAATTAATCATCTCATTGGGCAACACCACACACTCTTATTGATTTATTTTGTGATTTTTGTTAAAATGTCAGACGAATGTGTACATTTTAATAAATTTATGTCTACATAAATACATATAACTCAGTACAGAACAATATATATAATAAATTAAATGCTAACGAATGAAGGATAGCATCATTTTTTTTTACTTTACTATATTGCATATTATGAACTGCATTTATTAGTAATTTGAATAAATGAGTTATTTATCTTAAATCTAATCATTTTACAAGATTTTCAGTTGTTAAAAGCAAAATTTTAAGTTTGTGCAGCTATTATTCAAAAACGGTAAGTCTGATTCTCATCCACATACCGTTAATTAGGTGAATTATTTTTAAAAAAAAAAGTATGAAGATGTTGCTCTAGTTTCAATTCCTTCGAAGCTGTAGTGAATTTTGTTTAGAAATTATTTTTCGAATCCCGTTTTCTTTAACCCTCTGTAGCTCAGTTTAACCCTCAAATTTATAGATATATAGATAGACCCCCTTCTCGTCTAGAATAATTTTTTATAATACAATAACAGGACCACCCTGTATTATAAATTAAATTTTAATGTGCATCATAAGATATTTTCAATTTTCGATAAAGACATGGGTTTTATAGATTCGGAAATTCGCTAAAATCGAGATTTTCAAATGGGAAGAAGTACTTTTTGATGCAAATTTTACGTCAAAAAATAAGAAATCCCCTCTTAAAAAGCTAAAAAGCTGATACGCATGCTCTGGAACACTCGGTACATAACATAATCTAAATGAGCTCTATTTTACCGTACATATTTTATTTTCATCAATCCGGCTTATTTTCGTGACATGTAATAATTGTAATAGAGATTGTTAAATGGTGGAGAAATCGGAGTATTATATACGTCATGTTATATCGGTAGGACACCACATAACTTAGCTTGTCATTCATAATAAGTTCGAAATTCTGTATAAAATGTTTGGAACATATAAAGATTCTGAGAATTAAATATCGTTCGTAGATGATTCAAAATTTCTGTTTCAAAAAAATATTCATATAATATGGCACTATATTTCAAGTTGAACCAAATATTTTATAAACTAATTCTTGAACACCTTCTTCAACATGTTCTTATCTATATCATAAATTGAATATGATAGACAGATGAAGGTAAGCTTAATCCACCAAAATGATATCATTCGAGGATTTTCACCTATCTATAGAGAAATAATTTTAATTTTTGTTCCAGCTGTTATAGTGTATTAAGTATATCGTCTGATTACTAATACAAATATCCTGACTTCAAATTTCACTGTGCATTCAAGTAGCGTGCTTAATATAGTGTTTAAATATTCCATATCAATTATTGTAAAAAACAAATTTTGCCCAAAATTAAAATTCAATATTTTAATAAATTTGAATTAAAAATATTAAAAATATGGATTTCAAATCTGAACTGAAAAGAACTAATAGTCGTCCTATTTTAATAAAATTTTAAAAATTGCAGATTTCATATAAAGCAAAATTAACTAAAAAACAATATTAGTTATGTTACAAGGTAGGTAGTTCATGCAAAAATACTTTTGGTACCTACCATATAATTTGCAAATTTTTTTTTGTGGACCATCAATAAAAAAATACAAAACAAAAAAAATAGAATTTTAAATAATTAAATTTAAATAAAATTCTATCTGCATTAACATTTATTATAGATTTGCTGAAAACGGAATTTGAGAATAAAATAGAATAAAAAAAGTCATTTTTATTAAGTTTGATATGTTTTTTTGTTTTTATTTTAATTTGTAAATTACATGGTTAAAACAAAATCGCTAATGCAGATATATTAAGAAAACTTTACTAAATAATTACATACCCTTAGTATATCTATAATTTGAAAATTTTATAAAAGTTTTTGAATCCTCGAGGTTAATATAATTGAATTAATTTATAAAAATTTAAATAAAAAAATTTTATTGTAAAATTAATGCGACATATTTTATATGATGGTTAAAATAGGTTGTAATAATTTATTTTTTTTTTTTATAATGTTTAATATAATAAAATAATAATTAATTCTTGGCTTTTTCTTTATAAATTGTAATTTGTCATCAGTACATACCCTATTTTCATAAATATTAATTGACGCGTCAAAGTTTAACAAAATTTCCAAACTTGCCCTAACTAGTATATCCACGTGAGATTAGCTAGCAAGGTAGTAGTTACATATATTTTTTAAGATCAATAGTATGTATCTATCATGATAGAGATAGTCAAAATCAAAACAAAAATAAATGTAGACAAACTTTAAGGTTTTTGTTTTTTATTTATTTATTTTTATTTTATTAATGATCCTATAGCATATAGCCGTATGGTCTTATCACCAATCGAAGCACCCTTGATTTAGTTAATTTTTTTTTTTAATTTTAAAATAACGGCTCTTTTCCCTCTTAAAATGCTGATACGCATGCTCTCCAACACCCGGTGTATTCGTATAATACAACCGCAGTTAATTTTTTTGACGCAAAGTTGAAAAGCAATTATGTTTGATGAAAGAGCAATTATGTTTGATGAAAAACTATAGAATACATAATATATAGAGTATATATAGTCTTGTATAATTTTTGGTTTAATTTTTAATAAAGTGTACTACTAAAAAATTATATTCAAAAAGCCAAAAAATTATTTAAAAAGAAAGAAAAAAAAAATTTACCTAAAAATCCAGTCATTCAGTAAAAAATTGACAAAATAAAACTAAAAAAAAAAATTTTTTTTTAATCACAAGATAAGGTAACCCACATCAGTCGACGGTTTTAAAATATTAATTCAACACCAAACCACTTAAGATCATGGATTTTCACTTATTGTAAACATTTACAATTTACAATTTATGTGGGATTTTAATTAAATTTTTTTTGATAAATTTATAATAATTTTTTTATAATTTATTCCTATAAATTAATACTCATAAATGACCATAATTTTCAATACAAATTTCATACATTTTAGATTCATATTTTTTTTTTGATGTTGCCGTCAAATTCAATTTTTACTAAAATAAACAAATTTAATAATAAATTCCACCCAATTTTAAAATTTTTAAAATTAAATGCATTTTATTATTCGATCAACTTGATGATAAGTTTTCAATTGATTCCGTATAAAAAAAAGGCTTTAATTAGGATAAGCCAGTCTTTACATATTCTAAAGCTATCATTAAAAATATAATGCGGTATGATTCTTTCATTTTAATAAAGTATGTAAGGCAACAAAGATCCCGTATCCTGTTCAATTTAATTCATCAATTATTGATCTTTGAAAATATACATATACATCTACATATATTTAATGTATATATGGACATACATAAATTTTGAAAGAAATTTAAAAACGACCTCAAGGAATGCATTCCTTTCAAAGTTTGTTTCTTTTAATATGATGGTACCTATATCATGTACATGTACATGTATCGTTGTTATTATTATGCATAAATTATACTTAATATTCAGAGAATTATTTTCATATACTTAGTTTTATTTGTCCGTATAACTATATGTTAATGCTTAGTTGGTTTAGTCGAACTTGGATTCAAGTCGGATATTTTTTGTTCTGCCAAAAATAACTGTCCAATTTTTAATATGAATTTCAAAATAAATATGGACGATTTCAGAAGAATTAATACATTATGATGTTATAGAATTATTTCATTAATATTGTATTAGACATTCGTGTAAGTTTAAATAGAAAAACATTATTAAAGAATATTTGTCTTGAAATATGTAACTATGTATATATAATTGATTATAATGAAAAAAATACCGAACTGACCATGTTCTTGTGTAAGTATAAAGATTTTGACTCAATAGTTTCTTAAATAGTACAGTTAATTTTTTAAAATTTTTTTTTTGTTTTAAACTTGTTTCAATTAAATAACAATATCTTCATTAACGTTTGCTTGTTGCCGTTATTAATTTATTAATTGCTAATTACCGTTTTAAATTCAAAAGAGATAAAATTAATTAGGTGAATAGTAAAAATTAATAAGTTACGAACTTTTAAATTTCGAGGACACTCACATTTTTTATGTGTTTTTTCAATTGAGAATGTATAAGAATACACATTACATCTTGTGGTACTACTACACTAAAAAGCCATTCAACATGCACCATGCACCATTCACCATTCACCATGCGCCATGCACCGTGCACCAAGTACCTTGCACCTATAACCAAAAAATTCCTTGTAATATTATGTTGTGTACATTACTTTATTTACGATACTTTATTTGAGATCTCATGGTATTGAATATTATTTATTTTTGTTTTCAACTAATTTAATATACGAGTTTCCTCAACCAGGGGTTAAAACTTGGGGAAAAATAATGTACACACAGTCAAAAAAAGTTTTGTTCTTAGGCTATTTTTTTATATAAAAAAAAATCCATATGTATACCCGTAGTTAAAATCTTCTAACTTATAATTAATTATAAAGAAAAAAAATATCAAATCGAAAGAGTATGGCTATTACAATTCTACAGATTAATAACCCGAATTATATACCCTAGATAGTAAAAGGGTTAGGTGAAACAAGAAAAAAATGGTGCTTGTTTTAAAAAACTAATCAGAATAAATAACCATGCTAGAATATAATATAAATTCATCAGAATATTAATATTGAAACTAATAGGTGTAGGTTTAATTTATGGTAGCACATTGAATAAAAATAGAGATCAGTTTACGATATTTAAGTGATATTCTATAGTAAATAAAAAAAAACAAGCAGATCACAATCATACACAAAGTTTAAGATGAAAACGTAAAAAAAACATCAGAACCATGGCAATAAGAAACTGGAAAACAGTTTTAACAATATCGCCCAAATTATAGGAGAAGTATATATACTGAAAGCGCATGCTAAACTGGAAATTGTAATACCGATGATAACATATCATAATATTCTACAAATTAATTAATTAATTTAACTAAAATATTCTACAATTCTTATTATAAATTTTTTTCCTGATGGTCTTTTTTCAAAGCATTTGGAAGCATAATGTAAGCATAATGCAGCAATTTTAGAATTGAGAAATTTTTTATTATCATATGGATTGGTTAATGTCATAGATTAGTTAATATTATATATATTGGTTTTTTATTACTGATTATAATTATATCACAAATAAATAAAATCCGATAATTATTTAGATTTTATTAAACATTCAATTAATTCAATTACCATTCAATCTACTTAAATTAATATTTATAATTTAAGAACTTAGATTATTTCAAAGCTTTTAAAGTATAGTAATAAATAATCGTTAATGAATTAAATATCTTTAGATACTGCCACTATTTTCCATTTACATTAAATATTAAATATTTATTTCAATAACCGAACTCATAAGTTTGCGGTGACCTCAATCTTTTAATTCCACTATATATACTACTAGATAACATCATAATATATTTTGCACTAAAATTTTGTCAAATAAAAACTGATGACATAGTTTATTGGTATTTGGTAATCACAAAATTTAATTAAAAAAAAAAATCAAAAAAAAAATCAAACGCTTTCAAAATCAAATTTAAAATTTCAGTTGCTTATTTGAAGAAAACCAAAATCACTAATGGAATTCTTTACCATCTTAATATCACATCATTACCTTTCTATGTCATTTATTTTTTATTTATTTATCAATATATTATATACATATAAACATTAAAAAGAAGAACTGATGATATATCAATAAATTTTATTTGAAATTGTAATAAAATTCAAGAAATCTTTAATCTTATGGTTAAATGAATTTAAAACAATTTGGCCTACATTTTAAAATGCATAATGTCTGTCTGCTCTGTTCAAATATAAAAATTTTATAATATATTCTTCTATTCTATTAAAGTCAAATTTAAAAAATTTTAAATTTCATCGTGCAGAATTGATTTCTTAACTTTTCATCCCAAAAATATAAGTAAATACAAATAAAAATGTAAACAACAACAATAACAATAAGCAAAAAAAAATTCACCCCAAAAATAATTATTATCCTTTACTACTTACACATTTATTTTCTTTATGTAATATTTACAATGTACTTTATAAATTTTAGATTATACGTGTACAAAATAAGGAACAGGATCAATACGCCTTGTATATGTGCAAATATACATACAGTTATAGTATTTCTTCATGTTTGTTATATTCAATGATCTCAAAATATGTAATTTTAGAATTTATTTTATTTTGTGTAAAAATATGTTAATGATGATGTGTGGATAGTTCTTAAAACAGAAAAAAATAACAAAATTAATTCTGGAAATGAGCCAAAATCTAGAACAATTCAAATTACTGAACCGATAAAAATATTTAAAATTATAATACCCTAGCTGATGTGTATCTGTATATAATGAAAATATAAATACAAAGTAGAGTTGAAGTTGTAGAATAAAATGAAAAGGTGAATTATGGGCTTAAATTGTATTTATATTGTACATAAAAAAGAAATGGGTTGTGTACAGGGTGCAGACCACTTTGTATTTTCTAATTTTTGAATTCAATTAAATTTTTTTTTGTTATTTTTATTTTTATATATACTCAATAATTGTGACCAATATCGACCAATTTCGAACTTCATGGTTTCGCATTAAATTTAATTGTATAAAATTATTTATAAATGTGTGGAAAATTTTGTGTATAATTTTCCAAATTATTTAAATTCATATTAGAAATATACCTTTAAAATAAAGAAATTTTTTTTGATTATTCGGAATTTCGTTTTTTTTTTTTTGTTTTTTTTATATATTAGCATGACTAAATGAGAGGGATGAAAAATTAATTAAGTGTTACAATTTATTTTGTTATGGTAACCACCAAAAGTTTTACTATACATTCTAACTAAGGGTAGATTGTATATTAAATAATAATAATGTTCGTCAGATTGTTAAAAATATATTATAATTATAGTGTACATTTGTATGTTTGTAATTTTGTACATTTGTACATTTGTATGTTTGTAAAAAATTTTGTAAATTTGTATCAGCAGAAATATTTGTTAAATTTTCATAAAAATGTTGTCGTTATTTAAAATTATAATGAATAATTAATATCGTAACCACAAATTATGATTCAGAAATAATTGTTTATATTTTAAATTATTAATAAGTAGAATTTCTTAGCAATTCTTACATTCAATTTAATTTTACCATAATTTTACATAAAATTAATTTTTTAAAATTTTTTGATTTTAATTTATTAAATTAATTTTACTTGTTTGTTGTCGTATACTTTTTGCCGTAGAGTAGAACAGAACCTGTGCAATATTAATGGAGCAGGATATAAGTTTTCACATTTCACGACTACAGATCTTCAAGATCATTAGTCTGTAGCAACATCATCCTTCACTGCCTGAAGTTTGTTACGATCAGTCAGAAGTTTTTTCTGAACATTTGAATGACCATCTATCTAAAGCTTTTTAACTACCTATATTTCATCTCTTTAACGTAGGTGTGATCTCGAAGACATATCTTCAGGGTTTGTTCGAAGATTGTTTAGTTAAAGAATTTTTTTCCACCCGCTCCAAATGGGTGGGAAAGAATGCGTCCAACCGATAAATCGGAGTTTGCAGTCAGTTGTTTTTAGACAAACAGAAATAACAGGTGTTTACATTCTAATGTATTTCTAGTGTACAAAAGAGTTATTATTTGCCTCATTTCATATGAATTTATTTATTTTGTCAGTTCACTTGCATCATAACAATATGCAAGGAAGTCTTAGACTCCCTTTCGAGATATGTGAGTTTATTATTATTTTCATTTGTATTTTTTCGTCTCAGTAGCAAAGGGTAATGAAATAGGTCGAAATTATAAATAATTTTGCTTTCATCGGGAATCGAACTTGGTAGTTGGTATATTTCGGCAGTTAAACATTTATGTTGTTTGTTTTGTATTTTATTTAAAATAAAATTATTAGGATATAGTTGTAATGGAATATACAAAAAAAAAAAACAAGACAATCCGGTTTGTTAAGTTGATGTTGGAGCTTGTATGTATGTTGGTTAAGCTTATGTATATGTACTATAATAATTTAAAAAAATTTAAAACATAAGCTGCATTTTATTTTTTTATATTTGGTATATGTATACGTTATGTTATGCTTCTTCGGCATAATTTAAATTTGCAAAATTTTGATTTAACCTATCTTGACATGCTGGAAGATAGGCTAAATCTCCGATATAATTTTTAAATGTTGAAGATTTTAAAGTGTCTCAACTTTTGACTCGTGAGCATATTGCTTATTGATTTTTATTCTTTGATTTGCCTTGACATGTTGGAAGGCAAATCAAAGTAATTAGATTTTTAACCGTTTTTTCCGTTTATGGGTTTTATCTTTGTTTCAGTTTTTAGTATTCTATTTATTTATTACTAATTTTCTCAATCGTGTTTACTAATTCTCCTTTTTTTCTTGTTTTGCATGCTTGTGTTAAGCATTTCCTGACCCGATTTTAAGCCAATGACAATTTTTTATATTGAAAGCAACAGGAAATTGTTATACTGATGAACCCATATTATTTATCAGTATCAAATAAATATTCTTTATGAATTGATAATATTATGACAAGACAGCTCTAGCTAGCGCTTGTCGTCTTTATGTAATAAAATTATTATATATAATAAAAAATTTATATGTAACAGTAAATAAGAAAATTGTTAACAAATCATTTTGATCAAATTATTTTTTCATTTGAATTAACTACTACATATCTAAAATCCTCTGGCTGGACACGATCATAGAAATATGATAGAAATAAAATAAAATGAAATAAACGTCAAACTTGTTATGAGTATGACATATAGAAATATGTTCGGCTCAACGCAAAATATATTTTTCTTCATAGTAATAATTCAAAAATAGAAACTTTTCTATTCTGTAATATTTCTGTGACATTTTGTTTGAGGTTTATAAGTAAAGAAGCATGCAGACTATCATTTCATTTATCATTTTAGTCGCGACTGTCATTTAAAATGATGGTGTAATAGTGTTAAATGATGGAATGACAGTTTGATTGATGAAATATCAAAAACTTTTGATTTAAAACTGAAAGTTTTGTAAAATTAGAATAGTAAGAAAAACAACAAAAAAATTCAAATTAGAATAGTAAGAAAAGCAACAACAACATTTTTTGAGAAATGACAGTTTTTTTTTTATAGTGTGTGGGATTTCATCAGTTTAAATGACAGTCACGCAAATGATGAGAAAACTGAAATGATAAATGAAATGATAGTCTGCTATGTGCTACTTAATAGTAACTGACGATTATTTCATCTTATTTCTATGACCGTGTCCAGAGGCTTTAAATCTAAGATAATATGAAGAAATATTTTTTTTATGATCTTGACAGTAACTTTTCGAACTTAATTAAGTAGGGTATTGCAAGTTTTGTATTATATATTTTATTATAGAATGATGTTTTCTTCGAATATATATTTATCAAATTTCTGACAACTCATAAAATGTGTAAAACTACTAATGACTAAAGGTACAGGACCTGGTTGAAAAACATATAAATAAAGCGTTTTTGCTTTGTTTTATTTCGGTTAAAAGGCTAGGTGATATCTACCTACTTATCTACCCACCGTGTGATGAAGAAGAAGAGTTCATTTTACATCTTTAATTAAAAATTTTTATCGGCAAATTTTTTTTCTGAAACTATAAATTCTTGTATAAAACAAATAACAATAAAAAATAAAACACTGAAACAACAAATTAAATAAGCAGATTTTTGTAGATTTGTCTAGATCTTTTATTTGTTTTTGTTTTTTAATGAACAAATAAAAAGGAAACCCTAGTCTACTCAATTATTTAAAATAATTAAAAAATTAGTCATCATTATTTTGTTTTTGTTTTAACACTTTTTTACTTGTTAATTTAAGTGTTGTTAAGTTATTTTAACAATTAGCTAATTTTTAAAATTGCTGTGAAATTTTTTTTGTAATTTTCATGTAGTTGATTTACATAGTAATTTCTTACCTATTATATTTGATTTGTAATGCAATGACTTTGGGAAATTTTGTTAATAATAATTTAATGTTAAAATCAAACCAAAAATTATTTTGAATTAAATGAAATTTTGTAATATATTAATTATATATGATACATTTTTTTTCTATTTTAATAATGTTTTCTTTACCATATAATAATATTTGTAATTCAAAATGAGTGTAATTTCAGATTAAAATTATCAGATATAAAATTACAAATAAAAATTAAAATTTTTTTGAGAGAGATAGAACCTTATATTGAAATAAAACATGTCATATAAATTAAGTTGTAATCCAATTTTTTTTTTGTTTTTAATGTTAATTTATTTACATTTAACGCTTAAAAATAATTTCTGGCAAATATACACAGCAACTAGCTCTAATAAATCGTATTCGATTAGTTCAAACAACTGAGGCTATATATCTGAGATAAGTTGAATCATATTGATTTCCAAAGCATTAATTGTTGCTATAAGTATTAATAAACGATCAGGGGAAAAATTATTCAATTACGCTAAATTATACAATCTTGGATTCTAATCCATTGCGAAATTGTTCAAAAATATCAAATGTCAAAAGTTTAAAGTATTTGTTGTAATCGGTAATCTGTATTGTTTGACTGAATTAAAACAAATAGCTGGTGATAGAAACTTTACCCACAATAAATATCCGTTCAACTAGTCAACGTTATGAAAGTATAAACATTTCTTTAATTTAGAATTTAATAAGAATATTGCCTTGACTAAATTCTTGTACCTATTATATAAGGCGAAAATAAATTTTAACAAAAAAACAGAGTTATAACTAAATTAATTTATTAAGTAAATTAAATTATAAGTAATAAATAATGGAGATATACATTTGAAAAATTGAAAATTCAGGATCAAAGAATTAAATAAGAACAACATAAAGAAAAGAATTAAAAGCTATTATACATACCATAGTATAAAACTAAACGATCCACAAACTCAATAAATTTTAATATTTCACATTCATAATAATTTTTATAATATTTGTTAATAATAATTATCAGAAATTTAAAAAAGTTATAAATATGAAGAAATCTTTAAGCTCTCTTCAGAGCTTTCGTAAATAAATAAAAATTTTATTTAATCACAATTTGTTTTTTTTTTTTAAATAACAATAACAATTTATTATAAAAATTATAATTATTATATTTATATTAAACTATTTAAAAAATAAAAAATCGTCGTAGTAACAAGTCTTTAAACATTATATAAAAAAAAACAGACGGTAATAACATATGTATTTTAAACAATTATCATATTTTCGACTACAAAGTATATATAGTCATACTTCGATAACTATAGTTTTTTTTTTCGTTTAACACGTCATTTTAAAATACTCCATTGGCAGTGTTATAGCTGGCATTATTTGAAAACAAGAAATTAAATTAAATTTCATTGTTGGTTTAATTAAATTTGCGACTGATATGATGTAGTAGTTATATCATATGATTACTAATTATCATAATCAAAAAGTCTCAGGTTCGAATACCGATCAGGGCATGGATGTTTAATTAAACTTTTTTCTTTTATTATTTATAAAAATTTGGTACTTAATTAAAAATAAAGTGGAACTATGTTATTTAAGAAGGCATTAGACCTCTTCATAATAGCTATAATTTACCACATTTGAGAACATTACTCGTAGTCGTAAGAACATTACTAGTTCAAATAGTTCTAAAAAATGAATGTAAAAAATAATGCAAAAAATCATGTGCACAAAGTAATTTTTAGTAATTTATTGCCAATATATAGAGAAAAAAACCAAAAAAGAAAATGGAAAATCAAATTATTTTCAATGAATTCCTAATGAAACAAGAAAATATATAGGCATATTTGTGTGCTTCAATATTTTAGCAAAAATACAAATGAAATTGAATTTCACCATTATAGGCTGCCTGCCTGACAATACAAGCTTAAGTTTTTTTGTACTTAGAATAGACTAACAAGGAATATTCTTATTAAATATGTATGTGGAATGCAATTAGAGATGTTACAAGTTAAAGAAAATAAATTATTATATAACTCTTATTTGTATTAATATTTATACAAAATATTCATTCTTAAGGTATAATTATAAAGTTCGTATAGTTACAAAGTGTTGCTTTCTTTAATAATCACATTGACGGAGAATATACCAACCCCCAGCTAAATATTTATTTATTTATACTGCTTAGAACAAAAATTTAACAAATCAAAATTATTACATATTTGCTATACAAATCAAATTAAAACTGAAAATTAAAACTAAAATTAATCTATTACATAACATACACAAAATAACAAAAAACAAAAAAGGAATAGAAAAATCCTAAAAATAGCGATTGTATAATTTTTGTTTTTGGAAATGTTATGATAGTGTCAAGTGATTTTGAACTTATGTTTGTTACCTATAATAAGCATTCTATTAATAGGTTCATATTTGCCATAATTAGTCCTCTATGATTACTGATTTTAAATAAATTGAATGAGCGTAGACGGTGCAAATTTTTAATAATGATATTGCAGGCAATGAAAATTGATTTTATATTGTTACAATCTCTGTAAATAAAATAGCATAAGAAACCTCACACGTCTAAAGTTCAATGTACACAGATCAATTAATTTTATTCATTCCGGATATTAATTCTCTGTAATTTTTAAATTGAAATAATTAAAAATACTAAAAAGTATTACCATTTGCCAATATTGATTGATCGTGTAAATGTAAAAGTTTTTAATGTTTTTTCTTTCATCATTGCCCTGTAACCGCATACATAGGGCATATATATAGTGTTTTACTTTATTCCATAATATAATTTGTTAAAAATACAACTTTTTATTTGTTTTGACCTCCCAAATAACACCTGACTCTATATAGATTGATGCATCTGTCACACTCTGTATAATTATACTGTATAATTAATTATAAGAATTGATTTACATTTATAACATTATTGAAAACTAAAGAAAATTAATACAGAATTACATACATATGTATGTATATGTATAAAATCAATAAGCAAAATTATAAATAGTTATAAGTCAAATAATAACAATAATACAAATAATAACAATTGTATCCTAAAAGAAAAGTGTTTATAACCAATTGACACACACTCTTGTCAATTTAATCAATATTGAAATGTATAAGTATATGTATGTTATTAATACAAATGATTTTTACAATTTTCATTTATTTTCGATTTGTTTTCATTTTATTTATAATTTCATTAATATGTATATATATATATACAGTTTGTATATTATATAAATTATGAAAATATAAAATCTTTATTTAACATTTGAAAATTATTTGTAAATATTATAATAAATCAATTAACTATACTTATTCATATAAAACGGATCCCAATAAAATTAGGAAAATTAAATTATTATTGATGAGGAAATTGTTCGTAATACTGACGTAAATAAATCATGTCATACAGTTACATACATAACATACATCTCTCATCTTTATTTTTTTGTTTCTTTTTTAAGGTGATACATCTTTTGAAAATTTGATAGAATTTAAGAATTTAAAATACCTAACACCTCTATTGTATTTATAAAACTACCAAGCCTAATTATTAAATTTAGCTTTAATTAGTTAAAAATGTTGTAAATTTAGTGACTAACTGCGAAAATTTTAGTTATATTATTAATACAATTACAAAACCAAAATAACTATACCAATTCGAAACGTTTCGAATATTCCATCGTTTTGAAAACGTTGAATATTTTGAACATTTTGCGCTTTGCAACATCCTTAAAAATCTATAATATTCAAATATATTGAACATATAGATCTCAACAATTTATTGCGTATGTTGTAATTATAAATTTATTATCTACAAAGACTGTTCTATACTATATAAAACAATAATTTTCTATATATATTTTTAATTTCGAATTATCCTTTATATACCATTTTGGTTATTCCATTTTTCGATACTGTATTATTTTATTACTTCACAACCTTAGAACTTTTGTCCTTTTATTATTAAAATAAAATGTAATTCTTGGAATAAAATTATTTATACTATAAAACAATACATTCCACTATACATTTTTAAGCGTGAATTATTTTTATTAAATTTTGCGATATTAAAATTAATTCAACCCATAATAGGGATGTAGTTATGGAGGTCACTCACATTTATTCACAAAATAAATCGGAGCAGAGCACGATCTATCAAAAGAAAAATTTTGTGTTCATTTTCTAGCTCGGGCAGTCAGAGCAGTTATCGTTTTAAAATTCCCCAGCATTTGATATTTTCTCATAAAAATAATTTTGATACAGACTGTGTTAATTGAATTGAATTGCCAAACTTTAATAGATGCCATTTACGTTATAAATATTGCATTCTGAATTAATGAACTTTAAATTAAAAAAGTTAAGATTTTCAAATTTATGATTTTTAGTGAAACTATGTAACTGTACCTACATCTCCTTATAATTTTATAAATCGTATCAAATTTCAAAACGTAAATCTGAGATTCATAATACCATATTCTCATTTAAACAAACACATGTGTTTTTAATTTGTGTAATTAAATAAATTTCATCAGAATTTGTTTATTAAAATTTTATAAAAATAAAATAAAATAATATTATCATTATTCAAAAATATTTTACACAAAATTATATTATAACTAATCAAATAAAACGAACTAACTAATTAGTTCGAATATGTGTCTTCGAATTGGGATTTTCAGAGTTATTTAAAAAAATAAAAGAAAACTTGTTATTTAATTATAGTATAAAATTTATTAACGTTCTTTTCATATTTCAACAGCAATATTTATATGCACATGTGTGTAAATCTACATATTAATGTATGTACATATATATTTACGAATATTGAGTTGAGTTGTGTTCAGAATTTTATTTCTTTATTTAAATTATTTATTTAAATAATAAATTAGCAGTTTTTTTAATGATTCACAAAAATTTAAAATAATTTATTTTTTAAGTTTTATTTTTAAATTTTGTTTTACTTTATTTGCGGGTTAAATAATTTTCTTTAATTTTGATTTTCAATTAATAAAGTCTGTGATATGAATTCAATATATTTACTTCTTACAAAGAGTGCAATTTTATAATTATTGTAATTAAGTATTATTATTAAATTATTTTTATAATTAAATTATTATTATAATTAAGTAACTGGTGGTGTTGTAATAATAACAAATAAAATAAATATTGTAAAATAACAGTTAAATAGTTTATAAATACTGGATCTATTAAATGAATAAATGAATACAAACAAATAGATTGATTTTAGAATATAAGCATTTATAAGATGGACTTTAGTAGTTCAATTTAAAAGCAAAAATTCAAAAATAAAAAGCAAAAAACAATGATCACAAGAAATAAAGAATTCAAAGAAGACAAAAATTAATTAAATTAATATAAAAAATCTAATTAAGAGTAAGTTTTTAAACTTTAAATTAATGTAAATAAATAAATAAAATAAAAATAACTAAACTGAAAATTGAATTTTAAATATATTTTATAGAATATGCTGTAGGCTTAATCGATTTCGCTTACTACACCATCATCAGAAGACTAATCAGTTTTAGATATTATTAGTGAAACACACCTAGAGTTTTTAATCTATATGCATTTGAAATAATTAACGATTCTTTACGAATTAGAACTATATAACTTTAAAGGAGTATAACTTTATCAAGATAGCTTATTTAACAATACTAAAAATAATATGTGTATATATATGCAATTTATAATTATATAATAGAATACACAAGCCAATTAAATTTAGAATGTATATTTAAAACTATAATATAACTGTTATTTGAAATTTGATATGAACGATTATAAGTCATCATCAGCAAAATAAGTAAACAAATCAATATCAAATATTTGAAAATTTTCTATAAGTGAAAATACTATTACGAGCCACTATTAATTAAATAATTATATTCCTATAAATATGTATGTAAACTTCAAATCACCAACTGGAGAGATTCCGCTCAAGACCGAAGTCAGTGGAGGACAATTTTGCGCCAGGCTAAAGACCTTCAAGGTCTGTAGCGCCCAGCAAGTAAGTAGTATAAGTATGTATTATTACTAGATAGATTAATTAATAACAGATGACGAAAAGCAAAAAACAAATGTAAATTGTTAATTAACAGTGGGAATAGACTAGTTTACACTAAATTTTTAAAGGTTCATTAAATTTTATTTAAGATAAGGAACAAAATGCAATCAATAATTACTATTTTTTTATATTTTCTACCTAACATTATTTAAAACTTAAATAAACGGTTATTATTATGAATTTCTATGCATATAGCTATTATGAATTTGGTAGATTTTAATTTTTGAAATTTTAACACCAATTGAGGTTTCTATAATGGTGCATATTATATAGGTTGTGGATTTTAATATGTTTATCAAAATAAATTTCTGGATTTTCAAAGAGTCATATTTTTCGTCACAAAAATTTTAATTACAATTTATTTTCAAAAAAGTTTAACATATAATTTTAAAAATTCTGAATGTATAATTAATTAAAAATTGGTTGAATAAAATAAGCAAAAAAAAAGTTTTCTAATGTTTGAGAATATTAAAATTTAAAAAGTATATAATGTCTAGGTATATATATATTATATATATTGTATATATATATATAATATTATAAAAAGTAGAAATTTTTTAAAGGTTGTCAACAAATCCGGTTATTGAATACCCGGGTTCGAACCCCGCTCTGGGCATGGATGTCTAATTAAAGATTTATTTATTATTTTATCATTATTCCTAAAATAAATTAAATTTTCGAGTTGGATACGAAATACTAACTATACCAACAAAATTCTGTACATAATTTTTTAAAAGACTGTATTTCAAAATACTGTATATATGACAAAAATGTGAGATGATAATAAAAATTTAATTATACACGCACTAATTTATATGACTTTTAACCAATATTTAACGTTTTAAAATCAACACGATATGACTTCAGAATAATAAAATTGAATTAATAAATAAATTAGCTCAAAAGCAAAACACGAGACAAGCTCCTTCTAATCTAGTAAGGGAAGCAATGATATTTGATGTATTTGGAAGGAGAGTTATTTGTGTATTATCAAAGACTATAGAACAATTGTTTCTATAGTCTTTCGTATTATGCAAAAAATAAATTTGGAAACTAGATAGTTAATATTTCTAGGAATGAAATCAACTTTAATAGTTTGTTTTGGAATCGAAAAATCCAATTGCTTGCCCATGAATGAAACCTTTAATACTTTTTTTTTATTTCTTTTTTAGCATCAAATTTTACGCCGAAAATTTTTTTTTTTACAAAAACGGTGACTATTTCGTTTTTTAACTCACTTAGTTTTAAACAAATTTTTTATTAATTTTAATCCTGCTTAGTATTTTTAATATACTATTCCAACTATTCCAACTACAATGAGAACTTTTTTCTCGCTATTAATACATGACAAAATATAGACACTGAAGTTGTGACCTAAAATATTTTGTCTAATTAGTCTTAGTAAAACTTATAGGAGTATAAATAATTTAAGCCACTGAAAGAATATATAAAACACTGAAAGAATATGATTTTCAAAAAACAGTTGTAAGTAAGTGCTGAAAAATGTTTTTTTTTCATCTATACAGGATTTTCAGCCCCAAAACAGTATTTTGAACATTAATTCATGAACTTACATCATAATACATACAGTATCTTTTAATATTGTCTTTTTTGTAACACAGTATTTAAAAATAAATAGTTTCTTGTATATACAGTCTTTTGTAGTACAATATTTTGTACAGATCCCACACTCTTTTGCAATACACAACTTTGTAACGATCCAAAAAATTTTATTAGAAAAATTTTTTATTGAAAGTATAATTTGGTAATAGTTTTCAAATAAAGCTATTTAAGAAGGCCTAAATTATAATTATAATATATAAGTTATAATTTAAAATGTAATTTAATTAGGTTGACAAATTTAATTATTTATCAATCATGTATAATATTTTCATACTATACTAAGATTAATAAAATATCAATTTTATGTAATAAATTGATGAATACCTTACTTGAAGTGCGAAATGATAGTTCTACTCAAGTTATACTGACAATATGGTAATATATATATATAAAATATAAATATATAAAAAAATATTTAATTTATAGTAAAAGTTATCATTAACCTATAGTTTAATAATATCTTATAAATAATTCTTCAAGTAAATTTTCAACTTCACTTTTAACAACATTTTCAACATTTTTAATTTACTTTCCAAGTATGTACATGCATACATATATGTATGTATGTATTAAAGGTAATTTCAATTTCTAAATAAAAAAAAAATATTTTTTTGCTACTCTTATTTATGTTTTTATTATACTTAAATAGAATATAAAATTTTTAATATATTTATTAAGTTTATTTTTAATTTTATAATTAATTATTTTTTTTTTTTTAATTTTTAAAATTAGTACAAACATTTGAAAAACAATTTATAAAACTATAAAGTATGACCTTGAAACGTGGGTTTTTTTTTTGTTTTCTTTATAATCTTTTCACGTCTATATTATTTTGTTTTTAATTTTAAAAATTTATTCGCGGGAACTTACCAAATATATCGTTTCTATATTTACTTATTTATATTTTTGATTATTTATCAAATAATTGTTAAAAAAATTATTTTTTTCTTTTTAGAAAATTCTTTAGTATATTATATTCTATAGAAATAATGTAAAAAACCAATATTTTATAGAAAATAAATTAAGACAAAATTT
Organism: Argyra leucocephala; assembly: GCA_963942445.1. Lineage (NCBI taxonomy): Eukaryota > Metazoa > Arthropoda > Insecta > Diptera > Dolichopodidae > Argyra > Argyra leucocephala. Next base: position 41,904,789 of record OZ012678.1, read on the forward strand.
ATTTAATTGAAAAATCAAAATACACGCAGTAAAATTACACACACGACAAATAATAACCTCTAAATAAAGAGACGAAATAAAAAACAAACGAACTTCACGCAATGAACTCTAAAATAAAACTGTTATGATATAACCGATATTAATTTAGATTTCAGTTAAATAAGAGAAGAACTAAAATTGTATTTTCTGCTATATCACAATCATAGTAGTAAAGTAGTTAAAACAAAAAAAAAAAGCAAAAAAAATAAAAGTTATTTTTTTCGACTCTCCAATATACTACAAACATCCAGTAGTGACTTGACTAGTGATACACATAATATTCATACAAAACATTCACAAATTTATATTTAATAATCATTGTACTCGTCGCTTATGTATGCATGCAGTTACTTTTATAACCGTTTTCTCGCATTCATAAACTACATTAACAGTCTAGAATAAGTTTTTCATTTAGCTTTTCATTCTGTTTTGTTTTTGCTTCTTTTTAGTGGTGTATATGTGTATAATAAGTCCAAAACACAAAATGAGAGAAAATCAAAAAAAAAAAAAAATAAAAACTTTTAAATTTTAACGACAAACAACTTTTATATTTTTTTTACACCTGTAATCAACAAAATAGTAAACAATATAGATACCTTTTTGTTTTTTTTTTTTTGTATCAGTGCTAAGAATGTTTTAGAAATGATTATAGAATTGATATTCCATTAATTATATTTAAATTGAAAAACAAAATCTAACTTATTCTATACTGATTTTCAGCAATATTTATTAAAAAAAGTCAAACTCTTTGAGAGAGATTTGGGCATAACGCAGATCTAGAAATAAATGTTGTTAAAACCATGAAAAATAATTAGTATATCACAAACCTACACATCAGACAGTTACATAATCTTCATATCTTTCAGAGGGTGAAACGAAAACTCAACAGAACTAATTTTTGTTCAAAATTTAAACTTTTGCGAATCCATCGAACTTTGAACAATTTGGAAATCAGTATCGAGAAACCAAACAAAAGTTCAAAGGAATATATCCTAATAAAGTAGGAAGAAAATCTGGTTCCTAATAAAGTAGGAAGAAAATCGGGTCTAACACTAGTTTGGACCTCATTATGTATACTCAATATATATAGGAATTCATTAATAAATATTTATAGATCATAATATGGCAGCGTATATAACATCTTTTGTTCGAATAGCATCAGAAACAAAAATCTGTGGAGATTTACAAGAGCGGGAACTCATACTGAGGCATATTTGAAGAAAAACTGAAAATGGAATGGCAAAACGGTTAATAAATAAACAAACAACACTTATCATACGTCGCAAACGCTGAACCCATATAAAATTTCAGAAGAGAGTCATCGTCCACCAGTCACAGTCACTATCACAGAATCGCACCATAATGTTATAACTTAGTCAATACAGTGGCACATGAAAAAAAACATCAGCAGCAAATAGTATATAATTTATGAGATATAAAATATATGTATAACCATCACCGGCAATTATCAAAAGCCAGAAAATTATTAAAAATCTATTTTTCGGATGAGAACGGATTTTTTCTTTTAAAAATGAATATAAACAAATAAGAAATGATAAAAATACAGTAGTTATGTGGTAGATTAAAATACGCTAATAAATTCATAGAAAAATTATTTCTTTTTAACATTTCTTTTCTCGGACCTGGTCCAGTGCAGAGAAATCGCTGAGAATCAATATATGATTCCCTGCAAACTATTTGACTAGGACTACGGTACCATGTAAAAAGGATTGAAGAAATATACAGATATACACAGATTCGATGAATTAAAAATCAAAACACTTGAATACTTGTTTTGAAATGGTTTAAAATAAAAAATAAATGAGTCTGGGATCGGGAACGGGAACTGTTTCAGATCATATAGAAGCTAAAAGAGTTGATTTGCTTTGTCAAATTATGTCATATTTATGAAATATAAAATAGAATGCATAATAGAAATATGGTGTTGCATATTATGTTGCTTTCGATTCCCTATCCCTTTAGCAACGCCTATTTACTACAAACAAAATATCATTTCAACTAGAACCGTTAACTAACAATAATTTTCAAATGCTATATATGCAATGTGCAATAGAATTCAATAGTGTTACGGTGTTGTATAAATCTTAATATTTCCTATCCCTTTAGATTCGTTTTGTTGTTACAAATAAAAACTAAGTATGTAACTAAATATGTTATCACCACAATTGGTGTTGTCGAGTTTGACAATTGAAACTTACAATTGTTTTTTCTTAACTCTTCTTACAATTCAGCCCTTCGATTATTTTTTACTATTTTATTTTCTAGAAATACATTTATTTTCAAAGAAATAACCCTGTTTTATGTATTGGCATCTGATCAATCGAATACCTATAGTTTGGCAGGCCAACAAATTTCGGGCTAATAAAGATATTTACAAAGAATAAAAAATAACAGAAGTTATTGTCATTCATAATAAATCACAATAATGATTATTATAACAGTAAATATCATACAGGTAGATTAAATTTTGAAGATAACAATTAACAGAAAACAATTATAATATGAAAAAGGAATTGCCATTGTTTTTATTTTTTTTTTTAGCTAAAATAAATGTTTTAATTGTAATTAAACTAAATATTTATAAATTTTATTAATTTTAATTTTAAAAAAAAAGCATTTAAACAGTAGCGCTCTGACAGGTAATGCAATTAATATAATAATAAAATTAATAATATGCAATAATAATATAAATAATAATATTAAATAATAATAATAATAATAATAATAAAATGTACTTACTATATGTGTGTGTAATAAAATTGTATAGCATTTTTATTTTTAATTAGCTCGTGCCAGATAATAAATTAAAAAAATAACTTTTGATATAGTTTTTGTTTTGTATCTATAAATTTATGAATTTTGTATTTCCCTAAAATCAAAGCGTACTTAAAACAGTTAATTTATTCACATACAAACAGAATATATACAGATATTTAACATTTTACATAATATCTAAATGTAATTTCAAAATTACATAATTGATAAATGATATACAAATTTGAAAAATTTCAAGGTTATTTCCTGTGAAATTTATTAATTAATTGTTTCACGCTTAATATAAAAAAAAGCCAAAAAGTAACAAACAAAATAATACAAGAGGGTGAACGTTAATATAACAAACGTTGTAATGTTGTAAAATATAATAATGTAGTGTTAATAATATTAACAAAAATGTGAAGGAAAACTGAGTTAAATATTCTTAATAACAGTTTCAGCTATATGACGATATATATATTTTATACCCATCACAGTACTTATATATATATATATTGTATATATTTTATTGAGGATTTTATTTTTGTACTATACTACAATCATAGTTATTTAGAATTAATGAATGAAAACAATATTAATATCAAATTTTATGCGGTTTACTTTCATCTTCTATTGTTCCTACGCTAAAAATTTATTTTCAATTTGTTCTATTTTTATATTTCGCTTTTAAAATATATCGTTTTAATTTCAATATGATATTTGATTCCAATATATATGTATGTATGTATTTTTCTTTGTATATAGGCATATTTACATAGGATAATGCCACAGATAATACATAATAATAAATATGAATCAAAAAGTATGTCATTTTGATAATGGTAAATTTGTGTTGGAATCCATTTTTATATCAACCTACTGAATATAATTTAAAAGCCATAATAAATCATATTGTTTTAATTCTTATATTTATTAATTATTAATTTTATTAGCATATGGCAAATAAAATCATTTAAAAGGACATTAAATTATGTTATTTGCCAAAAAAAAAAGAATTAGAATTAATTGTTGATTATCGAATTTGTTTTCAGTTATTTATTTACTTGATTTATCTATATAGTCTTAAATGGAATGCAATTCTGGAATGCAAATCAAAGTAAAGCAATCTGAGTTTCAGTATCTTCTGGTATCGCGATATAACGATACTAAATAGCAGCAGAAAAAAAAATTATATATTTTGTGAAAATTTAACGATTCAACAAAAACTACTATGCTTCAAAAAAAAAACGTACGAACAAAACAAATGATATTAAATAAAAGCCGAATTTTCTTTTATTTGAATTTTTAATTTATTTGGAAATTTGCTATGGAAACAACATCACAATATCCTTGTCCTTATATCCTCTATTACATGTGGGGGATTTTCAATTACATAATATGTACTTCTACTCAACTATTTTCTCAATAGTATTGATCGATAGTGAGGACATTGTACCGCTTGCAAAGGCCCAAAGACTAAGATGGGCTAGTCACGTAAGTCGAATGTACGAAAGTCGAAAACAAACAGTGGTGCTGAATAGAAAGTCCGATAGTAGCCGTGGTAGAGGAAGACCAAGAAGCAGATGGGCAGACAACGTGAAAAACGATGCTCAAACCCTAAAAATCCTAAATTGGAGACAAGTGGCACAAGAGTGACCTTTTTGGAGGAGCATAGTGATGAAGGCCAAAGCTCACACAGAGCTGCAGCGCTATAAGATGATGATGACTTAACTATTTTATCTATTATCTTCTTCTGTGTTTGTGATTTGTTGTTAATCCAATTGTTTTCAAACTCGAAATTTGCAGATAAAACTTAGGAGTAAGATTTTAAAAATTTTGGTACGTAAATGGTACATAATACATCATTTTTATTTAAACCTAGATAGGTAATTTAGGTACTTTTTTTGTTCAAATGAACTAGCAATTAAATATCATATAGAATCTAAATTATTTAAAATAAAAATTCAGCGCTATATGGCAACACCAAACCATGCTATTTTTTTATTATTGTTTTAACAATAAACAGGTTTGTTGTTTTTTATATTAAAAAGCACCTTAATATCCATTTAAACATATAATTATGTCGGTGTAGATGATGTAGATGAGTACGAAGGTGTAAAAGTAACAAAAGCTTTTTATTTGAATGTATTTATGTTTTACATCTAAAGAAATGCATGTACTTACAAATAATTTAATCAAAATAACGGTATAAATATCGTTTAACAGTATTTTTCGCATTTAAGTTTTATTTTTGTTATCCTGAGTTAAATATGTTATTTTTTTTTTTTCAAAATCGTAAAATGCTTGTTTTATTAATAATTATACTTTTTTATTTGTTTTTCATATTTTTATTTGAGAGTTGGGCAGGGCAGGTTCCATGCACCATCATCAAGACAATGACGTAAAGAGATCTAATTTGTTTTTCATATTTTTATTTGAGAGTTGGACAGGGCAGGTTCCATGCACCATCATCAAGACAATGACGTACAGAGATCTAATTTTGCATTTTTTTTCAGACTTTGTCACAGAAAATAAACTTTTTATCTATTGTTTCAGTTTAGTTTTATATGTATCCGGAGACAGCATAATAGTTCCTGATCCCAGAATTATATGAGCAGAAGAAAACTGAATAATTGTTAATTTATTAGTTTAAGAAATCTAATAAATTTAACAAAATACTTTAGATTATCACAAATACAATATTAACAAACAAAAAATTTAAAAAGGAAGAAATTTTGATAAATCGGGTACATATTAGTAGAAAACTTGAAAATAATGAAAATATTATAAAAAAGTGCAAAAATAAAATCCTTTTCATTATTTCTTAAAATTAGTTGGAAATATAATTTGGTAATATGCAATTAAATAAAACTCTTATATTCATTTTGGCTATTACAATTTTATTCACATCACCACACAATAACTCAAGACTAAATTGACCAAACCATTTATGTAAATTGCATTGTTTTACATCCGATTTTTGGTACTTTCACAAAGAATTTACACACTCTTACACAATAAATAAAATGATTGTTTAATCATTTTCGAAATTTCGGTTGAACATATACCAAAGTAACTTTTGTTTTTAAATGTATTTTCGAAAAATTTGTTTCCTTGCAGTTTTATTTTGAAAATTTTTGAAAAATCAGTTTTACCTACCTTAATCTAGTTTATAAGCACATCTAAGATATAATAATGATTGTTATATAAAGTTTCTAATTTAAGCTTACTATAAGTTATACTGAATGAATTTCTAATATCAGCTGTGCTGTAATATCAGGTGAGTATGTAAGTAAACTATTGTTCGTATTCCTGTACCGTCTCTAATAGATCAAATCGAATGTTATAGTTTAATATTTTATAAAATATTTATATACAAAATTCAGACACCTTGATGTTTCAAATTTACCGTCATTTTATTGAATTCAATCGTGTAAATATAATTTTCTAAAAAACACAATGCATAATTCATTTCTCTTAGGTCAACTCAACTCAATATTACGATCAATATTGAATTAAGTTATTACAAAAATCGATTGAAATCTGATATAAAATTTTTAATTTCTTTTTTTTTTTTTTTGTATTGTTACATGAATATAATATATACATATATACAATATAAATGATGTCACTATTTCAAATTGTTCCCACAGCATCTATTCTAATTGTATATAGTACTACAGAAATATGATGTAATTTATTTGAATATTTAATTTGTATAGTTTTTCTGTTACACATACTACATATATACGTAATATATCTATATAAATAGTTATTGTATTTGTGAAAATAATAAAAAAAGGATATTAAACTTACCGTTATAATTTTCGTTAACACATAAAATTACACAATATTTACATATATTTATAATATACCTATATGTACATACAAATATTTAATAATAAATATTAAAAATTAAATAAAATAAAATTAAAAATTTTAAATTCTAAATTATATGCCTATAATCTAATACTTTTTTTTTATGTTTGTTTTAACTTTATTATGTAAAACTGAATTTTTTATAAAAATTACAAAAAACCGGCCTTGTGAAATATTTCAACTATTATCTTCCGATAATTGTTAAACTTTAGAATGGAATCCTACAAAAAAAACTAAATAAAAATCCAAGAGTGAATATTATTTTTGAAAAGAAAATCATATCCGGATAGGATAAAAACTTGTTGCATTTTACGCATGCACATTTGAATTTTCTTTTTTAAAATTGATATAGTATTATATAGTATATACAGCTTTATACTATGTATATCAATTTTAAAAAAGAAAATATCTATATATAATATCAAAAGTATGCATATTTGTTTGTATTTTGTAATAATTGTACTACGTTACCATATGTGTACATTTAAGGATTTATTTAAATTTTATTACATAACGAGATGATATGATTCCTTTTGTAGGAATAGGAAAATATACCAAATTAGAAGCTTTAAAGCTTTTTTGTAAATGCATACATATTACTAGGTTTTGATTATAAGAAAATATGTATATGTATTCAAAAACCACAGATCCATTAAAAATTTATTTTTATTTATTGAATTTTCCATAATTTTATTCGTGATTTTAAAATACTTGATTTTTGTATATAACATGCGGCTTAAACTTTCTGATTAGAACTATGATTCCTAATTAATTATTTATATTATATATTATTTTACATAAAAATAAAAAGAAACCCCAAAATAATTATTTTTTCAAGTGACAGTTGAAAATTTCTATCGAAACGGTTATATTTATATCAGTGTGTTGGTGTTATGTAGTACCAATTGTAGTACAATTAAAAATCGAAGTTTCACATTTTCTTTTCTTAAAAAGCTTTTTTTTTTACTTTCTTTTTAAAAATCATACATCTACATACAAAAATACTTTTTTAAGTTACTTTTTGTTATTGTGATATTTTGTTGTTGTGAATTTGTATGCTAAGTGCTAGAAATCTGCAATTACATACTATTTTTGTTGTATTGTTTGTGAAATTACCTCTACTTTGATTAAACATTTTCGATTATTTAAATAATCATCTTATTTTAGACTCTATTTACGAAGAAAATAAATTTAATCTTTTTCTAAATTATTTTTATTATATTTATTTTTTTTTTAAATCTTACAACTTCAACTAACTTTTATGTCTTAAAAATTGGTTAGGTTTAATGTAGACATCACAATAATTTATGATAGAAGTAATTGATCTTTAGGAATCTTTATGAACTTAATGTTATGAATATAACGCTTATCTTCGTATACATTTCTTAGATTACAAGCAAGCTTTCTACAGGCAAAAATATTAATGCAAGGGTAAGCGTCGAAAGAATTTAGTATCAAATAAGGGGATGTACTTTCTATTCTATCCTACTTTTTAATATATTCCTACACCAAGCTATAGGAAAATTCGATAGAGGTGGTCATATTTTTACTAAATCGTCGCAACTAACAGCATATGCAGACGACATTGCGATAGTTTTACAAAATTTGACAGACACTTTCGTGGTGCTTAAAACGTGAAACATTTAAATTGGATTTAAAAATTAAGGAACGAAATGTCCAGAGAAACCGGGAGAAGACAACCGCAAAATATAACTTTGAGCTGGTCAAATGGGCAACAAGTGTTATTTTGCAAACAGGAAACTTATACAATCAAAACTGTTATGAAGACGTTTCAAACCTACAATTTATAAATCTATTCTACGTCCATTAAGCACATACGGCTGTGAGGTTTGGTCAATGAGATTGGCTGATAAAAAGACGCTTCGAATTTTCGAGCGAAAAATACTAAGAACAATTTTAGCTGCACGAAGGCTAGAAAATGGTGAATATGAAAGAAGGACAAACAGTGAGCTTGATAACTTAATTGAAGGTGAAGAAAAGTACAAAGATGAACATCTTAATGGAATGGAATGGAAGATGAAAAGAGAATAAGATGGAATGAATAAGATGGAATGGAAGATGAAAAAGCACAAAGGAAAATATTTAGTTCTGATCTTAATCGAGCTAGAGGTAAACCCAGAGTAAGATGGGCCGATAACGTGTAAAATGATGGGCGAAAGTTATAAGTTGAAAATTGCAAAATGGTTGTCAAAGATATTCTACAATGGAGGAACATTCTGAAGAAGGCCAAGCTTACCCCGAGCTGCAGTCCATATGATGATGATGATCTTTATGAAGCATTTAATAATGTTATATGATCAAAATTGCAGTAAAATGTAAAAACTTAAAAATAACGGAATAAAATAATAACGAATATGTATATTTTTTTGACGTCACGTTCACGTAGATGACGTACCAGGTACATACTTATATTAGGAAAATTTTAAAATTTATTTCAAATTTTTCCACCGGGCCTTTTTTTAAATTTTATTTACTGGTTACTGGGGCCCGTGTGGAACTACTTTAAAGGAATAATTTCGTAACCTTCTTATTGTACTGTTAAATGTCTTAAAATTAAATTACAGTTTCTTACAATCGAGAAAGGTAAGTTTTCCTTCTAACATCTCATTGAGGATGAAGTTTACAAAAAATGGTCAACGAACCATAGAATAAATAAAAATATGTATTATTTATTGATTATACTAGCGTGAGTCTCTCATAACTAACGGAATCAAACTTAAAATTAATATAAACATATCCATATAATCTTGCGTTTTTCATGCAATTTTTTTAGTGGACAGGTACGTGAGTTAAATTTGATTTGAAAAATAAATTTGAATAAAAACAAAACAGAAGAAAAATGCAAATACATACTAAGAAAACTGTACAGATATAATATTACATAATAATTATGTATATATATCTATATCTAATTTTTAAATTAAGTATATTTACATAACACTTGTGTTTACTGATTCTGGAACAAAAATTGAATTAAGCTAAATAAATTAGACCGCCAAAGTTTATCGGATATAAAAAAATTTAATTGGTTTTGTTGTTATATTTAGTTATACAAAATTGTGGTATCTAATATTTTTTTTTATTTTATTTTTTATTTTTTCCAAGTTTTTTTTCTGTTGGTGCAATATGACCGTAAATATCTAATATCGAACTTTGATTAATGAAAATAAAAACTACTTTTGTACTTAATATATTTCAGTTCTTGTAGTAGTATGCAAATAAAGCAAATAAAATTCATGGAACACTGGATCATAATATATATATAATGATGGAGAAAAAAACACATTTAAGTGAATACAAACTCTCACTTATCAAATATTAACGTAAGTTGTTTATCAAATCAGTAAAGGTAAGTTTAAGTGTTTTTATGATTGATAAAACTCACGATTATTCTACACAATCAATACTCTTTTGATTTTTTTAAATATGTAAATAAAACGAGTATTTTATTATCACCATCATTATCATTATTGTGCATTATTATTAAACTTTTTGATTTTCCGGAGCAAGGACTTCATTGGAAACGTTGTTCCACGATGTTCTTCAATTTCTTCCGAATATCTCCGAATCTAAGCCATTTGCTCTGCCATATTCCTACGGCTATTAACTTTTGGTTCATTATCTGTCGCGATGTTCTGTTGTAATTTGGTGATATGGAATTTTTAAGATTTAATTGAGTAAAGTTAAAAGTGACGAAAATATTTCGCGTGTGAATTTTTTTAATACCATTTACTGTAATATGAGAAACTACTAAATTTTAAAACAAATTAAACTTAAACAGCTTTATGTTCAAAATATATATATATATATTTTTTTTTATTTTTTTCTTTATTTTTCTTCATTAATAGTTTATCGAAAAAATGGCAAAAATAATTATAATAAATAGCCTACTTCATATCTTTTTTTTTTATTTTTTTGTTAAATTATATAACAAATTACACAAAAAAATATTTCTATGAGTTAGAACTACTAACAAAAATAATTTTATTTAAAACGTGTTTTTTTTTAATATAAATTTCTAATTTTATTGTGTACGTTTTGTTAATTTTTTTATATTTTTTAATTTTTCTATAATTTAAATTCAAACATACATGTATATCTAAAAAAAAAAATTTTTTTTTATTGTTTTTTATATTAGTTTCTATATTTAACTTTTGAGAATATCATTTTATTGGTTGAAAAAAAATCGTAACTGGAGTGCAATGAATTTAAATTGTTTTTTTTTTGTTTTTTAATTTTATTCATATAAGTTATATATTTCTTGTTATGTACGATATGTTTAGTACTAATTAGATTAAATTGATTTTAATTCTTTGTTTAATTTTATAACTGAGTTATTTAAAAAATATAAATAAATACTAGTTTCATTTTATTAATAATAATAATTAAATGTTTGCCAATCAGATATAAATCTTACAAATTATGCAAAATATAAGAAAATTATATTTTATTCAAAAATAATTTTTTTTCTTTTTTACTCTTGTAAATTTTTAAAAATGAAAAATAAACTAATAATGAAATTAAAATTTGTAATTGAAACTGATAATAAGAATATAAGAGTCACAATCACTGATGAAAGTTGATTCCGAGATATTAATATTTGCAAATATTTAAATTTATTAGTGAAAGAAAATTCAACTGTTAATTCGTAAATGAAAAATATTGAATTTTTTGAGATTTTTAAAATATATTTCAATTTATACTTTGATTTTGTTTTAAATATTATACTCCAAATCTAATAATATTTTGTACAAATACATAATAATAAAGAAAATTGTTTTGTATAATTAAAATTTGGGTATAAAAATAAAACAAAAATCTTTTTCAAAAATTTGAATTACTTTTTGCACTCAAGTTTCGAATTTATTTCATTTTTCCTTAATTCATCTTATTTTTTGTTTTTTAAATAAATTTTATGCAAAAATTTCTATTTAAACTTTTTATAATTATTTTGATGATCATAAAATTTTAAAGTTTTTTGTTTTTATTGATATCACTTATAATAAATTCTTTAATTCTTTTTATTTGGGTTAACTAATTATAAATAATATGAAAAATTAAAAAAGAAAGAAAACAAATAGCAAATAAAAAGTGAAAAATTGAAATTTTTTTTTTTTAAAAAAATAATTCCTACATGTTACAGAGGTTCTTTTTTATATTATTTTTCACTAACGTTTGTCATTATCAAATTTTTATTTTATTTCTTTATTGGTTTTGTGTTAATTTTTTATTTTAATTTTAAATTATGAATGTTTTTACATTAAATAAATTTATTTTATTTAATTTTCTCTTGTTTAGTTTAATTTCTATTTAAAAAGCATATCTCATGTACATACATATTAATAAAATTTCTGTGTCAATTTAATGATGGTATCCGCGATTCAATCCAATTTACTTCGATGTTTGGCCATTTAGTTTGTAAACATGTCAACATGTTATTAGAAATGCTACACATTAGTTTTAAATCACTTTCCAATAAAATTGCTGTACCTTTATTATATTTAACCTAAAATTTTTGCAGAAAAAAATAATTAAATAATCCTGAATTATTTTTATAAATTTTAAAAAAACATTGTTACATAAATATATACATTTTTCAATAATTACCTTATTTCCAATATTAGAACCGGGTATACCATTATAATGCATTAAATCAAATGTATCAGGCATTGAACGCTGATCTTCGGGAAAGAATTCATCCATAAATGCATTAAGCAAAATTATTCCCAAATTTTCAGGATCTAATTTCTTTTGCATAATAGCAACACTAAAGTAAATATTAATAATAATATTAAAATAATTTGAAAAAAAAATTAGCTTACTATTCTGGATCACTGACTAAATGCAATGTACACAAAACATCTTGTAAAACCGGAGTTGGTATAAAATTATTACAATCTGGGTCATATGATTTGAATACACGACGTGCTATTTCACTAGGCGTTTCTGGTGATACTAGCCTCTTTTCATTACTAAATAAAACTATAAAAATAATAATAAAAATTTGAAATTAAAGATTTGGAATTCTAAAATTCATATGTATGTAGTACCAGTTAAATGTGTATCTGAACCCATTACCCATACAGGATTCTTAGGATTTTTATAAAATGAACCTACAGTACAATATCGCATCTGTTCCATTAAAGTAATAAATCCAATATCTGATTGCTGATTTATTCCCCGAAGTTCTAAATAAAATTTAAAATGTTAATACATATAAGAACTTATTTGTGTATAGTTATGTTATTCTTACTTAAGCCACCAACATCTTGATCATTATCCCAAACATAAGATACTGCTCTACCCGTTAACATCAAATTTATTAAACCTTGTGAACCATATCCGTATGTATTATGAATTAATGGTTCTGATGTATCAGATAATTCTGTTTGAACATTTTCAACTCCCTGTTAAGTAAATATGTCATTAAATACATAATAAATTTAAATTAATTTAACTATTCTACATACTTTAGTTAAAATAACTGAATACATAAATAACAATACACCGTATTTCCTCGTCAGCACATGAAATTGATCAGAATAATACTTTTCTACATCATCTATTGCTTCTAAATGAATTACTGATAATCGATCATGAAATTCATCAGACGATAATTCGGTTTCATCTTCAGAAATATTCTGCTAAAATTTTAATTTGCAATATCAATTAAATATTTTTGAAAAAAATAATTGCTAAGTTAATCAAATACATGTTCGATTGAAATTTAAAAAAAAAAAAATAGTTACCTCAATTTGTTCTTCATTTGATTCGATTGTATTATGAATATTTCCTTCAGCATCTGCAGCAGGATTTGGAGCAGAACAAGATTCTTTGGCTTCTCTACAGATATCTGGTAAATACACAATCCGGTATTTATTTACTTTGCATTTCATTAATATATTACACAAAGCTTGTATTAACAATCGATTACATTTTTCATTTGTTAACTAAAAAATTTTTTTATAATGTTATATTTAGCAATATGAATTTTCATATGAAAATTATTTACATCTTTTAAATTATGACCAGGAGTTTCCATTAGAAGTATTTTTAAAAGAAAAGCTTGAACAGGAGCTATCACAGCGCAGGGACCACCTTGTTTTTGCACTAAAGCTGATGGTTCAACATCAGAAAGTTCAAAACCTATAAACAAAAAAAAAGTATAATATGAATTACAAATTCAAATAATCTGATATCTGAATAAAATAATAAAGCAAAAATTATTTCAAACTTTATTAGGTCATCTATTGAATAAATATTATTGTTATTGCGTCGTTATTTTAACTTTTTTCATCGTAGTAAATAATTCCTCAATAATGATGCTAGTGACAGTGCTACATACCCAACAATATTAGGATAGGTATTGTGGCAACATCAATCTTAGTTTTAAAATAATGTATGATTAAGATGCAATGGTTTGTTTGTTGAATATAATTTCATAATTACTGTTTTAAAGTAAAGAAGGCATGTTTAAATATTCAAAACAATCAAAGAAAGAAGTTTTTATTAAAAAAATTGCAATGGCAATCTTTGGTTTAAGTGATGATTCAATCTTTTGATAAGTATAGATAAATTTTCCATTTCTTACCTTGGGACCATCGTCTAAAAACATCTTCTTTTATTGAACCCCATAATAAATTCCGAATTTCTTTTAATTCATATTCATCGTTTGATGCTGAGGCACTAGAGTTTTCACCCATTTTATCATTAAATAAAGCTTAAATACTAGATTTTTACGCTATTTTTAAAATATTAATACATTAACTTTCTTCAAGCAACAGCACTATTTAATATTTTGACATTGACATTAAATTGGAAAAAGAAAAATGAAAAAAAAAAATAACTTCCCAACAAACATGTATTACTTTTTGAAAATGTCATTCATACATTAAAATGAATAACTTTTAATTATACGTTTGTTATAAATAAATAAAATTGTAAGAAATAAATTTATAAAAGAAAAATTTAATATTTAATTAGAATTTAACTATAAAAACCTAAAAAAGCTATTTATGTGTATTGAAAAAATTTACGTTATACATATATTTATATAAAAGAAACTTGAACCCATCCATGTTGAACAAAAACGCGTCCCTCGTTTTACATGATGCTACCGTAATTTGATTTTTGTACTTCAAGTTCAAGACGCTTTATGTTGGCAACATTGGTTTTCAAATCAAATTTAAAATAATTAAAGCGGGTAGCGGTTAAGTTAAACAATAGTTGAAGTTGTTTAAGCTACTGATTAAATTTTGTAAATTATAATTGGTGTAACAAAAAATTTTTTTTTTAAAATTCAGTGTACATATATAAAATGAATGATTCTGAGTGTGTACGAGTTGCATTGCGTATTCGGCCTTTGGTTAAAAACGAAATAGATAAAGGTTGTCAGGAAGTAGTAGATCGAATCAAAGGAGAACCTCAAGTTATTGTTAAAAATCAGGATTCGTACACATTTAATCATGTATTTGCAAAAGATGAAGAGCAAGAAATTATATATGAAGAATCAGTGCAATCTATGATTGAAAAACTGTTTAAAGGTATAAAAATATTTTAAAGATTTTAAATTTTAAGCCTAAATTTTTCAATCTTTGATACAATAAAGGGTACAATGTAACTATTTTGGCTTACGGGCAAACTGGATCGGGTAAAACTCATACTATGGGGACTGCATTTAATGGAGATAAAAATTCGGATATGGGAGTTATTCCTAGAGCAATGCATGACATATTTAGTACAGTTTCTGAAATGTCTGATGAATATCAAGTGTCAGTATCTTGTTCTTTTATGGAACTTTATCAAGAAAGTTTATACGATTTGCTGTCAACTGGGTCGAGAGATCAAAGCGCTGTTGATATTAGAGAAGATATAAATAAAGGAATCATTATTCCAGGCTTAACTGAAATTTCTGTTTCAACGGCAGAGCAAACTACAAATTGTTTAATAAAAGGATCTGCAGGACGAGCTGTAGGAGCAACTGCTATGAATGAGCAATCAAGTAGATCACACGCTATATTCACAATATATATAAGCATAATGAAAAATAATGATATGTAAATATTTATAAAGCTAAAAATTAGGAAAGAAAATTAAATTCTCTCATTTAGGTCCACAATGACTACTGCAAAATTCAATTTAGTAGATTTAGCAGGTTCTGAGAGATCCAAAAAAACAAAAGCAACTGGAGACAGATTTAAGGAAGGTGTAAATATCAATAAAGGTCTTTTGGCTTTGGGAAATGTTATATCAGCGTTAGGAAGTAAATAGAAATAATAAATTAATTTTTTAATTTTTTTAAAAATGGTTCATTGTTAGGTGGCCAAAATTCATATGTATGTTACAGAGACTCAAAGTTGACACGATTATTACAGGATTCTTTAGGAGGAAATTCTATAACATTAATGATAGCGTGTATTAGTCCAGCAGATTATAATTTGGATGAAACCATAAGTACATTACGATATGCAGATAGAGCTAGAAAAATAAGAAATAAACCAGTTGTTAATCAAGATCCACAGCAAGCTGAAATAAATAAATTAAATACTGTAATTCAAACTTTACGTTTACAGCTTTTAGGAAGAGGTAATGGTTCCCTAACAAATATAATCGAAAATATTGAAAATAACCAAGATGCAGCGCATGAAATTATGACTTTAAAAAAACAAAATCGTGAATTAACTGAAAAAAATCAACAATTAAGACAACAATTACAAGCTACATTAAACGATGTGACAGAAATTGAATTTAGGGCAAGTATTGCTGAAGAAACACATGACAAACTTTTAAATAAATTTAATGAAGTTAAAGTTCTTTCTAAAAAAGAAAACATCATTAATGATAACAAATTTTCTGATGATCAAAGTGATATTAATAAAATTCGCACAGTAATTGATGAAATTGATACAATTTTTAAAGAAAATCGTGAAGAATTAATGAGTCATAAATCTGCGAACAACAGTATTACTGATGTAACTTTTTGTGTTCAATTGGAAGACGTTCAAAGGTAGTATCAAAATAAATTAAATAAATTAATTAAAATATATATATATATATATATATTTCCTTTAGATATGATCAATTTACAACAAAACAATTAGAAATCAATAGCGAAATTCGTAAAATAAATCGGGAATTAGCTCTTAAAGAATCTCATCATCAAAAAGTAGCCACTAATTTAACAAAATTTTGTGATTACCAAGGAAACGATGAAAATCATATTCAGGAATTTCAAATTAAAATACAAGCTCTTGAAGCTGAGAAAAGTGATCTCCTCGAAAAACTAAGATCTGTCAAAGAAAATGTTTCAGCAAAGATAGCAGAAGAAAGACGGAAACGATTGCAACAATTAGAACATGAAATAGGTGATATGCGTAAAAAAATTCTACAACAAGATAAATTACTAAAAGTTCGTGAAAAAGAATCACAAAAAATTATAAATTTAAATAACGAAATTCAACAAATGAAAGCCGCAAAAGTGAATTTGGTTAAAGCAATGAAAAAAGAAGCTGAATCATTTAGACAATGGAAATTAAATAGAGAAAAACAATTGACACAATTAAAAGAAAAAGATCGGAAAAGACAAAATGAAATGGCTAGAATGGAAGCATTACATAATAAACAAAAAAATGTACTCAAAAGAAAAGTGGAAGAAGCTATGGCCATTAATAAAAGGTATTATTTAATTTCTATAGGTATATTTAAATTCAATTTTATATTTAAATTTTGCTACTTTATAGACTGAAAGATGTTCTTGATAAACAAAAGCAGGTTCAAATTAAACGAAATGCACCGCATAATATTCAATCTGAAAAAATTGATCAAATTTTAACATTAATAGATCATGAACTGGAATTGATTTTATCAGTTGTTGATGCACAACACACATTAGATCAGTTAATGGAAGATCGAGGTGCTATAAATAAACGTCTTAAAGAACTACAAAAAGAAAATCCCCTTAATAAACAAGAAATCCGTGCAATTGAAAATGATTTATCATTACGAAACGCTCAAATTCAAGATATTCAACAGAAAATTTTATCATCAGACATAATGGGTAAAATAAAAGCGATGTGTGATGGTATTTCTAATTTACCCCAAGCTAAAGTTGCTCTAAAACATCTATTCAATATTCTAATAGATTTGAGAAGAGAATGCGCTGGTAAAGACAACAAAATTGAAGAGTACAAATCTGCATGTGAAACTGTTGAAGAAAAAGTTGTTATATTGGAAAAGGTAGTTGAAGAAAATAAAAACAAGTACCGTGAAGAATTATCGCTTACTGAAAAAAATTATGAGGAAAAAATAACAGTTTTATTACGTGAACTAAGTAAACAACCGAGAGAAAATATTGAAGATAGGAATGATCCTGAAGTTAATGAAAGAATTCAAATTCAACAGGAAGCTTTAGATAAAATGGATATGCTTAGAGAAGAACTTGATAATCTTAAGGGAAAATGTGCTCAATATGAAGAATTGTTATTAAATAATTCCAAAACGAAAAATAGAAAAATAAAAGATGAAAAAAACACAATTATAAAAAAAATAACTGTAGAAGAATATGAAAGTGAAGTGGATTCTCATGGAGAAATATTTTCTGACGATGAAAATGATCCGGATTGGAAAAATTCACCAATGTTTAGAAGGAATAACAGGGCAGTAAGACTTTTTGGAGGGGTAATTTTTTTAACATTTATTTTTGAATTAGAAATATTTTTTTCAAATATTTTATAATTATTTTTTTTTATAATATTTTATAAATAGAAAAAATCAATTCTAACACAATCGGCAATTTCAAATGGAACTGGTATTAAAAGAAATTCAAATGGGTCAATAAAATGTGGCTGTAAAACAAATTGCATTTCAAAACGTTGTTCTTGTAGGAGCAATGCTGAAGGTTGTTCTGAACGTTGTTCGTGTTCAATAGAATTATGCAAAAATAAAGCAGGGGGTGAAAAAAATGTCAGTGATACTACAACATCAATTGCAACTGATGCAACTTTTACTAAACAAGAAATTGAAAATATTGATTACAATAATACTAAAACTATTTTAAATGAAACAATGGATATTTTAAACTATAAAAACAATGAGGATACTTTTAACACACCGCCTAAAAAATTTAAGTAAGAAATTATTTCTTAAATCTTTTTATCAAATGACTTTAAATTTACATATAATGTTATTAAAAATTTCAGATCGATTGAAGAGGAAGACAATTTGGATATGAAAACTATTATATATCCATTCAAATCAAAGAAAAGGACTCCATTTTATGAGTAAAAAAAAATTATTTTTAAATTATTAATTAAACATTTATTTTTGATTTTAAAAATAAAATAATAAAATTCTTATGTACATATATGGAAATTAATGATGCTTACTTTAAGAGTATTAGATTTATTATATAAAGTATTTATTTTTAAAATAGTCGTAAACTAAATAATTATGAATAAAATCTAATTTTGCTTATTTGATGTTCAATATTTCGTTCAGTTCTTAGAAGTGTTGGGAAAGGAAAAGCATTTATATTAAAGCTTTTAGGTATTATATTTCATAAAATATCTGAATTTTTTGTATTGTCTTTTTCAGCTTCCATCACCATTTTAAGAATATTTATTTGTAATTTATTCATATCTTTAATAGAAAATTTTCTTATTTTACCTTTAATAAATTCCATTAATAAATCTAATTCATCCAATTCATTCGTACATTTTTTACACTTAGTTGAGGAAAGTAAATTATCATTTTTTATTCTATAGGTATTATGAATTAAATATGTATCGTCAGTTTGAGTTGAAGCATTGTTTAAACTTATGATTTTTGCACCAAGTAAAGATGATTCTGTATAAAATACTTCGCTTTCTGTATCTTTAACAATTAGTTCATTTACATCTTCAGTTATATACTTATACTCTTGATCATTATCATTTGTATAATCAACTTTATTAATTTGTAAAGGTGCATCAACGTTATATTGCTCATATATCTCATAATTGTCTATTGATTGGATTGTATCAATTTGATGTAATGATTCTTTTGTATTGACTATTTGAAAGGATCTTTGATTTTGTTCATAGTCTTCTTCATGACTGTCTTTAGTTATTGTAAAAATAGAATCTTCGGAATTCATTATATTTTCTTGGAAAGATTGTTCTTTCATATTTCCAAAAGGTTTAAATAATTTTCGTTGTTTAGCTAATTCCTCTTTTCTTTGACGTCTTTTTTTATACATTTCCCCTAGAAATGATAGTTCATTAGCATATTTATGATCATCTAGTTTTGGATTACGACTATGAAGGTAATATGTTTCTTTTAAATATTTCCAAAATTTTTGGCACTCTAAAACATCAACTAAAATATGTAAAAACTAAATTATTAAAAATTCAAATATATGTAAAAATTTTAAAATACGCACCTTGAAAAGTATCCGAAACTTCCTGCCAAATTATTTTATTTTGTTTACTATTCCAACCAATCAGTCTTGAATATTCGTATAGTGTAGGTCTTTCGTATATCATTTGAATAAAATATTGAATATTATTTTCAATTTGAAAAATGGGATGTATATGTATATCAGATATCGTAGTTACATCTTCATCTGTAGCTAAAAATTCGGTCATTGCCTGTGTATTTATACCCAGTGCTTCTGGATGTTTACGTTCTAAATGTTTTCGCATAATTGATCTATTTCCTTTTTTATACGATACGAAAGCGCTGCAGTAATTACATCTGACTTTTTCAAATCCCTCATCGCTGAAGTGTTTCCATAAAATACTCATAATAATTGTAATATTAATATAATAATATTTTGGAAATTAAAATTAAAGAAAACACTAAATAACTTTTATTTGCTTTGACATTTTGTTTGAAGTGGAACATAAAATTTTGTATTGTAGCAAAGTGGAATTGATTCATATCAAAATAGTATGAACTATATTGAAGTATTAACAGAATGAATATGAGACTGCACATTGGTATTTTCACTATCTGTGCCTGTTACTTTTGCCTTTCCTTCCCTCACATAGCTTTAGAAGTTGAAGTTCGAACATAAGAAAAAGGTTTTTTGAAATAAGAGCTTTTCTTGTTACAAATAGAAATATTTGGGTATTGTTACTAAACTAAATACAAAGAGCAATAAAAATATTTTGATTTTACGTTATGGGATGAAAGAAGGGATCGATAGAAAGATAATGAATTACGTTACGGTACCGATAAAAATGAATTTTTTTTTTCAGATCGGTTCACAATTCACAAATGCGGAAAATCTTTGAAATTTGAATTTATAAACCGATAGGGTAGGGGGGGCCAATGCCAGATCAACAAACGTTCAAACAATTTAACAATTTAACGTACCAACGGATCAACAATTTAATTGGGACCGTTTAGCTTGAATTCATTTTTTTTCTACTTTTAGCATTCTACTAACAGCACCATTTTAGTTATTTTATTTTTATCTTTTATTAAAATTAGTTATAACGTTTATGGTTATTAATCCACTAGATGATGACGCTTAGAAACACGATACAAGGTTTCGTCTGGATTTTGATTTGGTTGCTCTAAACTAAGCAATATCTGACAGTACCAGTATAAAAAAATAATTTTTTTTAAAGGACTGATAACGGATAAACATACAATGAATAAATGATATAAGTCGAAAAACTATTTCGTTTTAGATTTTCGAATTTTTGTGAAATGTGTATGGGTTAAGCTAGAAATTTATGTATTAACTTACAACAAAATAGTTAATTTAACATAAAAAATAAATTTGTATTAATCAGTTTTATTTCATTTTGAATTTAATTAACAGTCATCCCATTTATCTTAAATCTAACTTATTTTTTATATTTGTTAATTGTTTCTAATAGTTCATCAGCTTCTTCGCCAGTTTTAACTCTTAATAAAATAGAGGTTGGTTTTTGCTCACTTTCGGGTGTTGGAATACAAACAATCATTACATTGTTTTTACCCATACGTTGACTTGGTAAGCCTTCGCTTAAAATAAAATTCAATAATATATTTCCTAAATTAGTATCGGCTCTAACCAATAACTGGATTTTATCTGAACTTTTAACTGGTTTTAAATAAAGTGTTCCAATACCACGATCAGCGTAGTTACCATCATGTTTAACAAATACTTTACATCTTTTTGAATATATACTGTCCTCTTCTACTACAGTTTGGAACACGTTTTTTGGAGGCTCTTCAGTTTCTTCTTCTTCAGTTGTACCAATTTTGTCTTCCCCTGAACCAAAATTTGGACTTGTCACGTTACCTCCAAATGAAAACGGTTTTGAATTAGTAAAACTAAACCCAGTTACAGGTGAAGATGAAGTAGTATTAGTATTTTCAATTTTTTTAAACTTAAAACTTCCAGAATTTCCAAACACGGATGTTGGACTTGGTGGTTTAATATTGGCAAAAATATTTGATGTAGATGAAGATGCAGTTTCATTTGTTGGTGTTTTATTGGAGGTAAATGAAAAGCCTTTTCCTAGCGATGATGCACTTTCTGCCTCTTTTACATCTGTTTTATTATCTTTGCTAATAAAACTAAACAATTTCTGTTTTATTTCTGATTTGGTTGAATGATCTACATCTTTGTTACTTTTGTTATTGATTTCTTTCTCAAATTTTTCATCTTCCAAAATCTCATTTAAATAATTTTCATAATCTTTGAAAATTGGTGTTAAGATACAAATAGAATTTTGTTCAACATGTTTTTTAATCCAATCAACAACTGCTTGGTTAAGACTTTTTAGTTTTGCATAATCCTTAACAGTCTTTTGATTTCCATTTTTAAGTAGAGGCGTTTGAAAATTACTGTCTTTATTTACATTTTCGAAAGTTGTTGATGGTGTAGTTGAACTAATTTTACTTAGAAATGAAAACGGTGATTTAGATGTGCTTACAGAAGATGGTGACGTAGTGCTTTTAAAACCTTTAATAAAAATATTAATAATAAAACACCAGATATGATATATAATTTACCTGTAAATCCAGTAAAAACCGTTTTGTTTTCTTCTGTTTCTGAAGACGTAGTACATTTTCTGCGAGGTTTTTTGATTACACGTTTTTTTAATTCTTCAGCAGAAGCAGTTTGAAATAAACCACTTTGTTCAGGCTCTTCTTCTTTATTCCAGTTCAAATGATTTAATTCTGAGGTTGCAGCACGTTTTTCCGCCATATTAAATTTCATTTAATATATCAATTTCGTGCTAAATAAATCAATTATATTTTACTTTTACCTTTTTTTATTATAATTTAATATATTTTTTGTTTTTACGTATTTTTATTGATAAGAAATCTTAGTTAACAAAATTTTTAATAATTGCACGCATTTTTTTCCGCCGCATTTGTAAACAACTATTCGGTTTGTCATTTAAATTTGATATTTAAAATGCCAAAAAGAAAATAAAAATGAGAACAATGGCAGCATTGTATTTAATTGCGGATTACGGTTGCGGGTTGCCCCATCTGTGTACTAGATGAAAAGTAAGGCTGCGGTTATATTGTTCCGTGCTCTACAAATGAGTTCGTAGAAATTAAACAGTAAAAAATCATATTTTAGTTCTGTAGAAAGTAAATTGATTTAAATAAACATTTTATTTGCATACCTAATATTAAAAGCCTTTTGGCACGATCATAGAAATATGAAATAAACGTCAGTTTACTAAACCAATAACAATTACATACTTACGAAACCTCAAACAAATTTTCCGAAATATTACAAAATACAAGTTTCTATGTAGAATTATGAACAAAAATGTTTTCGTGTTGACAATGTTATAACAGCAGTTTATTTCATTTTATTTCTAATCATATTTTGTATGATCGTGTCCAGTCCAAACTACAGAGGCTTTAATTCATTTTTAGATTAAATTATTAATATTGAATGTAGACAAAATAATTAATGCAAAATAAATGCGAGTCGAAATTTAAGTTGCACTGAATTCCTATTGCATATCCTTGCAAAAGTTGTGCCTTGTGCTTTTGTGCAATGTGCCTGACGTTAACGCCAAGCCGATTACAATGAACACTAGCGCCTCCTGCCTAGTTTTTATATGCACTGAATTTTTAACATGCATATTTCAAATACCAACATTGAACGAAAACTTTTATCCCCTCGCAGGCGTGACCACTACGAAACGACCAGAGTCAATTCCTTTCATATCCTGATTCCTCATGACTTAAAAATAATTTTTTTTTAATTGTATGGGGTTTGTTAATGCTTCAGTTTTCTTGCACATATCAAAAAATCACGTGATATTCGACTTGATTCATACCATACGTAGTCGTAAGATATGTTATTCAAGTTCATAAAGTCTATGGTTGGGAATTTAATTAACGATTATATAGGCATTAATGTACCGAACATTACATTTCATGTGATATAAAGTTCTGTAATTTATTTTATTCATGTTGTTGATTTATAAGCATTACTACATATTAAAGTATGTTCATTTTTTTGGTTTTCCTTTATGAAATGAACCTAAATATTTGCAAATTAAAACAACCGTTGTAAAATCATTTAATGTTATTTTCAAAGTTTTATTTACAAAATATGATGAATTTAATAACCACTATTTTTTATATTTATTAATATTTTCTAATAGTTCATCAGCGTCCGTTTCAGTCTTAACCCTTATTAAAATTGATTTTGGCTTTTGATCATCGTCTGGCGTTGGAATACATACAATTATGACATTATTTTTTCCCATACGTTGAGTTGGTAAGCCTTCACTTAAAATAAAATTTAATAATACATTGCCAAGATTCGTATCAGCTCTGACAATTAATTGAGTTTTTTCCGAATCTTTAATTGGCTTTAAATAAAGTGTACCAACACCTCGATCTGAATACTTATTATCAACTTTTACAAACACTTTACATTTTTTTGAATAGACACTATCTTCTTCAACAACTGCTTTAAATTCAGTTTTTGGCGGCTCACTGTTATCTTCAATTTGTAAATTTGAATCCATTTTGCCAAAATTAGATGATTTAAAGTTGGAAAAATCAAACAGAGGTGCTGAAGATCCTTGTGTAACTGCTGTATCAGAATTTGAAAATGGAAAAAGGGGGAATTTAATATTAGCGAAAACGTTTACTCTTTCTTTTGGTTTCAAACTTTCACTATCTTTTGTTGTAATTACATTTTTGTCTTTGTTATCAAATTCAAATTTTTCTTCTCCTTCTATTAAATTTTCAATTTGCTCCTTGGCAAACACATTTTTTAAGGATTTTTCATATTGTTCCAGATATGATAATAAGTTTCGCTTGGCATTCTTATCAACTAGAGTATTTAACCATATAAGAAACTGTTTGTTGAATTCCGCCAATTCTTCATATACTTTATCATTTGAATTATTTTCATTAGTTGTAGATGAAACTTTAGTGTCAGATTCAGTTTTTTTGTCATCAGTTTTTGGTTTAGCCAAAAATGAAAATGGTGTCGAATTTTTAGGTTCTTCCGTGTTTTTAAAACCTATAAATTTTAAAATGTTTTATAAATACATATCGAATTCACTATTGTTTTTCAAATGTAACCTGCAAAAGTTGCAAATACACTTTTATTTTCTTCAATTTCTTGTCCACTTTTTCTACGAGCCGTTTTAATTATTCGTTTCTTAAGCTCTTCTTCTGAAGCCTTTTTAAAAGTTCCTGCTTCTTCTGGTTTGTCTTCCTTATCCCAATTTTCATGATTCAAATCAGTTGTAGCCACACGTTTTGCTGACATTGTAACAATAATTTAAATATTTTGACTTTTGATTGTACACCAGCATAAAATTTATTTTTGGAAATTTAGAAGTATTTATTACTAATAGTTATTATATGAAAATTAACTTATTTTATATTTTCAATTTAAAAATAAATCATCTACCTATCCAATCCAAACAAGTAAGAACAACAATTAACAAAACAAGCTCCGGGTTTTTTGATGTTTCATAATTTCAAATTATCAAATTTGATTGCAGAATGAAATGTCAAGCTGAGAAATGCGTTTAGAATTCGTTCCTCTATAAATTTCCCATTCATTTGTTGAATCACTTCAAAGTATTTTGAAAAATTACTGATAGTACTGTAGTAGTACTTTTGTACTAGTAATTAGTTAGACAGGTTAGATACATTTAAATCTTCGTTACGTACGCGTATTATCATTGGTAGCGTTCAGTGAAATTAACCATTGGATCTGAAATCCACAGATCCATGGATCTGTTTACTGAACGGTGTGGTAAATGTAGCGGTTAATGTATCGCGGTTAATGAAAATGGATCTGAAAAAATTCTAGATACATTTCATGGATTTGACTTTTTATATGTAAAAACAATAACAACAATCTTTATGTTGAGTGTTGTGACATCTACCGTAAGAAAAATTAAATGTTTATATTTTTTATGAAAGTTTTTAAATTTAAATCGCCATTATTTTTTGAATTAGTGTCAAAATTTAAATTCTTTAGGAAGATTTATGTACATAAAACTTAAATTAAGAGTTATAAAAAATAAATTATATGTATGAAATAAATATTATTCCATTCAAATTTAATTTATTTTTAAAAGTACTCATTATATTTTCCGGTGATGGCGCTCGTATTGCGGCAAACTTTTGTGGTGAATTGCGTTCAGTGGCCAGATATATAGTACATGGATCTAAAATAAATTCCAGATCTACCGGTTAATGCTACTGAACGAACCCATTACATTAATTATACCATACATCTTACATACTGTAATTTTTCATTTCCACAGGCAAATAAAATTTATAATTTGTTTATGTATAATATTAAAAAACTATATTGAATCAGAAATTATATATCATCATTTTTTTTACATTCAACATTTTTTTTTCGATATAGTTTTCCAACCAATTGACCTACACCCGAAATATGTAATACTTTTGTTGGGCATACATTTAGGTAAAAAAACTATGTATGTATTTATTTATGTTTTTAAGTAAAAGCAGAAATTATCAACAGAATAACTAAAAAAGATATACATATTGGAGTTAAGATGATTGGTCGACCTACATGATGTAGTGGTTATGTGATTTGACTATTAATCCTACATCCACACGGGTCAACTTTCATCACTTTTTTTCTTTCGTTTCATTCCCCCTTTTCTATAAACTAATTTTGCTAATAGAAAGGGGGGAAGGAAACGAAAGGAAAAAAGTGATGAAAGTTGACCCGTGTGGAAGTAGGCAAGGTCCCAAGTTCGAATCATGGTTATGGTCATGGAATGGATGTTAAATTGAAGTTTTTCAGTCTTTATACATAAAATAATTAAATTTTTATAAAATTTGTTGAGAGTATAATAATTGGTATTAAAATGAAAAATTGAAATATGAATGACTATTTAACCCTTCTGTGTATACCTAAAAAAATATGTTCGGTTCCATCAACACTTAACATACCGCGTTATGCAGTCAGTACTATATATGAAAAAATAATCGGATTTCAATTCCAAATGTTCCTCTTGGAAAAATGGAAAAATTTAACTCATTGAATTTTTGTTATTTTTGTTACTTCATCTATTTTATGTTTATAAATATGAATTAAAAAATACTGAAAATTTGCTTACTTTTTATAATAACTAATTTGTATTTTAATTACATATTCAGAAAAAAACGTTATAAATATTTCATATAAAACTTGTGTACCTACCCGGGTATGTTAGGTGTGGAATTATGACAACTTTTGTTGAGGCTCCTAAAGTAGGACCTAGGTATACGCTTTTAAACATATTTTCCAAAAAACTAATTAATAACAGTCCTACTATCAGTCCTATTTGAGGAATCATGAAACTTGGGTTCATTCAAATGGATAAAGGTGGAATTATTCAAGACAAAAATAGGAAAACATACCTGGGTACATATCCGGATACAGAAGAGTTAATTAGTTAATATACCAGGTAGGTAGGCAGGTAGGTAGTAGTGTAGTGGCTGCGGACAGTACGCCGATGTACTTAGACCAGTAAGGTTAATTGTGATACCACGGAAATTTTCCTCGCGTAAGGCTCTACTCGTTGCACAAATTTAAGATTTTAACGAAACGGTGGGGATCTTTGATTTTAGTGCCTTCAAGGTCACTCAGCGAGTCGGGAAAGAAGGGTCCTAGAAAGGTTTTCTTTTATGGTAAGACTAGGGCAGGAACACAATAGGTGTTGGATAATAACCAGAAAAAAACAACAAATACTCATTGACAAAAATTTGTCATTCCACTTTGTGTAACAAATTGTAACGTATCATCAAAATGTTCGAAAAAATATTTTACCTAAGGTTACTGACAATAAGATAAAAAAAAATTATGGAAAACGAAATGGAAAACGTATTCATGGTTATATCATTTATCATCTTCACCTTGTCAACCAACGTATGATTGTGTGATCAATTTGAAATTTATCCTAACCGTATGCAATTTTAATCATATTCCTAAAGGCTTTTCTCTCTGTTTTTCAACATTTTTTTTTGTTTTTAACGTAAATAAGACCATACCGGGTTCGTTAACGGTTCTTTTTCGTTTAAAATATAATAACAAATAGAACGTTTATAACGGTGTGATAAATGTTTGTGCGTTTGTGACTTTCATCATAACCACAAATTAAATAACATTGGTGATTATTGATGACTGATGAGAGTGATGAGGATTGAAATTATTTATAATTTTAATTACTATCTTAATTGTATAATTAAATTTTATACAAATATAAAGAATCTTAAACTTTTTGTATTACTTTAGTACAAAGTTAGTTTAGATTTCGTTTTTGATTATGCATTAAGTTATGAATTTTTAATTTTTAACAATATGTTTTTTATTTATATATATTTATTATTATATAAAAAAAAAATATAATTTAAATATGGATTTATATTTTAAAAATATTTTTAAGCTGTATTTTACTATCAAATTCGAAAACATGCATATACATATATATAGACAAAACAAAAAAAAAAAGGTAAAGCCAAATCTGAGACAAAAAAAAAAAACAAACTTGTCCTTGTTAATGAAATTCACACCACAAAAATAGTTCATAAGTTAAGTATATTATTATATAACAGTGATAACAGACATTTCTGTTCTTCTATTTTGATATTCTTAATCACAATTTATTTAAAACTTGTTTGAATTAAATTTTTTTTTTAAATATGTATATGTTTTACACTTAAGCTTAACATATACGATACATATGGATAGGTAGAAAAGGAAAAAAAAAATGTTTTAAGGTTCAATATAGGAGTAATAGTTTACACGTTTACTATTAAAAAGAATTAAATTAAATAAGAGAGAGAGAGAGAGAAAAAAAAACAGTGAGCAATCAATACTAATTAATTATATTATTAAATTTGATTGATAATAAAAGAGATTTATCTTTAGATTTTCTTTTAATTTACTACTTAGATAATGAAATTTTTTCCTTTTTAGTAAGTGTTGCTAACTTATGAATTTGATTGAATTTTAAACTGTATGTCAACAAGAGTATCCAGAAGGAGATAGAATAAAAGTTGATGTTATAATTATAGTAAGAAATTATTCTAAGTTGAAAATTCTAAAATTAAATATACATATAAAGAAATTTAATTCAATAAAAATTAAGTATAAAAAATATTATATTAAATAAGTATTACTCGTCGGTGAAGTTAAAATCCAGGGCAGAAGTGGAATTGCCAGAAAACAAAATGTCATATTTTTATAACATCAGAAACTGGATATAAGTATCAATGATTTAGTGAACTATGTAATGGACTGAAATGAGTAGAAAAGAGTTTTAGTATATATAAATTCTCAGACACATGTGACCGCTAATAACCAGTAGTGCATACTGGATAGACATTAGAGCGAGAGATTGTATAATATATGTATCAACGTCATAGCAACATCAATAGTTATTAATCCTTTGAAGTATGAAAAGCATTTTAAGCTGCAAACAGAATGAAATGGTTGTGTTGCCACCAAGTGTTCAATATTATTTTTAAGTAACAAAATTTCTGAATTTGGTGTTACAATAAGAATTTATCAAGATAAAAATATTATCATCATCAATGTTCTGCAATCCTATCAGTATAGGCCGAAAAATATAAATATAAAAAGCTTCGAAATATATATTTGTCGTAATAATTTAAATCGAATCACGATATAACGATATCCATGAATTATTCGATAAAGATCGAGGCTGTGGAATCAGTTTGGTTAATGTATGAATAAGTTTATAAAACTGTACATATAAGATATATGTATATTTTAAAAATTACATTGGCACTATACGTTAAGGATTTTTTTTGCATTCATATGGTTTAACTTATATGATAGTCTTTTGAAATTATTTCTATATGTTATAATCCCTTATATTATAATTTTTACATGAAAACTAATAACAGAAAATTTGGAAATTAGCGTACTTTGGGAAAATTTATTTTAAGAAACGCCGATATCTGTACATATCATTATTTATAGAAAAGCTTTCGCAAGGTCAATTCAATATCGTACTTGTTTGGTATCAACTTCTTAGAAGTTATGAAGAAAATTCAAGGACATTATAAATATGAATCGGTTGTAAAAATATTGACCGATTTAAAATGCTGTTAAGAGAATATCTTTATCAACCTATAAAAATAAATTTCATTATATTTGGAAATAATTCATTTAAAATGATTTCTTTTACAAATTTTTCGATATAATAAAACCAAATTACACATTTTTTTAAACTAATTTTTAAATCAAATTTTTATCATATTCATATTTAGATAAATTAAATACAGTAAGTTCTCGACGTACGATGTGAGTTGATTCGTTGCATAAAAAAGAAAAAATTACAACGTGACCTGAAGGAAGTGAACCGAAATTTTAGCTAACTCGTGTCTACATTCGTATTAAATTTTTTTTATTGATTAGGTTCGGTAAAACCAATATAATATATCATTAAATAATATAATTGTTGTCAGGTTTCTGTTCACTAATAATTTTTAATATTTAATTGTAAATATCGATATTTCGGAAGTAACATATATTTCCTTCATCAGTGCTTGTGACTAACTATATATCTTAATTCTATTTTTTCCATTTTATATCCTATTCCCTACCAGATACATGTTTTACCTGCACTTTTGTAAATTATTTTATTGACTTAAATAGCGGTGAGTATATCCATTCCCTAAATCATTATTTAATCTGTTATCTACCTGCACCTTCGAAATTGATAAACTTTCAATGTGTCTATAGTTTGCTTATTTTAAGTACCTCTTTTATTGATGATAAATTCGTTTTATCAATTTTATGGTGTTCTTCAATTATATGTTTAGCAATTTGCCGATCTAAAATTTGTCGTATGTATCTCTTATTCATGCTAATTCAGCTTCCCTTAAATGTTCTTTGAATCCCACCGTAATTAACCGTTTTGATTGCCCTATACATATACTTTTGAGCTGGGACATGAAAATCAATTCAACTAATTCGCTTTAATATGTAGATTTTCTTAATTATGTCTCAATATTATTTTTAATCATCAATAACGTAAAACTAATTATAAAAATAAAATATTAGAATTTAACGATAATGAAATTTCCTCATTTAAAAAGATAAAACTGTATTGAGAAATTATAATCGTAAAGTTTATAACGACGTAAAAAGAAAAAAATATATATCGATAGAGATGTTTGTATAATATGGGTTCTTTTATCCTTCCAATAATATGCAAATATAAGCTTCAAAATCAAATTATTTATGCAATTCCAATATTGTTAAGTGAATTTTCTGTTTTTGGTTATTTATTTCAGAATTATTATAAAAAAAAATTCTGAGAATTTTAAATTTAAACTACTTATATAAAATATATATTTAAGGGGTGTGCTGTTGAATTTAAATAAAGAAATATATTCACTTATAAAATTTAAGAGTACAACAAAAAAAAAAAAAAATAAAAAAAAAACTAATATTGTATTAAAAATCAATTCGAAAATAATTTTTATATAAAGCCATATCATACCACATATATAGGTCAATTTAAAACAGAGCTAGAGCTTAAACTGAAAGATATGTATGTCTGCTAATTAATTATAAATCTAACTGTCGTCAAAAAAAATAAAGAATTATTGTACAAAGCTATAATTAAAGCATTTTGGACTAATGGATGTTAGTTATGATGGGGCTCAGCCACTTAGTCAAATGTATAAATGTAAAAATGTAATGTAAAACATATAAAATGCTAAAAGCAATAATAAGAGCTACCAAATAAATGTCCACCTGGTTTGCTGCACAGGGATCTAGAAAACGGTTGATAAGATTGCAAACTTCAATGCAAAATACCAAAATAAATTAGCAGAGGCTTAAAATCATCCAGCTAGGCATACGAAATATGTTTCCTCAATGTAAAAACATACTTACATATATAACAAGAGATATTTCTATTCATTCAAAATGTTCCTACTGATATGGACATATTTTTCTTTTCCGAATTCACCACTAGACCAAACTGTGCCATCGTGTACAAAAGTATGATTTAAACTAAAATTTTTGTTTTTAATATTCGACTAAGAACAGATTCCTAAAATAAATGTATATTGAAAAAATATGTATATACATATATAAATCCTTAAAGTCTAATTTTAATTAAAACTGAAAATAGTAAATTTCATTTGAATAAAGTTTAAATCATCAAAGTTTTTTTCACTGGTCAATTCAGAAGCCATATATTTACAGATAAGAAAGACTTTTGCAGCTTTTACTTACATTTTTCTTATAAATACAATAGATATTATTTTGAATATACTTTATAGAATATGATGTAGGGTCTATGTGAAACATTTTTAAAAACAAAGATTAAAAACTCTGGACATATTTCATTAATTTTATTCAATATCTTAATATTTCAGTTATTACACCATTATCAGAAGACTTAATCAGTCTTATTTATGTCTTTAGTTATGATTATGATTAAACTGATTCAATTTTCTGATGATGGTGTAATAACTGAAATCGATTAAGATATTCAATAAAATTATTGAAACATACGTAGAGTTTTTAATATTTATAGATATTATTTTTATTTTATAGTCTCCATAATATTATATCTGTCGGGTCCTAACGCTTCATTCTTCCCAAAGATATGCAATAAATTACATGTATTATCCTTTATAAAAGAATTATTGAAAATTGATGCTTTTTGAAAATTATTTAACAACAACCATGTTTTATTGATTAAGCAACACCTTGTCGATCTTATTTCAAATTCGTTTGAGTTTCAACCAAAAGATTCCAAGTTCGATTGCCGATGAAGCAAAATGCAAGAAAAAAATGCTTTATGGATTTTTCGATCTGGTCCAGTACCCCTTGTCATTGGGATAAAATAAAGAACAATAAAAAATGATTGAGATATAACCCTGTTTTTTTTTTATTTAAGTTGTTACTAAAATAAAATGGGGTCTTTATATTTAGGAAGACTTAGTTCCGGACAATAATAATAATATAGTAGTTTTCCGCATTTAATTAGTTGAGATATAATTGTATGCCAGAAATTTGATAAATAAATACTCGTAGTATATTGTAGTAAGCTTGCAGTACCGTATTTTATTAAGAACGAAAAGGTGATATGTAAAGACCTATGTAGTGACCTATGTAAAGAACATAAAAAATAAAATAAAAATAATAATAAATGTTTATTTTCTTAACATACATAATTTTCTTAATATATATATATATATATATATATATTTTTAAACTTTACAGGATTTAAGTTTGATTCAAGTGTCGTTCCATCTCAGACTTTCATATTGAATTCATGGAGTACAATGTTGTTATAGTATTAAAATATAAAGATTATCTTATTATATTGAAGTACAACGTTAATTCATAACTTAGTTTTTGTGGTTTTTTTTAATTTTTAATTTTTTTTTTTTTTAGCTATAATTCAATTCACCACAATATTTTACTATCATTGTCGTTCGTCCCCAAAAGGACAGTAAATTAAGCAGTTCTTTGTTTTTGTTTTGTTCCCTGATATAATATCTAGGTAATTATTGTTAAAGATCATATTTTTTTGCTGTTATTTTTTTGTTTAAAATTTTTTGTACCAGTGTGTTCATTATCACCAACAGCAGAGAGTTCTTAATAGTTTAGTAGCTAATTAATATTTACATACACACGTGTTATAGATATATATATATATATCGTTTTTTGAATATACACATTTACATATACATCATTATATGTAACGCCTAGAATTTATGTTTTTAACAAGAAGTAAAAAAAAAAGCAAAAACAAAATCGTTCTTTAATGGGTCATTTACCGGGGTTCGCCTAGCGACCTGTTCCGGAGACAAAAAAAAAAAACTATAACTTAATTTGATATTAATTTTTTTTTTGAGAATTTTTTTTGCAAAATTTTTTTCAAAATTTAAAATTTAAATAAAAAAAGAAGAAAAACAATAAAAATCAAATAAAGCATGACTAAAGAATACAAAATAAAATATTAAGTTTTTTTTTTGTTTTTTAAACTTTTAAATGAAAGTATAAAAGATCAGGTCTAGTTTGGTGTTTGATTTAGTTAGCGGAAGTTATTAGAGTTGTTAAGTTAAGTGTTATTTTAAAGAAATACTAAATTGTATTTCATACACTTTACTACTGCTTACTACACTAGTATACTAATTTTAAAAAAAGTTTTTAATTAAATTTTACTGTTTTTAATAATAAATTAGTTTAAAAAAAAAAAAATAAAAACAAAAGTAAATTAAAAAAAAAAAATATGAAAGTCTTTTGGTTTTTAACATTAAATTTATCACTCTTATCAATAAGTTGTGTTAATGAAGTTAGTAGTGCACATCATCATACATCCCGAAAACATTATGCAACATCTGGTTATTGTTCTAGTACATATAAAAGTTTATGTGGTTATGGTAACAGTCATGTTGGATGTGTTACTAGGGTTAGTAAATGTTTTTCTTTTTTTATTTTATTTTAAATTATTAAAATATTTCTAACTATATAATATAGTGAATGAGTGAAAACTTGATTTGATTTTGTTTAGAATTTCTTTTGAACAACAGTTTTAATAAAAATAATAAAAAATTAATTAATATTGATGAGTACTAATTATAATATGCATATATATATAAATATATATATTATATATATATTAGAGAAAAAAACATATAAACATATTATATAGCTACATTCATATAATTTTTATTATTTCTTACATAATTTGACTTTATTAATAAAAAGTCAATTTTTAAAGTGAATCATTAGATTAGAATAAATAGTTTGAAAGAGATTATTTCTATTTAGCAATTAAAAATCAAATTTTTTTTCACTAATAAATTAATGTTTTTTGCAAATATCGATATTTCGGAAGTAATTTATTTTCTTCATTCATGCTTGTGACTGTTAATTTATTTTAGATATGAAATGAATATTTTCACTCCTAAACAAATTAGAGGGTTAATTATGGGTTAAATTTTATTGAATAACCCAAATTTTAATGAATATTATATTAATATTCATAATTAAGAACACAATGATCCTTGCATCATAATATTTGACATACTATATTGTATTATGCGCATACATTACACTTCATATTAACTCTATAAAATTTTGCTTTCATATTGATATAATTGGTTGAACCATTGATTTTTACCATAATGTATCAGTATAACATACATTTTCCTATAACATTTTAATGTCTATAAAATGTATATTTGAATTTTGATGATAACAAATTGTTCGATTTTAAGAATGTGCTTTACAATTTTTTTCAAATTAAAAGTTTTTAAGTGTTTATTTCTTGAATATAAACAATATAAATTTCTTTATACATAGATTCAATAAAAGAACGAACGTGTTCGGAATGAAAACAATTCTAGATTCTATTACCTATATTCATACACATATTTTTTTGCATATTATAAATTTAATACAATATAAGATAAATCAAGGCCAACAAAATTTTGTGATGTACAAAATATTAATAATGAATACGATGAAAGCATATTCACTCACTGCTGAAGGAAGTTAAAAACTTTAGGTATATATATCTGTGCCAACAAATCATATACCCTTTCAACAGAAGAAAAAAATGATATAAAATAACCACAATATTTCGAATAAATTTTCTGTCAAAATTTCATTTGATTTTGACAACTATAACTCACATTTTTGTATTTTTGTTGGTGGACAAAAACATTTTTAGAGGTCATAATGTATATGTCATTATGATCTAAAAAGGTTTTTTGGTCCTAAAATCGCTTATTTAACCTAAAATATTTCAAATATGTTCTACATAGCCATTGATAACTGTTTTTTACAAATTAAGAATATCATTTTCAAATTTTCAAATGTATTGAGTGTGTAAATGTATTATTTTACTTTAGCGATTTTTACAAAATTTTATTTATTAATATAAACATCTTATGACGACGTTAGCGTTTTTATAAAATAAAATTTCAAATGCTTACATAATTTAAGAGATTTTAAAAAATCAAAAACTCCGTTACTATATTTTTAAACTCTTATTTAAACTTTAAAATTGATTTTACTCGAAACATAAATTTTAGACATAAGCGGTTATGGCTTGTTGCCACATACATATTTTATTAAATTCATTAATTTTGGCTTATTAGACAAATTATAAATTTTTGAAATTAGAAAACTATTCTGCGGTTAAACTACGTAATAAATTATAATATAGAAATGCATTTTATTAGCGAATTTGAAATACGATGTGAAAATTAAGAAAAAAATTATATAAAAATACGATGTCAAAGTATATAAATGTTTTGTTATATAATTCAATTTATATTTAATTTGTAGTACTTTGATGTATTAAGCTTTGATGTATTGTTAGTTGATTGAACTGGATCAAATGATCAGATATTTCAATTGAAAAATTGAAAATTTTGACAAGATTATAATTTATTATTTATTTTTAGTTTAGTTTAAAGGGGGGTCAAGGCAATCAGAGAAATCTATTGCTACTATAATACGTATGGGCCCATACCACAATCACTATACGAACTGGACCTTTGTATATTCTTTACGCTAAATCAAAGCTGAATATCCTTAAAATGAACCTTTGCGATCTCTATCAGATTGTCAAGTAAATTCCTTCCCCTAATCCTAGTAGTTTTTTGCTGGATCTGCGCTGTCGCAGAAGATATGTTTGATATCTTCCTGAGTCTCAAGTCATTCTCATCAGAGTCAATAGTTATTATATTGTAGACAAATCGGATTGTGTACAAATAGTCATATAACTCTATACATTATTAACTCAATATTTATTTAAATTACAGCAATATTTATTTTATATATTTTAAAAGGAGCCGTACAAGCATTTAATGGCAATAAACATTGTGTAGTGATAGTTATAACACATTGTTCATCTTTTTCATCATAGCAAATAGATTTCCTTTAATACCAAGTAATAACTGAGAAGCTTAACAGCAGAGTAATTATTCAAATCCATACAAATATCAAGTACAATAGTTTATCGTGCTCCCTAAGTACAATTTATTACATAAACTTTATTCTTAATATGTATATTTTCATACTTATATAATATCTATTTAGTATCGATGATTAATAGATATTTTAATAAGCCAGGCCAGACATTATAAATTTCTTTAAAATAAAATAAAAAAAAATTAATTTAATTTTTTTGATTTCTGTATTAAATTAGATCATCTTTACTTCTTTGGTAACGGTATAAGTAGTGAATATTTTTATTTTTGGTTCATCTTAATTTTTTCTATATCAAATTTTGCTTATTTCGATTAATTTGGGAATGTTTAAATTTTATGAATTAAATTAAAATAAAAATAAAAATAAAAAATTTCTTTTAAAATTTGGTAAAACAAGTTTTATTTTTGTATGTTTTTTTTTTTTGCTTACCACAAATTTAGTATAATTTTTTAATGTTCTTTTAATTAAAAATAATTACAGTAATTAAAGAATAAATTTAGATTTTTTTAAAAAAAATTTTTAAGAACTAAGAATAGAAAATTTAATTTTGTCACATGAGAAAATATTATGTTATAATATATATAGTAAATGTTGCACGTGTTTTTTTTGTTAGTCATTTAATTGATAAATTTGTAGTATCTAATGTATCTATATATAATATAAAGTCTTCATTAACACATTTAAACTGCTGTCAAATTGATGATTTCATTAATGAAATTTTTATGATTTGGAAAAAATTTATTAATGAAATTTGAAAATATAGATGTATATTTGTATTGAGATTCTACCAACATAATTCAATATGTAAAATATATAAGCTGCAATAAAGAAGGATAATAATTTGTCCATAGAAAC
This sequence comes from Argyra leucocephala, assembly GCA_963942445.1. Taxonomy (NCBI): domain Eukaryota; kingdom Metazoa; phylum Arthropoda; class Insecta; order Diptera; family Dolichopodidae; genus Argyra; species Argyra leucocephala. Next base: position 41,942,806 of record OZ012678.1, read on the forward strand.
ATCCTAATTTGTCACTGTTTAAAAATTCAATTTGTTTTATATATGTATATTATATTAAAAACTCTTAACTTTTAATTAAGTCAGGTTAGTCTAAATAAGTACAAATCAAAGGTGTAAATATTTTAGTATATGAAGCTCTGAAAATGTAGAATTAAAATATATGAAATAATAATAATAACAAAAATAAAATAATAATAATACAATCTTAATTATTTTGCATAATTTGGTGTGCCAATTATGGTGATAGTCTAAGGTATATATAGCACATTATATAACCATGTAAGAACTCAAAATTTATTTTTATTTGATGGTTTGATGCGAAGACTAAAGCCATTATTAATAAATCAATAATTATTTGAACAAATATATTAATTTCAATTTTGAATTTTGTAGGTTAATTATTGTTAACTTGATTTTATTTTGGTTAAATAATGTATTAACATTCAATATTAATATATGCCAATGAATTTCATAATGAATTTCGTTTTTCCACTATTCATCTTCTATATTGACTGGATTACTTTTCTAGACTTGTGGCATGGCACAGTTTCAATATATGTATTTAGTTTATATAATTATTTTAATTATATAATAATCAATCAAATTATTTTTTACAAAATTGAAATTTTAAGATATTTATAATCAATATATAGGCATTTAAAATAATAACTATGAATTATTATGAAACTATTAGCATTGGTGTCTAATTGGGTATGGGAAATATTAAACTTAAAATTGAAATTCAATTTCTTCTTTAAATTACATATCATGTAATTATTGGTTGGTTGGAATCTTTTCATTTTAAATGTAAATTTAATAAATTGTACGGTTATTAAATTTAACAAAAAATATTTTGCAAAATCCAAAATTTAATTCAATCACAACTTAAATTATCAATAAAATCTGGGAAGAAATAAATACTGAAATTGGTTTTTTTTTATTAATCCAAAACAATTCGATAAACTTGAGCAATATTTTAGTTATAAAGCAACTAAAATATTTTTTCTAAATAAAAATATTAAAAACAAGATACGTACGCAGAAAATCAAAGTTTAATCGGTGCAAAATATTAGTTTATTTACTAATTTGTGTATTAGTTTGAGTGTTTGACCAGTTTTATTCAGGATATCTGGAAGGGAAAATATGATCCTTTACTGAAACAAGCATAAGAATAAAAATTTAGTAGCTTTCCAAAATATTAAAGTGTATATCAGATTCGATTTGTGATGGTACAAGTTTAATAATTTACAACTATGAAATGTATTGCAATTACAAGAGGTAAACTTACCGATGTATATAAGATTTGTTCAATAGATCTGAAAAGGTCGCATCTATATATATAGAACTTTCCATTGAAAAAAAAACTTGACAGATAGGTGGGTCATTTGGAATGCATGTCTGAGACCTTAATTTTCCGATCGCTTTCTTTTATGAAAAACTGTTGTAATTGACAAACTGAACAACTTATGATATTGTAATGTTCTAATTTCTAATATATTTATACGTCTGTGTATATTTTTCTTATTATTTCTTATTATATACTCTGATAGCTGAAAAATAAAATAAATTAAATAAACATATTTACTTATTCATTACTTAGTTAACAAACAAGTGTTTTCCGAACAATGGGAATCGCCTAACATACTGAAGAATGTCCTAAATGTAAACATTAAATCAGACATCCTTCATGACTCAGGTGCCTGATTGCATTGCTGAGTTCATTTGCGGCTGCGATAATATGGTATCAAAACGCAAACCTATCTATATATTTATCTTTCTGTCTGTCTAATATAACAAATGTAAGATAAGCTGTCACAGTGTTGACAAACATATAGAGAAAAAGGATATAGAGGAGACTCAATTTGTGTTGTAAAGCTATCGGAAAAATTATCGAAAAGCTATGGAAAAAGAATTTCACAAAAAATTGTTAAAATTGAATATAATTTCAGATAAAATAAAAAGCTAAAGATAAAAATTAAATTACCTCTTCCTCAAACGTTTTAAATTTCTCATCACAAAATTTAAAAAATGTTGTAAATTAAAAAAAAAAAATGTTTTTTTTTTGCTTAAAATTTTAACAAGTAGTAACAAGAAATAACTTTTCTAAACGTTGGTGAAGATGATCAAGGTCAATAAATTCAAATTTAAATTTCCAAAAAAAAAAAAAAATATAATATATGTATATACAACATCTTTAGATTGTTTTTTATATCTTTTATTTTAAATCTTAATTAGTGCATATAAGATTTTCTTTTAAAATTTGGGGTCATTGTCCAAGCGTAAAAAAAAAAAAAATTTTAGACAATAATTTGGTTTAGTATGTAAGTTTTCAAATTCTTTTGATTTAAACTTGAATTAAAGAAAAAAGAAAAAAATGATAATAACAACAAAACAACAACATAATATAACATTCAAATTTTATGATTTTAATTCATTCAACAAAATAATATGAACGGACATTGAATTAAAAATTGCAATAAATATTAATTTGTTTTTTTATTGGTTTTTATAATTATAGGGTTTCTCAGCAAAATGTGAACCCGGTACTGAAGTAATGACAATGACAAAACAAATGAGAGCTGCATTTTTAAATCAACATAATAATTTAAGAAGTCAAGTAGCAATGGGACATATATCTGGTTATCCAGCAGCAACACGTATGGCAACAATGGTAAGTAAAACAAAACAAAAAAAAAAAAATGACAATATTCAAATTTTTGTTTAAATTAAAAATAAAAATTTTAAATAATAATTTCTATATACATATAGACTTGGTCCGATGAATTAGCCAATTTAGCAGCATTAAATGTATATCAATGTGAAATTGAACATGATCAATGTAGAGCAACTTTAACATTTAGAACACCTGGTCAAAATTTATGTACCAGAAGTGGACCATATGAAACATTACATGGTGTTATTCATCGTTGTATAAATGCATGGTTCGAAGAGAAAACAATTGCAAGACCAAGTTATGTTGATTATTTGGTTGTAGAACCTCATTTGTAAGTATACATAATATATATACATATATATATGAACATATTTTCACAATGAAATAAGTATTTGATAATTGTTAATAAAATTATGCAAACTGTTAGAGTAAAAGTGCAAACTGGGGTTGCATCGTAGGTTTATTGTATATTTTTGAGAGAAATTGTTGATGTTCCATGTACAAAAAATATGTGGCAATATTTTACCTTAAACTAACATACCCTAAAAATATAGCTCAACCCTATTTCAAATTTTTAAAGTTTGTCTATTTATTTATTAGTACTGCAAAAGTTGTTTGTGGATAGTTTGCTACAAATCAAATGGAGACTTACTTTATCTATTACTGTATTAGCGGGTAATTAATATTTTTATTAAACCGAACCAAACTGATACAAGAGTAAATCCACAATAGATAATCTAAAGTAGTTTTGATATGGAAATATTTATTAACTTTATTCTGAAGATAAATTAAAATTTTTATGTTAAAATGCCATTAGAACAGAACAAAAAATTTAAAATAAAATTTTAATTAGTAGAACTTTTGTACTAAAAATATTTCCTCTAAATTTTCTTTGTTGTCGATCACTTTAGTTTGCAATTAGATTCTCAGTTGAAATAATTTTAATCATTTATTTATGTTATTATTAATATTTATATAAAATATATATAATTTTATTAATTTAAATTTTTTATTTTTAAATTATTTAGCAAACAATATGGACATTTTACACAAATGATTGTTGATAAAGCATATAAAGTTGGTTGTGCTGTTTTACGTTCACCATCATCATACTATGGTAAAAGATATTTCTTAGCATGTAATTATAGTGCATCACAAGTAATTGGTAGACCATTATATGTCCGTGGTAAAACTGCAAAATACTGTCATTCTGGTAGAAATCCATATTATCCTGGTTTATGTAATATAAGTGAACATTTTCCAACAAATTAATTTATCAAATTTTATTGTATAACTTCTAGTTAATTTAATTGTATATTTATAATTATGTATATACACTCATTGATTTATGCTTTGCATCTTTGATACATACATCATATTGTCATACAATAAGGTATTTTTATTTTATTTTTGAGGAATTAGTAAGCTGTATATATTTGTAATAAAATAGCTTAAACTTAAAAAAAATGTAAATTGATATAAATTCAATAGCAGACCGTTGCAAAAGGGAACAAAGCAAATCAACGTATGAGTGTATGCCATATGTATACATATATAAATATTATTTTTTAAAATGCAAAGTGTAAGATAACTTTAATTAAAAAAAAATTTTGAATATATAGCTAAACTTTTTTTTTAATAATATTTATTAATTAAAGTAAAGCAATATGTATATAATTTTAAGCAAATTTAAAATAAATATATTTTCTTTTATTGTAAATATATTTAAGTAATTTTGTAAGTAAATCATAAAAATTTAATAATTTCCTATTATATAAAATGTTTAAAAATAGAAAATATAAACAAATATAATTTTTTATAATAAATTTAAAAAAAAATTAATTAATTGAATTATTTTTTTTTTAATTCCATTTTTTTAAACAATCTGTTCTTGGTGCTCTCATTTAAATATTAAACTATTGACAATATTTATTTAAGTTAAATGGCGATGTAATTTTAACAATATGTAATTTAAAGATCTATTTATGGGATTATTAACTTATTTTTTTATCTAGACGCTGTATAGACCTTGATTTGAAGATTATTTGAACATTATTTATTTGGAGTATTTTATTCTATCCTAATAATCAGTGAACACATCTTAGTTTGATAGTTTTATTTATATAGGTTCATGTCTCATCTGATACAGTTTGGTATTATATTTTCTTCCGCACTATGCATCGCGGACGGGGTTACATGAAAATAATGATGATGATTATATTTTTTTTACAAATGCCTCTTTTAAAGACCAAAGAATTGCATTCATTAGAACATTTTATATACAATACATATTTCTGAAATATATTGAACTAATATATTTCTAACAGTATCTAAAACAGTATGTCAAATTTATGCTTAGACCAAGCACATCAGATGTCTACTAATGTACGAAAGCTTGCTACCTATATTTTAATGAGCAACATGTTATCATCCAGTGGAGCGGAGTAAGAAAAACACTGTTACTATTAATAAAAAGATGTAAGTAAGTTAAACTTATAATAATATAAAGTGATAAAGTCGACCTTTAAAGATCTATCTTCGTAATTCTAAGATTTTGAATTATTTTAAATAAATATGTTTTTCCTATGATGCCTACCATATGACCAGTCGTTTTTTGAGTCACTCATATTTTTTCCTTAAATTTTTTACTGCATATTTTTAGCTCAAAACTAAGCGACCACTGCCGCAGATATGTTGCGTATATTCCCACGTATACCACTTTTTTGAGTTATTATAATTAAATTTAATGGTCTTAGTAGGAAAATTTATAATAATAAAATAGTAGGAAAGTTGTAATGTAGCATGACTTTAAGAACTTAATAAAAATATGATACTGGAATCGTTAATAGTTTAGGTAAAACTTTAATTTAAAAGAAAAAAAGTTTAAGAATGAGATGAAGAACGTAGACTAAAGAAGTTCAATGTTATAAAACACAATCTAAATTCTTGATTAAACTATTCGTTAACCCTTTCAAACATAGCAACAATTTTTAAGTTCAGTACAAATTTTGAGAGTTATTCATGAGAGAGGAATACTTTCTTAGTAATTTTCAATATTAATGAAATGTTAGTACTGTTCCAACACAGTTGTGGGAGGGGGTAAGACAAATGTGTTCGATCAGGTTTTAAGCATGAGGTAGGCATATAAGTCCGATTAGTCTTTTACAACCTATAATTTCCTATAATAAAACAATTAAAAAAAATTTACAAAAATTATAAATAAAACTACCAAAAAATGATGTTCGAAATTATTTATTTTATGAAAAGGTGTAAAGCAGTTTTTGCATAAAGGCAATTAGACATTCTTCATACAGTGTTTTAGTTCTGGTTTAAATTTTATTTTTGTTGACAGATAACGCCTAGTTGGATCTTCAATTGGTATATGAACTGCTGAAGGTCCATAAAGTTTTTGTTTTTTTAGATTGATAATTTCCATGCACTATATATGTTCAGTATGTTCAGTATACATTTGATCACATACTCAACATTCAAATAAATATAAATGGGGAAGTTACCTTTATATTGACGTAATTAAATTTTGAAGCATTTAAATTTTATATTTGAAGGTTCTATAAACATTGCATGGTACATATATGTCCGAATAGATACAAATCATTTCGAATTTCTGACAAAGCAGTTAAAGTCCTTAATATGTAAAGATGAGATAGATGAAAGTACATATATATAATAGATGGGCATAACATTTGCTCGTTGTTCAAATAATTTTAGAATAGCAATAGAGTCGGCTTAGTGAACCAATCCACAAACCGAAATTCACAAAAAAAAATTCATAAAATTGTGGCAAATTAATCCTGGAAAAAGGACATTGCTGTATCCAACAGGGGCTATGCATAAAAATAATTTTAATAAATATTAACTTTGATTTTGAATCCAACTCTAAAATCTCTCGTAACTCAGAATTTCACATAAAATGTCGTACATAACAAAGTGTAATGCGTAAAAGAACTAACAAGAATCGTTTTGTTTGTGATTTTTTTTTTTTTGGTAAAACTCATTATGGATTTTGTTTTTTGTGGTTTTTAGAAACTAACCCATAGAGTCAAATAGAGTTACTATTATTTGAGTGTCTGATCATAGTGGAATGAAAGACTACACAGCTTTTTAAGAGGGGAAGGAGTCGTTATTTTAAAATTTAGAAAGAAGTTTGTTTACTAAATTGAGGGTGCTCTATCGATTGGTGGTATTTTAAACTTCCGAAAAGGACCGCAAACCGGTTTTTTAAGACCAAAAATCGCCGAAACTGGCCGAAATCGAGACTTTTAAATGGGAAGTGGTATTTTTTATTGCAAATTCAGATTCTACGACAAAAAATAAGAAAATTATGTTAAATGATTTTTTTTTTGTTTTCTTAGTATTTTTCTTCAAAATTAATAACAATAAAACAAAAATGGTCAATATTTTCCTTTGGTAAACTAAGATTAATTATAATAATTTTTATAAATTAATTTCTTACCCTCTTAAAAAGCTGATACGCATGCTCTGGAATACCCGGTATAAACTTGTAATAACACAATGTAATCATTACCTTCTTAAGGCATTCTATTTATCTGCATACTTAGATGTGTACCAAAAACAACAAAAAAAAAGGCTTGGATGAATTACATATACATTAGGTGTATATTACGTTGTGAAAATTAAAAAAATTCGTGGGAATGCTCGGTAAAAATGGGAAAAATTTCCATTTCTTACATATTAACAAAATACAAGCAACAATAATTCACAAAATTATTATAGGTTTGGAGAAAATTAAAGGGAAGAAGTGGTTGATATGTTGGAGTATTAAATTGTATAATAGAAATGAAAAATTAAAGACTCCTTGGTATTTTGTTGAAATTATTTGAAGGGAGACATTTCTGATAATTTATTGATGATGACAAAGATTTGTGGTGGTATTTTTGTCTCTGACTATTTTTTGTACAGCTATATGCGAAGTTGTTTTTGATATAACATTAGCAGTGAGATCTGTACATTTGAGATAAGAATACTTCGAAATATTTTACATCAAAAATATTTAAAAATGTTGTATAAATGGCAATACATGTCCTCAAAATGGAAGAACTAATATAACCTATAGAAATATACTTTATAACTAACTAGTGTAGTAGTGCTGTTTTTGTTTTTTATATAATTCCTAGTCTATGGGATGAACACCCTTACTGCTTTTACACACAGATTTGGAATACACAATCACATATAATAGCTTTTTCTGTAGAACTTTTATGGTATAGACTAATTTAAATGTGGAAAATTATATCCACTGTATAGAGTACTTCGCCTTCATAACAGCATAATTGCATTTTATTTTTATTGATAACAAAAACTATTTATCATATATTTTATCCCAAAGATAAAGAGTACTGGACCAGGTCGAAAAATCTAGAAAGCATTCCCTTGGTCGGGAATCGAACCTGGAACCTGGAACCTGGGACGCTTTACCAACTGCGCCACCCAGCGTGTAAAGTGTAAGTGATAGACGAAAACTAGCTGAGTGCAATGTAGAAAATGATGCCGTTATACTCAGTGCTAGAAGCTAGAGAACTGACAATGACCGCTCTGAATGGAAAAGTATTATATGTCGTATAAGCATGTCGAACCGTTAACTTATTTTTCTGCCTATGAAAGAAGTGAAACCCGAAGTTAAATAAATGATTTTTGGTTTTCGTTTATCTTGTGATGTTAGAACTGTTCTAATTTTCCATTTTTGATTTTTCTCTTTGATATCTTTCATATTTTTGTTGATTTTAAAAATAATTATGCACAACAGTAAGATTGTGATTGATTTTAAGAGGTATCTGGTAGTTTGAAAGAAAATTGGAATGGTTTATCTTTATTTTTATATTCAACACCTCCCCACTCCTGTTTTCAATGAAATTAAAAAGAAAAAAAATTTAATAGATTATCTTTATCTAAACCAGAAAGACGTAAGTGTAACAATAATGACAAATTTTATGGAATGAACCATTAAAAATAGAGAATTATATCGATGGTGATGTGGTGACATGTATATAAGTGCTAACTCACAAAAATGAAATTCTAAATAAGATAGAAAATATATTTTTGCTTTATATTATCAATAATATTAAAAATAGCAATTTAGTATTCAAATTAAATAAGCATATCTATATAAAAAATAAAAAACCCGTTAATTCGATATTTAAGAATTTTAACAAGGAGAAAATTTTTGAGAATTTATTTTTATTTGTATTGGAATTTTGACTTTGTCATTTTTAACAGTAACGATCTTCTAATGTAGTTTTTTCTTTTTGAACTTACTTGTGTTTAAATCTACTATTTCGGAATGTACAAAGTATGTAATGTATATTTTATATAAAGATAAATATTTAACAAAATTATTAAATGGGTGTGTCTTTAATAAATTTTAACTTAAAAATTAGTTAGGTGTTAAACAGATGCCTATCTATAAATATTTTATAAATAAACAAATATAAGTCTTTTAAAGTTGATATTTGAGTTTAAACTTACTTTATAAAAATCCGGTTTATTTTTATATTTTATTGAAAAGAATAGAAATTAAAAAAGAATCAATCAGATTTATTTTTATTTAATTGAATAACTTGTCAGCATTATTAAAAACCATACAAATATTTATTTTGATTTGTATATTTAAACGTCACTAAATTTGTTTATTATAATCAACACCAAAAAAAAAAGAATTATTTTACTGTTAAATAATTTCTAAACTTAAACGATTGGAATATTAAAATTTCTATTTCTATTGAAATTGGTTGAAAACTTGGTTTTTGTATAGATTTTCTATTATATGAATGGATTTTCCTAAATTTTAATGGACTGATGGTTTATTTTGATTTTGTTATGATATAAATATTTTGATTGGAACCGTTCGATTATAGGTTAAATATAATATGAAATTTGGGGGATTCTGAAACAAATGTGGTACTCACATGTAGAACCAAATGATTATATCTCGAAGATACTTGGTGTTTCAAGATTTTATATCTTTAATGACACATCTTATGCTTTTAGAACGAAAAGGATATTTGAAAATATATTTTTGTATATAAACCGTTATATTTGTTAAAAATATATATACATATTAACATATATCCTGCTCAGAGCATGGATATTGTAAAATAAAAAAAGCTTTTTTTTCAATTATTCTACAAAATTAATTAGAAATACAATTTGGTATCACTACAATAATATTGAACTATGTTATTATGAAGGCGAAGTTACTTTACAGTAGATATAGTTTTCCACTTTTAAATTAGTAGATATATCATCAAAATTCTAGAGGAAATCTATTGTATGTAATTGATAATAATTTCGTATGCCTAATTGTAATTGAATGTGGCACTAAAGTAAGTTTAAACTCAAATATCAATTTTAAAAGACTTGTATCTGTTTATTTATAAAATATTTATAGATAGGCATCTGTTTAACACCTAACCAATTTTTAAGTTAAAATTTAGTATAGACACACCCATTTAATAATTTTGTTAAATATTTATCTTTATATATAATATACATTACATACTTTGTACATTCCGAAATAGTAGACTTAAACGCAAGTAAATTCAAAAAGAAAAAACTACATTAGAGGATAGTTACTATTAATGACAAAGTCAAGATTCCGATACACAATTATTATCAATTTCTATCTAAAAATTAAAATTCAGTTAGGGTGTTCATTCCATAAACTTGGAATTATGTAAAACAAAAAAGAAGGAAATTGGACGAATAAACTTTAAACTTTGTAGCATTTAATTAACAAGTAAAGGATATTTAAGGATAAATCAAGTATGTAATTGATATCAATTAAAATAATAAAGTGTATACAAGAGCATATCTAAAACAATATTTTATTTGCGTTTATTATAAATTGACCGCCATATTTCATAATATTATTTTTAAAAATTTTGAAAACGTGTATTTTAGAAATTTGGATTTATATTTTCCCATGGATTAAATTTTAAATACTAAAAAACAAACTAAAAAACAAAAGAAAAAATAAATAAATAAATAAATTGAAAATATAAATTCAAAATTTACTTAAATTGATTACATAAATGTTTCTATAATAACAAATCAGTGTGTTATAGTTTTTATAAATACTTGAATTAAATTTTATTGGGTATTATAATGTTAATATTAAGTTTAATATATACACTTTATAACTGAAATTAATTAATATTACAATTAAAAATTCATGGCAATTAAAAAATATCTGTAAATAGTTGGAATAATTTAGTACTACTGAGCTATTTCACGCTCCTGTTAATAAAATATTAATAGCCAACATCATCGGAGACGTTCGTTAATTGACGAGAATAATCCATAAGGTTAAAATGATAAAAAGCAATTTTGTAAATTGATGCAGATCATTAAATGTTAGAAATCGAAGTTTTATGTTATGAAGTCAGGTAACGGTATTTTTTGAGCGGTTACTTGTAATCTACATAAAAGATAATTTTAATTTGTTGTAATTAATAGTTGTTATAATTTTTGACAGCAATTTAATAACATTTGTAAGGTTGATTTCGTCGTTTTATATACACATTTAAATCTGTTTAAAAACATATTTCAAAATTTGTGCAATTTAATCGTGTGGTGGGATGTTTCGAAACAATTTCTTAAATTGTTTACAAATCAAAATTTTTTGACTTTTAAGGGGCGGAGTCATAAGTTTCTGAAATTGTTTAAACGTGTATGGTGTAGTTTCGAAACCAAAATGTAAATAAAATCAGTTGTTTATGTTTTTTTGTTAGAAGTAGCTTATATTTTTTATAATAAGTATTTGTAACCAATATTTTCATAATTTTTTTTTTTTTTTTTTTTGATAAATTTCTGCAATTATTAATGTAATAATTTTACTCGGCATTTTTTTAAATAACTATAAAAATAGTGAAATTTCTCTGTTTGTTTAAGCAAAAGTTTAATAGTGTGTGGTGAAGAGAGAAATTAGTTTCGAAACAAATTTCTAAACAGATTTAATAGTGTATGGGTCCTATTATTTATATTTATAATCAATACTACTCTACTTTTAAGGGTATAGTGTAGGCAGTAGAACTCGACATAACTCAAATTTATTGTGATTCCATCCGAGTTTGTGCTTCAGTTTCTTGTAATCATTAATTGGTTTTGTTATTTATGTTCGTTCTTGACAGTAACTTTAAGGTAGAAATACTTTTTCGTACATTATGTACGGTACTAAAATTTTTAATTACATGTAGAAAGATTTATTAATCAAATTTCTGGAATATTCAACTCATGAAATGTGGAAAAGGAACTAAGCCTTATTAAATACCGTAGTTCCATTTTTAAGTTGTTATCAAATTATACTCTCAATTATTTTTGTTATTGAACAAAATACAAAGAAATCAATTCTTTTGATACAAATTGTTTTTATTTATAAGTATGAGACTGCGAAAAAATATTGGTTTGGTTTAAAAAAAAAAATTGGGTTTATTTGAAATTTTTGCCGTTGAAAATTATAAAACTTTAATTTGCAATATACTATCATTTTATAATATAATAAATTTAATTGTGGGCCACCTTTTTTGTCAATCAATGAAAAAGAAGCTGGATTTTCTTAAATAGCACAGTTCCATTTTTATATTTAAGTTATTGCGTTTTTATACTTAAAATAAATAATGTAATAAAATAATGTTCATTTAACAGCACAAAGTAAAAAATTCAGGTTCGGGATTAATAGATTTTATTTTGTTGAAAATTGGTGTAAAACGTATATGCTTACCATATTGATGCAAAACTCAAAGTTTATTTACAGATTTTAGTAATTAGACGACATAACCACTCATAACCACTACATTATATCTCTCAACAGAATTAGTTCAATTAAAAACCATTTCACGTTGATGTAAAATAAAAGAAACGAAGATTCAATCTTAACGTAATAAAAAAAAGAAATATCTTCAACCACTGTTTCTTATATAAAACCAAAAAATAATTTTCGACAATTCATATTACAATATCATTATTTACTAATTTATATTTGAAATACATTTTTGAATATTATTAATATATTAAAATCTAATTCATGAAAAGCTTTGAAAATTGTTCGAATTAGTAACCTAATTTAAATTTTTTTTTTTATTTTTTTTTAAAATGAATTACTGACTAAATTGATTTGGTACGGAAATGATTTATAACGGAAATCTAATATGGACAAGTCTATAAAAAAAAATACTATGCATGTGAAATAAATATTTCAATTTACTCCAAGTTTAGAATATTATCATTAATCTTTAGTGTAGATGATAATAATTGCACATGATAAAAATACATAATCAAAATAGCATTTAGCTTTTGATTATAAAACAGTAAAAATGTATATAAAAATGGTAGATTGAATAAAAATTTATGTATAATAACTGGTTTTGTTAAAAATAGTAACAATTTTTAAAGTTTTTAATTAAGAAAAGGTATATAAATTTTATGAGAATATTTTATTTATTATTGTTGAGAACTTAAACTTGTTTTTTTTTTGAAAAAAACTTTAAATTCTTAGATATTATATATCTAATTTATGATAATGATATGATGATACTCTCCTGATCTAGATATTTAAAAGACAGTGTAAAGCAGAATGAATAAAAATAACCTACTTATATTATTTGTGAATTAATACTTCCTTGTTACCAAACTAATATCAAATAAGGAGAATCAATTTGAAGAGCTTTACATAAAGATAAAGATGAAATTAAAATTAATTAGTATCAAAAAGTGATTAGTATGTATTCTTTGTTCGAGCTAAATTCTTTTTGAAAGTTAAAGAAATCAAAAAGCAGTATAATTATACTATAAATTAGAAATCAAGATGTTTAATGTATTAATACTATTTAATACTGTGTATATATATCCCAGAAATTTGTTGAATATATGTATGTATGGAATAACTTGTAGGTGCTTTTTTATATAAATATAAACCACGCAACGAAGCCCTGGAGAGCATAGTACAACAAGGATATTTTGACCAGGGCCGTAATTTAGGAGACTTCAAATAGTAACTGCACTTTACAAACAGAAATACATTATTTTTGAAAAATATAATTAAATGAAGATGTGGGTGATGCGTTATGAAGTTAATAAACAAATTCTACATATTTTTGTTTTTTTTTTGTTATGTTCTTGACAGTAACTTAGGTATAATTAATTACCTTTTCGTGTTTAATTAAGTACGGTACTGTAAGTTTAGACTACAATATTTTACTACAATGTTTTTCGAGCATTTATTTATTTATCAAATTTATGACTTATCAACACATTAAATATGGAAAACGGTGCCTATTATGTATTTCGATCGATTTTAATCGTTATCGACATACGTTTGATTGAACTGTCAAATTCAAATTATTATACAAAAAAAAAACAAAACAATAGTGTTATATTTGAAATGTTATAATAGAAAGGCACTTTTTTTAACATTAATGCAATGCTGGCAAGTTTACTTATAGTTTACATTATTATAACAGTTTTTGTTTTTAGATATGGGGTCATAATCAAGTAATTCGTTTTGTGAGCCCAAGATATCGTGGTACTCCTTTGGAAAATTTGTGATTGTTTCTCATTATTTACACTAACTTTTCATATTACAGTTTATTTGTAACTGGCCTTTCATCCCAATTAAAATGTATTTCAATAAAATATTAGTATGAAGAATAAAGTAAAATATATACCTACTTATAAAGTAAAATACCTACTTTCATTTCAACTTTTAAATTTATTTTTATTCCAAATATTATAAATATAAAACAAAACACCACTTGTCCAAGCGTCACTCTTTTATTTTATCCGCTCAATTCAAAATTAAAATAATTTGTACAAAATCTCTCTTTCGATGTCTCTTTCGTGGTAAAATTTTACACCGATAAACTTTATCGATTTCGTCGACAATTTCTGAGCGATATCGAAATACATAATGGCAATTTTGCATTTTGATATTTCGTTCGATCAAATCGTAATCGTTATCGAAATACATAATAGGCACCTAATACCATCGTGTGGAATGAAGCGTTCTTAAATAGAATAGCTATAGTTATTTAAGTTGTTACCAGATTATGCTCTCAATTATTTTCTAAAGAGTGGATGTGGATGAAATCAGCTAAACTTTTAAGTGAGACAATTGAATTGAATGCATTTAACTTTCTCAGCATTTCTACTTCACACAGAGCTTTTTTAAAAATGCTAATAAGCATATAAGCGGTCGAAAAAAGTTTCAGTCTTATAAAAAGAATACAAAATGAATTACGTTAAAAAATGATTCAATTATATGTAATTGGTTATGGGTGGATTGGTTATGATAATGGTTGAGGATGGTGGGTTGGTTATGTACAATATTAATTGGGATACAAACATTTTTATTTTTCAGAGCTAATTATTTTGTTTTGTTTTGTTTGATTTTGAGACCTTTTAATAAAGTTTAAATTATTTAAAAAGTATATATATTTCGAAGTTCTGCATATAGGTCTTAAAAATCCTGTTCTCACTATTAATAAAACATAAATGTTAAAAAAATTACATATAAATATAGTAAATTAATTTTTAACTTGTTAAGGGTTTTGAGTTTTGTTTGGTTTTAATAACTCACACATTGGTTTCTTTGAAATTTATAAATGAATATTGCAATTATACAACTTCAAACTAGAAGCTCTCTAGGTAGTTTCAACACTACCAATACCTAATACTGATGAGTTCATAAGATGAAAGAATTTTAATTTATTTTTCATTGACGATCATTAAAAAAAATTCAACATTGCATAAACAAGAAGTAAAAAAGGCAACATTAGTATAATTTCAGTCAGTGTATAAATTTGATGCTTATTTTACAATGCTAATCAAAATTGTAATAATAATTTTATACAATCAACATTAATTTTTAATCTATCTTGATATATTTTAATATTATCTTGAGGCAAGTTAAGTAATTCTTTATTATTTTTGTTGATATACCCATGAGTATTTATTAAAATTTTTGATTTCTTCAACGAAATAAAAACCATTATTATATCTAATTTATTGCAATGATTCCATTATTTTAAAAATTTATTCGATTTATGTTGTGTTTGAATATTTATATAAGTTTGTAGATTGGATTTAGAGAGTAGAACTAAGTATAAAGGTACCTATTAGAATATTAGATAAATATATTTTATTTGTATTTTATATTTTTAATATTGCATTATGGTAAAACGCTTTGCTTTGCCAAATGAATAAATAAATAAAGTAAAATAAAATATAACAACTTTAAATTATTATTATCATTATTTTATTTATTGTCTGAATGTATTTGTACAATATGTTTTTTTCATATATTTTAATTTTATATTTCAAGAGCTTATATTACTATAATATTTAAACCTTTGATTTGTAATTATTTAGACTAACCTGACTTAAATATTTAGAATAAATTGAATTTGCAAAGGACAAAATGGCAAGTAAAAACCTTTAATTAATTATTTTATGCTAATATAAAACCTAATTTTAAATCAAACCTAAATCTTAAATATTGTCTATTAACTAAAAAAACAACTTTAAATAATTAATTAATTTTTAAATTCAAAATATGGTTTACATTACATTTACATTTACTGACGACTTATATTATTTTAGAGCTTAGATTAAATTTTATCAATTACAATTTACGTTTTTTTTATACATATTATTACATTGCCTGCTAAATTAGGGCAAAAATTGAAATAGCCAATAAGTAACACGTCGATTCCAAATATAATTAAATTGGTTAGTGTATTAAGATTCTGTGCGGTTTGTACCAAGCAAATGATTTTCAACGTAGGAAATGATTTTCATGTCGGACTAGCACAGCTAATTTTTTTTTGTTCCTAAAGAAGTTTTACATGTATTTGCAGTTTATAATTATGTGCAAAATAGATCAAATTCCATTACGCACTAGAAGAAAAATGTGGAGCAGTAGATAGAAAGCTTATTCAAATTAAATCACCGAAGCAAAACGTACAACATTTATGTTATAGTAGAAAGGGATTTTTTTAGCATTAATGCAAGTCTGATAAGTTTATACTTTATTGTAATTAGTTTACATTATTATAACAGTTTTTGTTTTTAGATATGTGATCATAATCAGGTAATTGGTTTTGTGAGTGCAAGATATCCTGGTACCTCTTTGGAAAATTTATAATGGTTTCTCATTACTTACACTATCATATTGCAGTTTATCTGTAACTGGCCTTTCATTCCTATTAAAATTTATTTCAATAAAAAATAATTATGAAGAATAAAGTAAAATACCTACTTTCATTTCAACTTTTAAATTTATTTTTATTTCAAAAAATATCATAAATATAAAACAAAACACCAAGTGGCCAATATAAATAAAATAATATAATGTCCAATATAAATAAAATATATTTATATCTCTCTTATTTTATTCTTTCAATTCAAAATCTCTCTTTCGATGTCTCTTTCATGCTAAAATTTTACATCGATAAACTTTATCGATTTCGTCGACAATTTCTGAGCGATATCGAAATACATAATGGCAATTTCGCATTTTGACATTTCGTTCGATCAAATCGTAATCGTTATCAAAATACATAATAGGCACCTAAGCTCTTTTTAATCGGCTTCGTTCCTTTCATTTTTGATATAATTCGTCACTATTGAAAATATTAACATTTTTAGCGACTTATCTTGAATCAGCTTGAGGCGAAAATTTGGTAATAAAATATGATAGATATGCGTTTCATTAAAAATTATTTAATCGTTTTCTTTAATCTCTTTTATCCGTTGCAATAAATTTGTTGATTAGATTAATTTGTTAATAGGTAGCATTGGTTGCAAATCAGACTCTATTAATAATTTTCTTTGAACCATTTTTGGCTTTTTAACAAAATTTCGTTTATTCTAATCATGAAAATTGATAGAAAGATGAAAATAAGTTATAGGTGCTAAATCTCATTGAAAAACTTATGCTTCTTCCACCTTCCTCTAATCACTAGTGGTAATATAACCTAATAACACGCTCTGAACTAAATATCCACATATATCATCATTATACTTCAAAAATCGTGGTTGGACATTAGACATTAGGCTTACAACCTGATTTGTGAAAATATTACTACATAGTTACGAAAAATAATTTATGTCATAATATATTAATTAAGACGTAGTTTTAGTGTAAACTTGATAAAATGCTCGTGTTTAAAATTTATCAAATCCATTTATAATAATTTTATTAATTTTTCTAATGATATTCTTATAATTTCTAAAAGAAATACCGCTTATCATAAAATAATTAATATTATATATTCTCTCACATCCTATATTAAATTATAAAATAAATTCATTATAAATTATAAATTTAAAATTTTTTATTAATTATGCTATGATCATTTTAATATTAATTCAATTCAAAATTAAATTATATTTAGTCATAATATTTCTTAATATATTTTATAAAATATATTTAATGAATTTTGAAAAAAAAGAACACCCAAAAATTGTATCATAGCAATATTATTATAATTTAAATCACAATACACATAGATTAATAATGGTATTTCTCTATAATTAATATGTTAACAAATCTTTCTTTTAATAACAAAATCAAATAACATAACATAACATAACAACAATCGAAACAATGTGAATTTATTCAAAAAAATTAACATTTTTTTTTCATATAGAATTTAGAGTTCAAGTTCAATGTCAGAGACATTCTTCGAAATTCTCCAATTTACTTTCCAACACTCTAGACTTAATATAAGAAAAAAAAACAAAAACAATACAAAAAAAGGAAATAAAAATTAATTTATGACAAATTTATGTTTAATATGTAAATTAAAATTTGGGTAATCTAAATTTGAGAATTAATAAAGAAACGAATTTAAATGTTGAAAAATTATAATGATAAGCTTGTAAAGTTAAACATATGAAGTTTTAACTTAATTAGTTAGGTACGTTTATTTTGGCAATTTAATAAGAGTGATGATAAGAGAAGTACGTTTATTTTGGCATTTTAATAAGATACTGCAGAAGCATAGAAAATTTAAAAAAATATTTATAATTGAAAGGTTTATGTTGGAGAACGTATTGGTTAATTTGTTAAATGACAAGAGGGTTGATAAGCTGTATTGTTTGATTTTTTTAAAATTATTTTACATGAATAATTAAAACTTAGTGATTAAATAAACGTTTTTGTTTATTTAAATAATATGTCAACACATAAAATAATTGAGTTTGATTTTAATATATTCAAAATGAATATACATAGAAGTGGTCTGGCTGGAAACAACCTAAAATATGTAAAGTAAAGCAAAGCTGTATTGCACATCTGCTATAGGAATGCAAGAACCTCATTCGTAATCGTAATAGATTTCATAATCTACCATTAAAGAATGCATTGAATGTAATCAATGAATCAGATAAATGTATGATTCCATTCTAGGAATTTTAGCCTTTCTAATTTTAAATAAATTTCTAAAAGTGAGGCAATTATGATTGGTTATCTCAATCTTAGTGTCACAATAATGTTTGAGCTAATATAAGGAAAAAACAACTAATGCGATAATTATCGAAATGTTTTTAACTTCCAACATAATTTATCGTTTTACAAATGTTTTCTCTTTAAATAAATTGATTCAGAAATCAGTTTGAAAAATTTACTTTCAAAATTTATCCCTAAACTAAATTAAAAATTGGTATAAAAAACAAAATTTTGATATCTTGCCAACACAAAAAAAAAATGAAAATCGTTATTTGGAATCAATGCTAACAAAAATTATTAAGGATTGCCCCTAAAACTTAAAGAAAAAAGAACAACGTATTCCTAACAAGTTTTTAACAGACATACAGTCTCTAATGAATGCGAATTTTATATTATCACCTACTCGTTCATTCTGTAAACGAATGAAAAAGGAATCTTATGGTTTTGAACGCGTGTAACTTATAATTTTTTTTATTGTTTATTTATTTTATTTTATATTTTTGGATGTAACATTAAAATTAAGCAAAAAAAAAAAAAAAAAACAAAAAAAAACTATAAAAATAAATTATGTAAATAAAAATGAATAAGTTTGAATCTTACTCAGAGTTCATCAAAGAAAACAAAAATATAAAAATCGAAAAAAAAATATTTAATCGCAAGCTGTTTAATCTTAGAGAGCACACCAAAAATTATAAAAATAAAGCAGAAAAATAAAATACAGCACAGCACATCACCTTAACAGGTTTAAAAATTCACATAAAATTTTAAAAGTTAGTTTTGAAAGTGAATTTTTGAATTTTAAATTTCATAATAAGAGAAAAGTTATATTTAAAACAATGTTTAACAACTATAAGATATTAAATCGAAAATTAAAGTTTTCGAATATTCGAAATAAAACTTAATTAGAGAATGTTTGCTTAAATAGTTGTTTGCTTAGATGTTGCAAAAGTTGTTTTAATTTTTTTTTTTATGATAAAAGTGTTAATTTGAGAAAATCCTAAAATTTCAGTAATCAGCATTAGAAAAAATACCGTTGTAATGAATACTTTTGATAAATTCGAAAATAAAAAAAAGTAAATAAATAATATCTAATTTTGATCACTTTGCCCAAACGAAACATTTTGTTCTGAAGATGTGAACAATATTGTTTGATAGACTTTCCATGTAAATTTTATTGATGCCAATACCGAGCTACCCTCAAACGTGTTAATTATATTTCCGAACAGTTTCCTTATGATAAATTTAAAATTTCATAATTCAAACTATTGCCCAAGTTTTTGTTTTTTTTTTCAGATAGAAGAAAATCATCAAAGAGCATTCATTTATCGTTCGTCATAATTATTTTCCGGGGAAGAACGAAGTGAAGCACTGTGTCAATTTTAATGTATTAAAAAGTCAGTAGTCTTTTGGACTAATCATTAATATAATTTTGTCTCTGTTTTTGATCAAACAAAATCCCATTAGAATTTAATGTGAGATTAAAGATATTATCCTGACACAGTTCGAATGGTTTCGTCCGTTTAAGTCTTCTAACAAAACTTTTACTGTCAGTTAAGCTTTAAACTTCATATTTAACATGTTGAAAAAAATTAATTTTGTTGAATACTGTCAGTTTCTTTATTTCCACTTTTATGATAGGGATCGTGATATTTCCATGAATATCAATATTGCAAACATAACAGATAACATTAACAATTTTTCGCAACACTTTGTTTTGGAATGTTTCGATAGTTTGAATATGAAGTTTTTTAATACAATATGCCTAGACTGGCTTCAAAATTTGATTGTAGATCAAAACTTTGTTATACGTCGAAAACGTAGATGTCCGCCCAATTAGATAATACATCTGATTGTATCTTAGTTCTATAACTCTTTTTTTTTTTTTTCTTAACATATTCTTTCCATATGAGCTTTGCATCAAGTATATCCAAGGTATTCGCACAATTTTGATATGGTATAACGACATTATTTATTATGACTGGAAGGGGGGCAACTCTATTAGTAAAATTAACATGTGTGGATTTAGACTCGTTTAATTTAATTCTCCACCTTTTGCGCCATATGGAGATTTTATTGTTTTTCATAAAACGAATTACTCAATTTACAACTATAGTTTCAAACGTAGTACTTCTTACGTATATATCAACCATTAACAAGAATTTATTAAACGTGTGTATTCAATTCATTTTTTTTTATTTTGTTTAATTTCTTCAACAATGTTATAAAAATGATAATAAATAAGTCGGCTTTTTTTGTTTCTTGATGGTAAAACTAAAAGAAAAAAGTAAAAATAAACAAAAGCTCAAAAATAAAGAAAAAAAAAACAAACAAAAAAACTGTTTAAAAAACTGTTAACACGAGATTCATATACCAAAAATTAGAAGATATATTCTCTAAATTGATTGCGATATTCTAATTATTAAGAAGATTACATAAGCAAAGCATTGGAATTTAAATTTAGTTTTTTTTTTAAATTTGAAAAAAAAAACATAAAACTTTCTATTTTGATAAAATTAATTTGTCCTTTTATTGACGGTATTTAAAGACGACAGCAAATCAGTAGGAAACTAATGTGTATAACAATTTAGTCCTCAGTCGTTTTAAATTATCTTTATTACTTTTTTTTTTGTTTTTTTTTTTTTTGGAATGGTTTTAATTTATTTTATTTCTAAATTTTCGATTTTTTTTTAAATTATTTTTTTTTCCAAACATTTGATATGGCCTATAAATCAGAGGTGATATTTGAAATATTGAAAAAAATTAAAAATGTTTATAATCTACATGTTATGTAGTATTTATTGTGATACTGGACAATTTTTTGTAATTTCCAGCAATTTATAAAACAAATTTAAATACAGTTATAATATAATTTAAATATTGGTTAAATAAGGTGTAATATAAAATATGAATATAATTTAAATATTGGTTAAATTTAAATAAGTTGATTAGGGTCAGCGAAAACTCAAACTAGTCTTCGAAGTTGACGAAGAAGTACAAGTATTCTGTTTTTTTTTTTTTTAATTTTAATAAATAAGTTTAACGTTGCGTATTGCGCGAACTCATTGCTGTTACCAACTTTGTAAACTAAATCATCGATCAGTTTTTTACATTAAGATTTTGTAAAATATTTGTGTTCGTTTGTCAAAAATTATATTAGAAAACATCCAGGAGGAAGTGATGATTGGGAGTTACAATACTGATTTATTTTAAATGTATTCCAAACTCCAACAAGACGATAGGCTATTTGTTACTTTTAATTTAGTTGTTGAAGACTGTAGTGGGGAGATCTGACAGTAAACATATTAAACATATTTATTTTCTAGAGTTGGGTTCATAGTTAGAATAAATTCAATCTATTCAAAGGTTTTTGATTTCTGGTTGAAGAATTTGATGGGTATTCTGTCTAAAACGATCTAGGATTGATTGATTTTTGATTGAAGGATTTGATAACTGTTCTGTCCAAAATGATCTGATTTAAATCTCATTTGAATATCATCGGCACTGTTCCACTCCAACATGGCGTAAGGGAACATGGCGTTGGCAAAATATATTTCATTTGTTTGTTTGATGAAAATATAAGCCTTTTGATGAATCTACTACCAATTTGCAGTTTAGGAATTTATGTTGATTCCGTATTTTTGTTTTGTTTTTTTATTTTATTTTTAATTTGTACAACGATTGTGATTATTAATGAAGATATTGAGTACAATATTGGAAATCAATAATTGACAAAGCATTTGCAACCCACAGGACAAAAAACAGAGCATTTGTAGCATACATTTGTATTTATATGTACTTTACACATAATTATTATTCCAAATTAAATAACTTTAGCATAACCAGTATTAATTTTTTTTTTTAATTTTTTGACAGTGTTATTTGTTTGATATCACCTCTGCCAATATGTAATTCTGTTATTAGTAATTTGTGATCAGAAATTCTATTAACTATTCTCTATTTTTCATTTTTAATCTTTGTTTGAATTAATAATATGACTTTAAAGGATAATTTATTACTTTTACTATATAATTTTATATGGGATATGATAGATATTTTGAATTAAACAAAAGAAATCAATTAATAAAAAACCACAAGGGATAAAAAACCAAAAAGTAAAAAAAAAAAAATTAATTCAAGTTATTATATCATAAAAAAACTACTTCAATTTTTTGTTTATAAAATTTGATTTAGTGATTAATAGTTAAGTTGTTTTACGTATATTATTAATATGCGGTTTGTTAAAAAAGATAAAAAAAAAACAAATAAAAAGAACAAATAAAAAAAAATGACGAATATTCTGAACGTTTCTAAATAAATTTATTTTACTTTATTTTATTGCCCTGCGAAAATATTTTTATTGCTAAAATAGAAATTAAAATGAGGAAAAAATGTTTTTATGAGTCCCTGAACCTTTTCTAAAATATTTTATTAATCTTAAAATTAAGCCTATTAATTTTATTTTATTATTTTTTAAAAGTAAAAAGTGTTGAGTTCATCAAAAATATTTAAAAATTCATAAGATTAATTTTTTTTTTTAATTGGTTTAAGAATTGTTATAGAAACAAGAATATCAAATTTGCACATAACGACTTGTACTCGACTCTCATAAAATCTGTTCTAATTGATACATTTATCCAAAAAACAATCAGTAAAAGAATTTTTTTATTTCAAGTGATGATTACCTTTCACAACTACTCACTTTAAAAAAAAACGATAGTTATTATTTGCACACTGAACATCAAATTACGCTCTCATGCCAGTATAATAAATTGTATTAAAAAAAAATTGTTGTTGCAACTTGCAAAATATTGTCATAACCGTTTTTAAATTGAATAAATTTTAATTATAGTAATATACTGACGGATCGAAAATGATGAGCATTAGCTATAATCAGACTTTTGGGAACGATGTTCCTTGAACAATGGGACCTACCTAGTAAGCAGCTGAAAAATTTTCTATCATTGAATAAGGGATCTTATTAATATACGGGCAGTCACAATAAACTTATTTGGTGCTGTGGTGACAATGAGGACACACCTTTTACCCATTACAAATATTTTATATGTTCTATGTAATTAGGTAAACGAAAAGAATATTTTAAAATACTATTTATTTGTAAATTAATAGAAAATTTACGCAAATTAATTAGAATAAATTTTGTAAGCCTAAAAGCAGGCAATTGAGATGTACGAGTCTGTTATAATAATGTATACGAGCCAATTTATGTAAGTATTTATGGATATATATATATACAAATTAAGAGCTCTTTTATAGAGGTAAAAATTAATCAAAATTTTTTATAAAATTCTTTCAGGTTAAAGCATTATAAATTGTAAACAAAATAAAAAAAGTTAATAAAAAAAAAAAAATGGTTTATGTTTTAAAGTTTCTCGCTTGAGGCTTTTGTTAAATTTAATATCAAAAAATATATTAAAGTAAATATGTACTTGTTTTCGCAGTGCATTATTGAATTATAATTTCGAGTCATTTCTTAATTTCGAAAATAAACTCGTTAATTTTTTCATATCAAATTAATATTACGGTTTTAAATTGATTTCGAAGAAATTATGTTGAATTAATATTTCTTATTCCTGTTTTTCACCCCTAGTTTTCGTTACTTCTGTATATTCACTGAATATTCATTTCAAATTTGTATCAGATATTTCTCCTTATTTATATCATCATCAAATCTTATATCCATATAGAAATAAATACTTGAACTTAACATAATTTCTTATATTTATAGGATAATTATTTAACAATTTGTAATTTTAGTTGTGTGATGTGTGAGCTTGATAAACCTTAATTACGGTGATAAATTTAAATATTTAAAATATGAATACACCAAAAAAGTAAAAGAAGTAAGAAAAAATAAATAAAAATAAAACGTAAATTTAGAAATTGCAAGATGAAAAGTTTTTGAAACTATAATTTTTAAAATTATTTTCGATATCGTACATAATAACAATAAATTTATTGAATAGATACTTTAAACTAATTCATACTTTGAACTAGACATTGTTAAATCATTAAGGTATAGAAATTTTAATATTTTTAAATTAATAAAATAAAATTTTGGTATTATAAATTCGAACGAGAAGTTCGAAGAAGAAAATATTTGAATTACTCATATTATCCTAAAACACTATTATTTGGTGTGAACTTTGATCTTCTTCATGGTATTAATTTAATTTTGTCAATTTTATCTAACTAATTAGAAATTTCTAGCTCTCATAAATATCTCTTCTAAATATATTTCACTTTAATTTTATTTATTAGATATAATAACACGTGAATTTATTTATTTAGCCAAAAATCCCACCAACAATGTACAAACAATTCGAAGGAAGTAATTAAATTCACTTCAAACTAAAATTAATAAAGTAACTTCTTTAATGATTATAATTAACAATTAATTTAATTTAATTACAAAATTAAAAACGTGCTCTCTGATGTACACAAACAAAAAACATAAAATAAAAAGAAATTTTCTTCACGTTTTGCATTAAAATTTCGCATAAAAAAAATTGTTTTTGCTTTTACAAAAGCTTGTAAATGACAAGCGTGTGAATTCTGATAATGAACTCATGAAAATTGAAATTAAAGAGCATACAGTGAAAGTAATAAAAAAAGCTTTTCTTGTTAGAAATCATATCACATACACATAAATATTTTTAATTCTTAGAATTTTATTTTTACTTTATCTCATCTTTTGTTACAGTTTAATGTGTTAACTTAATTACTGTCACTATGTAAAAGTGATCTAGAAAAAATAAAATCGGTTTTTTTTTTGCATATAAATAACCTCATCATAAGGCAAAAAAAATTTTTTATTAACATATTTTGACAATAGATCTTCTTAGAAAGAGATTAAGATTTACTAACGTAGTGTAAGTTTCGGAAAATCCTTTTAAACAGTCGAATGTATTTGGTCCGACGCTTATAATACTTTTAAATGTCAAAATTTAAAAAAAATCTCTAGACAAAAAAAATACTCATCGAAGTAAAGCGTTTCTTTATTTGGTACAAAATTCACATTTATAAAAGCCGCGTCCTTAACTTTGAAAGTATTATCTTATATTGTAAATTTTTTTTAATTTTAATGAAAGGTTTAACAACAATAAACATGAAATGAATGTCAAGAAAAGAAACTTATGAATTTTAATGCACACCAGATAAGCCATCATGGTAGGAATAGGAACAATAACTTACCACTGCCCTGTTATGAAGCAACTACATAGAAATTGGCAAGCTGGTAACAATATATGCAAAATATGAAGAATGAACATTGAAAATATGCTTTGTGAATGCGATGGATTTAGTAGACTTCGCTACCTGAGAGTAGGGTTCCACAAACAATGGAAGTTACCATACAAATAAAAAATGTCTTGAGTCTAATCATAAAATCAAACTTTCTTAAGGGTTCAAATGTCTTAAATGACTAAAATGCTACGGGTTTCACACAAAAATAAAAAATTAGAAAAATGTAAATTATTTGGGAGTACTTCTTCATCACAACCTGAAATTTACAAATAAAATAAAAACACCGTCTTAAAAACTAAAAAAGCACATGCATATTTTCTAAAAAAAACTATTTTATAATAAAACCATACACACAAGAATTAAAGTGATAGTCTATCAATCACTAATAAGATTTATTCTAACATAAGCGTCTCCCATCTCGTACAATATCAATGGCAGCTTAATGGAACAATTACGTAAATTTGAAAGAAAGTGCATTATGGTTTGCATAAAGTAATTCTATAAGCCTGAAACTGGATATGTCCATTATTATTCAAATATAATATAAAATAAATAGGATGGACAATTTTATTATAAAATTTATTAAGAATCATAACAATAGAGCTCAAAAAACCTAGAAAATGGTTTAATATCATATCTATTTTACTATAATGAAAGCGCATTAAAAACGGATTTTATAGCACCTGAACATTTTTTTAATATCTAAATAGCAAAAGCTATATCAAAAGCCAAAAATTTCATCCTTATATTATTTCATTATAATAGACGGGCTATAAATGAAAAAATAGAATTTACTCCAGACAATATTAACAGAGATTTATTGAAATACGACATGCATTCCTTTTAAAGATACATTTACAAAACGAGAGTTTTGATGGCTAAATCATCTAGAACAGCTAAAATCATTCATTGTCAAAATACAAAGCCTAGTAAATATTTTTTGTAGATTAAGGTAGGTTAAGTTTTATATTCAAACATAGTAATCAGTATTTTAATCAATAAATCAATCATTCTTAGGGATTCAAATGTGGAATTTATTTATTTATTTATTACTACGTTTAAATGAATGATTGGAATGCTACGGTAAGCTTATTTGCTGCTGCTGTGACTTGGGCTGAAATCCAACTCTTGTAAAAAATCTAATCTAATCTAGTTAAGTTGTTAAAACGGTAAAACGTTATGTTAACATTAATATCCAAAGCGTCGCAATGAGAGAAGAATAAAGACTCGGTGAAGTTTAAAATGAAAGGAGTGTTTTGTTCACCAACACTATACTGGAACGCGTCATTAGGTAAAGTATAGTGTTGAACTACTTAGACAACTCCTGGTTTAACTATGATTAGCTTACATTTTGTTTTGATTTTCCGCTAATATTTTTAACTTGTATTTTTATCAAAGTTTGTATGTTTTTCACCAATAATTTTAATTTGATTGTAAATATCGATATTTCGAAATCAATATCTATTTATTAGTCGCAGGAATTGGTGAAAGAAGTAAGCTGCTTTCGAAACATCGTTTTATGCAAAATAAAAATGAATTTATTAGTGAAAAGAAATTCGACTTATATTTTTTTTGTTTTATTGTTTTTTAAATTTTATAATTAGTAGTAACTTGATTTTTTAATATACTTTAAGATTTTAAATTTACTAACATTATATTTTATTTACTCTATTAACAGTGTGACATAACTACTCTACTAACAACATGTTTTTTATTTATTTTATCAAACGGTGCCGGGTTCTATTAACCTCACTGAATTATTATTAAATATTGCACAAAAAAACAAGCTTTTGTCGTCTCTAAGCTGACATCTGATGTGCCTGCTCTAAATTTAATATCACTAAAAACAAATCTGATTATTAAAAATATTGGGCATTGCAGTTTTATATCGGTTGGATTTGTTTTTGGAATAATACTACTCTGAAGTTATTCGTGCATAAATATTTTCTGTCATTGAATTTTGATTTTTTTTAAAATCTGATGACATTTAAGAAATTTAGCTTTTTTTGGTTATACAAATTCGGAAATAAAGTACTTATATAACATTTCAAAGGTGCGCAGTTTTTCACGAAAACTTATTTTATAACTGTTAAAATTTTTTAAAAATCCCGTATCCTATGTTATTTTATTATCAAAAGTAACAGAATTCATATCACAATGATCAAACTATTAAAACTGAATCATCCCAATGTCCGAATTCTATTTTTTTTTTAATTGTTTATTTTTAAATTTGTTTTTATTTTTTTTTGAATTTTTAATTATGCCGATAAATCATTAAAGAAGCATTCTCGTTTCATTTCGTTCTTTTTTGTTCTCTTTTTGCTTTTTTTTTGGTTTTTTGTTTCCGAATTAATTTTAGGAATGGTAGTGCTTGGTACGATGGTACCACAATTTTGTTTGAAAGAGCTTTAGCAACAACTTTAAGATCGTCAGTGTTTTTTTTTTGTGTAATAAAATTTTCATTAACATAATTATTTTCGATTTTCGAAAAGAAATTTCGATTAAAAATTTTAAATTTGAGATAAGATTTTTAATAAAAGAATTATTTTAACAAAGATAAAAAATCTATATATGAAGAGTGAGTGATCTAGTTTAAGTTTCCCGGCTTGAAAAAGAAAAAAATAAATTTCAGGAAATCTTTGAATTTGTTTTTAATAATTGGAAATGTTATGTTGCTATTTCAATAATTATTAACATAAATATGTATTCAAAAGTAGCTCTGAAAGTTTTGAAGCAGCCAATCCGCTCGAGGTAAATTTCTATGACATTTTTTTTTGTAAATTTAGGGTGGTATCTAAGCTATAACTGGACAATTTTTAGTTTTTAAGTGCTTCATCATTATGGGTTTGATACGACCGCCATCCAAAATCCATCCAATAGCGTAAAAAAGCATGGTCTTTTCGGTCAGTAACAAAACAGAGTTAGAAAAACTGTGTGTTTAATGGAAAAAATTAAGAGTAATCCGCGGTAGTGTGATTTTTTTTTCACGACTTTTGAAAATTACGGTGCCGCCAATGATTTTGGCTAACCTCAATGCGCATCACACACTAAATCTTTGAGCATTTAAGAGTATCTTATGAATACAGAAATGTGAAAATGGGCCAAAAGATGAAAATTCTGGTAAATTGACAATTCCGATTCCACGAATTAACTCCATAATAGAATAGTGCCCAGGTCTTAATCTATCAAATCAATGATTCCAATCTCTTTTTCAAAATTGTACGCTTGGTAGGTGTTTAAATTGATTATATATACTATTCCCATAAATTTACGAAGCAGTTTTTACAGAATTTTTATTTTTCATTTGGAGTAATCGAATAATTTTAATGCCCTGAGTGATGATCCAGCAATCCATGTAAAAGTGTACTGTGGCAAGCTAACATTTGGTACTCTTAATTTGATTAGAACACGTCCTTATTGACAAATGACACCTTTTTAATTTACAGTGTTACCAACATAAGAAACTCAAATTGGATCACTCTTTACACATTTATTTGAAATCTGTTAAGAAAAACGCGACTACTAATAAATTTGTAACCACACGTGCCAATTAAATTAGAATAATTTAATAATTTTAGGATACAAAAAAATTAAAAAAAAATCAAATGAAAAGAAACCGATGATTCAAACTAAACTCAAACTCCATCTATAATAATTCATAAATTTATTAAAACAAAAATAAAAAAAAAAACAACAAAAATTAACATTTCATAATCTGCTCATTTTTTATTTTTTTTTTTTTATTTTTTAATTATGATTATAAAAAATTATTATACAAAAAGATATTACCCATAAATGTCATAAGAAAAAAAAATTGAATGTTAAAAAAATGTTAGGAGCTTTACAGATTTAATTAAAAATTTAAATTGTAAAATTCCTTTTTCGTGTGGATTTAAGTAAGGAATGAACTTAAGTTAAAATTTAAGGTTGAATTTATAATTTTTGTTTGTTTTTGTTTTGTTTTCCAAAATTCTATATACATAAATATAATAATTTATTTAGTTTACATCAATATTTACAATTTATGACATATTAATTATTAAAATTTATTAAAATGTATTTTTAGCAGAAATGAATAAAACAAAATTCATTAACAGAGCCCACCATTTTAAAGTGAAAGTTCTTAATTGATTCAAATATGGTTTTTGAAATTAATTTTTTTTTTTATTTAGGGATCGGAGAAAGAAATTTATTGGTATAAGTATATAATAAAAAAAAAAAAATCAATTGGTTGGTGTATAATTCCAGATTCAAGAAAATTTGACGTCAAATCAATTTCCATAGCCAGTTTAGACTTAAGAATTGACACTTGAAATATCTCTTCAGGGTTGTAAACGGCGCAAATCTTCGCTAAGCTAAGATTTTGAGTTCGTTTCGTATTATTAGTACAATCAACTTTTGAATGGTACTAGTTGATTTAAGTTTAGGATTGACTTGAGTTTCCAAAGGAGTTTATTCAAATACAACTTGTACCTCTACGAAATTGTTTGAATGTGGTATTGTTGTTTTAAGTGCATATCTGAACAAGATCTTACATCTATACGTTACATTTTATAAAATACGGTAAATGTTCCAATAGTATCACGATTTTCAAGTGGAACAACGAATGACATCACATTTCAGTTGTTGGTAAAACACAATTTTGAATTTCTTTGAGAAAATTAAATACTTGGCAGTTATTTATATTATATATATTATATGTATACGCATATATGTATATAGTAATTTTTTTAAATTTATAAATTTGCAATTAAAAAAAAACATAAAACAATATATTGTAAAATAAGTTCTTAATACTAATGAAGTATAGAAGTCTAATAGTGGTTGCGTTTATTCGTAATTGATTAAGTGGGGTAATTGCAGTCAAGAAATTAATCTTTCTCTTTCGCACTTATAAATTTGGTTTTACGGCTTCTTCTAGAAGAAACGTATAAGTGCAAAAAAGAAAAAAGAATTTGTTTAATACAACTGCAAATTAATGTGAATACAGGGATTAAGCAGTTTAAAATTGTGTTTAGAAATCAAAAGCTTTACCAAAATCTATTAGTAAATCTTCTTCCATAGATACAAAATTTTGAAATTGACTTAACACAATGGTATTATTTGTACTACAAATTGTTATCTCAGTCCAAGCTGATAATGTATGAATAAAACAGAACAAATACTATAAACCGAATTATGAGCAATAAGGTATAGAAAATTTAAGAAATCGAGGAGCATGTTGTAATTGGATAGTTAGCCCATCAATTTAAATTTGATATATTTTTTAAAGTTACCCCTTATAATCAAATCAGTTCGATCCGATCCGATTCGATCCAATTTGAAATGTCATTTCGAATTATGATCGTTCAGATCCGATTCGAATATTGACAACTCTTTAGCGCTTTTATTTACATTTTTGGCATTATTAGAAGATAAGTATTTACAATCTACTTACTAGATATTTACTAATATTCAAATTTTTTCACTTGAAATGCTATCTATAGCATAAATATATATATATATTTTTTTGTATTATTTATTATTTCTTCTATCTATAACTCTTCCATATTTGATAAATAAAAAAATTATATTTATAAGATTATAATTATATAAAATATTTACCTAATTTAGTATTTTCACAATTATTATTTGTAGTTCTCCAATTTTATTCTTGTATTGTTGTTAATATTCTTTTCACAATTTTTAGGTTAAATTTGTTCAACCTTTCCGATCCGATTCGATATAAATTGATTAATATAACCGTTTATATTGAAATGCCATAAGAGCGAATTTGACAATTGCTCGAATCGGATCGGATCGAATTGATTAAAATCGGCACTTGAGGAGAAAATTATGAGACACCATTTGAATTTGTAGATTTGTTACAACTGATATTTACTAATTTGTAATTTTGTATGAAACTTTTATTTATATTTTCTCTGAAAGATGTTTTAGAATTCCATTAATTCTGAAGACTAAATACTTAGTTTTTTCATAATGTTTCATAAAAGTTGGGAACTGATTAGATTTCTTCTTTTGAGTTTGTGTAGTTTGAAAATGCTTTAGGATGATATTCCACTATATAATTCTTAAACAAATAAATTTGAATTCACCAGGAGTTTAGTATTGACTATAATTGATTTTTAAGTGCTTATTCTATTTTTATTACTTTTATTCAAAAATGTTTTAAAATAAAAATGATGACTGATGATGACAATTAAATGATAATGATGAAGAAATTTTAGAAATAAATAGATACTCTTGTATAGACATTAGGTCGAAACTAAATAATTTAATTGAACGAATAATTTTTTGAGAATTAGGAAATGTTCTTATAGTTTCGATGGAGTATTTTATATTTCACAATATTTTATTTTAACTGCTATTAAATTTTTTTGAATACTTGTTTTTATAAAGTGTATAATTTTAAAAAAAAATATTTAAGTTTTT
Source organism: Argyra leucocephala (assembly GCA_963942445.1). Taxonomy (NCBI): domain Eukaryota; kingdom Metazoa; phylum Arthropoda; class Insecta; order Diptera; family Dolichopodidae; genus Argyra; species Argyra leucocephala. The sequence goes on from OZ012678.1 coordinate 41,975,658, forward strand.
TTTTTTTTGTTTTAAAATTTACCGAAAATTAATTGTTTTATTGGGATTAATTTTTTTTTTCTACTTTGGTGTTTGATATCTGAGCTGCTATTATTATTAATTATGAAACAATTAAAAAACCAAAAATATTAAAATTCTTTTCTAAATTAAGCTTTTTTGTTTTGTTTTGGTTTTTTAATTTCGGGATTAAATTTTCTAGTTTCTTGTTTTTAGTTTAATTTTTGAAAAAAGCATAAAAAACTTGAAATTTATTCATGATTTTCTTTTGAACAGGTTTTTCACATAATATTAGGATGATCCGAACTTAATAATGGGTCGGATTAATTAAAAATTATGTGAATTTGAAAAGTTTTATAATTTCAAAAAAAGCTTTTAAGTAAAAGTTTGATTTTAAGAAATTACAACTATGGTCACATAAATAAGTAGATTACAAAATAATTTAATTTTTTTTATTTTAGATTAAATTTTGCAGAATTGATTCCAAATTTATATAAATCAGTGCATTTTTGTTTTATATTTAAATTTTTTATTTATATCTTGGTGTTTCGTTCGATACCACCACATTAAATATGCCGCACCCCCAAATCCAATGTGTGTTTAACCAAGGCTGTAGAAGGATTCACTATGATTTAATCGCGATTATCTCTTGCGGACCGTTACCGTTAAGTGCTAATAACGGAGATTGCTTGGAGATTTTGGATATTGCTAAAACTAGAAGGAATATTTTTTTTATATATAGTTCCAAATCTATTGGATGAACACCCTAACTACTTTTATACAGAAATTAGGAGAGATTACAAACAATGGTTTTTTTTTTTAGAATTTTTATGGTATTTCTACTAATTTAAATGTGAAAAACTATGCCTATATTGTAGAGTTACTTCCTAAATACGGTATAGTTCCATTTTATTTTTTATGTATTTTAACCAAAACTTTTAACTATTTTCTAATTTATTTTATCCCAATAAAACCAATAAAATATTTTTTTTTGTTTTGCCTTCGTCGTGAATCGAACTTGGTACCTTTCGATTAAAGTTAGGCACTCTACCTATACTGCGCCACCCAGCGTGTGGTCAATCTAGAATTATACTCCAACAAATTTGTTTTTGTATTATATAAATTTCTTTTTCCACTCCTCTCCTATAGACCAAACTGTACAGTTTGAATGTAAGTTTATAACCTAAAATAAATACTTGATCAATTATAGATTCATTGTTCCTAAATTCATACTCGTTCATTTATTTTTTAAATAATACAATTTTTTTAAGGGTTCGTTATGATGTTCAACATAACTGGGTAACTTAACTGTGTCATTCCGAATTCAAAGTGATCGCATATAAAACCGCATTGAGTACAACGACTTACTTTGAAATTATAGCAGTAGTAAGTAGTAAATCACAAATTCCTAAATAAGGGTATTAACAAATAAAAACAGTTTTTAATGCCGTAAAAATGAAATAAGCTTGAAATGTTCATACTTATATTATAAAGAAATATTCTAGAAGAAACTACAAGTTTCCGAACTTTATTTTTTTGGCATTATTTCGCGCATTATGTCCTAACTTAAAAGGTTTTACAAATTTTGAAAATTCGGAAAACACTAAAAAATAAAGCAAAGTGTATTTATATGGTGTAGTGATGATGACATTTGACTATTAATCAAATGGTCATGGATTCGAGTCCCATTCAAGATATGGGTTGTAAATAGGTTTTTTCATTATTTTATGGAGTTAATTAAAAATACAAATTAGTTATCACTGTTAGTCTGAGAAGAGAAACCGAACACGGTGATTGTGCTAAAAAAAAAAACCAAATATATTTCTTTATTGAAAAATCATTTCCATAGTAAAAAGAAGCTACCTGAACTGGAATCGAAGTAAACTGACATTTATTAGTTGATTAGAATAAATTTTGATATATCACAGTAAAATATATGCACAATAAAATACTAAATACTAGATATAATTACGCTTAATATAGTAGACGCACCATGGTTCATTAGTAATAATTATAATATTTAAATTGAAATTTACTAATGAGAGCTATAAAGGGGGAAAAAAGAATCTTAAACAATAAATACAAAGTTTAGTTAATTTTAATTGAAAGTTTTCGAAAATTTTTATTATTTTTATTAAAACTCTATGTGTTATGTTCTTCCAACCCTAAAAAAAAAACTCTATTGAAAAATAGTTTTAATGTATTAGGTATTACACTTTAAAAAAAATGCACATCGCACCCAGGAGCTCATTCAACATTGTTTTGAGTATTTTTTAGTAATTTAAATTTTTCTTTTCTATATATCATCATTAGCATCATCATTCCTGTAACCTCATCGTTGGGACATTTTTCCTATTCTGTTTAATTGGTGTTTCGTTCGATACCACCATATTAAATATGCCACATCCCCAAATCCGATGTGTGTTTAATCAAGGCTGTAGCAGGATTCACCATGATTTGATCGCGATTATATCTTGCGGACCTTTATCGTTTGTTGTCATGTTTCATAAAATGTTATCAATTGGTTGACCCTTGTATGGGTGATCAAATCAAATTCTCTACCATATCCGGGCAGGGATATTCCGCCTTTGATTGCTACTTCCTCCTTTGTTCGATACACTCCATACTTCCACTCCATTCTGTTCCATTACCCATTCTACTACATTGGAGTCCACCGTTCGTAAGGATTTTTAGGGCTTCTCTAAAAGGTGAGAGAGGCTAAGTGGCGGAGTACAACGACCATAAAACGCATCATGAATTTTTGCAACCTATTAGACCCCTATATTTTGTAGATATATAGATCAAAAATTTATGAGCGTCAATCGGAAAATAAGTAAAAACATCACCGAAATATTACAAACAATTTCGTTATTTTTATGTGTTTGAAATGTTATACGATAGATCGGGAGGGAAGGTGTTGGTTGCCATTAAAATAAATAGAATAAATTAAAATTGTTTAATTATTAGAATATATTTGATATTTTTTGGTTTGGCAGCATTAAGGTTGAACATTTGAATTTAATTTTATTTTTATTAGCATAAATCAAATTGAAAACTATTTCTGCATAAATCTGTTCAATTGAAAATTTCGAAATTTCAAAATCATGTCAGTTAAATATATTTAAAATATTTTTGTTTCGAAAAGTTGAATTGAGATGGAAGAGTTTTTCAATTGAATTTTAAAAATACTTTTTTAACGATTGTCAAATTTGAGTATAAGTTTTTATTAATTAATGAAAATCTATAATGACTTTAAAGCTTTATTTGTATTATAAGCTTTTGAAGTTTAATTCTTCTTAATTCTTAACAAAAAAAAAAAAAATATTCTTAAGATCATTCTAAATCTGAATTTGAGCATCTGTGGTTCATCTTTATATAGTTCTATAAAATGGTGAGTCAATCGTTTAGATATGAATGATTTTGTTTTTTGTGTTGATGCTGATTTTGAAATTATTTGTATGACATTTAAATTTTATTTATTATTATTATTATTTTGTTTTTATTGCCTTGATGTATTTATACAATTTACATGTATATTAATTCAATATTTATAAAGATATTTTATTATACTAAAATATTTACACCTTTGATTTCTACTTATTTAAACTAAGCTAATTCAATTATTTAGAATATAATTTAATTTGTAAATGCAAAAATGGCAAGTAAAAACCTTAAATGAATTATTTTTATGAATTATTTATGCTAATACACATTTAAATTTTTATTAATATATAAATATTTTACAAGTTTTATAGAAATGTTTTTACATACATTCTGTTTATATAGGATGATATATCTGGGATTGAATTAGATATTGAAATATTTATATTTAAATATTATCGATCAAATTTCGAAATTTTGGTTAGGGTTGTTCATGGTTTATGAGTTTCAATCCAATTTGGATACAAAATTAATTATTTTAATTTTTGTATAATTAATTTAGTAATACGGTATCAAAATTAACAACAATGTCAAACATTACGTTTCTTATTTCTTATTCTTATTTATATTATTTATGCGTTTTTTATTTATTTATCAAAAACCCATTGTGTACTATTCAGTTAATTAGGACAAGTTTTAATTCTGATTGTAGATCTATAATTTTTTTAACAATATCAAAAATAATTGTTTAGATTCGATTTCTAACTCACATCTTTTTTTTCGCATAATCTTTGAGTTTGTTCTCAAGAATTTTTTTTGTATATTATAGTTTTTATTCTCATGATTTTTTAATAATATCTCTTTCCCGCTAGATTTGGTCTACATTGCTTGTTAATTTGCTGAATTGTCGAAGACTTCTGTACAGTGATATAAACACTGATATTTTTTAGATTAGATTTATTGTTTTTTAAAAGGTTTGAGTCTCTTTTATAAAAGTCTTTGAAATATTAATTGGTGATGATAAAACAAATTCTGTATTGAACAGTTTTTATTGACATTTTTGCAAAAGTACCAATATTTTAAAGTTAATTTCCAAATCAGCAATCAGCTTTAATCAGTTGTTATTAAAATGTATATGTGTAGTACAACGAAAATATTTAAGAGAAGTTTTAGAGTTAGAGTCAGTTCAAAGTTATCACTTTTTTCCAGAATGTATTGTATATGTATTCCATTGTATTTGAATAACGTAAGCGCAGTCGGGTTTTCGTTCACTAATAATTAATTTTAATCAAAAAATGTAAATAAAAATCCCATATCATCAATAAAAATAAAAATCCGATTAACGTAAGCGTATTTATACAATATACGTTGTATCTTGATAAGAGCAAGAGCTTGCGGATGGGGAAAGTTTGCGGATATTTTTGATTTGAAATTTTTTTTAAACTTTTTTCGTAGACGCAAATAAAAGTTACAAAATATTAAAATTTGAGTTTTTCATTTTTTATTCGTCCTTTTTGTGTATATATTTTTTTGTAAAATGCCCGTAGACCAAATGTTAATTTTCTTTTTTATACACACAATCACTAGGAAATTCTGGATGGGAAAAAGGATTAGGAGAAAAATAGGATGATAGAGTATAATTTGTGGCTAATTTGAAGACTAATCTAAAGAAATTTTTTTTTTTAAGTTGCAAATTGTTTAGTGGAGCGTTTCTATCGGAGGTGAAAGCATGAGGTTGAAGCATGTTCCACATTTTAGCAGTTCTTATAATAAATGAATTTTCGCAACCAGTTTTGGGTCACCTGTGTATTTGCACGCTGTAGAAATTAGCACTTGAAGCATTCCTAGTGTTACGTTGGAATCATTTCCAACAAGATATCGATAAAACAGAGAGCTCCAACGTTTCGACGTGTGCTAAGAAAAGTAAAAATTACTTGGATGATGGGTCATCAATTAGGCGTAGAGCGCGATTTTGAATTTTGTCAACGTAATCTGGTGAAGTTTGAGGTGCACCAACCCATATGTGAGAATTGTACTCCATTTTTAGGTCGGATATAAATTTCATAAGACAGACAAGTTTATATTAAGATATTGGATTGGAGATCTCTTCGACAAAAGTAGGCTTTACATCGTGAAAGAAAATTCAAACATTTGGCAACATTCTTAGCTATATCAACAATATGCATTTTTTGGTTTAGCTGCATTCCTAAAATATTTAGACTTTCTGACCATTGTAGAATTTGCCAAAAGCATTGTGTCCTTTCCTTTTGTTTGTAAGTTTCCCAAGTTTAGGAAAATATTTTAACCATCGTTACTCTTTTCAGCTACTTGGCATATTAATGGTAAATGATGAAATATCTCGCATCACGCTTATAATCACATAAATAATATATAGAGTTATTTTTTACTTCATTATAGCTTTTATTATTTCACATGCTATAAGTCTATTCCTGTTTGGAGATTTACAAAATTTTGTATTTTTAATCGAACAGAATTTATATCGAATGGTTGATCCCAAATGCCCATCCATACCTTATAGTATTATCGTATTATTTATTAAATATTTTATTGAAAATACTGTCATAGAAATGTTAACATAAATTGAGTTAAATCGTTTGAAATTAAATTAAAATTTTTTTCTAAATTATCGTAAAATTACCAATCTACCCAACACTAGGTAGAAAAATATTCTCTTACTAAACGTAGATAATTCCTTAAAAATGCAAGAAGCTCTCTATAAGCCTCATATTTTAAATGTATGCTAAGGAATGTTTTATGTAAAGTATTTTAGTTTTGAAATGAAAAAAAGGAGATAGCAGCCTAAAAAATTATTATAATAAATTATTTAAATCTCTTTAACCAGATATACTGCAACTTCATTAAAATTCCATTAAAAAATATTCACATTATTTTAGTTCAAAACCAGAATTTATGAAATATTCTTATAAAATTTATAACCTTTACTCATTATATTTCCATGTGTACATTTTTATCAATGAAAGATAATATTAAAAAAAAAAAATTTCTCTTTTTTTCCAGATCTTTTAAATTAATAATCATTATTCTAATTATTAAAAATTCATTAATCAAAAAATAATTTATTCAGTTCTAAAAATGAGCTCAAATTGAATTAAACAAAAATTTATTCAAATTCAAAAATTAACAGTTTGGTCATTTGTCAGACATTCAGTTGAACTCATAAGGTATATATATACCACCCCATATGAACATTTTATTAATAATCATGTTTTATTTCCAAAATAAATTTCACTTTAGATATGGGAAATTCAGAAATGAAATAGAAATGAAAACCGCAAAAAATTTCGTAAATCATGAAGCGCGATTACTGGTGACAGCTTCGTTTTAATTTTAACGAAAATTTTTCATATGAATAAAAATGATAACAAATATAAAAAAAAAAACCGAAATTTTTGGATTACTTATTTTCATCGATTTCTTAATATTCAGAATTGGTAATTAAAATAAAATTAAAAAAAAAAAATGAAATAAAAAATAAACTTTTGATTAATTTGGGGTTTTTGTTTTTTAATTAGAAATGTTAATGGCCTCATCCATGTAACTTAACAGAATTTTATTGACAAAATTGGAACGAATGATTAATCATCAAAAAAATCAATTTTTATTAGGAATACAGTGCAGTAGGGGCCATTTTGTTTTGTAATTAATTTTATGTCATAAAATCCAATTCTTTTAATATGTATTAATTTACAAAACTAAATTTTAATTAAATGTTAATAAAATAATTAATTAAAAGGCGTTTTTAAAAGTAATCAATTAGTTGATTGAACCTGTGGTCAACAGTTCTAAAATGTTGAACTTGTAATTAAAAAATTTTAAATATGTTTTGAAAATTGCATGGTGATAGTAACGTTGTATCAATTTTTCAACTTCTTATGATCTTTCAACTCCAGGAGTTGCGTCATAAGAAGCTTGCGTCAATCACACTGCTATAGTCATCATATTTTTTGATAGAATACTGAAAAATTCAGGGTTCAGGTACTACGTATACATGATAGCTTCAAGAAAGCTTCAAGTAAGCTTCAACTTCATGTATATACGCTAATTACTTGAAATCAGCTTCACTCAAAGTCAATCACAAAAATTAACTTACTTGACTTTTGAGAATTTCAAGCAAATACTTAGAGTGAATTTCAAAAATAGAAGATTTAAAAAAGTAAGTAATTTGTTTTTAATTTTATATTTCATGTTTTGTTTAATCTTCAAATTCAATCTTCAGAGTTGAAATAGAAAATTTTTGGACGTTAACATTTATGTCAACAAAATGCATATCTCAAACTCAAGCTATTTTCGAGGTGACAGCCATTCAATCTGTTTAATCGAAACACAGCTTGAAATTTCAAGAAGAAGTCAAGTCAAGTACTCAAGCTATCATGTACATGTATGTAGTTGGTGCTTCTACTCACATTGTTTAACCATTATAAAACGTTTACAAAGTTCTCTCTATTGTTGATATTCTCTAATTGTTTTGTTAGTATAAGCAGAATTTTATAATTTTTTTAGAAATTCTTGCAAATTTTCTAAGAATTTGGTTTCGTTTTTTTTTTACTACAAAAAATGAGCAAATGAGCAAAGTTTTTGCACTTCTATTTCTTATAAAATTATACGCGTATAGTTTAATACCTTCTTTTATTTCATCTCCCATAGTCTTCCTTAATTTATTCATTCTATTATAAACTTAAATGTCAACTTAAATTATTGCTCAACTCAAATTTTGATTCCACTCGTATTTCGAGCAAATATACGCTCCCAAAAATTGAGTTGAGATTGAATGGATTCAATATCTGAGATAACTTGATTTGAGTGATGATTTTATTTTTTTTTTTTTACTATTTTAATTCCTTAATTTGATGCGATAAATGAGCCAACTCACATACAAAATACTCCTAAGGACTAATATGCAATAATATAATGTCAAAAAAAAAAAATGTATTTATTTTAATTTTTAATTGATATTAAATAATATTCGAATATTTCTAAGGGATATTTATGTGTTGTGAAATACTGTCAGTCTAGTCGAGATAATTTGACGACAAAGATCAATTAAAATTTTTCTTGTAGGCTTATTGTGAATTAAAAGTATAATCTAATTTAAATAAATAACTAAAATAAAATGAAAATGTAACGAAAACTTTAAGAATTTTAATTTTATTATTCCAAAACGATGTTCTTGTAATACAGTGCAATAACAGACATGATGTGGAATTAATTCTATCCATAATCGTATTGTCACAAATTGAATCAAAAATAATTATTTTCGTAATAATCATCAGGTCAATCGTGATTCTCAATCAATAGAATTTCAAATAAATTCCAAAAATTTTGAATATACAAACCTATATTGATTTGTCAGAACTATCGAAATTTCTCATTTGTTGTGAATTTTATAAACGACAACTAATAAATTTGTATATATGATATCAAATTTTTATAACTGACATAAATGATTAACCTGATAATGTTCTTGTTATAATTGACACACAGTGGAAATTTCGAATTTATTATAATATTTTATGATTCATTGATTGTTGTTTTCATTTGATTGAAATCATTTTATTAGGTTTTAAAAATGAATTTTAAAGTGTGTATCATAAAATTTATTAGTTTGAGTTCGAAGATTTTTGTGTAAACACTTTATAAGGTAACACGTGCTGATGCTTTAAATTTTTTTTTTTACTTTTTTCAAATATTTTAATTTTAATTCGATTGGTTAAATCCCATTACGAATAACGCCACAAAAATTATTACGTTTATTTTACTCTAAAAAGATGACCATTTTTAATTTTTTAAATTTAACTCTAAATTTTATCATTTTATTATCATTTTATATATTATTATTATTATTATTTTTTTTTTATATAAATTCATATAAATTCATTTGAAATTAATAAAAACAAAAAAATGTTTTTCTATCAAGCACGTGTAACAAAATCAAAAGGATAAAAAAATAAAAACAAATATTTTTTTTTATTAAAAATCATTACGTATTTTCATTCATCCATTTATGTTTTTTTTTTTTTGTTTTTGCTCTTGTGTTTATTGTTTTTTTGTTATTTGAAAGTTTTGCTTCATAAAGATTTATTATTTAAAAAAAATTTTATTGTTTTTTTTTGTTGTTTTTATTATCTACGATTCTAATTGAAAAATTAAGTTTCGGTTATCCAGAAGATTATAATATTATAGTTTTGAAGTTGATTATGGTCAAATGGAGTATAAAACTCATCAAATTTTGTGATCCAGTCAACTAAGATTTCTAAATTGAAAGATCACCTCTAAGAAGTTAATTTCAATATTGAGATATAAAAACTCTACTTCCCAGTGGGTGGTAAAATGGGTATAATTAATATAATTTTCTAATTATCTTTCTATATGATTTATGTTATAGTTTTGTGTTTTTTAATAAGTATTATAAAATTGGAATTTAGTTTATGGGATCGAATTATTTTAATTGTTTTGTTCGGAATAACAATAAATATAAGTTTTAACAATATGTGTAAGTACCTACTCTCTTAGATACTCTGACGTCGTAAACTGGGTCAGTATCACAATCGGCCTATAAAAAACAAAACAAAGAAATAACATAAATTGGATTTCGTTTGGTGGATAGAAAATTAGTTTTGCAATAGATTTTCTACTTTCCTACTTTTTGCTTATCTTGCTTTATCTTTCATTTTCTTATTACTCTTCAATATTAATCAATTTAATAGTTTATTCTATATTTTTATTTGAATTATTTTTTATAAGATGAAAAAGAGGTTTTCAGATTTATGTAGCTGTCACAATTTCAATCAATAAGAAGTTGACAGTTTCGCTTTTTTATCAATACCCAACCCATTACCCAACGAAATAGAATACAAAATATAAATATATATTGTATTCTAATTTGGTGTCAATACAGAATAGATTCTGTAAGCAATTTTTACTCATATATTTATTTATTAATTCATTTAGTCTGCAGATAAATCTGCAAGCCAATAAAAAACATTTCATTTTAGCTTATTAAGTACTAAAAATTAACAAAATATAAATTCATTTTATTTTAACAATTGGAACTATAAAAATAATAATTTGGAAAAAGTGGGATTTGTTTTAGAATATAGGAGGGCTTGTATTGAAGTGTCTGTGGATTGGAATGTGATTGGATTATTATAATGGCATTCGGAGATGAGTGTTTCCCTATGCCTTCATAACCTGGTTTCGAAGTCAATCGCAATTTGCGATTATTTTGCACTATTTCATTTCTGATGTTTGTTGACATGTATTCATTGTTGTAAGGAGTTTTGATAGACTTGATTGAACTGAGACTATCATCAGTTACGATTATGTAGTTGATGTTATGTGTTTCGGTTGCTGGGATGGCTCTGTATATGGCGGTTAGCTCGGTTATGAATATGGAGCAGGAATTCCGCCATCCACAGTTTGTTATCTTTTGTAATTGTACATCAGGCTACGCTATGGGGACTTTTTCACCTATCTGTAAAGATTTCGGAATGTGTGGGGAGTGGTTGACTTAATTGGGTATACAGTTGTCTGTACTTTTCATAAGGTGTTTTTTACTTGGGATATATGGATATGTGATCATGTATAAATGTTTTCCATTTGGTCTGTAGATGGTCTTTCCTGTATGGCTCAGACGAGTCATATAGGTCGGACTCCAATGGTTCAATCAACGGAAAAATTTTGTTTATGGATGTTGTTCTGTATGTGAAGCCGTATAAGGTGAGTCAATAGTCGACTTTATCATCGGTAAAGCTTTCATTTTACAAAGTTTTCGCTATTTTTATGGAAACATCGACTGGTGGACCTACCTTTTTTCTGCAGGTGTACTTGAGTAAGTTATTTCATAAGCAAAAGATATTTTCGTTTGCTAAAATTTTGACAATTGTCTGTTTAAATTTGAATGTGCCAATTTACTATTTTAACAGCTAAATAACTAATTAGAATCAACCGTCTCGCCGAAAAGATAAACGAACTTTATCTTTTCCGTAACGGTGGTCACATATACGAAGAAATTTAACATGTAATATTGAATTTATTTATAGAAAATAATTTTATGTAGTATTGTAAATATAATTATGATGTGAATATAATTAATCTAAAAATGTAAATAAAATCATTACACGATTTTGATATTTTAATAATTTATTATTTAAATTTGTTTTATAATTTATTAGAAATTAAAACAAATCAAAAAATTTATATATTTTTTTTTATATATATTTTATTTGTATATTTAAAAAAATAATAAATATGAAAAACTCTAGGTATGTTTCATTAATTTTACTAAATATCTTAATCGATTTCGGTTATTACACCATCAACAGAAGGCTGAAGTTGTTCTGTTCCAATGATTCTAATCCAATGACTATAATTTATGAAAATATGTCATACTTAGAATAAGCCTATTTATTAGGCACATATTCTTGATTTCTTAGAATGTATCACTTCCGCCTTTTTCTCATAAATTTCGATTATTTTTTGTCTGTCATGACGGAAAATCGTATCAATCAATGAAAATCCAGTTTAAGACTACTTTTCTTTGCAATTTATGTAAAAATTATTCAAACATTTTTCTACAACGAATAATTTTTTATTATTGACAATTAGTTTGAGAGACATTTATGTACATTTAATTGGAGATTTTTGTTTTATGGGCTTACTGCGAAATACAAATGTTCATTCATTGCATTTACAACAGATTTTTTGTAGCAAATTTTGAAGAAAAACGATTAGTTCGAGTTTTACAGAATTATTTTCAATTTGAAATACAGTTTGGAGTAAGTACAACATTTTTTTTATAATTCCAAATTCATGGGTTGAACATCATAACTGCATTTACATATAAATGTATAATAGCTTTTTCGTTAGAATTTTTGATATGTTATCTACTAATTTAAATAAGGAAAACTATATTTATTGTAGAGTGTAACTACGCCTTCATAATAGCATAGTTAAATTTTATTTTGGTGATAACCAAATTGTATTCCAAATAAATGTCAAAGAGTAGCCGAGAAAACTTTTAACAACATGCCCTCAGCGTTATTCGAACCCGACCTTCTGCTTTTAAAATTAAAAATAATTTTTTTTTAGCAAGATGTAGGAGGGCTCTTTCAAGGCTAAGACTCAGGCTGTTGGAAACACACTACACAACCTCAGAAAACTTCTGCAGAATAAAAATCTCAAACCTATTGGCCTTTATCAAAATGGTCGACTAAATTGAGGGATGGAGGAGGGCATAAATGGCTAAGAGCCTACATGCCGACCCTGATATATTAGAGCCACCTCCGTAAGGGGGGAAAAAAACAAGAATAAAGAAAGTACGAATATATGGAATTAAAACCAGTTATAATACAAAAAAAATTATTTAAATATAATATTTTATTCATATTCTGATTGTTTTCAACTACAACTTACTTTTATTATTTTTTTTTTTTATTATTGCCTGAAGATTTTCTTTTATATTTTAATTAAAAACTTGGGAATAAAATTTGACAAATTAGCTTAGAGCTTGGGAATCATTTAGTTAAATAAATAAATATATATTAATAAAATAACATATTTTAAATAATAACAATAGAAAACTTATAATAGTAATATTGATGAATTTACAAAAATTTTTAATATGCAAATTATTAAAATTGTTTTTTTTTTTGTTAAAATTTTTATTTTTTTGTTATTATTTTTGTTTTTTAAGACTTAAAAAAAAATAATAATTGATTGTGGTTGATATTTGAATGACTTGCGTCTATGTTTATTATTAACAACTATTATCAATGTGTATAATTATATTTAACAATAATTGTTCAAATCAATTTGAAGCTAATATAAATGATGAAAATGAGTTTTTTTTTGTCGGAATTTATTAACCAAATTAAATAATGGTACCATATAATATCATCTAGAAGATGGCTAGTTAGCAATCAATTACAAAATAATCAATTTTGATGAATATTAATCTATTAATTTTATTTCGATTAGGTCTTATTTATAATTACCACATAAAATATAATGTTAAAATCGCTACTAAACTGCTATTATTTTTATTTTTTATTTTTTATGTTTTTTCTCTTTTATTATTATGTTAAAAAAAATATAGTAAAAGTGTGCTCTTAGTAATTAATTATGAGGTGATAATTAGAAATGATGATTTGTTAGAAATATGTAGTTTTCTTATAAAAACAAGAAACCATCAAAAAAGTCGAATAAATTTAAATTAAATAAATAAAATTAATTACGGTCGGATTATTTTCATATATAGGTAATATTATCTTTTGTTATGTTCAAGTTTTTAAGTTTTTTTTTTGTTGTAGTTTTGTTTTATTTTACTATTATTATAATATACAATATAGTTATTAGAGTGTTAATTATGCGCAATACAAATTAAAGTTAAAAAATAAATGTAGAAAATCCAAAAAATTGTCATTGTAATTTTTTATATTTATTTTATATAGTTAAAACTTGTCTCTATATTTATACTTACAAACAGTTGGCTAGGAACGTGGGACGAATTAGTTATAGAGAAAATTTATAGAGGAAGAAGAAGGGGTGAAGTTCGGTGGGAAGTTGCGAAAAAAGTTGTTGACTTATAAAAGTTGTTAACAAATAATTTGAATAATAAATTCCAATCGAATGTCAGTATTATAATGCAATTCTATATTCTAAGCCCTCTAAGTATGAGATGTAATTCTATATTCTAAACGTCCTAATTATGAAGGAATTTCAAAATTAGAATTATTTACACGGTGTGGATATGCGTATTTTCTGCCTCTCGCATTTCTGAATGAAAATTATTTATGAATTAAAAGTAATGATTTTGGCTCTTTCAAACATAGGCCATTTTCTACAACAGATATGAAAGTTAAGATCAAAGGCTTAATATTTAATACAACAGATACTACACAAATGTTAATCTGATTTTTGTTGTTTTTTTACTAGAGATAAAATAGATCTAATCTCCTAAAAAATAATACGATTATCAAGACGTGGAGCAAATTTTGATATAACTATTATATCTGTTAACGAACGGTGCAGTGCGCTTTTATACTCTGTCGAGAAAATATATAGAGTATTTTTTGAAGTGTCCATCCCTAAATGTAAATTGTACTCCATTTTTGATCGTATATACCAGGTGTTCCAAATAACGGCTCCTTTCCTTCTTAAAAAGCTGATACGAATTCTCTGGAACACCCGGTATATACTTAATAAATATTGAACAAAAAATTTACCTCACAGTTATTTGAATAGAAACCCAAAAAATTTATCGACATTTCTCCCAATATCAAAAATTTGGTACATAATTACAGATCATATTTTGATTTATTCGCATGTCGAGAATGTTTAGTTTCTAGTCATAAATTATTTGATTTGTTCCAGACAATATATTTCTTTATATCTTTAATTAATGCATATTTCTTGCTGCACATTTTAAAACAGCTCTAATCAAAACTCTATACAAAACTATTGTAAATAACAAGAAATGAAGTTCGTCACATACAGATAAATAAAAAGTAAGTACAAATCTACAGAAATTGGAAAAATTAGTAAGTACTGTCTTTGCAGATAGTGTAGGGGTGCCGAATAGAAGGGAAGAATATTTATGTGAATCTAAGATGTTGGTAATCAAAACATTATTTAATTTGGGATATAAAGATTTCTTAAACTAGAACCAAGACTCTAAAGTTCAGACGAAAATGTATAAATATTATATATTTTATCGAATATTATGCTGTATAGATTGTAAGCAAAATATTTTGAAATAATAAAATTAAAAACGTTAGGTATGTATATATGTTTTATAAAATTTATATAATATCTTGTTCGATTTCGGTTGTTATACTATCCATAGGAAGACTGATCTATTGTATAAATTCTGCAACAAAACATTTTTTGTTATATAATCTATTAAATAATGTATTCTTCATCATTAGATCTTATTTCTTGTTATTTCAGCTCCAATATTCATTCAAATATCAATACCGATTTGTCACGACGCACTGATTGTCTCTAAAGTGAACGATGGAAAGAGCAGAAGACGACGAAGCAAATGATAGTTTTATATGTATTACAATTGATTAATAATTAGTTACAGTTACAAAATAAAGAACAATATTGTCAACATAATTTTTGTATGAAAATTTAATGTTTTTACTTTCGTTTTCTGTGAAGAAAGAATATTTTCATAAAATCTATCAAGACCTACTCAAAGCGTTTCTGTATAGATATGAATAATTTTCTAGAATACATATTATTATTCATATTTTCAAAAGTTTTAATTTAAAAACAATAAAAAAATTTTGTTATACCAAAAATCAATTTTATATTTTAATTACTTTGAATACCAAAATATTAATTTCAAAATATTACCATTAGTTTTAAATAATTTCAACTGATTTTGTCAATTAAAATAATAATTTATTATAAATTTATTAAATAAATAATATTTAAAAAAAAAAACAATTTTAATTTATTATTATAAAAGATAAAAAACAAAAAAAGATGTTTTTAATTAGTTTTTAATATGTTGTTACAACCATTTATGGTATTTTAGAACCGTGACTTTTAAGGAGACACGCTTTAACTAACTAACTATTAAGAGGATTATAAAATTTGAAACAAAAAAAAAAACAAAACACACCTTAATTATAAAATTTATGATTATGAATTGTCACTGTGTAGTCACTTATTTTGTATATATATATATATATATATACTGAAATATCAGTCAAGAAGACCTATGAATCTGATAGATAGAGAAAATAAAATTGCATAAATTTACTAAATCAAATCAAAACAAAGAATAATTAGAAAAACGTGTTCTGCTTAGTTAGTGAATTATTATATTCTTATTAAATATTATTTATAATAAATATATAGTTTATTTATTTATTCTTATCAATTGATTTATTATTAAAATAAAATATTAAAAAAAAAAAAAAATTTCCATAATGTTGGGAGTGTGGTTTATGGTTAATGTTTTGGAATTGTTATACAAGTAAATTGAAAGATTTAAGACTATATGTATATGGTATAATATATTTACTTTTACTGAAATTTAGTTACAAACCAATAGGAGAAAATTTTATCTATATATATAGTTTTCTCGATATATAAATAATCACTTAAGAGTACTAGATTATTCTTCTTAATGAAGATTTTTTGTAACTCGATTTTATTATTTTTTCATTTTTCTTATTTCTCAATCGATCCTTTGTATATAGCGAATGTTATCTAATCATATTGGATCTTAAGGTAACAAACAACTAGACATCATAAGATTGTATAGGGGCGACGTGAAAGCCACGTCAATTCATAAATTCGGAACGTAAAATATAAATTTGGGACTGTGGACTGAACATTGGTTTGGGCACATACATATAGTATATATTGCAAAATATTATCAAGACATTGCATGTTTTCTATGGATAATATTTCTAAATTTTAATTTTACCAATTTTGTCGAAGGTTTTGTCGAAAACTGCGGAACAGATCCTAAACCTTCGAAAAAAATTGCTACAAGGGACTTTCGTAAAAGATTACTATCTCTTCACTACCACAAAGTTTTGCCAACCCACTTTTTTCATTAAATGCAATATTAATAAGAGAAGATATTGCACTAAAATCCTTAATTTTTGATAATAAACTTTTCATGATGTACGTATGCATCTACATCGTTCTTGGTTTATAATTTTCAAAAACACTACCACTTGAATGATTTTTATGTTATTTTCGGTTAATCCAATCGGTCAGTTCTATTAAGGATCAGTTCAATTCATGTAAACATGTATAGTATAACATGTGAGACATGTGAAATCCTTGTTTTATTCCGGAAATTTCGTAGTGAACGTGTCACTTGTAGGTGAATACACCCGTACCACACATGAACACACACCCGTGTATATATAAAGTAGTGAATATCAAATAGGATGCTGAAGTTGATATTGAGTTTAGATGATGCAATAATGAAAAGTTAATTTTTTTATTAGATGCATAGTTACTATTATAATATAATTAACATTTATTATTATAATATTTAATAAATTGCAGATGTGTGCAAATATTAATAAAAATTTAAGTAAATGTTATTTCTTTCTTAAATTTCAAGGTAGAAAATGTATTTAATATTTAAAAAAAATTTCTATATATTTACAGAAAATGTATTTAATATTTAAAAAGATGTTTCTACATATTTACAGTTATTAAAAAAAAAATTAGATTTATTGCGTGTTAATGAAAAATAACTGAATATTAATTAAATATTAGAACAGTTGTTAGAGATAAGTTATAATAGGAGGAGATATTCTAAAACAAATAAATTGTTTGTTTATACATAGTAATTATTTGAATTAAATTTATTATACAAATTAATTATTTAGGAAAATTTAGGACCCACTTATACAAATATATTATATTTAAGTACGTGGTATAATTTCTCTTAAATAATATAATTTGTATATTAAATATTATAGGGTGGTCTCTAAAATTTTATTTTATCACAGATAGTGTTAGAAATAAAACTTTTCATGATTTGCTTCTAACTCTAAAGTTTAGATGGGTAGGCATGAATATAATTTCCATTATATTTCGAAAATTCTATTAGAGCATCTGTATGTGAGACAAGTACTTTTCTTGGACAGAGACCTAAAACTGTTTTCGAAAGAAAAACCTATAGATATAATCTATCCTATTGTTCATTTTATATTTTGGTATACAAGAAGTGTGTTAAATGAAAATTCGCATTGAATATATTAGCACTTAAAACTTCAAAACCAACATAAAATTTGAATGTTAATTGAAGGGCAACATTTTTTTTTCAAATTTATTACAAACGCATGTATACTTAATAATGGCAAAGACCTATTTTACAAAATATATATATACAATTAAATACTATTTAAATAAAAAAAAAATATATTTTAGACTAAACGTCGCCGTCCGTAACTTTCTTATCTAATTTTTACTTTTTTTTTTTTAATAGTTTCACGTTTCCATTGTTGACTAAAAACTCATAACTGTTTTTTTCTTGTTTTTGAATTTGAGCACCTTTTTTTTCAAAAACATAATTTTAAAAATAATATGAGAAAATATTTTTCTTGTAATAAAATTCTATTAAAAACTTATTAAAAGAAATTTGAAAAAAAAAAACAATAAATAAACCAAAATAACTTTTATTAATAATATTACAAAATAATAAAATAGATATGAATAAACGTGTTTTAAAATTAAATAATAAGCGAAAAGTTAGCAAGCCGGCTTTTCGTCTGTATGGAAATTTTTTCTAAACAAAAATTTTAAATTATAAATTCAAAATTATATAAATAATAATAATAATAATAAAAACAAAAAAAATATATTTAATTTATAATAATAATAATATTAAAATAATTTTTTTACAAAATTGATGTATATATAGCCAATTTTACTGGAATTAGTTTAAAGTTAATTTTTTCGAAGTATAAAATCTTAAAGAAGAATTAGAAATGAAGATAAACACCATTCGGTACCTGAAAATATTTAGATTTATTTCGTGGTTCGGTTTTCATTCGACTGACAACTGAGAAATTTTGTCAGTTGAGATTTTATTTGGTACTGTGAAGTGATTCTGGAAAAAAAGGTGTTCTATTGTGAATAATACTATGAAAATGGACGTTTGTTTGACATTTTTTTATTAATAAAATACAAATATGTCGTCAATGGGCAATCGAATTTGTTTTTGTATAATAATTTTTCTATTATCCAATAATATAACTAATAGTTTTTATTGAATTTTATTGCGTTAAGTTTATTGCAATTTGCAAGAAAAAGAGTAGGTATTTTTAATAACCTTAAAACACATTAGCTGTGTTCAGTAAATTTAGAACAGAATCGGACAGAACATTTTTGGACAATGACAGTTAACTGTCAAACACTTTAAAAACCACTTAGAACAGAAAAATCTACTGAACACCTTTTTTGATCTTTTTTGAACTTTTTTGTTCTAATTTTTGCTTACTCACAAATTTTTTTCTTTAACTGTCAAAATTTAAAAAAAAACAACAACAAAAAAAGTTGTCCAAAATTGTTCTCAAAAAAATAAAATTCAAAACAAAAAAGATCAATTTAGAACAGTTTCGCACAATCTAATGAACACAGAACAGAACACTTTCGGACAAAAAAGAACAAGTAACGGAAACTAATGAACACAAAAACGTGATCTTTTTTACTCTAGAATGTTTTACAACGTCCTAGAACAGTTAACTGAACACGACTAATAAACACAAAAATACTTACAATTTTAATAAAACCATAAACAAAATATTTTCTTTAACACAATATGCTTTGTCACACTAAAATTTAGAACTGAAAAAACTTCATTTAAAATGTCAGAAAAACTGGCCATTACTGATATTCACAATACAAAGTTTTGTCAATATCAGTTATCAGTAATTTGATACAATCATTAGTTTGTTAACAACTGATGATCACAAAACCGATTTTGAATTTTTGGTGATATAGATATTATGACTAAGATATTTACTGAAAATTGACACTTCACAATAAGGGCCTTAAGCCTGAAATCCAATCCAATGAAAACGACACGACATTGTTGTCCTAGATTGTCGAAAAAAGAATGTAGCATAGCAAGTTCAATGAATGCGACATTTTCATTTTCAAACAAAACTTCAAAAACAAAAATATTATTCATTCAGGTAATTGTTTAGAACTGTCAAAATGAAATGTCGACAACGACAAATTTTGATTAAACTTTTGTCGGCGACTTTGTCGTGTCGACGACAATGTTTTATCGTTTTCATTGGACTTCAGGCTTTAAAATTTTAAAAAAGAATTGTGCAGAGGTAGGAAGATCAATTGAACAAATTGATTCGATCGATCCGGTGGATAGTATTTCATTCACCTGACTAATAGTGAAAATGTATCGGGTTCGAATACCGCTCAGGACACAGATTTTTTTTTTTTTAGAACTGTAATGGAATTATTAATTTTTGCTCTATAATACTCTAGGAGTAACGATTCTATTCTGATACAATTAAAACTAAATATAATTAACCGTTAATTTTTCCGTGACCCTGATTTTTATAAGATAATCAATTAAGTTAACAAAGACTTATAAGATGTTTTGTGATGAAGGATTAATTATTTTAGTCTAGCACAGTTCGATCGGTTTCAGCTGTTTGAGGTGTTTAACAAAATTTTGATTGTCAACTAAAGTTTCAATATTAGCTACACAGTTGAGATAAACGAATTTAATGCTAGGTAACGCATCTTTTGAATTTGTCTGTTATGTCAGGGGTCTACCTTTAGATCTCCATGAAAATCAGGATTGCAAAACATACAAAGGGACTGTTAAAAATGTTGAAATAATGTACATATATGATGTATCTATCCTAATGAACACTTATCAGAAAATTAAAACCAAAATTGACAACAACATGCTAGAGAGCCACATTACGATCACATACAACATTTTGACTAATTATTTTGCATATTGATGGTTTCATTCTCCCTACATCTATGTTAACATTTTAAAAATTTTCAATTTAGAATATTTGTGTTCTACCTCCTACCCACAACATTATAATATTTTACCTGTTAATTCTTTAACTACTACGGCATATCTTCAAAAAGAAACAACATACATAATATTGTACATTATACTAAAAACAGAAAATTTAGAAGAAAAGCTTACCTAAACTACACATCTCACAAGAAACTCATTTACAAAAACAACAAGAAAAAAAAAATAAATACAAACAATAAAAGTCAACATAACAAAAAGTAAAAACCAAAACAAAATTTGAAATAAAAAAAATAACCAAAACAATTATTAAACGTCATCGATTAAAGCACCATCTCTGGCCAAAGCAGAAGTATATAAAAAAAAGTACCACATTCGAATATGTTTCAATATATTACAGAAGTTCCTTCCGTTAAGATTAAAAAGTTGACAAAAAAAAAATAATTAATATTTTTTTTTTTTGATTTTTATAACTGCGATTTCAAGTTTATTTAAAAATTTAAATTTTATCGGGACGTGTGTCTTAAGAAATAATTAATTTTTATATATTTTATTTTGTTCAGCCGCTTAAAAAATAAATTTTGTAACTGAATAATAAAAATTAGTGTGAACAGATTGCGCGTAATTTTTATAAAACATAAAATATAGAGAGAATTTAAAAAAAAAATTATAAAATTATTAATTAATTGTTTAAATTTATCTATTGAGAAATATTGTTATTGTGTATTTTAATAATTTTTGTCTAAACATTGAGAAAACATATATAAAATACTGCTTAAAATAATTTTAGTGAAATTTTGAATTAAAAACTAAAAAAAAAATGGAATTAATAAAATATTTATTCATATTTTTATTTTATTTAAATAATATTAATGATATTGTAATGGGAAGAAAGCAATCTCAACCATCATGGTGTGATAAAAAATTATGTCATAGCAAATATGACAAACATGTTGCTTGTCAACATAATGGGGTAAGTTTAATGGAAAATTAATTTAAATTTATTGTACAATGATTTCTAGTTAACAGTTATGATTTCTTATTTTTCTTTTATATTTATTCGGGTGTACTGTGTAATTCTCAATAAGTTTAGATTTGATTTATAATATTGATGAAAAATAATTTACTCCTTTTCACTCGAAATTATGTATTTACCGTTATTTTTAAATCTAAATAATTTTACAACATTGATTTACCACAATATTAATGAAAAACTCCTTGCACGAATTAACAACTTTAAATGACAAATATTAGATAATTGAACCAAAATTTTACCGTTAATTCTTTATTATATCTAATACAGTTTAGAGAAAGAAAATATTCAAAAAATCAAAAATTCTTATGGTTGAAGTTAGAACAAAAAACAAAATTCCAAATTATTATTTGTGTATTTTCATTTATGTCACAAAATTGTATTTTAGAGCCAAATTTACATTTATCTATTTGCGATATACATAGTTTTCCGCCCTAATGCCTAACAGATGGGATTACAGGATAATCAATGATGATGATGCATATTTGGACGAAATGGTCTCCATAATATGCATAATATATATATATATATATAGATACATATTGTGATCGAAATGACAAATAATCATACGGCTAAAATAAAATTTAATGTATAGAGAATATAAGCTAAAATAAATTTGAATTAATATAAAAAATACCATGTATTATTTATTGTTTCTATTTATTTACTCATATTTACTTAATTTCATTATACATCTATTTTAAGTAAATAATAAATAAATAAATATTTACATAATTTCTATACATTTTTCAATTTATATAATTTAGAAATAGTCAATTGAAATTCAGAATAGTCACTTAAAGTTCAGATGTCATCATGTTTCTAGATATGACTTTACCTGAGAAACGGAAAGTCTGACATAAAATTTATTTATCGTAAAAATGCAATAAAAAATAAAGTTTGCAAAATTTTTCCGAGTTAAACGTCTTTCCCAAAAATTTTACTTTTATACATATAAACATGTTCAGTTTTGCGCCTGCTATTACTCAAAAACGGTAAATCTGTTATTTGCTAAAACCCTTAGTTAGGTACATCAACTCGAAAAAAAAATCTAAAGAGCACATTGCTCCAACTTGCATATTTTTGGAGATACAGTGATTAGACATTATTTTTCCAATCCGATTTTACTTAACCCACTGTAGCCGTAGTCAAATATGTCGCTAGATTTTATTTAGAACAATTTGTCTCTATAAATTCTAAGTAATCACCACTAAAACGATTACATACACTACAAAACGGACAACCTTGTATTAACAAATATTGCAAGTTAAAAAAAATTCCATTAAGATCTAAAAAGAAATTAATCATAAAATATCGTTTCAAACGAATATTTTATACATGAAACTTGAACATAAATAATTTAAATAGTGCATTTTAAACTATATAAAAAGAAATCAAAATATGATAAATTATTTCACTTCAGAATACCGTTTCTATTTGTTAACATTAAATATTCTGATTAGAATTCTCGACTCTTTCGACTATATTCTAGTTCAGATTTCTATATTTGATAAATGATTTGAGTACAAGTAAAATACCGCTTTTGATTAGTATTTTTTCGGAATATAAATTTTCAGAAAGCGGAATTTGAATGACTGGTGCAATACTGCTCATCATTGACTACAGTAACGAGGGGGTTCTTTCCCGTTGTAAATCTAAAGTTTTTTAATATCCGCCAATATCTAATCTCTACAACGAAGGTGTTGTTTTCCTCAAGAACCCATTCCCTAGAGTTAGATTCGGTCTCTGCAAAAATTCATTCTCCATGATTTGTATTCAAAGATTTAGTTTTAGTTTGAATTAAGTACAGGCTTATAAAATATTAAACTTTCAAATTTATTTTAATAAAATTAATTAATATTTTTATTTTTATTATATATTTATATAGCAATATGCAAAACGTTGTCCAAAAGATGCAAGAATGATTGCGTTGCCACAATCACTAAAGGATATTATTGTACATGAGCATAATTATTTTCGAAATGAAATTGCAATGGGTAAAATACCAGGATACAAATCAAGTGCTAAAATGGCTACAATGGTAAATAAAACAATTATTAAATTGATTACATTTTTTATTTATATATAAATATATTTATGATCTAATCATAAATGCTCAGTTATATTATTTGAAATATGAAATTTATGAAATATGTAGGTATATAAAAAAAACAAGTTTTATTTGATTGCAATCGTTAAAGTTGGGTTACATTCTATAAAACATTTTTGTACAACAATAATTTGACTTTCAAATGACATGTTGAATTTGTCATATCATAATGCTATGAAAACAACTGTTTTGAAAATATATGCAATATAATTTTTCAATTAATTAAATATTTTAAAAATTTATTTATTTTATTATTCAACTTTAATTTTAATATTTGCAAATTAAAAAAAAAAAACAAAAAATCTTAGTCAATTTAAAATTTTTTAAAAATCTAACTCGATTAGAATATTTTTATTAACTTTTTGAAATGTTTAAAAAATGTTTTTATGTTTTTATTATTATTTTATTTTGAGATGAAATCAAAAACATAATAAATTGAAATTAAAAATGTAATAATGAATACATAAACACATTTTACAAATCTTGTATATTTAATTAAAATAATATTCATTTAATATGACGTGCATTTTTTTGAAAAGTATACGTACATTAAAGTATCTACCTATTGAAGTTGTGAAGTCTGTAGATATAGGGATACAACTTCATTAATAATTTACAATCAAAATGCATATTGGCATAACAAAATTGTTATTATTATTTTTATTATTATTATTATTGCTTCTCCAATTGTGATAATATTAGTAAAAGTTAAAATGAAGTTCATAGGTCAATTTAAAGGATTGATTGATAAGTGAATAAGCAATAAATTTGAATAATGCACATTACACAAACATAAATTTTAAGTATGTTCCATTTTGAAATTAAGAATATGAAAAAAAAATCTTTAATTAATTTTTTTTGTTTTCAATATTCATAAAAAAATTAAATTAAATTTTATAAAATTTGAAAAATATTATTTAGTAATAACTTAATTAAAATGGCACTATGTCTACTAGAAAGTCCTAGTTACTGAGAATTTACTTTATTTTGAAAATTTAAAATTGTAGAACTATACGAAAATATAATTTCTTCCAAGTTACTTGCGACATAGAAAAAAAAATAAAAAAAAATTGTTGATTACAATAAACTAGACAATAAAACTGAGACACAATTTTCCAATGTTCTTCTTTTTCAGATCATATTAATATAATTTAAAGTTATGATAACTTAAATTGGTTTAAATCCTTAAATGTATTTTTTTTTTTTCAAATTTCTGTCAAAATTAATACATTTTATATTATTTTTCATTAATTACATTGTAAAACCAATTTCAAATATTAAGAGCTATGCAAATTGCAATTGCAATAAAAATTAGGCTATTATGAGAGGCAAGAAAGTTTTTGAAATTAACGTATGTTACTTTTTACATCTTGTTTGACAACACTAGCTGTGTATTGCAATAAATTTCTTATGACAGGTTTTGAAATGTTTTAATCACTTTTTTTGTTTAACTCAATTTAACTTCATTATATGGTTTTGTTTCTACCTTAAAATTTCTCACATTTTTTAGCCTTTCAATTTTGTACTAAAATATTCTGGAAATTTACTGTACAAATTGATTATATTAAAATATTGATTTGAAAATTTCTCTACTTTATTTAATATCAATTTGGTATAGAAACAGTAATATTTTTATAACTGCCATTAAATATTCTAAACTCAAAATAAAATATATTTTTCTTTTTGTTTGTTTAAATCCACGTGACGATAAAAATTCAGGTCACCTTTCTACTAATTTTATTCCATAAATAATTTGAATCTTTAGCTTTACGTAATAATTTTTAATTTAATGATAATGTGTAAATTTTTAATATTTATCCATATCCATACAAAAAAAAAAAAAAAAATCAAAAACAAAAGTTAATTTTGAATCAGTCAACGACCTTTTTATTTTTTTGTTTTGGTTTTAAATAGATAGATTTTAAGCTAAATCAAATATAAATAATAATAAAAATCCTTTTTAAATTTTTTAAATAAACATTAAAAGATCCCACCCGACCCTGCAGTATAAAATACAAGTTTTGATTAATGTATTTTTAAATTTTTTAATTGAAATTTAATGAATTAATTAAAATTATATAATAAAAATGTATATATTTTACCGTTAATGTAATAATAGTAATTGAAAGATCTAAAATAGCTTGTACTGGTCAGTTATATTTGGTTTTTGTTTTAAACATTCGTTAAAGCTTTTGTAAATTTTATTTTGATTATTTTTATACTTTTAAATATTAAGAAAACGTGACAGCAGAATGACAATTAAATAAATAGACATAGATAGGCAGGTTTGGTCTAAAAGTATATAAATATTAAATAGTGTATATATCTAAAGTATAAATATTAAATAGTGTATAGTATGTTAATATTACAAGTGCCTCATCACTTTCATCAATTTATCACAATTGCAATTGAGTGAGTTAACTTTTGAATTGATCCAATGTTTAAAAATAAAAACACAAAAGACAGGCGAGTGGACAAAAAACAAAACCACAATATTCTAAAATATTATTTTATTATTTAAAATTTAAAGTCTAAAATGTACCTATATGTATATCCAAACATTTTTTTTTTTTAGAATCTCATTATTTTTTTCCATTTTTTATTCACCTTAAAAATATGTAAATTAATTAATTCGCGTGCCTGATGTTTGGCTCCAATATGGCTAACCTGAAGTTGTTTTAGATTTTTTGGGATTGTTTTTTGTTCTTTCTTTTTTTTGTTGTTGTTAAGCAATTTTGAATTTCAATTAACCTAAATAACAAAATTTTCGGTTTCTAATGTGTGATAGTGAAATTTTTTAAATGTTACAGCAAATAAATTTTATTTATTTTTTATTTACATAATGTGAAACGATTTTGTTTGAATTACGATCCTTCAAAAATAGTGGTTTTTTTTTTTAATTTATTTTTATTTGGTATTATTTTAAATGTTAAATCTTTTCATGAGGGGAGCATCATCTATAGCTTTAATCACATTTTCCAATCTTAAAGGATGAAAGCATTCGATCAATATTTAGGGCGTTTCCGAACCTTTCGCCATTCCACTTGATAGTCGCACTAAAACTGTCGAATCGCACTAAATTTTTTTTTATTTTCAGTTTTAATAAATTTAATTTTGCGCTATTTAGTGTATTTGAGACTACACTAAAATTTTGACAACAAATCAAGTGCGATTTGACAGGTTTAGGGCGAGTATCAAGTGCAAGTGTGAAACGCCCTTAATCATTCGGTTCTAGTCTAATAGCATCTTCAAATTCTATTAGCATCGTATCCCGGCTTTAGATAGTGTTAAATTCTCTATAGACCGAAATCTGTGATATTCCCGAGTTTTCATTAAATTTGGAGACATTTTTTAGTACATTGGAATGGCATTGATTTATTCATGTTTATTGGATAGAAAATCTTTTGTGAATTAATTCATCATAAAATTATGTATTGTGGCATTTCGTTTTCGTCGTCGCACAGTCATTTGGGATCTAATCTTTAATTTTGAAATTCGGTATTTTCTATAATGCGAAAGTAATAGGATATGATGACTACTTTCGCGAATTTCGCACAATATTTTACATATATATATTTTGTTCTTCAAATACGTATGTCAATACTGAAATTTTGCAAGCAAAATACGATGTAAATTTCAAACGACGTGCTTCTTCACTTGATGATTTTATGGTTTAATTGATTTTTTTTTTAATGAATCTAATCTCCTTGTAGCTTTGGTTTAGATTTTCATTTACTTGGCAAATATTTTGTTGGCCAGTAATAAGTAAACATCATTGAGTGGTTTTCAGAAAACTAACCCGCACACTTAGACCAACGAGGTCCATTTTGGTAAAAAAAAATAACAAGATGAATTTGAAAGTTATTACGACTCCCCTAAATTCAAAATTACATAGTGTAACTCTCTTTGTTTTGGTTAGTTTTAATATTAAGAAAAATAAAGTAAATAAACGGTATAGAACTTGTTTAGAATATTTAATTGAAAATTTTAATATTTTATTTTTCAAAAATTGTTTTAGAAATTCTAATGAAATATTTACTACTCTCCCAATTCTTTTGTTTTTGTTCATATGATTTGTATTATACTATATATACATATATATTTATTTACTTATATATATATATATATATATATATAAATGTATTATAATTTTATTGAATTTACACATTTTTAAACGTACATATTATAATTTAATTGTCTATTTATTTTATTGTAGTTAAGGCACACTTAAGCTTTTTTAATGATTATTTTGTTATAAAAATGAAAAAAAAGTTAATTTTTTTTTTTAATTTTAAATTTTTATTTATTTTTGTTTTTTTTTTCAATTTTTAAGGTTTGGGATAACGAATTAGCATATTTGGCATCATTAAATGCAAAATCATGTGAGTGTGAACATGATAAATGTTATAATACATACAGATTTAGAAATACTGGACAATGTTTATCAGCTTTATGGACAGATAAAGATGCACCAGCAAATATGAAAAAATTATTCCATGATGCAATATTCAGTTGGTTTGAAGAATACAAAATAGTTAATATGAGTTATATTGATAAATTTCGAGTTGAATACAATTTGTAAGTATTTTAATGATACCTAAATAATTTTAATAATTTTATTGTTGTTTTGTAAGGTACCTAATAATATAAATCGAACTTACCTTCTTTGTAATTTGTTTGAAGATCATTAGATAATTACCTACATAAATAATTCTCGTTATTTAGTATTTAATTTCTAATTTCTAATTGTTTGATTTATGTTTGTTAATTATTGTCATAATATACATTATTTCTTCATTACATTTTTATGTTAAATTCTATTAAATGTGGAATGTTTTTCTGATTAAACATGTCATAATAATTAAAATAGCGTGAGATCAGCTCAATTTATACGTTCTACATCAATCTATAATTAAATATACTTATTTAGATAAAAATCACATTCTACGTTGTTTATTAATTTGCTCATAATATATTTGTTCCTAAGCATTGGCAGTAATTACTAAATATATTGTGTTTTTTATTAAATAAACCTATATTTGAGCAATCAAAGCCGAAAACTGCACTAACGGTCTTTAAACAATTTTTGGAATTATTAATATTTTTTTGTGCATTGTATCTGATTCACACCGGATTTTGCTTTTTATTTTTATTTGTTTTTTACAAACATTGTATATATACATAAAGATTTTGAGATGTCTGGCTTTTAGCCTACACATAATACACTTCTCATCAGGTTACGAACAATAGCAATGCGTTTTTTTAATTCAGTATCTATTTGTTAGCTCCAATCTCAAATGCAATCAAAACTCAGCAAATATATCCTATCATTCATCCACTCTCAATACCACACTCTGACCATCGCTCATCCATATTAAATTAAATATATATATTTATTACTAGCCATTATTGATTTAATATTTCGACCTGACCTGCTCATTGTAATTTTTGTAATTATTTTAAAATAAACAAAATTTAATATTGACTACCTATTTATAGAAATTTCATTCAAAATTCTTCTTTTTAATAATTATAAATTATCAAAAAAAAATCACAATTTCTTAAAATAACATATTCGATTCATTAAATCTGTGTTTTCATTAATATTCAGGGGTTAAATTCTAAATTTAAATTTAATTAAAAATGTAAAACAAAAATAAAAAAGTTTAATGACTTTTATTAGAATTCAAAATTATGCATATTGTCTTTAAGTTTTAATTTTCTTTTAATTAAAAATGAATAAATTAAATTTATGACTTACTACACATTAATCCAAGCTTGTTAAATTAAAATTAATTCATTTATTTATTTATTTGTTTTTTTAATTAAATATAAATCATCAGATTTTTATGTTGCAAAAAAAAAAGAAAATATTTGTACGTGCGCGCGGCGGCGGTGTAAATTTTTGAGTTCAGAGAATCAAAAATAAAAAAATTAATAATAATAATAATAAAAATAAATAAATTAATATTGTCAATATTCATATAATTGAGTTGAGGAACAGGTTTTTAATTTTTCAAATTTAATATTTTAAATTTTATTGTATTATCTCATATTCAAATGAATTATTATGCATTTTTTGTTTTGTTAATTTTAAATTTTTTGATAATTTTGCTGTGATGTAATAAATATTTTCTTTTAATTCTTTGTTTTTTAAATTTTGAATATAAAAAGAATTTTTTTTTTGATTTTTATATTCGGAAATAAATCGCGGGTGGTGCCCATTATTAAAGAAGTTTTGAAAAAACTTATCATGGGAAATAAAAAAAAAATTAATCCTTCAATGACAAGAAATTTAATTTGTTCGTTTTTTTTTTTAAATTACTAGATTTAAAATCAGGTTTATAAAATAATTTGAGAATTAATAATATGAAAATATTGGATTAAATGGAAGTTGTAATTGACTAATTGAATTGAATATCAATATATGTATATATTTTAATTGAATTTATTGTTTCCTTATTACTTAAGTACACTTACTAAGTGGTGTCTCAAGACCCAACAATAATCACATATAGCAAATATAATTTTAATTCTGAGTAATTCAATGAATTCCATAAAATTTTATGTGAATAACGAAATTTTGATATTATTTTAATGATACTAATTTATTACACTACACTACATACGATGCAAATGTTATTGGTTTTTTATCGGTTTCAGTGTTGAAAACTGTGTTTTATGGGAAGTTAATTTAATGTTGTTTATTCGAACTATAAGAATTACAAGACTCATTAATTGCTTTCATAAAGTTATTTTCATAGTTCTTATCATCATTGTTATTCCTTGTTTATAATTTAAAAATTTGAATATGATTAAGATTTCATTTCTTCTTTATTTCATATTTATGCGTAATGAAGATTGAGGACCATTGTTAATTGTGTGAAAATATTTCATTTAATAATGCTAATGTTTTGATCGCTTCGCTCCATTGAACCATTTTTCTTTTTGATTACCTTTTTGCTTTTTTGGTTTTTAAATGAATGATACTGCATACTGCATTTATATGATTTTCTATTTCAATCACATATTCCACTAATGTTAATTTTTATGCTGAAATAATTGCACTACATTCGACCTAATTTGGTAATAACTGCATTATATACTAATAACTAATTTACTATTACATTTATACAACTAAATTATATAAGAAATTATATTTGAAAAAATTGTAATGATTAAACTCTGACATCCTATAACTAATATGTTCTTTTTATAGATTTTTGTGTAATTTATTAAATAAATTTTATTTTATTAATTTTATTTTTTTATTTTTTTTTTACAGTGAATCATATGGTCATTTTACTGAAATGATGGTTGACAGAAATACTCATGTTGGTTGTGCTGCTATTCGATTCTCTGAACCTGGTCAATATTATTATGATCATATAAATATTGCTTGTGATTATTCATCAATACATTCATTTGAACATCCAGTTTATGAATCTGGATATCCGGCATCAAAATGTTCAACAGGAAGTAATCCATATTATCCTGGCTTATGTAGTTTACAGGAATATTTTAATCCAAATATTTATGATTATGATTTATAGTAAATATAGTTAATAAGAAAACTTAATTTTTTTTTGTAGTTGATAATAATTAATAAGAGTTGTTAAAATGAAGTATTAATTTTTTTTTTTTAGATTTAAGATTATTAAAAATATGTTTATAAAAAATTGAATTTTTATAAATTTTTTTTTTTTTAAATTAAATAAGAAAATGATTTTATAAATCATTATTATTATTATATAATTTTACTTTATTATTAAAATATAATTTGATAAATATCTTAAAATTGTTTTTGTTTTATTTAATATTTGATTTTTCTGTGGTTACATATTATATGGAAATATCCAAATATATCGTGTTGAATATAGTGAAAGTACAATATGGAGTTGTAGGTGTAGTGAGATTTGCAATAACATGTTATTACTATACATAGGTTCTGCTTGCACTATTAGAATATTTTCTTAGGACTAAACCAAAATTTAATAAAGATATGAATTCAGGTCGATATAAAGCTCTTTTTAAACTTTAGAGCTATATCAACATCGTTTAAAATGATGTAGATTCTGATTGTATTAGAATATTTTTTTAGGATGAAAAAAAAATTTAATAAAAATATGAATTTAGGTCGATTCACTTTTTCTACTTTAGAGGTCGTCCATATCAACATTTATAACCATTATGCAACCTACGTTATTAAATAATTCACATAAGTTTTTACAGTACATACAAAAAAAACGATTTGGAAATTCATTTGAAAGTGTTATTTGGCAACAATCTAATTTAGAACCGCCAACATCCTTATGGATCTATAAATAATAATAATAAATAGGTATAATATTAATATATAAGAAGTATATAGTTTCGAACTCATTTTTTTTAAATTTATTTACTAACTTTTCTATAATAATTAATACATACTTATATTTCAATGATCCGAACCGTGTATGAGTTTTTAAATTAGTATTAGCATTGAATAAATAAAGTAAAATCCGAATAATAAAAATAAATTATACTTTTGATTTTAATTTCATGTTTTCCACTGAAGAATGATAAAGCAAACATAATATTTTGTGAAGCACAATACGCTTTAGGGTTATGGTTAAAAAATATTCGTTGTTCATTTAATATGAACAAAATATCATTTATTCGAGAAGTAGTGGACAACGTAAAAATCATTATTATGATAGGATAGGGTAGCTAGCTAATGTCGATAAGGGAAAAAGCCAACGAAGAATTTGATTGAATAAAAGTTTAGTCTGCGAGTCACTGAGTCTTAATATATTTTGTCTTAGGTCATGTAAGTACTTTGTTTTCTTTTTTAACAAAGAAAGAAAGACGAATCGATAATAAGAGCGGTAATTGTAAATTGTTTTTTCTTTTTTAAAAATACTCAATTGATGATTTCCAAATGTATTTTTGTAATATGTTCTATATTTTGTTTCTTAGCATTTTAATTTAAAAAATATCTATCATAAAATTTGATAATCTCGGACAGAATCTAAAAAATCATTGATTTTATTCAATATAATTAGCTGGAAAATATTTTAATTCACCTTGTTTAAAGCAATTTTGTTGAGATACGATAGGAGCTGTACAATCACTTATAGGTTACAGTTTATAGTACAAATAAATCACTTATAGGTTACAGTTTATAGCACAAATAACTATGTTATTTATTTGTGGTTATATATAGCTACTCGTGCAATGACTACGTACATTTTTTGTTTTCAATTTTACTGCAGTGGTGGACATAAAATTTTTAAATCCTAGGTATGGTATTTGTTTTATGGCAATAAAGAAGGTCCAAAAAAACAAATTCATTTCAAATCTTCAAATATAGAACTTCAGCCATAAATAGATTGACTTTTATATTTTATAGTTAGGAATTCGAAAATTGAATGATAATTAAATAACAAAATACCATTATGATTCGTTCATTTGACGATTAACTGTAATATCAATATTTTTTTTTGATAGGTAAATAAGAAAATAATTAATTAAAAAAAAAAATGATTCTGTTTTGTCACTGAATAAAATTTAAATAAACAACTTGTAATGCAATTAATATTGTTAATAAGATAATTCATGTTTTTCTTGTTTCTTTAAAAGTTTAAATATTTACGAGAGTATATATTAAATTACATACTGATACTAGATACCAGAATTCAATTAAAAATTATTCAATATTCATAACTACATTCAGTCTTAAGGTACTGAATGAAAGCTATATACATACCTACTTAATGCATTCTATATAACTTAAGTATATATGTATGTAATATATACATAATAAGCTTTAATGCAGAATTTTTATTTGTTTTAACTATAGTTAAAATAGAACTACCGGTACTAGTGTTTACTGTGAACTAACTGCGTACTGCTGCTAAATGATTTTGGTATTTAAAAATTTGTTACTGTGTTCTCTGTAAAACTTTGGGTGGTGCAGCAGGTAGCGCGTCTGCCTTTCAACCCCGAAAGATCTTAGAGTCGATTCCCGACGAAGCCATAAAATGCTTTATAGGTTTTTTGACCTGGTACCTAGTACCCTTTGTCATTGGCGTAAAATAAATGACAAAAAATAATTGAGAGTATCTGGTAACCACATCAATAAAATGGAGCTTATTCTATTCAAGAAGGCTAGTTTCTGTTAATAGCAGTAGTTTTTCACATTTAATGAGTTGGTAAATAAAAACTAGAAAAAAGTTGTAGTAAAATATTGTAGTATAAAACTTGACTTGAGTAATACGAGAAAACTTTATGCAAGAAAAATTTTTTCACACAATTTCTGTTCTTAATTAACCACCTAGAAAAAAGCTTTCATCTTCAATTTCTTCTTTATACATTTAAAAACCAAAAATGTTTAACTTTTAATTTTTTTTCTCTTTGTAAATATTTGTTTTAGCAAATTAATTTTTTTGTTTTAGATAATATTCGCATAATTTTACGTTTACTTTTTATTTTGTTTTTCTTTTTAAGTTTTTTTATTAATATTTTGTAAGTTTAATTTATTGTATAATAAGTTTTGCTAGACACCTGGAATAAAATATTCAACAAAGCTTTTTATTTAAATTTTCAATAAAATTTTGTGTAAAAAAAAGAACAATAATTTTTATATACATACACATTTAAATAAATAATGTAAATAATAAATTCATTGTGCTCGGAGCTAAGAAATACTGTACGTAACTACCGAAGTATTAATATGAGATATAAAATGAAATTATTAGTGAAATGATTTGATGAACTTTAATTAAAGTATAATTAAAATATTACTAAAAATAAGTTTAATCAATAATACAAAAAAATTTGGTTACCATTGCTAATAGGTGCTATGGGATGAAGACTTTTTTTTCGGATACCAACAATTATTCACAATAAGTTTTCTTTTGAATTTTTCGTATATCAACTAATTGAAATGTGGAGTAACTTTGCTTTATAAATTATTAACACGGTTCCATTCCATTTCCTTTGTTTTAATCATAATCAAATTGTATTCCT
Organism: Argyra leucocephala; assembly: GCA_963942445.1. Taxonomy (NCBI): domain Eukaryota; kingdom Metazoa; phylum Arthropoda; class Insecta; order Diptera; family Dolichopodidae; genus Argyra; species Argyra leucocephala. The sequence continues at coordinate 42,010,740 of OZ012678.1, forward strand.
CATTAACTTCAAAGATTTGAAAACTTATGCGTACTATGCGGGATTGGTTCGAATCCGAGAACCTATTATTAGTTTAAAATTTAATCCCATCGATTTATTTTTTACTGAATATTTGGAACCAAATTTTGTTTTTAATTTTTACATATATGTGCATATTTATGTTTGTTTTAATAATTGTGTATTTATTAAAGTATTTTTTTAATCTAAATGCTTGTTAAGAGAAGAGATTAATAATTAATTTTGTTTAAGAAAATACATTATGAAATTATTCTTTTTATATTTTAAAAAGTTCACCAAGCTATATTTCATTTCGAACGTCCTAATCTACATTCATATTATTTTTGAGAGGTTTTTGCAAGATTTTCAAACTACTTTCACATTGATATTCGAAAAATGGCACAATTTTTAATTTGAAATATTAGATTTATGTTGGACCCGACAATTTCTGTTTTAAACTTATCAAAAGACAATTCAGTTTTAACATTTTTAATTTTATTGTTTTTTTTTTAATTGTATACAATATAGGTTTTTTCTTTAAATAAAAAATTTTATGCAATCAAGATTTCTTTTTTAAAGCTTATTTTTTTGTTTTTATAAATATTAGTCAAATTATTTTTATGGCAATCAAATTATTTCATATCAATCTTTGAAATTTGATGATTCAATAAAATAATTATAAATTTTATAGATAATTCTCTAATTTACATAACATAAATAATTAAAATTAAAATTAAATTTAAAATGTGACATTCAATTTGAGATTATTTATTTACATAAAAAACATTAAAAAGATTTTTTTATACTATGTAGTAAAAACCAAGACAATTTTTATAAAACTAAAAATATTTTAATTTTATATTGATGAAATTCGACAAATTTCATTGAAATCACATTGTTCTAAACTATTTCTAAAATTATATTTTACAGTTTTTAAATCGCAAAGATCTTCGTCCTTGGGACAACCTGGTAAATGAACTATTTTTTCTTGATGCAATACTAAGATCTTATTATTTTCATTTTTACAACTAAAAAGAATAAAAAGCATCATCATTAATTTAAATATTGAAAATGTGGTATTTTTAATCATTGATTATTATTTACATGCAATAAATATTGAAATAATCAGTTAACTTTTGTTGACATTACCTGTATGTTACAAATGCAATATTACTAGCAAATGCTCCAATTTCACTTGTTTTCCATTTACGATCTTTATGAAAATCTTTATGTGTAAGTACAAATTCATCTTTATAAAGTCCTAAATGCGATAAAAATTTTAACATTGTACCAGAATGTGTAAAATAAAATGTTGCGTTTGGATATGAAGAGTTAGGACTACAAATATAAAATTAGTATACCTAATATCATCTAATATGTAAATTTATTAAAAAGAAATTCATTACCTTATATGCTCAAACATGTCTGTAAAGGCAGAACATGCTTGCTTATGTGTTAGTTCAAAACCATAGCCATCAATCCAATAATATTCAAGATCTCGTACAAATTCAAGAATTTGTATTGTTTCATCATCGAATAGAGTACACCACGGTGAAAAACGACGTTTATACCAAGCTAATTCAAAGGCACATACTGTATGAATTAATTGAGCATCATCTGTAATATTTAATATAATTTTTTATTTTATCCATATATTTAATTAAAAAGTTTATGATAAAAGGCGTTTATTTATTTGGTAAATAATGTAGTGACGTACATATATGAAAAGTAAACAACGGAATTATATATTACTATCTAAAATCAATAATAATAATTATAATAACAATAATAATTAACAACTTAATAATTTTTAATTATACTAATTCGATGAAGATATTAAATAGATTATCAAGAGATAAGATTAAATTTCAAGATAATTATGCAATTAAGTATGTAATTCTATTCTAGAAAAAATATTATTATAATTACTGTGTTGTGTACATTATATTATTGTAGACTGTAGTTATGCTCAATAAAAATAATTAATTTGAGTCGCCTATAATTTAATGACTTAATGTGAAATGATTTTTTTTAATCAGTTTTCGTTAAGCCAATGTCTCAACATACGAACATGTATTTCGATATTTTATTAAAATTTTATGGCAGCAAAGATTGTTCTAGGGTTAAGATATTTGCTTGAACTAATTGTCAAACATTTTTTAAATTGTTTTGATATTTTTACTATATATTTATGTATATGAATGGCTATACAATGAGATCATTTACCTGAATTGAAACCTTTAACTCCAGTTTTATTTTCAATAAAAGTTACAGCTTTCTTCATTAATGTACTTCTTATAAATTTCTTAGCTTCAATAAGAGATTCTGGATTTTTATCAACATCTAATTTCCATTTGTCACAAAGTTTATAAAACTAAAAATATTGAAATTTTTTTTTTCATCATTTTATTCATTATTTTTTTAAAATTTTAAAGTTTTATATTTACCCTTAATATTGGATCTTTGTAAATTGGCTCAGGATATACAATATTTTTGGTATTATATCTACCAAAAAGTCCAACAGCAAAACTTTTTGCACTTCTTAATGTTCTTTGTGTAGCTGTATATTTAAATTTATACAAATTTGGATCATATGAATCATATAAAATATTTGGAAAACGATTTTGCATTCGTTCAGCTAATTCAATTAATTCATCTTCACCTTCGTATACCAATTGTTTTTCATCTTGTTCTTCAATATTAAAACTCCAATTTCGAAATAATGATAATTCTTGAGGACATAATTTTGTTTTATGTGCCGATAATATACGTTTACGTATTGAATTTAAATATTCTTTAGCTTTTCTAATAATTTGTCTACTTGGATTTCTGGTACCATGTCTTATAACAGACCATATACGAATTGGTATACAATCTAAAATAATATTTAAAAAATCAATTTATTTAAATATTGTCAAAAATAATCGATTTTTTAATTAATTTATATATTTGAACTTTTTGTCTACTCACCTGGATAATTTAATTGAGAATCATTACGATTTGCAATTATTCTATATGGCGTCTTTGTTGCAAGATGACTTTCAATTGCTATTTTTGGTAAATTTGAGCATTCGTTTATATGATTACCATTGTTACCTACTCCATACACAATTAATACTAAATTTCCAAATAGTATGTAAATAATTAATGTACTAAATGTATGAATTTCGTTTTTTGTATTCATTTTCATTTTTATATTTTATTTAATTTAAGATATTCCCAGAGCAATATTTTAAATTTTACTGTGAGTCGTCTATATACATATGTTGTGTATACATTAACGGTTACTGATAAAATATTCAAAATATATTTTTTTAAGTTGTCCAAAATTAATCAACACCATCATTTAAAATGAATATGTACAAATATTCGACAAATTTACATCAGAAACAGAAAAAGCAAATATGTGTTTTTGTTTTTGTTTTTATGAAGTTAATGAACGAAATTATTTTTTATAAGTCAGAACGTGCAAAATATAAGAATTTATTAAATTGCTATGAAAACATATTTTTGGCTTTTTATTATTTTTACAATCCAAGGCTGCTTGAAATTTTGAAATGTAATAGCGATCACGATCTACTATTTAATAAATTAAGAATATTAATATTTTGCGCGATTATTGTAGCAACATTTTGTATTTTCACAATATGATTCTGTAGAAAATTAAATACTCAAAATTCAAAACAAATAAACTATGTGTAAAAATTAAATTCAAAATAAAATAACAGTAGTGTTTGTAAATTACAGCTAATGGCAAATAAAGTTAACGCAAAGAACAAAAATTTATTAATGAAATTAAAAAAAAAAAAAAATAATAACAAAACAATTTGACGTATTATAAAACATATGATTTTCAAATTTATTTTGCTTGTCGGTAAGGCAGGGCAAAAAAACTGCTGTTCTACCTGAGAACAATGCCAGGGCGATTAAAAAATCTTAATTTTCATGAAATTTTATTTAAATTTGTATGGTTAGATACGGTTATAATTATTAAGGGACAAACACGTTTTTCTGAATTAGCATGTAATTACTAAATGAAAAGCCTACATAAATAGTTTATTACTGATTATTATTGATTTAGAGAAGGATGTAGTAAGTGTGTGGAGGCGGTTTTACCTGTTAGTTACAACTTTGAAGATAAGTATTTCGTAAAGTATTAATGAGTTAACATTTAACGATTGCACGAATGGTATACAAAACTTAACTAAACATTCTTTAAATTAAAGTGTTAGAGATTACAATTTTTGAAAAAAAAAACCACAAAAAACCTTTAAATTAAAATGAATTATTTAATTATTTATTCCAAATATCTTTGTCTAAGCTATGTACAAATTAATTGCATTGCTAAATAAAGAATTTTTACAACTTCCTTTAAATTAATACGAAATTTCAATTTTCTTATTCATTTTTTCTCTTGTTTATAATATTGTTATTTATTATTATTATAACTAGATACAAGAAAATTTTTACATTGCAAATTAAGAATCAAATCACAAAAAAGAAAAAAATAAATGTAAATATGTATATAATATAATTGAGGAAAAAAAAAATTCGAATTAAGAAAGAAACAACTGTGACAAAATAAAAAATCATGATTTGGGAATTAATGTAAAATGTAAATTACACAAAGGGTGAACAAAAAAGTAAATAAAAAGAAAAAAACTTATTAAAATTTTGCAATCATATAATTGCACCCATGGTCATACCATTTTGTATAACTACTCTTAAGATTAAGTATTAAAAAGGATTTTAAAAAATCTTAACTAAATTGAAAAGAATTTTTTCTTGAGTAGTAATAATTTATGATTTATGTATGTATATAATAATATTGTACGTGTGTATTTTGTTTATTAGTTCTTATTGCGTAAGGTCATGACGATATTACGATAAACCCAGATCAAAACTGTAATATTAATAATATTAAGATTGTTTCAACATAATACATAATACCACACAAGATTCAATATTGCAACATAAATGAACTAGAATATAGGAATTTAGTGCAAATACTAAACCAATGTACGCTCTTATAGGTTTGCATATAATCAACTAGCTGTGCTCAAGTTAATTTAAAGTTTCAGTTTCGTTAAAACATTTACTTTTCGATCAGCTGGTACGATTCAGTTCGTACTTATGTAAGTAAAATAATGAAATGACATTTGATTTGTGGATAAAAATCAATATAAATAAAATTCAAAATCGTGTTGCTTCTTTCAAAGTGTCAAATCAAATGAAGTTTTACAAGGCGTAACTTAAGTTGGCTAGTTAACCGCTTTAAGTTTTGACGTAAGCTTAACGAAAAGTATTAAGTTGACTAAGTTAAGTACGGCTAGTCAGGCCTTTTGATTGGTTACACAGTACTTTGATCAGTTTTTAACGAAAGATTTGTTAAGTTCATTATAATTGGCAATATAATGCGCTAACTATTATGACATAGAACTACATATATAAATGTCAAATTGCCTAACGAAGCTCATATAGGTATTTGTCAAAGCATATTTCGACCCATAATGACATAGTAACATAAGAAAATATTTCTTAGAAAAACAAAACGGTTTGGATGGAATTTAACATAAGAATTATATGTTTAACGAAAACTTAACAAAATGTGAAATTCAACATAATTGCCGCATATGTCGATTATGGTCAGTTACATGTATTTTCCATATACGGAATATGACATGTGCCACGACATATATAGTTCTATGTGATTATAGTTAGCACTTAAAACTATACATCTACTCTTAAAATAAAACTAACGCCGCATTAAGTTAATTATAGTTTAGGTAATTATTCTTAAAAGTACGCTTATATAAAAAAATTACTTAAAATTACTTAAAAGTCCTTTAATATTTACACACTGGGTGGCGCAGTAGGTGGAGCGTCTGCCTTTCAACCGAAAAAGTTCCCAGGTTCGATTTACGACGAAAACCAAAAAAAATGCTTTATGGGGTTTTCGATCTGGTCCCCTGGTACTCTCTGTCATTAGATAAATAATAAAAAATAGTTAAGAGTTTTGATTATCACTATAAATGTGGAAAAAAGTGGAACTATGCTATATATTTATTATAAAGATTAAAAAAAAATAAAAATATTATAAAAAAAACACAATTTGTATCTAATTAATTGTGTATGCCAAATTTTTATATAAAAAGCAGTAGGGGTGCTCACCCCTTGTTCCCCCGGTCATAAGACTTAGAATTATATATAAAAAAAATTGGAGTTAATGTTCATGAATAAACAAATTTAAAAAAATTTTATTACAAAAAAATTAGGATTAGGAAGGGCGGTCTAAAATTCAGTGAAATTGAAAGAAATTTTATTCGTTCAGTTAGAGATAATATTCGCATAAAGTTTCTACATTCTCAACTTGTAGGAAATGTGGCCTAGTTGACTAAGTGGTAAAGCACTCAAGAATAGTAATGTATGTAACGACCGAATAATATAATAATAATTAATAAATTATAATAATTAAATATTAATGAAAACAATATAATAAATACACAATATATAAATTATAAAATATATACAAAATAATTAGTTGGATTGTAGTTGGACAGATTTATGTGCAGATTCCACTGTTATGTAAATAAATTATTTGAGCTGCAGATTTATCCCATTGGCCACAACAAATAAATAAATAAATAAAAAAAACTTGTAGGAATAAAATTAGCAGTTTTTATGTTTTGTTTTATGAAAGGCAGATCGAAGTTCGATACGAAAAATAATTTCGTAAAAAGATTGGTTTTCAATTGTTTTGCTGTGACTGTGACAAACATAAATATTAATATGAGGTTATAGTAATGGAAAAAAATATTTAAAAAAAGGTAACAGTAAAGTAATAAAATAGATTTTGTTTTAAATATAATTATTATAAATATATAGAGGGGTGATGAAAGAAAATATCATGGTGAAATAACTTAAACTTTTAAATTTTCTATTTCTACTTTTATTTTATTATTTATCATTTTATTATTTTCGATATTCTATTTAGAATTGTTGGGCCTAGGTTTTGTATTAATTTGATGATTATCAATTATTTGATGTGAGTAGATAAATAGGTAATAATAAAAAAAAAATATAATAAAAATTTAGGCTCCAACTTAAACAAATCGATTTAAATTTATAAATAAAATAAAAATTCTTATATTTTCAAAGGTCTAGGTCCAAATTGGACTGTACACTGTTCTTAATTTGTTTTCCTGTTGCTCATTAAAATCATTTTATATAAAAAACAGAAGTAAAATACAAAAAAAAAATGAAAACTGGAAAATGATGTCAAGATGTAGAAAAACAAATGAAATGTACATAAGTATTTATATACTTATATTTATTTATATAAGTTAATATAGAATTTTGTAAAAAGGAAATGACATTTTATGTATGCAGTTAACGTATCCAATATAGATTCATATATACATACTAAACTTAAGTAACTATAATGTATATATATTACTACATACATATATAAAGAAATAATTAGGATAAAATCGACACAAGAAATGAGATTTGTTTTTAGAAGATAGAAAAAATATTTTTTTTTCTATTTGATTGAATGATTGTGACATAAATGTTGGTAACCTATTGTTAAAATCATTCTGAAATTTTAATTAATTTTTTTTTCCTATGTAGAAATTTAGATTTTTGGATAGTTTACTAAACATGTATAAATTTATTACTTTTTGAAATTCCGTAAAATTTTTATATCTACTTTTTCTATGTATAAATTGAATTTAAGACATTTCTTGATTGTCTAGGAAAGTTTCAAGAAAGAAAGTGAAAAACCCCAGGAATGAAGCTGATGTGCGAACAGATTTTATTTACAAAACCTTATATTTTTTTTCAGTTTATCCATATTCTTATGATGAACGTTGATAGCATATATACTATCTATATAGTATAGTGTGAATGCAGAATCGTTTCAAAATTTTAATTATAAATTAATTGTTAACATGTAGGGGGTTTAACGCTATAATATAGGAACGCTATAATTTTAAATTATGACTACGTACAAGTTTTGATGTTTTTTTTCGGTTTGGTATTTTATACATAATAGACTTACAATAAAAGTTTTATCAGTAAAAGTCAACCTCATTTTGGTTTTTTTTCGGCATGTAAAACTGACGAATTTTGTCAACTTCATAAGGGTCGGTCCATCAACAACAAATTAATTATTATATTTGAACAAAATAAATGCTTAAAAAATAAATGCAATGTTTGCATTTCATGCTGAATCTTTCGTTTTCGAAAACGAAGAAAGAAAAACACTACTTACTACGTATACATTATAGCTTGAGTACTTGGCTTGAATTCTTCTTGAAATGTTAAACCTGGTTAAACTGTGTGTATTCGATTGACCAGCTTGAGTTGCTGTTAGAAAATAGCTTGAATTTGACATAATGTATTTTCGGTGAAATAAATTTTTCGCCTAAAATTTGTAAAATTTTCTATAAATTTTAGTAGATTACATTATACACTCTGTACGAGCAATTGAGCTCATTTGAGAATTCTTAGATAAATAAATAAATAAAATAAAGTAAAATAAAATTTAAAAAATATCAAATTAAATTTTTTTTATTTATTTACTCTTTTAAATTTTCTATTTTTTAAATTCACTTTATATATTAACAAACTTTCATAAATTTTTGACATTAAATGTCAACTCAAGGTCTCAAGCTGCGTATTCGGTTGAAATTTTCAAGTCAAGTAAGTAAAATTTTGTGATTGACTTAAGTGAAGATAATTTCAAGAAACTAGCGTATACATGATGACGAATCTTTCTTGAAGGTTACTAGAAGCTATCCATGTATACTGTTACATTACTGTCAATGTCAAACGATATTGTTCAATGCAAATATATTATTTTTTTTTAATACTTTTTGACATACAAAGTAAAAGGTACCTGCACTCAACAGTTATGATATTATCAATCTGTTTGCCTAATTCAGCAGTTTCTCTAATAAACTCCTTTGTAAGTTAAGAATCGTAAAAAGTTGACGAAGAATGGTCACAAATACTAGAAGTTTCTTATCGGTTCGAATTCAAACCTAAAGATTCAAACCTCATAAGATTCGAATATAATGATTTTCTTTTCAAGATTTTTTGTTCTCAAAATAGCACAGTTTTTGATAGGGTAGTGAAATGGTTCGCTTCCAATCTGTTCTCAGCGAAAAAGTTTTCTTTTTAATTTCAGTTACAATTAAATTTTACTACCATCAAGTGAAGAAGAATTCGATGTTGGTTTCTATGATTTCAAAAACATACTTATTTGTAATATTTTGAATATAGATTGTTATTTTTAAAATATTCTTTTAATAACATTTTCTTTTCCATTTTTTGTCACGATTAAAGGATGGATCCGTTTGTTTAATGACAGGATTTTTAGAGCCCAGTAGAACTTAAGGTTGTTAAAAATAACACAAAAAAATAAAATTTTAATAAATTTTTTTTATTTATTCGAAAGATCAATACATAATAACATTTGAAAATGATATCAGGCATATATTCACCTACGCTTCGCTTGACGATTGTATATGTATTGCATATGTCCAATTTTGGGCCACTTGACACGAACAATATTAGCCTCCAAGACGTTAATTTTAGCTGGTTCAACAGCATAAGCCATTGACCACTTATATCGAGAGGTGTCGAATCACACGATCTTAGAGGTCAATTAACAGGTCCATTTCTCGAAATAAACTTTTTGCCAAATATTAATTTCAATAAGTCGATGGTTGCGGTCGCAATATGGAATGTAGTATCATCGTTTTGTTCCCCTGGATGCAATCGAGCCTGTAATATTTCTTGTTGATTGGTCTCACTTCATGTAGGACAATTTTGTATGTTAACGTAACCATTTAACAAAAACTGAGCCTCATTCCTGAACACAAAATTGCAATAAAACAATGGGTCAGTTTCAGTTTTTGGTCTAACCATGATGTTGATTATACAGATTCATGACAAATTAACATTTCTTTTTAAATTTACTTGAAATCAATCTCGAAAACTTTTCTAAAACAATTATTTTTTTGTAAAGAGAAATTTCATGACATTATAGTTTTATTGAATCTTCCTAATCTAGAAACTCACAATAACTAATTAAATCTCAACCTAAAAAATATTGGAATTGCATTGAATTTTCCATTTGAATTGCAAAGTAAGTTTATTTGTAACAATGATAAGTATAAATTAAAAAATAATCTAAGCCGTTAAAAAAACAAACAAAAACAAAAACTGATATTATGAAGTTATAAAAATGAAATTATCCAGTGAACTAACTTCCAAGATTGCCTAAAATGTTTTGCAAATCAAAATAACCTATTTAATAAGTTATTGGAAATAAGACCTTTTGCTTGTGAAAACTAGTACAAAAATTGTATAGTGTTCGAAAACCATTTAGTAGAGTTAGTTGTGGTAGATTTATCATTAAACAATAAAAATTATTATTATTATTTTATTAATTGCCTTAATGTATTTGTACAATATGTTATTTTCATATATTTTAATTCTATATTTCAAGAGCTTATATTACTAGAATATTTACACCTTTGATTTGTAATTATTTAGACTAACTTGACTTAAATATTTAGAATAAATTCAATTTGCAAAGGACAAAATGGCAAGTAAAAACCTTTAATTAATTATTTTATTAAGAAATAAAAATTGTATACAAACTTAACTGATATGAAATGTGTTTTATTTAAATTTAAAGTTCTATCAGCCTTAAAATAATCACCCTTTACCTATGAGATTCACGCCGAATTAAATTTAAAATTTAATATAAAAAAATTAATTTTACTTTTTTGCTATTTTTGCTAAATTTACGAAAAATTATAATATTTATTATATATGTATACTTATGTAAATATCCAATTGTAAAAAATTAACACTTACTTCATAATATAAATAATTTATATTGTATATACATATATGTATGTGTATAATATGTAATAATAATTAATTATATTCCACAAAATATTTTCTGAACATTTATTTTTCAATAATTTATTTTATAAAATAAATGAAATTGGAATAAAACTAATTAAAATTCATGTTTAAATATATAAATGCTTATATATTTATTTGCATTATGTATATAATTATATATACTGCATAAAATATTGTAGTAACGGTTTGCTATAAAAATTTTCGTTATACTTCTTTACCGTGTCGTTTTTTTTTTATTTTTCTTGTTAAGTTGTTTGTTTATTTTTCTTCTTTTTGTTTTTCCTTTTATTTATTTATATTTTCTATCATTATCCATTCTTTCTTTCTTTCTATCTTTCTTTTATAGTTTACTATTTTCTTTTGTATTACAGTTTTATCGTTTTTCGTATTATATTTGTTTTGTTGTTCTTCTTATTTTAAGGATTTTTGTTTCTTTTCTTATCGGATGTGACAATTGACATATGAATGTCTGTATGTATGTATGTATATGTATATATGTATATTTTTTTTTGAAAGTTCAGTAATTCGGAGTTTTTCATCTCGAAAGGACGAAATTTGTTAAAGTTGGAATACAGTGTGTTATAATATTATTTTTGGTTTTTTTATTTTATTTTATTTTGTATATTTATTGCCTCGTACATTTAAACCTAAAGAAAAACCAGATTTTATTTAATGTATTCGTTTTGATTTATTGTAAATTAAAACGAAAATAATAAAAATACGGGGTTGTTATTTATTCAGTAGAATATTCTAAAAAAAAATTATAAATTTAAATAATATTAATAGAAAAATAAAAAACAAATCCGGGAACTATTTAATTATTTAAAAAAATAATTTCAACAAATTTTAGTGATTGTGTACTTTCTGTAAATAAGTATATCCATACATATATCTAATAATAATATACGTATTCTATACAATAAATTCCTCTGTAAATGTATATATATATATATACATATATATTATAACATCTACTTTTATTATATGTATATATATCTGTATATACATATATTCAATTTCGATTTTGAATTGAAGAAAAAAAATAACGAAAGAGACCAAATCATTTATATACATTTTATATTTGACAAGGGTTCATTTGTTTTTATTTTTTTTTCTTTTTTTCTGTTGTGTGCTTTTTTATATTATATTTTTGTTTTTTATTTTGTTTTTTTGCTATTTTCTTATTTCACGGTTGTTGTTATTGTTTCTCAAAAATTATTATTATATTCGTTTTTTTCACTCCTCATTATTATCTGTCAAAATAGGTTATATAAAGAATAAAAATAAAATAACAAAACCGGAGGAAAACAAAGAAAAAATAATAAATGAAACAATATAAAGAAAATCCTTTTTTTTTTCTTACTGTTTTATTAAAAAACAATAAAACTAAAATAAAAATACAAAAACTAAAAATAAAACATAACATGTTAATAAATTCGAATAGTATTCCATAGTGTGGTGTCTGTATAATTTGATAAAACATAAACAACAACAAAAATTGATGTATGTTTTTATTTACAAAATATTTTTTTTTCTTTATTTCTCTTTTATATCTTCATTCTTTCTTCTAATCTATAAATAGGATCTATTAAAATAAAATAAAAAATAATATAGTGTAAATTATAAAATATATATGTATATATAAGTAACTACGTCATATAGAAAATAAGAAAGTAAATAAAAGAAAAGGTCATTTTCAATTTTCCGAAATTTTTAGTGTTTAATTTTAATGCTATCTTCTTCATTCATATATAATGTTAAATTTTTACTATCTAAATCTTAAGTATATAATATAGTTTTTAAATCAAATATTTTAAATTTATAACCTCGTTTAATTTCAAAATTTTGTAATAATACTATTGTAATTCGTCATTTCATGAATTTACAAACGTTAAAATTTTAATAGTAGTAGGTGTACTGCATATTACAAATATTTTGTAAAATAACAGAAATCAATAGATATAAAATTTTGTTTTGTGTAATTGGTGAAATAATACTAGTGCATTTTTATTTATTATTTATAAATATGTTGTATTTAATAAATGAACTCAATTTAATAAATATAAAAATGGAAATTTGATAATATATATTTTATACAAAAGGTTAGTAAGTTTTAACTATATAATACCTACGTACATAATATTAATTTCATTTAACCTTTTTACTACATATTTATTTATTTTTATATTTCTACAATATCTTATAATTTAATAAAACAGTTTACAAACAAAAAAATTAAAATTTAGAAAATACAATTAAAGTTAAAATACATACATACATATATTATATTATTAAAAGTACATTATACTATGATATAATATTATATCACATTAAATTATTTTATTTTATTTACTTTTTAATTCAAACATTTTACAAAAAATAATATAATTTAATTATGAAAATTCTCAATATACATAATGTATGAAAAAAGATTTAAAATTTAATTACTTTGAAATTTAAAACAATAGACAACTTGCGTCCATTTGTGAGAGAAATTTTATTTATTTCCGTTTTGTACATAGCAGTTTAGTTTGGTTTGAATGCGGGTGGCAGTTAAAGCGATCAGTTGCTGCCATGTAAGTGTAATACACAAGCATATTGTACATAGTAAAAAAGTACTATAGCTTAAACATTTTCTCTTCAAAACAACACAATTAATTCGGTAGTGAAAGGGTTAATTCAATAATATATTTCTTCATAAAATTTAAAATATTTTTGATATGTACGAACGAGTACTGTATACTTATTATAAAAATATAATTTATTCGTTAAAGTTCAAAGTGCTGGTTGAAGTACTTTAAAGTAATTGAAAAAAAAATAAAAAAATTCAATTTGTTTGTATTTATAAATAATATACAAATTCATTTAAAAAACAAATTGTTGGACAATACTAAACTTTTAGTATTTTGATTATCTGCGTATAGTTTTTTTCAAAATGTAGAATAAATTTATAGAGTATACTTTAGTAGAAGAAAGAAATACCTACATTTTTTTGATTTTTTTTCTTGTTTTTAATTATTTATTTAGTCAAGAGAGTTCAAAACATTTTAATTTTAACATTAATTTTATTTCAATTAATACATTAATTTAGTGATTTTGTTTACCATGAATTAAACTGTTTCAGACTAGGAATCAAAATTGATACATTATATAACATAAAAAAAAAACCCATTATTGTTATTTTAATTATAATAAATGTAAATGTAAAAAAATTATAAAGCAATATTTTTAAGTTGATATGTCTATTGAAATCACATCAATCTTTCTATATCGTAACAGTAATTAAATAATTTAGCATTGCGGAATATCTTTAAACAGCTTCATTTCTAGCATAATTTGTTTTGTGATATTGTAATAAATTATGTAATCTAAGTAGCCTCGGAGGCTTAGCTATAGATCGAATTTTTGTAATAAATCTGAAATATCAATATGTGATGTCAAAATATCGTGACCAAACATAATACAAAGAACAGGTGTTCTGTTGAACGATTTGTTGAGATTTAGTTAAGTTTAACAGCTTCCATGTGGCTTTATATAATAGTTTTTCTGATACGAGTTGAAGTGTTCTAAAGGTAAAATGAGCCAATCTATTTTTTAAATAAAATTTTATTCATGTGTAATTTTTTTATTTATTTATTGAAATATAGATATACTGTAAAAATTATATTAATAACTAAATATTTTACGAATGCAACGATAATATTATCGATTATTGACAACATAATGTTCGCTTCATCAATTACAAGTTATTATTGATTTCAATGTCTTATTTGTCAAGGACCTAGAGATTAATAGGGCCTAATAACGTTATGTAGTTTTTTTCTTTTTGATTGTTTTAAAATTGTCTTTAAGATGACAATTTTCAATTATATGACTAAAGGTTGGCTCACATTTTAATATAAATTAAAAATAATCTACATAAAAAAATCTGCTTTTGACTTAATTTACAGATTTCATGATATAAAAAAAAACCAGCCAAATTTAAATTGAAAAACCCAAACAGTTAACATTAATTTAAAAATGAGCTACGTTTGCCTGTTTTAAGTCAAAATGACAGCCAGTTTCTTATGTGTGCTTTTACATCTTATGTATAATATATTGTTAATTTTTGCATCTAAATATAACTTACATATATATTTAAAGTTGAGTCTTAGCCTATTTTTCACGCCTTCGAGATGAAGATTCTTAAAATTCGGTGTGGAACACTGATAAAATACTTTCAAGAAAATTATAGTCAGTTTTCACGATTTTAAAGAGAAGAGTATGTAATTTTAAATTTCGATTTGATTTATATACATGGACATATACTTGAATACATTAACTCGCATATTTATAACAGTATATTCAGCAGCAAGCTTCGATACCTACATTGAATACAAGAGTTAGAAATATTATCTCTATGCCGGTGTTTAGACTTTGATTTTTGCATCAATTTTCATACACCTACCTACCTACCTACCTTCATACACCTTCACCACAAGCAAACCAAAATTTTGTGGAGGGAATTTTAATGATTCACGATAAAGAGTATTTTCGGTAAAAATTATTTTTGTCGAATGTGATTTTTTTTTAAATCAAAATTGTGTTCTTTTCAAACTTTTCTAGTTCTAGGGTTTAGTAAATTTAAAAGAACGATCGATGTAGGTTAATGATCGGTTAATGATCGGATAAATTTTTAAGTTGGCAAACATATTAATTGAATCATAAAAATTACTGACCTTTCATTCTAACATTTCAAAATAATATTTAATAACTAACAAACATATTTATTTAAAAATTTCAATCGTCACTCTGTTGGATATGTGATCTGAAATAAAAATAAAAATTATTATGCCCACAATAATTCCAGCGTAATATTATTTACGAGAATAAATCATTAATTTTGCATAAATTTTTTCTATTTAATTAAAAATCGTTGCCATAAAAATTTTAAAGTCGCAAACTAAAATTTTCTATCTCCATATAAAGTATAGCTATATAAAAAAGAAATAAATATTAGTCCAAAATATTACTAAAAGTAAATAAAATAAATAAAATTTCATAAGTTACATAAATATACACAAAAACTCACCATAATACAGAAACTAAATTTTTTTATTTACTTACAGATTTTATAATATAATAAATATGTGTGTGTAATAATTAACATCCTTTTCAAAATAAAATATTTAAATAAGTTTTCCAAAATAATTTTTGTTTTTTAATCAGCTGTTTACAATTCACAGTTATTTTATATTTCCCTTTTGTAAATACACATACATAACAATACATGTATTTATTTTGCAGTAATTGAGGTTAAGTTAATCGTATTCAATCAAAATTCCTTTTGATAAGATATAACGAAGTATGTAATATAAAAAAAAATACATTTACATAATTACTTTAAATAGGTGATACTTAAAATAAAATTGTTTTTTTCAATATTATTAAAAATACAGATAATAATTACTATATCTATAATATTTTCATATTCCAATTTAATACTCACCCATTTTATTGAATTGCCAGAATCTCTTATTTCAATTTTTTTATTTGCACACGTGTGTGCATGTATGTGTAGTTGTACTTATATATACACCAAGCATCAGTCGTTGAATATATTAGTTTATTTTATTTTTATCAATATACATTTTTATGATTCTCACTGCATTGTGTAAATAAAAATGTACCTCCTCACTGCACTCTGCAAATGATACGTATGTTTTATCGTAAACTTCTGTAACAACAAACAAAATATGACATAAAAAAAAAAAATTAAATATGTAGTGCGCATGCTATACAAAAAATCATCTGTTTTTTGATAATTATTTTGTTCATTTTATTTTTGTTTTCATTCTAATTTTCTTTAAATAATTGGGAAAATGGAAAACTTAAAAAAAAAAAATAAAATAAAAGAAACACATTTTCACATTTTCCTTTATTCTCTATATTTTTATTATAAATTTTCAATTTGAATTTCTTTATTTCTGCTCTTTCTTATTGTCATTTTTAGTGTTGCCATTCTTTAAAAATTAAAAATTAAAAAAATTATTATAGTGATTTGATTCGTATAAAGAGAGAGAGAAAGAGAGATAAGAACGGAGAGAGAGAGAGAGAGACAAAGTAAAACAGTAAATGTATTAATTTAATTCAGTTTTAGTTTTCTTTTTGGCACTCATTTTCCAACCAACATACAAATTTATATACATATATATATATTCTAAATATACCCGGCTAGTAATGTTTATATCCTCCGAAAAATAAAACATCCAAAAAACCATTCTTCATATAACATTTTATGGAAATAATAGAACCTACCATATTACCACCCATCAACAGAATCATATTTAAAAGCTAGAGCCACGCGGTAAATATCCTCAGTTATCGGAGAGATTTTGAAGTGTTCAGTAAATTAAAAGGAATAAGAAAATTATATTCCCGTTTAATAAAAATAAAAATATAGCTAAATAGAAAAAAAAAACTTCCTTTTATTTTTTCATATTATTTAGTGTCTGTGTTATAAATATATGAAACGTTCTTTGTAAGTGACATAATTAAATAATTTGAAATTTATTTATGTGAATTAGTTATAAAAAAAAAAAAATAAAAATAAAAAAAAACTATTATTTGTGTTTAAATAATTAATTAAATTGTATATTTTTAATGAATTATTTATTGTTCCATATTAATTATTAATTTATAGTGAATCAAAATATTGAATAGTAAATCAACAAAGTTTATATACTTAAATACATACATATATATATATAAGAAAATTCTGTGTAAGAATAGATTTTCTAAAATAAAAAATAATAAAAAAAATTTGTTTTTTTAATAGAATAAAAAAGAAATACGAATAATAATAAATCACTGAAATCAAAATAAACAAATAGAAAAGAAAAAAGAAAGAAAGAAAAAAAAAGAAGAAACAAAGTTTCACCCATTTAATTGTAAGTCTTGTGTGTGTTGTAAATTTTTTTTTTGTGTTAATGTTTGGTGTTATATGTGCGTGGTTAATTAGTTTTCTGATTTGTTTTATTATTTTCTTTTTGTTGTTTTTATTGCTTTTGGTTTTAATGTGATCACGTTATTTGTATGTTATAATTAAACTTTTCATTTCTTTTCAAAATTTTGATTTTTGTTGTTCTTTTATTCTATTTTGACTTTTTATTTTAATGTTTTTGTTGTAAGAGTACATATTTATATATTAAAAAATTAAAAAATAAAATAAAAAGTATAACTATGTTTTGTTATAAAAAAAGGATATAGGAACTCAATTCAGTCAGACTGAATTAGATTATACCATTAAAGGATGAATCTATTTTTTGTTTATTTTTTTAATAACAAAATTACATAAAAATTATTTTACTATGTAAGCTGTTATTACTCTCAAATTTATGAAATGAAAGTAAAGTAGTGTAATTATATTTGAACATGTTTTCGTATAGTTCTAAAATGTAAAAAATAACGGTTTTAAGGAATTGTAAGAAAATTTTCTTTCAGTTTGTTTACGCAGATTATCTGGTGATTATTACTTTATTTTAAAATCATAATTTTTAAGTGCAAATTTTTAATTTTATATTTTGTTTACAAATTAATTTAAGTAATTAAAAATAAATCAAGGAAATAATGAAAAACAAAAAATAGAATTAAATCAATTATTTTGGTTTATATAATATCTATACATATTAAATATTTATCTCTAAAATATTAAATTTGGTTTCTAAATGGTAAGTGTCACCTTCATCACTTTTATAATTAAAGGAGAAAAATTGAAACTTTCAAATCGTGGGAAATCTGAGAAAAAAACTGTTATTTGAAAAAATATTTTTAAATTTCGAATTCTTTCGAATTTCGAATACTCGAATTCTAGAAATTTTTTTTAAAGGTTGTATCGTGACGCTCTGGGTACTACAGTAGGTAGACCGCTAATATTTTTCAACTGAAAAGTCTGCTAGGTTCGATTACAAATCAAAACAAAAATTTCTGGAAAGAAATAATTTTTTCTAGTGACTCAAAGTTTGGTTTTCGAAACGCTAAGTCAACAGAGTCAACATTTATTCATCCAACAACTAATCAGAAATTTTGAGCCACTTTGTTTATTGACATTATTAAAGCATTCGATATGGTAGATTATAGTTTATTATTAAAAAAATTGTTTAGGCTAAGAATTAGTGGTTTTCTGTTCAATTGGTTTGCTTCCTATTTATATAATTGCAAACTAAGAGTTAGAATATTTGACATTCTTAGAGAAGAGAAAGTTACAAATATAGAAGTTGCTCAAGGCTCCGTGTTAGGACCAATATTATTTTTAATATATGTCAATTCTCTCTCTTAACAATTTTTTAGTGGCAAAATTACTGCTTTTGCAGATGACAAAGCTTTATCGTACTCACAAAAATTGTTTTAATACATTTATTGAGTTAAATACAGATTTGGAAATTATTCGAAGTTGGTTAAAGGTTCATAAGCTTGTAATAAGCAGTAAAACAAAATTTATGCTGTTATGACCGATGAAATACTTTTACAATATCACTCGCCTAGTTGTTTAAAATTTTGCTTGAGTAATTTATGTGTTCACAAATCAACAATTACTTTCCAGAAAAACTTAAATTGTACAAAAGGCTGCTTTTAAATTGAAAGAATAGATAGTTTTAAGTATCTATAGGAATTTTTCTGGATACAAAACTAATTTGGAATGATAATAGTTATTTCCTATTTGAAAATTAATTTTAATAAATTTGTTAGAGAAATATATGATGTACTGTTCCCGAGAAATTTTAATTTTAGTTTATAATAGTTTATTTAAATTCAAACTATAATACGGCTTTTATGCTACATAGAGAAGAGAAGTACATACTAATAAATTGGTATCTTTAATCATAAAGCAAAAGTATTGCATAAGTATCATCCATTAAGTAAACCGAAGAACACCAAGTTTTTATTTATTAATCTCTATATTATTCCACTACGACATTTATTCTACTTCGATGTATTAAAAATATTTTTATTAAAATCAGGCTATTCTAATGCTAGAATACACGCTAATTATAATTTATGCATCAATAACAGAAATATCGCAATTGTTCAAAAAATCAATAAAACACATTCAGCCGCTTCTTGTATCGTATGTTACTGTACCTCGTTTATTTAATAAACTACCAGTAAATTGCAGATATGAATATGAGATACCTCGATTTTGGAAACATTATAAGAAATGGCTTAACTCAGCTTAGTTTTTTTTTTTTCGAAATGTATGCTTATGCTTTAATATATGTATATATATGTACTTATAAGTATGCTTAAATACATCGTTTTTTGGTGGAATGATTTTGTTATTTAAAATGACTTAACGACATGTACCTTTTACGTTCCATTTTTTGTAGCCATATTCATTTCTGCGCAGACATCCAGTGCAGCTGAATTTATTAGTTCTCCCACCGCTTGAAGACCCGTCCATGGCCTGATGTTTGTTAGCCATGACATTGTATTTCTGCCAACACGCCTTCTGCCTTCAATGTTACCTTGCAAAATCAACTATAGAATATGATATTTGCATTTCGCCTCATATGACCTTTATAAGTTGTTTTTCTGCGTTTGATTGACTGAATTTTTAACTGTCAAAACATTTATGTGTAAAATATTTATTAAATAAAATTGATAACAACAACTCAGTATATACTCTTCAGTATACTCTACAGTATATCCACATTTGAACAACTGAGATCATAAAGTTGCATGTTAATAAATAAAATAAATATACTTATATGTAGTTAGTATTATGTGCCTTTAATATACAAACTTAAAACTATCTTACCCTATAAAAAATTTAAGCAAAACGGCTTTAATAAAACTAGTTACCATTAACAATAAATAATTTAAAATTTTTATGTTAATTCTATTTCCTTATCTATTTGTATTTTGTTCATTCATAATGTTTATTGTATGCTAATGCTAATACTTACCTAGGTAACCTAACTGAACATAATAATTAAACCTATATAAACTAACTTAACCTCATTATTAACCCTAGAATGTACATGCTAGAATGTTCTAATAACTAATATAAGATTTTAATGTTTTTGTCTCTGACTGAAGATTATCCCCGTTATTATTGCCCAGTTTATATTCTATCCTTTTACATATAGTCCATATACTATAGTGATATAGTCCACTTTAGTCAAGAAATATAAAACGCGTACGCAAAGTTTTTTTTATGTACTCCTCATTGGGGTAAAATATATCAAATATTAAACCATTTTCTGTATACCATTTGTGCCATTTAAACCATTTTGTGCTCTTTCATAATGCTTACCAATTAGATTTATCATAAAACTGTCTATTCTATTTATGTTTGATTCCTTGTACAAATATTTATTTCCATAAACAAAATTTGTAATCGGATTCGGGCTTTTGGTTTTTATTAATACAAACTCTTATACACTTTCTTTCAAAATTGCGGATTTATTTTCATTAAACTTGCACTGATATTGTACAATACAGGTATACCATACACAAATGTTGGCCTAATTAATGTTTGATAGCAGATTATTTTTACCCTATTAATTATAAGTTTTAAATAATATAAGTATTTCTATATATAATTTCTTGAATATGTTATGGACTATTATTATTACCTATATTATGTGATATATTTTTAAATAATATACGAGTATAAGAAATTAGGCTTGTGGCTAGTCGAAATCGATAAAAAATATTTAACTGTCAAAAAGATCTAGGTATAAGTTATTTATTAAATGTTATAAATTAAATAATAATTATTGAGTAATTAAAATGTATTTCTATAAATTAAAAAAACAATATAATATAGTTTATACAGTTTTATATGAAATAAAGATTTATTATTGTTTTAGATTTATTATTACATTTTAATTAATAGTTATTTGAAATGGAAAATTTTAAGTTATTTTTTTAGTTTTAAATTTTTAATTGAGGAACATTAATTACCCCTGTTTTAATCCTTCTTGAAATATACGACTTTCATAAGGTCTCTCCATCTAATTTTATTTGAGGTAAGAATTGCTCAATTTCAGCTTATTTTGGGCCATTTTTTCATTTATTTCTTATATAATTTATTATCTTCATTTATACCATACAACTATAATCTATTACCGTTATATTAAGTCCTTTTACAATCAGAATTTCACTTTAAAACTTGGTTGATGAATATTGAATATTGCCATTATTCAAATCCTTCCTTATATTTTAAAATATTTTAATTTAATATTTAAATATAAATTATTAAGGTAGTTTAAGTCGAGTATTACCCATTCAATGCGTAAATAAGAGTTTATCGTACTTTTTTGTTTAATTTTCCGATTGACAGTTTTCCTTTTCCGAAAATAATTTTGTATAAAAATTCGAACAAGAGTTTACTAGTTAAATAATTTAAATTTTTGCAAATCTGGTGTTCTACCTGTGTCTCGGCGGTAACACTGAAATTAAATATAAAAATTTCAAATTCATTTTGAAGTTCATAATTATTTTTCTTTTCTGATATTTGAAAATTTCTTAGTTTCTACTTTCTATAATACATGAACGTATATCTGCGTGTGTATTAAACTCAGTGAGTTATTTAGTGTACAACATGATAATAATAAAATGAATGCAGAGCCCTTGGTAGGGGAAGGTTGACTTCTTAAAATTTTTCTTCTTTTTTCTTTAATATTTGCTATCTGCTTTAGATGTTTATTTATTAATGTTATATGTGACTTGAATTTAGTGAATTAAATTATATACTTATACAATGTATATATATATGTATATATATTTTGAATTGAACAATGATATTATTATTACTTACTACTACTATAAACACTATGATTGCTATACTACTGCTGTTTGGAATATAATTTTGTGACAATTTTTTTTTTCCAGAATGTAAAGGAAAACAAAAATTACATTGAAAACTTCAAAAAAGAAAAATAAGAAAAACAGAAAAAAAAAGTTTCTTAATATTTTTTTCGTTTAAAGTTAATAAAATTTTATTTAATATTACTATTATGACTAAAGTTTCACTTAAATTATATTATGTTTGTTTGGATATATAATATAAGAGGTCTGATAATATTGTGTAAAACTATAAAATATGCTCACATTATTTTGTTGCCTAGTTTTAGGAAAAACTATTTCAAATACAGGATGGTAAATAAAATTTGTTGTGTATTTTACAAAATTCAACGCTTGAACATTTTTGTATATAATTGGGTATAGTCAATACGTTGTACTTCAATTTGCTTTCTAACATTCATTAATTTCAATATACTTAGCATATCTTCGATACGGGTTCTAGTTATGGAATTTTAAAATGATTCTCATCACTTGATTTTGTGCAATTTGAAATTTTAGATCTTATTCTACCTAAAAAAAAATATTTTCTTTGTTATCATGTATATTTATAGTGCATATTAAAGTTCAGTTTTTCGTCTATAATTACTCCTAAGTATTTTGTTTTATCAGCATTTTAAATTTTTCTCCACTTATTTTTATTTTTGATTTTTGTATAACTAGTACCTATTTGTTAAACATTTTGTTTTTATTATATTAAACTTAAGTTTATTCATATTAAGCCAAATGTACAGGTTTTTTAAATCTTCATTAATTTTTCTTTCACATTGAGCCATCTCATCCTCAATCCTTTGCATACAGTTGTAAAACTTTATAAAATTTCAATGCTGTGCTAATATCATTAACATATACAAGGAAAAATAATACACCCACTATAGAGCCCTGTTAAACCTCCAAATCTACTAATTTAGGATTTGAGACAGTGTTAGTTATCTTTGTACACTACATTCTACCTGTTAAAAAGTTTTTGAACCTTTCCAATTTCACATTTTTGATCCCATATTTTTTTAACTTACCTGAGAGTATATTTTGATCTAGCGTTTCAAATGCTCTTTGATGCTACAATTTTGCAACAATTTTTTTCCCTTTATCTGCGGTATTAATTTATTAAAAACTTCAATTTTAGAATGTTAAAATATATTAAAATTGTCACGGTCAATAAAATTAATATCTCGACATTGTGTACAATGTGATTAATGGAATTTTAACTGACTTAACCTGAGTCTAAAGTTTGCTCCTCATATAACCAAAAAAAAAAAATAACATTATTTAGTACTAGAAGCTGTCAAATAAACGTACATAAGATTCGAAACTAACTGAGTTAATTTTAAATGACAACCTTGCAATATAAAATAATTTCAAATCACAAATTTAACTATATGGGCCTACGCTGTTAATTATTGCCTAACTGAATATTTTAAATTTATACATATGTATAGATATTTCGACTTTATTATAATATATTAATGCACTGAACTTACATGAGTATATATTTTTTATTTTGACTCTGCTGACCAATTTTCAAATTGTTCTTATTTCAGTTCAGTTTCTTATGTTTCTTGGCCAGAATATTTGCTTGACCGGTACTTTCTTCGTTTTCTTTATTTTATAATCAATTTCAACAGTTGACCAAATTAGCTTGCCTTTCTGCATTTGATAAATTGAAATAGATATTTTTGATTTGATTAAATTTTTCTGAGAACTTTAGCTTGTGTATTCTCAGTAACCATTGTAAGCAAAACACTTCATCAAACACTTTATTTCACACACCAATTTATTTATCGGTTTTGTTTTTAGAGTACAAATTAATAACCAAACATCATAAAACTTTAAGTAGCACAATATTGGTATTTGATGCTACTTTGTTATAATATATTTAAATTAAGGCTCTTGCCCACTTCTATATAACTCATTTATGAAAGTATAATTTTAATAAATTAAACCACAAGCTATTAAAATTTTAATTACTTGAGGTTGGACAATAATTATTGTTGTGACGCAAAGGATATATTTTCCAATTTACAAAGATTTTATTTAATATTGAATTAATAGGGTGTTATTTGTTAACTTTTAATGCAGGTAAACATTAAATAATATGTTTTGTTTAAATAATTATCATAATTTAGTTTTACTTTGTAAAGAATTTTTCTTGGAAATTGAATCCGATATATTGTCAATTAATTGTGACAAATAGAAAATTATGTTGTTAGATTGATTATGTGCAGTCAATAAGAGCTAATCGTAGGTATTTTTTTTTTTTTTAGATTGAATTCATTGTTGTATTTTGACCGATTTCAAAAATACATTTTTATAATAAAACATTTAAATAGTAATTAATTATACTTAAATTAAAAATAGATATTTTCTATGTCTTATTTACCCAATGGAAATACTATAAAATGAATTTTTTTAAATTTCTGAAAAGGTTCATATCTAACAATGTTATTTAGTTAGTTAGTTGTTAAAGGAAGTGGTATCCACATTAATCCGTCGCTACCAAAATACTATCAGGTTATGTGTGAGTCTATAGCAATCCACTGCAATACAAACTGAACTAATTCGTTGAAAATTGTGTTTTAGCTTACAAATCCATGGAGATTAAGAATTGTTAACTTTGAGACAACAACAAACAACCTGACCTAAGTTTTCATTAGTATTGATTGAGAACTGATCCAAAGTATGTACATGCTTATTTTTCTCCTGGGTCAGACATAACTGTAGATACTTACAATTTTTAAACGTTACTTGTTTGTTAGTAAACCCATTATTGTCCTAAATTTATTCATAATATTTTTTTATTGATTGAAAAATTTTTTAGTTCTTTTTTATTGATTTTTGAAATCTAATTAAAACACTATAATTGTGGACTAAAACTTTATATATTTTGAAATATTGCTTGACAGAAATAACTTAACTTTTTTCTTACAGTAAGTATCGAAAATAGTAGATACAGGTATTCCAGAACACAATGAAATAACCATATATAGCTAGATTCACTATCCAACCAAAGCAGGAATATTATAATTTCTAAATCAACAGGCCAACCATATTTTTTGGTTTTGATTTCATTGGTTAACCCCTTAAAAGAGCGGTATGAAACTCTTATATGTTTTCTGCATTTAATAACTTAATAAAATAAATTTAACTGCCATCAACATATCGGTAATATCCTGGTTTTTTATATATACCCTAAATATACCTTTTCTGAAGCCTCCAATTTTGATACTTATAGATTTTCTATATTTTTATAGAACATACAAATTACTTACAGCTTTGGTCAAAAGCTCTGTTGTTAGCTCATCAAATAAAATGCTCATATTGTTTCGTACTATTGTTCTTATAATTGTGATCAAATTTCACCTTTTTGTTTAAATATTTTTTTTCTGAATTTAAATTTTTGTCTATATTTTATATATTTTACTCTTTTACTGCGATATTTAGAGTGGTAAAAAAGACTAAATTTTATCAGTTTTGTATTAAAGTGCGATATGACAGGCTTAGAACGGCTGTCTCCGAACACTAAACTAAAAAAATTTCGTAGTTTTTAGAAATAAATTTAGAGCGATTTAACATGCTTAGTGCAAATGTGAGAGATTCGGAAACGTTCTAGATATCTGGAACAATGTAATGGACTTAAAAAAAACCCCTTTTGAAAATAAAAATTATAAATTCTTTTTTGAATGTTGCCTGAGCTTTTGCCAACACCATCAAATCAAATTACACTTTATTAGAAAGATTTTAGAACGAATTATGGTGTTATGATAAGCTATACTCTCTTGAAATAGCTAGGTCACAATTTGTCCTATTATTTTGAATATTTTGATAATTTTAGTTCAAATTCATCATAACTATAGTTAACATACCGTAAACTGCGTGATGCAATTAAAGAATTTTATTCAACTGGATGAAATTCTATAATCTAGATATCTATCTTAGATTATTTACATTGTTTGTAAAGATTTTTTTTTACTTCCAGTCATTCTAAATATTTCTTTTAATTTTTTTTTAACTAACTTAACTATTTTATTTTTTAAAAAAAATTATGAATCACCAATTAAGTGAATTATTTTATTATCATCACACTATTGCATTATATCTATTAACTAATATTTATTTACACATGAGTTTTATTGTGCTGCAAAAACTAACTAAGTTCAAAATTTTATGATTTTGAGTTGTGTTTAAGGAAGATTTTATGAGAAAGAAATGTTTCAAATATTAAACTGAATTCCTAGAATAGAGATGGTACTTTTCGTAAACGTCAAAAACACGATAATGATCAAAATTAAAAATTCATAAACGTTTTCGACACATCAGTCATAAATTCTAAAACTGTTTGAGTGCCATTTTTTTGCAGAAATCAACGCAACAAAGCATTAGTTTTATTGCTAGTGTGCAAGGAAAGTCAAATTTTTTGTTTTCATTTTTGCTGTATTGTACGGTGTTGTTTAAAATGATGTGAAATAGAATTAAGATAAATATTTTTAAATCTATTTTTGTTAAGTATTAGAATCTTGTTTTTTTTTTTTCAGTACTGAGGATTAGGGGAATTTCATATTTTGTTATTTTCTTTATATAAATGTTCACCATACGTAGTATGTACTACTATAGCCAATAACAAGTTTTTAAACAATAATTGTTTAAATCATTTAATATCTATAATTATAATAGACAAGCATTTAATGACCTGTGGACTAAGCATCTTCTCATTTTATCTCTCTTTTCGTATGAACTCTTAATATGTAAATAATTTGTATATATATACAACAGAAATGCGCATACGGGTTGAGGAAATTTCTATTTTATTTCATATTCACTGTTCAGTCCCTGTCATATTTCAGTACATTTAACATTCGATTTTCTGATGAGAAAAAAAAACCTGTAACAAGAAATTTATTTTTACACAAAACCTAATACTCAACTTGAATTATAAATACTCAACAGAGGCCCCCTAGTACTTGTATCATTTATTAAATTTTTTCAAATGTCTTATTTCCAAAAAAATTTTGCGAAAACCAAAAAATTGTCAAATTGCTTTTCATAAACATTAGTGACAAATGCAAATAATTCCACAGATCATCGACGTTAAAATCAAATGCAAAATTTTTCAACAAATTATCGGCAAATTGCTGACGTTTATGATGAAAAGTAATGATGTTACTTTTTTTTTAAATTCATGTAAATCGTAATAGTCTTTGTTCCTACATATATATCAAAGTTCCCAAAATTATTAATTTATAAATTAAAAATTGAATCAACAATAGTATTACAATACTTTTCGTAAGAATTGAAAACCCTATAAATATTCGTACCCGACGTATTAGATTAAATTAGGTTATTTCTGGAGGAGATCTGGTTCCTATATCACCACAGCCGCATATTGGCTTATTGTGATCCGAAATATAAATTCCTTTATATCTGTTTCATTGATTTTGAAAGTCATCCGTTAATGCTTTTAATCCTATTTTGTTTTCGTTTAAATTTGATTAATTTGAATTAAAAATTACACAATCATCTTAGCCTCGATTAGAAGACACCTTATCATAGTTTTGTTGTTGTTGTAATTTAAAATGGTTATGAATGATTTATTAATTTTTTTTTATTACTTCTACGTTTATTTACAATAAATTTTAATATTTTAAGAGTTTATAATTAGTTTTAAAATGTAGGACCCATAAACTGTACCCATAAATAATTTACAAAATCGTTTCAGTTAATAAAATCAGCCTCAAATATCAAAAACATAACTGTTAAAAGGTACACATCGGTCTACTAAATATGGTAGATTTGATCAAATTACTAAAATGTTCATTTGTGAAACTAATTTCAATTCAATAATTTTTTCCAACGTCATTTGAATGTGTTAACTTTTAAGTCAGTAGAAATTATGTTTGATCATGTGTGGTTGCACAATCAAAAGTAGATCTCTACTTACTATTATAATCTAGATTTTTGTATGAATATAAGTATAAGTCCAGCTGAACTTTTACCAAATGTGTTTGCACATGGATTACATTCATTTAAATTTCCGGCAGAATATTCAGTTTCAGACGTTTATATAAAAGTTCTGCAAAAATTGTTTAATTTGATTAATTGGGGGAAAAGAAATCTTTGTGGGAAGTGTTAACTTTTTTTTTGACATAAATTGTCTTAAATATGTAACACCTCATATTGAGTTTATTTTGTATTAGTAAATATTTTATGAAGTTACTAATAATAACGATATTGATTTAGATCCAGAGGAGTATGTATAGTAAACAAATTTCCAGTAGAAGAGACGATTTTATATTTTCTACAGTATTTAAACCTTGGGTAACATTGGTTTGTATGTTTTTGTACTCGTATCCATTAGGATACAGAAAAATATTTCAGTTTAATTTTGTAAACATTTATTCGTTAATGGCATCGGTGTTTTACTAACTCCATTGGATGATGAAATATTGCACAAAAAAAGTAGCAAGTTTTATTTACTAATAGACATCTGACGTGTTAATCAAAAATTTCATTGTTATAATATACAGTTTCAAATAGTTTTAAGTTATATAGTTTGAATCATTCTTAATTATAATATCTTTTTTCTCTTTTGACTGGGTTTTTTATATAGTAACCATTTCGTTTTTCATATTCTTTGTATTGTAATATTATTTTATTAATATTAAATTTCATATTTTCTGTTACTTATATACTTTATTTTATTTCTTAGAACAGTTCCCACACATATTTTAAAATTTAAATTTAAGCTTATTGGTTTCTATATATATGCCTATAGTAGTTGCAAGTTACATTTCTGTGGAAATTTCTGTACATAATATTCAAAGATAAAAAATTATATGGTTTAAATGATGAGATGAGTAGAGAAAAGTTTTTTTTTTTATTTTTTTTTTAAATTACAAATTTTACAGTTATATTTCTATATAAGCATATTAAATTTATTCCTTAAGGGAAGTTACCTTATTTGGTATTTGTATTCTAAATAATCTTAATACTATATTATGATGTATTTGATATTAGTTTGTTATTAATAACCAGAAAGAGTGGACCCCGATTTAGGTGATGATTTTCATTTAAAAAATGTATCGATATTTGTGAAATATTTTATGTTAGATAATTTATCTCAAATGAGCCTAATTGCTTGTACACAGTTATACAAATTTTTAAAGAAACTAAGGGTAATTATTGAAATTTTGATTTGATTGCATCAGAAGAGTAGCATAACAGTATTTAGTAGATAGAAAAGTCTTATCATTTCATCTGATAGTATTTTATTAAAGTATTTTTTATATATAGGACACCCCCGCATCTAATATTAGAGCCAGAGTTGATAATGTTAAATTTTAGACCATTATGGTTCCAAGTCCACACAAATCTATTACAACAGTTGATAACGCGTTAGGGTAGAACTTTAATCAGCTTTAAGTCAATATAGATATTTTTACAACTCGCATAATTGGGGGCGGTGCACCCAGTACCAAAATTATAAATTATGGAGATATTACACAACACCTAACATTATTAAGCCATAGCCGTTGTAGAAGGAGTTATCCTGTTTTATAAATATCTGTTGGGTAATTGTTATTGTTTAATTTGATCAATACAGGGGAGATCAAAAACTTTGCTAAAAGATTACAAATCTTTCTGGGAGGTGTAAACTTTTTTTGAAATGATGGTCGTAAATATGGAATACTTCATGAAACTGCTTCAAATGTCTCCGCTGAAATTAAGACGATAAGTTGCTGATGTTATTTTTATTACGGAAGTAGCAAGAGTAAATATATCATTACATCCCCTTTCAAATAAAATTGTAATTAAAGATAACCTTCGTTTTCAGTCAACCAATATTTTCGCTCTATCTTTCCACAGAACATAGGATGTGGATTATGGGAAATAAGCACAAACACAACATAAGTTTTTCAATCTCTAAACATTTATTGAAGCAGCGATTTTACCAAAATACCTAACTATCTAGGTACATGATGTATTACTGATTTATACATTAGTTTTATTTTATATTAGTTTAGTCCATTCAGTAACTCTTCTATTCTATTCTATTATATTCTATTTCATTCCTTGTATATTTATTGTTCATTGATAATTTTGTTTGTTATGTTCTTACTATTCTTCTTTTTTTTATGTTTTAAAGTGTTTTAAAGCAGTTATCATCAATAAATATATTCAATTAAATAAAAATTATTATAATTTTTGACTCGAATTTTGCAGGGAAATAACTAGTTAAGTCAAATTATTTTGGTAGTGATCCATTCTTTAAGTTTACATAACTTTTAAAGGATAAGAAAATAAAACTATCCTGTATGGGATAAAAAGTTTTGTTTGTTTGGACCTTCTATATCCCCACTGGCTATATGATGCCCCCGAGACAATCTGTATGTTATATAATTAAAAATTTGAGTTCTTGAAGTATTTGTATATCTGTATTGCGATTGCATAATAGCATCATGAACTTATAAAAAAAACTTTGATATGCTAGAGCTTGTGTAGATCATAAATTAATTTTTATGTCTGCAAATATCCAAAATTCAATGTGATTTCAATGTGATTTCAATGTGATTCAATGCAATTTTTGTATTTGTTGCAGTTTAATACATTTTTGTAATATATAAAATCTGATATCTTTGGAATTGTAACATTAAAATGCAGTAAATTGTCCTTTGCTTACTTTTTGATTCTACTCCAATGACATGATTGTTCTATTGCGATTAACACAGGCATTTTCGGATGATGTACTTTCATGTCTCATATTGAATTCTGAAGTTTTAAAATTTTTAAATAAAATTTAAAAACATCTTATCCATAAAACATTTTTTATACTTTGTTTACAAAAAATCTCTGCAAACTAAACAAAAATAATAGAATTTTACAAAAAATCGCTGTAAACGAAAAAACACTAAATTCACCAATAACTTGGCATTTATTTTTTAGCATTTATGAACAGTTTATTTTACCAGTAGTTTCTATGCATTATCAGAGAATTTTTATCCTCAAACTGATAAAAATTTGTCGGAGATTTAAAAATTCAAGCTTTGATTTGATTGACTAATCCGTTATAATGAGTTTTAGATGATGAGACAATAAGGCAAGAGTCGTTGTGAATTATTCTGTGAAAAGCACCGGATCAAAACAATTAATTATTAATTAATATTCAATCTTGATACATAAACATTTTATATCACCATTGTATTAAAAATCTATGTATCAAGAATATTAATCAATAAATCGAACTTGGTCTTTTTATTAAAAGTAAAATAACATGGAAATTTTAATATATTCTATTTCATTTATAATTACATAAATTTATTTTATAAAAATAACTTTTTACATTGAAATTTTGATCGATTTTTATAGCTCACAGATGTACTATTGACATCTTCTAATAAGTTACAAAATCAATCAAAATGAAAATAGGAGTTGTAGTTATAGGTGGTCTAACACTATAAATACCTACTGATGAGTCCTAGTAGTGTAATGATGAACAAAATAATTCCTAAAAACAATTAAATACGCTGAATAGATTACAAATGATTAATGTTAGTCAATTATAGGAGAGGAGTAAAGTAATTAAGAGTAAAGTTCCATTTTAAAAACACTTACGATGATTTGATTATAAATTATTAATGTTAGCCAAGTATAAGCCAGTGTATATTAACCTAAACTTATTTGACATGTTGGATAGCAGATGTTGTATTATATTATAAAGTATTGAATTTAATAAGAGATTGATTGCATTTACAGTATCATACATTTTAATATTTTACATTTAGTAGAGTACAGCCAAAACATTTTCAAAGCATTATGTTAATGATTATTCGAATGATAATTAATTTTACTTAATATTTTGTTATATGATGAAGCTTAAAATCTAGTTTTGAATCAAGTGTGATACTTACTGAAATAATATCTATACTCCTTTTGAATAGAAACACGAATTTAGTCTAATTAATTTTTTTCTTAATACATTTCATTTTAAAACCCTTTTGTATTGTATTAAAAATATTCTGAAAGTTAGTTGAAAGAAAATCACCATCTCGGGAAATTTTCATTCTTACTGAATACAGTTTTACTATTATTTTATTTGATTTATTTAACTATTTTTTTTTATTTTGAATGAAGAAAACCGTCTGCTGCATTTTTTAGGATATTTTCCTTTTTTATAACTTTCCTGTGCCTTGTATCATTGAAACCAGGATCTTGTTAATGTACATGCATATAAAAAAAAACATGCATTTAAAGTGAAATTAACAATATTTTTATTATGAAGGTGAATAACAGACGTACGTATCATGTACATTTACAAAATAATAATTGTATTGTATATGTATGGTGAATAACTTGTAAATAATATGGGTATCAGTTTTTTACTTATAATAATTTTCTTATACAAAAAATAAATAAAATTTTTTAAAATTAAATTCTTAAGTGAAGTACCAACGCTAAGGCAACATCTCCTGATGTTAGTTTAAATAGAAAAAAGAAAAATAAAAGTCATATAATGTATTTTGTTATTGTTTTTGTTTTTTTCTACATTTTATTTCTTTTAACCTTAAATTGTTATTTACGTATAGAAAATTTCAAATATATTCACTCCAGGATGTCAAAGTTGCAAGTTAAATCAACAGAGTTCTTGTAATTTTAATACAATATATTTGACACATAGATAGTATATGAATATTGTATATATGTTTATACGTTTGCGGTTGTTTGTATATTTGTGTGCTTGTACAGATATGTTGATAAATTTATTCTAGACAGTATATAAATTCTTCCTTTTTTTATTTTGTTATTATTATTTTTTTTGTGTGTGTGATAGGATAATAAAATGGGACGACAAATATAGAAGTAAAAAAAAAATAAAATAATAAAAATGAAGGTCATAAACAAAAAACCGCATATAACATGACAATTTTGTATTCTGTTTATTTTCTGTAGTACTAAATAAATAAATGAAATTTCGAATTTTTATTTCTTAAAAAATAAAAACAAGAAAAAAAAATAAACATTAAATTTGTTAGATTCATTTTTATTTTTGTTTTTTTTTTTTATTATTATTATGTACATTTTATATTCATTTTTAAATAATTTTACTTTAAACACAATACGTTCGTAATATGCCTTAATGTTGAAGATACAAAACTATTGTTTAAAATTTAATTAATTAAAAAAGCTCTGAACTTGGCAATTCATCATGGATACATTAGGTTAATGGGGTAGGCATGAATATTTTTTGGGTTTTATTGTTTTTTTTCTGTACTCTCCCCACATGAAAATATTAGTCCCATATATTTGTGTAGTATCAGACAACTAACCGGGTACTGCTACTTTCGCTAAACGATATTCGCATTTTGGATTTTATGTATTTTCTAATGGGAAAGTCTTCTTCTTTCATTTATTCTATTTAGGGCGTAGTGACAATACATTTTATTTCTCTACTAGCTATTTCCGAACGAACAGTCGCCGGTCCAGCATTAAAAAATATTCATTTTATCTTCATTTAAATATTTCACTCAAAACAAGGTTTTGCATTTCTACATAACATTTTTGTTACATTAGGGCAGTTTTTCTTTCTCTAGTCTCTTTGGAGTCAATGATGTACAATTGCCCATTCTGGATTAAAATTTTCTTTTATATACAACGGAGACATCATGTAGAAATGAAGAAGGTGTTATTTTTATAATTTCAGCACCAATTGAAGATATGGTCAATATAGATGTTATGTGTTCTCTATATTTTATTTCTGGTGCTTTTCCTATTAAAAGGATTTTTAGTAAATCTAGTGAAAAACAAAATTTACCACTGTGGTAACAGTAGAAATATTTTTTTCTGCTTGTCAATATTTTGCTTTACAAAATTAATATTCATTTGAACTTGATAGCATTGGCCAATTAAAAACATTTCGAGGTAGCTAATTCAAAGACACAAACCAGGGAAATTTAAAATGTCTTAATAGGCATTTTATTTTTTGGGTAATATCAATTATTTTGATAACTTTAACAAATATTTCTATAATTTGAAAAATTTCATAATTTATTTTCATAATATTTTATTTTCATAATTTATTTTCATAATCTTATTTGGTTCTTGTGTTAAATATAAAGTCTTCTAATATGGGTTTAGAACTTGGATATGTTTTTCTATAAATGATTTATTTGAAAGATAGTTTTTTAATTTTTTTTATTTCTTAATCGGTAATTTTTTAGGTGATATTTTGAAAAATCTTCATATTTAAATTTTTGGGTTCATGTCCCTGCTTTTAGCTTTAATGCACCGAGGTGGAAAATGTATTTATCATACAGACATTATTAGCTTATTAATATATTAGATAAGGTCAATATTTTCGCGTGTTATTTTCAGATTAACCTGTTTTGTGTCATAATGCATTGACTCTGCGGTGGTTAGAAGCTGCAGCTAATCTGTTCAATGTGAAAATGGTAGAGTTTTTTTGAGAATATAATTTGAGAGTGACATTCATTTAGTCATGTTATAGAAACTTAATCAGGCAATTTATCTGACAGATAACTGTTTAAGTAGATTTAATGCTGTACAAAAGGTTTGCTTGCAGTTTTGTGGATACTTTAAATTTATTTCTATTATAAGAGTATTATCTATATTTATAATGAATTTTGAATTGTTTTCGAATAAGACAAAGTATATAGATGCTTCTTATCAAGGTATTTTTTTGAGAAGACAGATAAATTGGTTTGAACAACGTTTTTTCTTCGCGATTTAAAAAAAAAATTTTTTTTTTTTGTTTAAGTATGGAAATACAAATACAAAGGGATTTTTCATTTTTTTAAAATTAATTATTACAATTAATTAACATTTCTCATTTAATTTGAATTGATAGCGATCATCATCTAATTGCTCACAAGACAATTAAGTAAATTTTCTCTATATCAGTGATTTTAAACTTTATCTATATACTGCGGTAACATCCAGTAGTGGATAAAGAGGGACTGCGTTATAGGTACCTACAAAAATAAATTTAGTTAGAAATTATTAAATCTATCGGATTTTACATATTAATAAATATAAAGAATAAGTTAAATTTGGTTATTTACATTGATACATAGGGTAAAATCAAAAAATAGACACTGTGGCAGTGTTTAACAATTCGGCTTATATTTAGCATATACTGAATTGTTAAACATTGCCGAAGTATTTATTTTTTCATTTCACATTTTCACCCATAGATGTAGAATTACATAGAATCATTGCATCTATAGTTATATTTATTACCTACTTATCGTAAGTTGTTTATAATAAAAATAACTATTTTTAGGAGTTGTTTCCATCATCATAACACTATTCAAATTCATCAGTAAGTATTAGACTACCTATTCTATATTATACGCTAAATAAAATAGCATCAGTAAAATAATACAAAATTACACTACGAGACAGCAAAATGAAATTGATAATTTGAAATATACGTACGGTATTTTTTTTACCCTATATACTTGAAACATCCTATAGCCCTAGGTGATTGTCATGAAAAACGAAAAAAAAAAATCCCTTTAATAAAATTCAAATCAAAATAAAATAAACAAACAAAAAGAACCTTTTATTACCTAAAAAAATATCACAGGATAGAATTCTGTAAATCAAAATAAAAAGGAAATTAAATTTGTAAAAAAACAAAAAAAAAAAAAAATAAACAAAAAAAAAAAATAGGAAATCTGGTGACAAAATAGAAAATCTGCGGCGTGTAATTTAATAAAATTTGTTCTTCTTTGTAGTCATCATAAAAGAAAATTTTTATTTTTGCTGCTACTTGCATAAATTAATTTAAAGGATTCAATATTCTAATTATTTTTAAAAAATTTCAAAATTTTAATTTAAAAATTGTTTTTTTTTTTTTTTTATAATTTTTTAACGGAATAATAAAATTTTGCAATGAAAATTATATTATGAGTTTAATTTTAGCTTGTATTCATTACGCAGCAGCATCAATAATGTTCATTGTTGTAAAATTAATTATTATAAAATTTTTGTTAAAATGCTTCAATTAAATTTGTTGAATTTCTTGAAGAAATTTAATTTTTTGTTTTTTGAGATTTGCTTCCTTATTTTTGTTTACTGGGCATTGCTTTGAAAATTTTTAGTTTTATTATTAGTATTAGTATTATTATTACTGGAAAATTTTCATATTCATCACTACTTTATCTTTCTACTGAATGTAGGTCTGTTCAAATATGTGTGAGTTTTCCCAATGATACCCAAAATTTATGTCCAAAATAATTTTCGGCTAAATTTGTATTCATTATTCGTGATGAAACCTGCTTTGAAATTTATCTCAATGGATCGATTGTATTTACTTTTATAGATCATATTAGGGCCATGGGGGAGTGAATATCGGAAAATTAGACTTCTCAATTAAACGGAAATGTTTTTTTATACTTCTAGGGTTTTTTTTTGTCAATGCATTAAATAAGCATATTTCTAATGTCGTCTTAATTTTGTCTATGCATTTTGTTTTCTTTCTTCTGATCTTTTAAGATAATTGCATTGAGATATTGAATACCATATTATTTTTCTATAATATTATAATAAAATTATAATTTCCTAAATTATGTAATTTGCAATGTTTTAAAATACTTCAATTATAGAATCTTCTAACATATTTTTGTATTTAAGACAAACATTCTCACAACGTATTTTTGTTTTTATGCCCAGTGTAAGAGATTATAAGTCTTAAATTTAGTAATCCACTTTTGAAATTTTAGTTTTCATAATAGTTATTATAAAGTTTTATAGAAGGAATATTTTAACAAAACTTTTTTTTTCTAAATAAGTTTACCACACTCAATTCTAATTACAGATATATAGTTACATTGGAAAAGTATAAAAAAGGATATTTTCAATACATTTTTATGATAACATTTTTTTTTTTCTAGGAAAATCAGATGAAAATGAAATTATTAGAATTGTAATTCAAAGAAAAATGTAATGAGAATTAAAAAATTAAATCTGAATCATATTTTTAGATGTTTGTTTTTTTTTGCAATGGAAATAAGCAGTTTATATTAATCCAATTACATATAGTTGGTTCTTTAGAGTACATGAATTTGTAACAAATTTCTTGGGTATTCAATATTACTATATTTTTTTATGATGATGATTGATTCAAATGATTAATGTATATTTGATGATTATTTTGTTAATTTCATTAAATAATTTTATTTGTTATCAATTTCTATTGAAAATTGTGAATATCATAAATGAAACAAAACATTTTGATTATGATTGATAGGTAGGTATGTGGTGGTTGGTATGCACCGACACACTTAGACTATAGAAGTCTATTTTAGTATTAGGGAAAAAACTATTCTCGCATAAACTTGCTCGCTAAGCTAATTAGAGATTTCTCAAAATGTTGAAGTTTTTGTGATATATTATAGTTTGGTATATTTAATTCCATATCCATTTTAAATATTTTAAACTTTTTAAAATAACATGGTCTTTAACTAACATTTTATATAGAAATACGAAGTGCTGTAGTAATACTTGAAAATAAGTCTTTCATCAATGTGTTGGTTGTTTTTCTATTCGTCTTTTATTTGTTTAAAACTCTAGCTGGTGAGCTAGTTTTTGGTTAAAT
Organism: Argyra leucocephala; assembly: GCA_963942445.1. Taxonomy (NCBI): domain Eukaryota; kingdom Metazoa; phylum Arthropoda; class Insecta; order Diptera; family Dolichopodidae; genus Argyra; species Argyra leucocephala. The sequence goes on from OZ012678.1 coordinate 42,049,141, forward strand.
TATTTATTATTTTAAACAGATTGCATCAATTAAGACTGTTGATTCTGGTAGAGTATAGAAAACAATTTTAGTTTTACTTAATTCAAAAATTTTTATTTAATTAATAAAATTTAAATATTCCTGATGATAGTAGTAAAAATTATATTGTATAATATTATTAGACTAGTCTAATAATGATATCCTGGAAAAATTAATGTGTGGTATAAAACATTTTGTCATGTTCAACATAATTTCATAATAATGGCTAATACTGAGTCTTATGATTAAATTTGAAATATTTTTGAATCTAGTAACAAAATGTTATATATAAACCTGAGATGATATAAAAATAACATAGCAAATAATTACCAGATTCATTTAATTCTGTAATGCCATCAGTGGTGTATAGGACAGACATACATTAATATAATATATAGCAGGATAAATAATGCTAAACTAATAATATTAGAAATAAAAAAATAAGGTGAACACGTTAAATCAATTATCATTTGAATTCATACTTCCCAGCAAAGTTTGAAGAACCAAATCAAGTGGGGCTATTTAAAATTATCTTTAAGTTGTGTTAATTATGAAATACTTTAAAAAATTTGAATAAATTGTACATACTTAACTAGTTTTAAAATTTGATGTAAATAAAGAATTATTATTATTTTATTAATTGAAATTAGAAACATCAAAAAATAAAACAACATTACGTTTTGTATCAATAATTATTAAAGGAGTGGTTTCATTCATCTAACACTATTACTTGAACAAATATATTGTTCCAACTTCTGGTTTTTACTTTGATTTATTTTATAACTTATTAAAAGATGTTATAAGGAAAAATATGTGAGTTATAATAATCAATCAAAAATTTTTAACTTAAAATCTATTTGAACCTATTTGTTATTGAAAAATATAACAAAAATGTAAACGAAAGGAAAGGATATTGGTATATTAGAAAGTAGCTGGTTTCATTTTATTATTTAATTCATTTGTACAGTATTGATTTCTATATAATTCTCTAATCGTAAACTGATGCATGGTGTTAGAAGAAAACGATTGTTATCATTGCAAAACATTTATACGATTCTCAGTATAATTGACCAACTACTAGTACAAACTACTAGTATAATAAAAATCAATACACCAATAGAATTGTCAATACTAAATATTATAAAATCAGTTCCGTGCTGTACCCCACGGACGAGGCTATAGGGCAATGTAGATAATAAAATCATTCCTGGTACCAATTACTGTTATGCAAAAGAAGAATTAAAAATTTCTACTTGATCGTTAGTATGCTAAAACTTTTGTGTAGTAGTTCGAATTTTTTGTATTGTCTAGAAATTGAACACAATTTTCAATCTACCCACCCTAATTTAAATTTAAATACATATATGAAAACTTTTACAAGTAGATAGTGTAACTAAATTGAAATTAGTTCAGAGTTATTTAAGCGCAGTTATATAATTTGTATCATTAAATTCTAAGAAAATAATAATTACAAAGAAATTTCTAATTATTTTTTGGATCAATTATTTTGTCATATTTCATTAACGGATTTTTTTCATATTTATTTAATTTTTATTCAAGAATTTATTTTTTTTTCTTTTCTACGTTTTTTTTTTTTTGTAAGAAATATTTGTATTTTTTTATTTAAATATTTACTTTTAAAAATATGCAACAAAATTAAAATAATACAAAATAAGAATTATTATAAAAGAAAGAAAAATAAAATGAAGAAAATACAGAAAAAAAAAATATATATATAATAGAAAATTTTAAAAGCTTTTAAATTTGCAATTTTCTTAAAATGCATAAAACACAGTAAATTTTCAACAGTTGACGTGAACAGTTGCGAACAGTTGAATTTTATTATCGGTCTCGCGAATTATTATAATTTTATTATTGTTCTTGTTTGCTAGGAGTTTGCATTTTCAGTTTTTGTGTCTTTTATAAAAAGTTGGTGTGGTTTTATATATATATATATATATATATGTATAGTTCTAACAGAAATTAAGTTTAAAAAAATAAAACAAATTTATTTTTTCCAAAAAAAAATTAAATTTTTTTTTTTTATAATTACTAAAGTTTTTTTTTAAGGATTTTTTTTTAAACCACTTTTATTGTGGTACAAAAATTAATTTTTTTCTTTTTTTTTTTGAAAAATTAAATAAAATAACATTGTTTTCACAGTTTTTTTTCTTCTTTGAGAATTTTCTATTTTTTTTATTTATTGAAATAAAATTGAAATTTTTTAAATTGAATTTTAGTGATAATGTTGGAAACGTTCAATGTGATGTTGTTAGTTGTGTGCACAGAAAACCTAGTTTGTATAATTGAGTATGAAAATGTTTTAAGTATATTTAAAAAAAATCGACTTAGAGTTTGAATTGAAATGAAAATAAATGTGGTGATGATGATTGTATTAAATGAGAAATTTTGTTCTTTTGGTGAAAATTAAGTCAGGGTAAAGTGTTACCATATGAAATTTGTGATTGGTATTATTTTAAGGGTAGGAGGTAGTAAAAAGAGTAAAATACTAGGGGTTAAAAAATAAAAATGCTCAATAAAAAAAATTAAATTCTAAATAAAATACATTCAGTAAAATTTATTGAACGCGCAGTAGAAAATGACTATTTGAACAGTAATAATTTTTTTGTACAGTAAAATAAAAATTCTGCTTAGTTAAATTTGCACTGTAAGAAATTAATTTTTTGAATATAAATAAAGAAACGATATTTCCTCTTTTCCAGAAATATTTCACTGTGCGATTAAGTGAAATATTTCTGGAAAAGAGGAAATATCGTTTCTAGCTCAGAAAATTTACTGTTTCAAGTTAAGACAATTTGACTTAAGAAAAAGAGCCGCCAACCTAATAGAACCGCCTACCGAAAACACAAAACCAAAAACGATATAAAATTTTAATTTAAACCTTGTGGAAACAGGCAATATATTTTTGTTGAACCTTCTGGAGAAAGCGGATATTTTCTATCTTTCCCGAAATTGTAGAAAAACGTTCTAAATTTGTGTTAAACTATCTGGAAAAAGATGGGGGTTACATACGATCTATATTGATTTAGAGGGTTACATACGATCTATATATTGATACTGTACTGAGTAGCATTATCCCCCAAACTTTCAAATGTAATGTTGAGGCTTTTTGAAGTCACTGCCAAATCAATTAAGATAACTAACAATAACTTTAGTCTAAATTTACTGTCTTGCAGATTTATTTACTATTACATTTAATTCTTTTCTGAAAGTAATTTTTGTGTTTTTATTCTTTTACTGTAAATTTAATTTATTTACTATGTGATATTATTTTATTTACTCTGAATTTAATTTATTTGTTGAGCATTTAATTGTTTTGCTGTAAATAAAATAAAATTGAAATTATTTACTCAAGGGGTGGTTTTTTGTATTGCGTTTAATATTTTGCTGGGCAAAAAATATTCTACTATGAATTTGAATTATTAACTATGCAAAGTTTTTATTTAACTGAATTTTAATTACTGAGTTTTTAATTGTTTATTGTGCGTTTAATTTTCAGCGTTATTTTAATTAGAAAATGAAAAAACAAATCTTTGTTGAGCACATTTTTTTTATTAAATTTCTAAAAGTAATGTAGGCTTTACTCTTACTAAAATTATTTATGAATATAATCCCGTGGTATTACAATGGACCTTACCGGTCTAAATGTTTCGGCCTACTGTCAACAACCTACTTACCTATCTACTTACAATATGGTATAGCGTGTTGGGGGAAGGGGGAAAGGGACACATTCTTCTAGTGAATATAAATTATATTTGATTTTGATCAGTTAATCTATCAGTATTACTGACAGTTTAGTAGACATTAATAGTTCAATCAAGAAACTAACCATAAATTTAACAAAAAAAATGAGAATTTGTATCCAAAATAAATTTCAAAAACAAAGTCAATGTAATTATTTTTTAATTAATTTTCATAATTACTGTTTATACTGTTATACCCGAAATATAATTTTCATACGATTACAATGAAGCTTCGTACAATTTGTTTTTATAACTTGAAACATTTAAGTTTGAAATTTGAAGATCGTAAGTCTAACTAGGTTATGAAAAAGGTAATACATACAATCTTATCGTGTTTGGGACTTTACATTACAAAATTTAGCTTTTTCTTTATTTATTTGTATATAAATTTAGCTTTTAAATTAAATAAGTAGACTAAATTTTTAATTTTCAAGGAAATTCAAACTACTAAATTTATATATTTTTGAAATTTGATCATGTAGTCTCACCTGTTTGAACCAAGTGCGCCGAATTATTAACAATTTAATTTGTTTGTGTAAATAAAATAAAATATATTGATGTTAGATTTTCTTTATTTTATTTGATGGAATTTAAATTTTTCTATTTCGATGAAATAATTGAATTTATAATATTCTACGATAAGCCGATAGCCTAAACAGCTAGAGTTTAATAAAAATGAAATTTATTACAATTTTATTTGTAACAAAAAATTGTAAACAAATAAATAAAAATAATATCCTAAATTTTATTTGGTAGCAAAACCACTTATACTGCAATATAAAAAAAATCTTAACACTCAAAGTAAAAATATAGAAATTAGATACTAAATTTCAAGGATGGTAAATAACTGTAATAATTTTATTTCAAAAGTTTGTTTTTAATTTAGTTTAATGATGTCAGCATTTTAAAATTAAAATTTTTATCATTCTAAATGTTGATAAAAATTTTGTGGTGTTTAAAGGGAATTAGTTTTTTTATTTCAATAATAAATTTTCTTCAAACATAATTGAATTGCAATATGAAACCTACCTGTTTTAAGTACATTATAGTCGTCATATTACCATGTGAATATCATGGGAGTTACCTGTAAAATAGTATGCTATTATTTTCAAATTATGTGAAAATAAATAATGTATTAAGAAATTAATCACAACATGCGTAATTGAATTCAAGTAGTTTTATAAAAATATTTTTGGCTTATTTTCAAATTAAATCGTATTTTTTTATGTTTTAAATTAATTAATTCTGAAAATAATTAGTATTTTTAAATAAGAATTTATAAAAAAATTAAATGAAAAATAATTTAAATGTTTTTTTTTTTCATTGGTGCGTAGTTCTAAATTGAACTTTGATGGATTGTATTTACTCTACTCCGATGAAGAACTGCATAATTTAATTTACTAAATTTTTCCAATGCTTTTGTGACCTTTCAAGAGGTCATCTACTTTGAGTTTTCACCTTAGTGAATATTTTTGTTCACATTCTGTAATATTCTATTTGAATGTTCTGGCTTAGTCATAAAAATTTTAGGTTCACAATACAAATTATAGAATTTATTGTTGTAACGAATTAAGTTTGCGAAAATATAATATTTTGGAAATAAATTAAATAACGGCTAATACATAAGAGTAATTTAAAAAATAAAAAATTATAATTTAAACTTTTGCGTTATTTTGTTAATAAACGACTACACCACCACAAAACGTATTGATATATTTTATAGTAGGTGAATTAAGATAACTTTTCAAACTAAATGACCAGAATGTTTTCATTAATACCAATAGTGTCAATATAAGGTGGTAATCGGAAATGTCAAACTAAGATCAAATGCATTTGCAGTCTAATCGATTATGCAGTTTGATTTTATTAAATTAAATTTCTTCAAGTTATTTTGCTAAGAAAATTGCGACAAACATCAAACGTTAAAAGTCAAACTACAACAATCACTTGCAGTGCAAATGAAACAAAAGCATTTTCATCAACATGTCAAAGTTCTGTAGCTTGATCGTCAAATCCTTTTGAATTAACTTAGTTTGAAATTTTCGATTACACCTACCTATATATTGATCAGAAAATATTGATGGTGGTTTTATTCTCATCAATATTTACATCAATATTTGTGTCAAAATTAGCTGAGGCAAAAAAAATACTTTTTTGGGAATGTTCAGATAATGTTGTACATAATTGCAATTTATAATGTAATTGTAAAAAGAACAATTTTTATATTAATTTTAATAATTATAGCAATTATTGTAATAAAACAATTGATATATCGTTAAAATGTGCAAAAAAATTGAAGTCCAAAACCTTTTCTCCAGAAATTATATTTTCAATATTCATATATGTTTCGAAATAAATTCAAAAAAGCTTTACAATTATGTCATTACAAAATGTCAAAATATGGATACAAAAATTGATGAGTTTAATATTGATGTGTAACCAATTTATATTGTCAGTATATGAATAATAATATTTATGAGAACATTGATGTGTAATTGGCACCTGAGTTTCCTCTTTCGTTCATTAAAATTTTTATGACCAATTTAAGAAAAATGTTAATATATTATTTTAATATCACTTTATTTTCTAAAATTTCATTTAATAAAAATAGTGACGAAAAATTTACTTCAAAATACCAATGGTTTGAGTTTCCAATCAATTTCATCATAATGTCACAACATATTTATTAATATGGTAACTTATTTAATGTAATTTGTTGCATTACATCTAAGAGGAATTTATTTGAAATTAATGATTAATAATAATTCACTTTCTCACACATATGCTTGTCAAATCTCCAGTGGCAAATTTATTATATCGTTACACAATGAACTGATAACAGACATATATGTATGTACATAATTATGTATATTAAGAAAATTAGATATATGTAGTATAATTAGCTCTAATTAAATATGTATAATATGTGACGTAAATACTAAGCATGGTAAATGTCAATTTTAACTTAATTTTTACTATTTTTATTTTTTTAAAAATAAAATTACAATTACTGTAAATATATATGTATGACATTTAATTTATTGTAAATTTACCGAAAATTACTTTTATTATTATTATAATAAACAGAATTAATTACTATAAAATGCTAATGACTTGTTTTAAAGACTTCCTATTGTTAGACTTCATGAAAATGACAATTTATATAGAAATTTAAAAAAAAATTAATAATTTATTTAATATATAAATTATTTATTAGAAAAATTATGAGTTTTAATCGTGAATTAATTATAGTATATATAAATAGTATAAAGTATAAAGTATATCAATTAAAGTATATCTTTCAATACCTCTATATCTTCTAGCCAAGTTACACGATGATTTTTCCGGAATATATCGAATTACGATTTTTTTAAAATTTTATTTTTGTTTTGTGTATAAATTTTTTTAAATAAAAATAAATTTTGAGAAAAATACAACTAACACAAACAAAAATATTCTGAAAAATTTAATACCAAATATTAAATACAAACACCATCTTTAAGGCTTTGCTAAGATAAAAAAAATAAACAACAATTGACATGCTATTTTAATTTCGTCTCAAAAATTTTGCTCTATCCACACTATCCAGTATCCACTAGTTTTATTTTCAGTGTTCATTAGAACTTGATAGAAGTAAGTAGGTTCCATGTCGGATAATAAATTTTTTTTTTTTTAATTGAAAATTATGAATGAAAATGTTTTTGTATTTTTTGTAAATTTTACAAATTTAGATCAAATATTGAATATTTTTTCAAAAATAACACTATATCATAATTACAGGTTATTCATATTATAGTAAAATAGGATCCCTATACAAAAGACAAAATTTATATGAAAATAAGATCCCATTTCTAAAGTTGCTTTCCCAGAGGCCAGGCTATAAGATATAGAATCATTGGTTCTTTATTGGGGTTTATTGATAAAAAATCTAGATTGATTTAACATTTCAAAAAATACAGAGCGAGAATGTCGAATGAACAAAAAAACAAATCTTTTGAAAAAACAAATCTGTTATTTGATATAATGTCAAGACAATAAGTCAGATTTACTGATTTTGTAACATTCTTAACTAATCAAAAAAAATTATTTTAATAATACATACACAAAATAAACTCTCCGGACAATTTATTTTACAGAGCCACATTTTCACCTCATTTTCTTAGTAGAAATATTTTTAATTTTTGGCTGATGTAAAAGAAAAGGATAGATATATAATTATTTGATAAATATTTATAGCTATCTCGATTTTTGTGTGAACCCATTCACATATAAAATTTCAAATATTTTTTTAAGAAAAAACATGAAGTGTAAGTTTTTTGTTTTTTAGTATAATTTTCTTAATTATTTATATTTTAAGAGAAAAGCAAAGTACTCTTAACAAAATTTTAAATTTTTTTAATAAAAATAAAATCCGGGCATGTAAACAATTTTTAAAACGTCAAAATGTTTTGACTGAAATAACATTGACATTTGTCAGTTCTTCACGCATTGGAAGGAAATCATAAAACTTGGAGCGGTCTGGTGTTATGTATTATATCGGTTGTCACATCCCGTGATTGTGTACTTAAAAACCAAGTAGAATTATACAAAAACAAAACAAACAAACCAACTTTCTTTGATAGTATTTGTGTTTCAATTATAGTGTAAAATAAAATTGTTCGGACGTTGGTTCATGACGAGGAAATCCACCTCTATTCTACAAAAATTTATAACCAAAATTTTTTTCGTTCAAGAATTTTTTTTTTAAAGATGAGAAATTCATACTCCGTTTTTTATTACATAAAATTAATTCAAATTGAAATTTTATATTAAATTCCGGTACCTAGATGTCATTTTAAAAATTTATAAAACAGTTATTGCAAAATAATAAAAATTTATAATTCGATGAAGAACGGAAATATTCAACAGTAACCGTTATTGTTTTGCTATAGTTACTCGTGACATGATGTCTTGACTTTTGACATGAACTACATAACAAGTCAGAAAATTTTAAACATTTTTTCATTCTAACGATTTAATTTTCAGTTAACAAAACATCCTTTGAACGTTTTCAACGTAAATTCAAATTGGCATATAAAACATATGCATTGCATACATGCATAAGTTTATCGAGATTTTTTATTGCAATAATTTTTTTTTGTTGTTATTGTTATATAATTGAAATTGTTGAAGAAGAATAAACTAACAAAAGTTGAATCTTTTTGTAATAAAATTATGATACTGTTAGAAGTTGTATTAAAAAAAAAACAAAATCATTTACAGATGCTGAATAAAATTATTTTAAAAAGTGGCATTGGTAAACATTTTTATCATTTGGAATTTGGTTATATCAGCGTTGTTGCTGTTGCTGTTGTTGTTGTTATTATTCTGGGTGTTTTTATTATTACTGATTTTATTACGATTATTGTTACTGATATGTTGTTGTTATTGTAATTAAAAGGATCATAACAATATGAAGTTAATTTAAATTATATTTTGTTGTACATATTAGTTTTCATGATTTCCTTGTATTGCGTATAAAAAGACATATCAGTCCATCAGTTTCATAGTTTCAATTGTCATTATTAAAAAAAGCAATGTTAATAAGAATTATTAGGTTTCCATGATACAAGTTAGTCATATAAAGGAGAAGATTTTTTTTTGTTATTTTAATAAAAGTTGTTTTTTTTGTTTTAATTTACTGAAGGGATTTTCATTTAGATCAGATAAAGTTATTTTTAGGTAAATTCATATTAGATAAATTGTTTTGAATAGATTAAGTTAGAAAAATGTTTCAACTCAAATATTTTTTTAATTAATTTCTCCAGCTGTCTGTTTTTGATGATTTAAATTTGATTTTGCAACATTTTGTTTTTTTAAAGAATCTTCTAACAAGATTTAAATATTTGATATTGATTGTTATTTTTAATATTATTTTGATTGTTATTTTGTAAGCGAAGTTATAGTCATAATTTGCTATCATAAATCTTCTTTTTTTAGTAAAAATAGCATTAGCAAAATTTCTAACAAGAGATTTATTATTAAGGGTAACTACAATTAGTAGTACATGCCAGTGGAGAATATTTATGTTAATATGAATTATATACTTACTCTCACAGTTATTGCAATGTGATATATGATGTAATGAATGAAAAGGAAGTAATTTCAAATTTAATTTGTGATAATAATAACGAAAATTACAACTAGTAAATAATTATAGATGATCTACAATCGAAAAATTAAACAAGAAATTGGTTTAGAATTGAATCAAATTTCTTGAATAATTCATCATACCTAATTTAGTTTTTTCTATGATCATTCCACAGAGATATATTTTAAATTTTTTTTTACTTTAGTAGAGATGTATATAATGCTCACATGTATTCAATTTTTGTATTTATCCCTACTTGATATATTTATATGTATGTAATTCAGTTTATATAACATTTATAGGATCAATGGTGATGATGATATACAGCTAATTAATACTCCTATCGAATTATATTCTATTATTTGATTAGTCTAAATTCCTTCTATATCAAAATGGTACAAAATATTTCTGGAATGGTATAAATTGTGTTTTTTAAGTTAAAATAACCAGCAGAAAAAATATCGAAGACTTAAGGTTATTGGCAAAATGTGGTTAGTACCTTCAATTAGTTATACTTCTAATTCAAAGTAATACTTTCCTACATAATATTCATAGATCTATATGCAAATCATTGTTGAGAGTATATTTATTTTTTATAACATTATATTTTTATTAATTTTTTATCTGATATCTGATTTACTGTAATTTATTCCCATATGTGATCTTTATAGTATTTATAATTCAAAAAAATTTCCAATGAACTTATTACATTTTGTGGAATGTACTTTTATTTATTATTTTTATAATATTACAATTTATGTAATGTTATAATTAAATAACTATTCCTTACTGGCTCCATTCTGTAAATAACTGATTTAATTGACTTTAAAATAATCTTATATATGACTAAAATTAAATTATAATACATAAAATTTCAAGAACAGATTCTAAAAGCCGTATTAAGGTAGGCTAATCTGTAATTTGTAAAATATTTGCAAAAAAATATAATGAACAAAAGGATGAATGAATTAAATTCACTCCTCACAAGCCAATGTTCAAAATGTCAAAACGTAATTTAATTATGTATTTAATGCCTCATTAATAAGATTATTATTAATGAAGATAAAGAAAAGTAGGGAATAAAGCAAAAAAAAAAAAATATATATATTACTATAATATTAGGTCCAAGGATGTTTATCTATATGTAGAGGTGTCACAGGTGTCAGAATGTGGTCAAAATGTATAATTTTAGAAAATTCTAATTTAATTAAGTACTAAAATTCATTATTGGAACAAATTTATTAGCTCTCAATTCATTTTCTATCTGTAGTATTCACTTTTGAGGTTATTTTTGAAATAACAAAAGAAAAGTTGAGTTCTAATACAGAGTGCCTGAAAGTATCCGATACAAATTTTTTCGGCTTCACTATTATAATCAAGAGTATCAGGGTCTTAATTACATTTAATTATACACACTTTTTTTTTTGATTAATTTTGATATGTTGTTGTTTTTTTCTTGCAAAAAGTAATTTTAATTCACTTACTTTTATTACACATGAAGTTTTTTATAATTAAATTTTGAAATTCAATTTCCATTTTTAATTTAAAATTAAATTTTATTTTGTTTTGAAAGCTCAATACACATCTGCCAAATTCGATTATTACATAATAATATATCTTCCAATAATATTTTTTTTTAATGCAGAGATTTTAGGTAAAAGTGAAAAATGTTGTTGTTGTATTATTTTTTTTTTGTTTCAAATTAGGTTGCTCGGTTATGTTTCATTTAAAAATTTAAATATTTTTTTTTTATAAAATGTTAATTTTTTGTTTCCGGTTAATGAAAATAAAATGCAAAAAAAAAAAACATTATTTTATTTTGCTAAAACAAAAATACACGTACGTTGGAAATTTTTAATTGCAAGAATTACACAATTAATTAGAAGTACATATGTAAGTAATGAAATTAGTTTTTTATTTGTTTTATTTATTTTTTATTTATTTTTAAATTTTCATTTCATAAAAAAAAACAAAAAAAAAAGTGTTTTCATTTATTCAAATAATTAAAATTTTAATTTAAATTTACAAAAAAAAAAAAAAAAAGAACAAAATTACCTAAATTTAGAGTAAAGAATTTAATAGTGTTCTATCCATATCCGGTGCGCTGCTGTTACTGTTGTGTTGCTGTATTACATTTGGAGTAAAAATATGCAAATAAATTATTACAATTATTCAATTGTAATTAATTCTAAATTATAATCATTATTACTTACTATAATATGACTTTTCAACTAAAAAATAAACATGACTTGCTTCACATTTTACGTTGTTGATCTTCAATTATGAATATTTTTTTATAACGCTTTAGAATTTATATAATTTATTTAAATTTATTAATGTTTTTATTAAATTCAGAAATGAATGCAAGTTACTGACGTATTATTTTGAAATTACAATTTGAATTAATATTTTTTTTTAGCTGAATGTTACATTTAGAATAATTCTAGCTGGACTGGAATAAATTGAATATTTTTTCAATATATTTCAGTTGGTTTCATGTATCAGCTTTTTTTCCTTATTTTACAGATATCTCGTATAAGTACATGTTTGGTTGAATATTACTTAAATTTGAGTGAAACACGTGAGGCGGGGGAATTTCATCACTTTATTGATGATTGTAATCATTAATTTGATTACCCTATACATTATTGTGATGAACCTTAAAATTTTTTAATTAAAAACAAAAAAAAATTTGTGTATATTTGAAGAACATAAAATAAACGTTGATAAATCTCTATTCGTTATATTGATGTACAGTTCATAAAGCATCACAATAATTACTTCATCATATATGTATAAGCAAATTTGTGTATTAATATAATGAATTTGTGTTAATAAATGCTAGTTATCATTATTATCAACAATACTCTTATACTCATTTTATGTATGGATATAACTGCAGCCTTTCACATAAAAAAATAATTGTTTTTTGTTTAAATTTTTATTTGCAATTTGTGTATTTTAATATACTACAACACAATAATAGAATCGATAACAATTTATACAATAATCGAACAAATAGATTGACTTTATAAGATATTTAAGTTTAACATCCAGTAAGGTTGATCTCTCTATTATAAATTTGCTACCATTATACGCGAATATGATTTTTTATATAAGAATTTAAATAACAAAAACTGTTGCCAACATCAGAGATAAATGTATAATGTAATGTAATGTATTATAATGTAATGGTTTTTTGTTTTAACTTACAAGAGTTACATAACATTACTCCAGATGAACTAAAATAATGTAAACATTAAAGTACACTTTCAAAATAAATCGTTTCTTTAACTTCTTTACATAATTTGCATATATATAGTGGTCATATATGTTTATTTAGGAAATGTGAAAAATAAATTGGTATCTTTTACTCCTTTACAATATATAGAGTTTTTAGTTTATTTTTTTTCCTTCACTATCCTAAACTATTCAGACAACAAATAAATATCTTCAACATAATGTGCCGAATGTAATAATCATAATTATTATGTTCTAAGTTCGAAACCCGATCAGGGTATATTCCAATTTAATTTATCCATTACACTCCTCATAATAAAATTATAATCGACAATGGTATGAAAACTAATTTAACTAAAGGGGAAAAAAAATATAATCACGTTTTAACAAAGTAAATTTTTCATTTGATTAAATTAAAAATAATATTTTAAAAACTAATTTAAAATTTTATTTTGTAAGAATTGTTTTTTTTTGTTTTGCTAAAAACGTACAGGACCAAATTGAATCAATCAATTTTTGCATATAAAATAATTTTTTTTTTTTATAAAGATTTAATAGTGTGGACAGAGTTGCATCAACTCTACTTTATTTGTGAAATTTTCGATTAAAAATTTAAAATATTGAAATAAATTTAATTGTGTAAAAATATTTGTTGGACATTATTGTAAAGCGTCATTTGAAAACTATTTTCATTGAAATAAAAATGATGCAAGATAATCTCTAGATGATTTAAGTTCTGTTTTTGATGTTAAGAGAACAAATAAAAAATATCGAAATGGTAACGTATTGATAAAGAGTGTTGTTTTTCTAGGTTTTTTAAGGTCTCACACTTTTAAGATGTTACTATACTCACGTGGATGGGGTTAGGAGGATAATGATGATGATGATAAAATATCGAGACTTCTGATATGTCCAAGTAGCTTAAAATTCTAATTTTTTTTGTTTTAGTTGATTCTTGTTTTCAGGTGAGATTTAAGGTACGTAATCACATCATCAGTACTTAATCACATATCGGTATAATTTATTTATATATTTTACATATTATGTTATGGTCTATTAGAAAGATTTTTTGAGTACTGATTGATAAGGTGTCTTCATTATATCTAAACTACATATTTTGATAATGAAAACAATTTTTTTTAAATAAAATTTAAAACAAAAAATAGTTAAATAAAATTAGGGCTTTTTTGTTCCAAAATCTAATCAAGAGGACATATAAATATTTTGTATATATGTTAATAAAAAAACCAATTAATTGTATATTCCACGTACGTTTATGTTCATTTAAATTTTTTATTGTATTTTTTGTTTGGATAAAAGTAAAAAAAAAATTTCAATGCAAATGGGAGATTAAAAAAAAAATTGTGGTTGTCCTATTCTATAATAAAAGACACTATAATTCTATAAAACAAAACGAAAAATAATTGCAAAGCTTCTTCACCATTATTATAAATGCTGACTTATTTCAGGGAATACTAAATAATAAAATATCTATTAAAAATAATTTACATTGTCGGGTTTTCACTTGACAGCACAATATTATATGTTCCGTACATCAAAATATTCCGTAAAAAAAAGTAATGTGATAGCAGTTATAGAAGTATTCACCTATGTGAATTACTTCTTGGAGACAAATTTGTCATTGTAATATTTCAAGAAATTTTATCAATTGGTTGAACTGAGTTTTAACTCAAATTTCACTTTTTGTAAAAAAATTTTGTTTTTGCATGCAAAACAATCAAGTTTTAGTTGTAGCATTCGCTGAGATAGTGAGATTCTGTTCGATAAATAAAAATTTCAGGTATATTTAGCTTAGTTATATGGTATAAAAAAATTTAATTTATTCATTTTTGTTTTTGGTGTTTGATTTGAGGTGGTGTGAGGTAAATTTGAGCAATTAATTTGCTCAAATTGAAATAAGCTTTAATTGATATTTTTCAATACAGAATACAGAACTCAAGCAATCTCATTTAGGGATTACAAAACAAAATACAGAACTCAAGGTTCTTATCTAGAACTTATTGACGATTTGAAACTCTTTTGCTTCAGCCTTCAGTTTAAAATTATTTTAAAGCACTAATTGGGTTCTAGAAGATGTTGTTGGTCATTGAAAGTTAAGGAGAAGAAAAAGTCATGATCAATTACAGATTATAAATAAATTTTGAGTTTTTGTTTTTTTTCAAAAATTTTAATACTGGCAATATTCTACAAAGTTATCACTCCGGAATCTGTGCTTTGCATAAAATTATAAAATTAAACATGTAAACTTATTGATAAAATGATAAATTTCGATAACCTTATTTAAAAAAAAATCAAGTGACACAAGTCAGTTAAATATAAAAAAATGTCCCTCCAGTGTAAATAAATATGCACGGTCACTCTAAATTTAAATTGAAATAACATTTTTTTCTTTTTAATTAAAAAGAAGATGAAGGAAAAATGCGCAATAAAGTAAGCAGTTTTCTGTGGGTTTTGGGAAATATAAAATGAAGAAAATTAAAAGATGAATTAGTTAACTAGATGATCCAGATTTCAAATTTCATTTTCAATTAGAACCAGTTTTTAATTTTAATATTGAGTGTCCGTTGATGAGAAAATGTTTCACCTCGTATATTTAAAGTTATCATAATGTATTCTTAATTCATTAGAACATGTATACCAATTCAATAAGACTTATAATCAGCAGGGGTTTCAATTGACTAAAACTATAAAACTGTGTAGTTCTTAAACTGTAAAATAGATAAATATTTAACGCGCTATATTTATTTGGTCGATTAGATAAATTACATGCTTTATTATTAAAAAATCTAAGAAATTCAATTTCATTTTGAAAGCATCAACCCATAAATGTAAATTATGTTTTGTTTTATCAAAATTTTCATAGACTGTAATTTTTAATATTTTATTTATTTTTTTTGTTTCCAAATTAATGACAACAATTTTTCAGAAAATTTATCACTCTTGTTATTGTCAGTTAGTTGTCTTTATCATAATTTCCATATTACAGAACCATCACATCACATCTCAAAATCAATCCTGTCTGTCACCAACAACATTTTTTTTTAATTCAAATTATACTAGAAAAAAGTATACGAAAAATTTATTATCAAAATAAAATTTTCTAATTCATTAACCCTTTAAGGAATAAAAACTTTAACAAAGAACATAATTCTCTGTTGTTATTCCATTTTGTACATGAGAATTATCATAAAAACAAAAACGAAAAATGAAAAAAAAAATACAAAATTCATTTCTAATAATAAATTTTTTAATAATACTCTTCTATAATATTTTGGTCATGACTTTGCATTAACAAGGCACACTGCATAACATAAAAAAAAAAAAACGGAGGAAAAAAAATAAAAAAATTTTTTTTTGTATATCTATAGAATTTGTAAAAAGTAAAAAAAAAAAAAAATAAACAGAAAAATCAAGAAAAGAAAAATCTCTTCAAAGAGTGAACCACAAAAAAAAAAGAAAAACAGAACCAAATTTTTTTATTTCCGAAGTATTAACAAAAAAAAAAATACTTATTTTTTAAACATGCACACCACCATCACCAACACTATATCCTTATTTTCATGCTTATCATGTCATATTAAAAATGCTTTTATGTATTATAAGTTGGGAACATGATGTATTGGGATGTATGTATGCACATTTATATATTCATATTATGTATTTATAGAAGTTTTTTGTTTTACAGTTATTTACTAAATTATTCATCTTTTTCTTCTTCTCAATGTAGACATACCTTCATCAAATTATAGTTTTAACAGTTGACTTTATAGTTTATAGTTCAAAAAAGGAATTATATACATTTTTTTAATCAGTTCATCGATTGCACTAAGTTTGAATCGACAATAATAAACTGTAAGAGTAAACTGTGTTGAAGTTTTTCTTTATGTTGTTTTTGGTGAAAATGTAATATGGATTGAATTGAGTTTTGCCAATTATATACAGTCGATCGAATTCGACAATTTCTTTACCTCTGAAAAGTCGTTGCAAATTTCTTTAGAATCTATATTGGAATAACTTTAAGTCATATTTTTTTTTTTTTTTGGTTAATCTCATTAAAGTTAGTGGACTAAAGTAAAATTTTAAGTTTGTTCTTTTTGTTATTGGTTGATCAGGTATTAGGTTGCAATTATAGCCATATGTAAAATGTGTGGCTGTATTTGAATGTTTTTTGATCTTTATAAAATTAGGAACAGAATTTATTTTTTTAGAACATTTTTACCATTCCTAATTTAGAACATTTTTACCATAACTGTATACAATTGTTTTTACATATCGAAAATTAAGTCCACTAAGCCGTATATATTGTTTTTCTGTTGACAATCTAATCTATGTTAGAACCTATTTGTAACTGCAGCCAGTGGAGGAAATCTAATTGCGGCACGATATGCCAAAGACTTGTAATGAAGCTAATTCAGTTTTTCTTTTTATACATAAAGAAATTGTATGTAATACACAAACAAATTTTATCACTTTTAACTTACAAATAATATGTAAATCAAGTAAATTAATTTCATAACTCTTAAATTAAGGATTATGGGTTATATTGTTTGTTTACACATATACACAAGAATTGAGAAATTTTAAATTGAAAAATCTATTTTTAAAAATTAATTTTTTGACATTATTTTGTCAACCTAATCACTACTTTTCTTTTTTTTCTTAATAACATCTTTAAATCGCTTCTCGAATAGAGATATTTCAGGTATTAAATCACTTAAAGCAGCCATAAAAATATCCTATGATGTAGTTTTAATTCGAATTACAAAATTAATGTCAAGTGCATGTGGAATTTTATACCAGGCAAATGGGTGGAGTTTGTTTTTAAATTCTTGATCGAGTGAGTAGGATATTGTTATTGCAATAGATGGAATGTTATTTTTTTTTTGCGTAATAATTTTCGGGTCGTCAGATTATTTACATAATTTTATTTTACACATGGGAAAATTATTTATTTATAAATTATTATTATCATAATTACTTCCGTGAAAAAAACTCTCATTAATTTAATTTAATTAATTTGATTTTTTTTAAAC
This sequence comes from Argyra leucocephala, assembly GCA_963942445.1. Taxonomy (NCBI): domain Eukaryota; kingdom Metazoa; phylum Arthropoda; class Insecta; order Diptera; family Dolichopodidae; genus Argyra; species Argyra leucocephala. Next base: position 42,067,347 of record OZ012678.1, read on the forward strand.
TTAAAAAAATACATTATTTCTTAATTACTACTACTAATAATAAATTTAATATCTAATATAATAGTTTAAATACTTTATCTAGAAATTTTCTTTAAAATGCTTTATAACCAATTTTTGCAAATTTCTTTTTTTTTTTTATGTTCTTGACAGTAATTTAGGTAGAATCACCTTTTTGTGCTTAATTAAGTACGATATTGCAAGTCAAATCCGGCATTTCATTAAATAGTTTTAATCCATTGTAAATTAGTTGATTTTGTGCTCTTGTGCTTTTTACAGCTGGTAGTCTAAATTTTAGACTCTAAAATTTCCTACAGTTCCTTAATGGATATATGGTTATGTATTACCAACGTACATTTGATTTCTTGTTAAATAGCTTGTATATGTATATAGAAATCAACCCATATTTTATTTTAAATATAAAATGTATTATTTTAAAGAAGATCCCCTGCTTGACGTTTATCCAATTCAATTTATTTAACATAAACCTAATCGACGTGTGTCTATTACAAAATAAAATTATCCTCAGTGATCTATTTTGAGGTAACTGAATGAAGTCTTTTTACCATGTTATTATTACATATAAACAAAATGGATGAACAGTAATCAAAGTGCGGCAATATATATTGTAATTAAACATTCTCTTGATACCTTTTCGCGTTTTCTATATTTATAAACAATTTTGATATTATATTAATATTATATTTATATTTACAGGATTATTTTTATCATCATACAATTCGTTTTATTAACGTTCAGTATCAGTTTATTCTGGTACTGCCATACCAAGATCTTCACTTAAATATTTTTCAATTTTATTAATATTATTTCCTTCGATAAAGATTAATGTGTCGTCAACAAATAACATTATTTTTGCATATTTCAAAATTTTATTAATATCGTTTATACAAAACGATAATTAAGGCACTTTACAATTCCCAAATTTAGTTGATTGTTTTCTTCCTGATAAGTAGCTTTGAAATCATTTTAATTTCTTATATTTAATTCTATATTTTAATAGTTTGCTTATTATAATAATCTCTCTATCTATAATTTCGAAGCACGTTTAAGAAGACGGATGTTATTTTTTCCCCAGAATTTATTCCAGAATTTTACATTTTAAATATCTATCTAGCTTATAGAATTTCGTATTGTTGGATCGCTGGATTCGACTTATGTACGTACGTAGTATTGGAATGAAAAAAACTACCGAACTTTTGGTCGCTTGACTCTATGGGTATACACCCTTAAGAAACTTTGTACACATCTTTCATTATTTTATCACATACAAAGACTTTAATTAAATCTTTGAATGGGATTCAAGCACGCAATCCTTTAATTAATAGTTAGATAATACTATATTTTTTCATTTGGTAAATTTAATAAAAAATATATAAAACAAAATATTTTACTAATTCAGATTAATTTACATAAGATATTTATATATATTGAATCCGCTCCATAATATGGCTTTAGTTTTTTCATTTATTATAAATTTTTTTTTTTTTAAACCGTGGGTGTATAAATACTTTCTTATATAACTGTGTATTACATATGTATTTGGTGGTTAATATAGATTGGTTGGTTTTGTGTTTGAGTATTGAAAATGTCACTTTATAGAAAGAAAAAAAAAACACTTGTCGTCGTTGCTATCGCTGCTTCAGAAAATCGAGAAAATTATCGAGTTAAAAAAAAACAAAAATTGAACAAAAGAAAGTAACGAAAAACGGAAAATCTTTTTAAATGTTCCTCTAAAGTTGATTTTTAAATTGTAAGATACAAAATATATTTAATGTATATAAAATGTGTATATATAATATCAGTTCTGAAGAAAATTGGTTTAAAGGAAAAACTTTGATAAAATCGGAGAAAATGAAATAAAAATAAATATGATCTTAATGTTCAATGGAGCTGAAACTTATATAAAAGAGAAGAGAAGTAAGTTAAGCAAAGAGTTTGTTGTTAGTTGATTTGTGTATTTCTAGGATTTAGTGATATTGAAAAATGAAACAAAATTAAGTAGAACGTTCGAACGTTTCTAAATATAGTTTTTAATCTTATTATAACTTACTTTTTAAAACTATAGTTGGTTCAAATGTTCAAAGTGAATTCATGTCACCTTAGTTCAACTTCTGATCATTAATGAGAATTGAACAAAAAAGAAAATTAAATAAAAATATAGTAGGCCCACTGCAGATTTATCTGTAGCATCTTATGTTAAAAAAAAAATAAATAATAAATAAAAATGTGGTACTGGTGAAAATTTAAGTAACCATAATTTTGTTTTAGATTATATTAGGATTTTATTCTGAAGGCTCAATGCTACCGCAACTGCTAGGATATCCTTTTGTCGATCTAAGTCATCTAAGAAATCTAAATAAAAGTTGAGATAAATGTTCACATGTGTAATTTCAATATATGATAAGTTATTTTAGGCGGTTGTATAAATTTGTTTTAAATCAACCAGCAAAATTTACTATTTTGATAGTAATTAATGAGCCCAATGGGAAACTGCTCATGGCGATCTCATTATAATATATGTCCATGTTTATACGAGGCAGAAATCTGCCGCAGGTGTGCCGCAGAAATTTACCTTCATGCTCATACGAAAAAACTGGTAGATTTCTGCCATTGTTACTGTCACTTGTCAGAATATTGAAATATCAAGATGGCCGAAATGGAAATTATTGGCAAAGAAATAAATAAATAAATTTTTATTATTATTCTAGTGTCAATCCAACATTATTATTATTTATTTGTATAATTATATTTTTTTATTTTATTAATATTCGATCCGAAAATTACGTTTTCAACAATAATTTCCTTGCTTTTTGTAAATAAAAAATAATAAAAATATTTTGACACTGACATATTCTCAGAAAAAAAATTTAAACGTCAAAAATCTACCAGAAATTTAAAATTTTGGTAGATTTGCTTACCCTTTACCGAAATCACCTTTCACCAAGAAATTTTGGTAGATTTCTACCACTTTTCTACAATGTAAACATGCATTATACAGCAATACGTAACTTTATCAATATATTGTTTAAGTGTATAATATTTAAGTCGACTAACACAACTTGCATCCAATAAGCTGTTTGTCCAATAATCTATTTGAATGAGTAGCTTATCTTGTTTCGTATTTCAAATCAGCAACAATTAAAAAATCTTCTCGTAGAGTGTATCGTTTTGCGTATAGAATTAGATTTCATCATACTAAACCCTTAATTTAATTTAATCGATACAGCGATACATGAGATGAGACATGCATAAGATCGTTATTTTTATTAATATAAGATTTTTTAATGCAAACTCATATGCGTATCCCATTGTCGGATAGTACAACTAAACTCATTGTTATTTTTAAAACACGATTTTGTTTTTTATCATTTAGTTTATATTATATATGTTATGTGAGTTCGTTTAACTTGGGATTACCATATCTCAGTTTTGTTTCATGTATATACATTTCACTTTTAGAAGTAAAATACTTTTATACCCCTTTGATAATATTACCAAAATATAAAAAAAAAAGTTTTATTTTTTGTTAGGTTTCTTTTTCTTCTTCTAAAATGTAAAATCAAATGAAATGGGAATAAAGAAAGAGACAGAAGGAAAAGTGAAAAGTAAAAAAAAAAGGAATTGATACATGTGACAAGTTTTTCTTTGAAAAATAAAACAAAACAAAAAAACAATAAACAAATAAACTTAAAATAAAAAAATCCGTTACTTTCTTTTTTATCTCTCTCTTTCTTCCTTTTTGTTTTCATATTCTCCTTATTTCCTTCGACATGTTCAATTTTTGAAATGTCTAAAGTTTCAAACTGATTTGAATAATTTTAAATTTCCCTTGAAGCAAAGACCAAATATATAAAGATGAAAAATTTTATTTATGTTAAGTACGTACAAGTAAGTATACAGTTAGTAAATAAATTATTTACATAGTTCAAAAAAATTTATTCGGGAAATGTAATATAACGGTTTTTGTTTTATTTCTTGAGGTAAAAACATAAATTAACATAACAGTGAAAATAGTCGAATATTTTCCTTTTAATTTTACTGATATGCTTATCATACAGATACGCGTATTTCGTCTACTACTTGCAGACTTCTTCAGTGTTTTGTACTCGACTACAAAACACTGTCGTGTAGTCGAGTACAAAACACTGAAGAAGTCTGCAAGTAGTAGACGAAATACGCGTATCTGTATGATAAGCATATCAGTAAAATTAAAAGGAAAATATTCGACTATTTTCACTGTTATACCAAAATTTTACTCTAACGCTGGAAAACAAGTTTTTATAAAAAAATAAATTAACAATTTGTGGCCACCTTTAAATATTGTAATGATATTTAATATAATAAAAAAAATATTAACATACATTTTTATTTTAAGATTTTATTTGTAAATAAAGAGACAATGTATCAAATCTACTACTCCTGTATAAAATCACACATTATATATATATAAAGCCCATTTGGAGTAGATCATCACTCTATGTTATATTAGTGGACTAAACATACTTTAACATAGCTTTTTCGTGGTTATGGGGTATGGTATTTAATGTCAAAGTAATTACATTTATTGTTTATATTTATTTAGTTTTTGAAATAAGTTTATTTTTAAATGGAAAATAAAGCTATTATTTTAAATTTAATTAATTAAATTCACCTTCTTTATTTTAAGTTTAATTTTTTTTTGCCACAAAATTTTAATTATAACAGTTGTTTTAAAATATATTGTACAAAATACCACAAAATGCCAAAAAATGGCTGTCACGTCAATACGAAAAAAAATATTCATTACTGTAAAAAAAAATGTCATGTAGTGTCAAAATACGAAAATACCACGAAACCACGAATTTTCAAATCAACGTGACAAGCCCTTTTGTAAATTGAAATGTACCAAGTAACTAACAAATTGAATTATAAAATACACATAATGCCACTTTAATTTAATATATACATACTTATACATATGTAAAAAATTATTAAGCCAGACAGCTAACGCTAAGGCTTTGAAATTAATAAATAAATGAATATAAAGAAAAAAAAGACTATAAAAATCATTTTTAATTATTCGACAACATATTCTTCAAATTCATATATATTAGTTTCAACAATTTATGTTAACGAGAACTTTATTTTATGACATTCAAAATAATTTTTTATCAAATTAAAAATAATTTCATCCGATACAGTAATTTCGATATACATAGTAGAAATGGAGATTCTGAAGGAGATGGTGTACCTGTATCCCAAAGGATACCTGGTCTTCCTAGCTTTCCAAAAATGTATATCTTTAATGTCGCATCTTTAAGGACGTAAAGGACATTTGAAAGCATCCTTGTTATTTTGATGTTTTCGTATATCAACCGTTATGTCTGTTGATGTATTAGATATATATATATATTCGGTCTAGTAAGATACGGTTTAGAACATATTTTAACATTTTTTTTTTTTATTTTGTAAACAAGAAAATTTTTATTGATAATTTAGATATTATTGGAAACAACTTTTTGTCAATCGTTAACAGCTCTTTACAAAATGCTGCAAGTTATGGTATAAGGAATGTTGAACTGGAATGGTTTCGTTCTTACTTAGCTAACAGAAAATAGCGAACAAAATTCAAGGACGCATTATCTGTCTATCTGTCTTATCACCACAAGGTTCTGTTCTCATTTTACTGCTTCTAACTCATGTTAATGACATAGAGCTTAGTGTTTCGTCTAATATAGTCTTGTTTGTGGATGATGCGTTATTATAAGTTGTTGCAGATATTATAGAAGAATGTAATCAAAAAATTAATAGTGACTTAGATAGGTTAAATTATTAGTTTAGAATGAATAAACTTAGCTTAAATATTGATAAATCAAAGTGTATTGTTATTAATGGATATTTGATCAATGGATACTCGTTTATTTGATGATGATAGGTGCTGCCACTATGAAGCTATTGTAGTTCAAAGTAGAACCTCACCCGTGGGGCATAAGGCGGAAAAATAAATAAATAAAAAATGTTATCTATCACAGTGTCCTACAACACTGTTAATCGTTGGAGTTATATGAATTTTATTATTATTCTATTAACTAGTTATTGAAACGTGACTCGCTCGTTCATTGAGGATTGAGGAATTAATATTATGTCATAATTAATTTATTCTTTTGCGTTGCGAAATCGGATTAGAGCTTTTATGATAAACTCTGATAATTATATATTTATTATTATTCTTACAAATTCTAATAATCATACCTAGCATTAAATCACTGTCGGATGTCAAATAACATTGTCACATTATTTTATTCTTGAAAATTTTCTAAAATCATTTATAAAATTTGTAAATTTCTATCAAAATATTTAATAATATTGTATAAATAATTTTTAACTTTACTGTATAAAACTGAGAGTATATGATGTGTTATATGTATGTATACTCATATATATGTATGTTATTTTATATGTTATGTAATTTTAATAAGAACTGTGGAATTTTTTTTTTCTTTTCTTTTATTTTTATTTCATTCATTATTATGAAATAATAATAATTTTAATAATGTTATTAAATAACTTTTATTTAATCATTTTTATTATTTTTTTTTATATTAAATTCTTATTTTAAAACCTTTGAACTATTATCAAATTATTTTGAATTTGAAAACGTCAAAAACATAATAATAATAATAAAAAAAATATAAACTGGATCTCCATTGTTACATTTACAATACAATACTGTCATCATAAATTACTGTTATAAAATGATTTTGATTTGTATTTATATAAAATGTCAATTAAATTTTTGATAATTTCAAATGCAATTGTGCTGTTGTTTACGTACATTTTCTGATTTACAATAATAACAACAATAATAAAAATAATAATACTAATAATAAAAAAATATAATGTCAATTAAATTAATGGATATTTGTTAAGAATGTGGGTGGTCATGATGGTGTTTTTATAACAAAGTGACATTTTTTTTGCAAACCTCTTTCTTGTCAATTTTCGATTATAGAAAATATAAAAATATGAAAATAAATAAAAAAAATAATAATATAAAATACCTAAATAAAAAAATTTGTAACATTTTTTTTTTTAAATATATTTTTTAAATAAATTGTTTTTATATTAAATGTATTTTTAATTTGTCAAATATTTCACTGTATACGTGACAGAAATCAGTCGCATGTGGAAATCGTTCCGAAAAAACAGAAAAAAGTGACCGTGATGGTAAATTGGCACATGTGGAAATCCTCCTTTAAAAAAGCGTATAACAGAGTTAGATATATATTTATGTATATATGTATATCTAAAAGACATTGCATTGGGTTAGTTTCAGAAATTTGAAGGGATTTTAAGTGATAATAAACTATGTATATTCTGGAAGATTATGTTTTAAAATAACATGAATCATTGAAATTGCATTTCAAATCATTTCAATTCATCAGTGAAATCTAATAAATTAATATACCATCTACAATTAATTATATATGAGAATCTAAAATTAGAATCTCATATACAATTTTGTTTTCAATAAATAATTAAATAAAATACATTATTCAATAAAAGTATTTTTATCAATATCCTTAAAACAAATGAATATTCAAAATTATTTGTTTTGTATTTATTATTTTAAATTCAAAATTAATTAAATGTTGTACCGGTATTTAAAAAAAGTCTAAAATATTCAAGAAAATTAAAATCTTAAATTTTTTGCCTTGAATATAAATTTTAAAATGATTTTATACTCTAACAACCCTTTCTTTTCGGGATCATGGCTGACCTTATGTCTATATAAAGAAAATTAAAAGGGAAACTTTTGTGTAAAAATCGAAACGCGACCTTTTTTATTTTTTTGTTTTTGTTTTTGTTTTTTTTTCTGTTCATTAGAATATATTTAATTGAATCATTTCATCGTTTCTACTCACTTTCTGGATTGTGTAATCTTATAGTTTATCTAAAGTTAATAGAATGAATAATACCATCACTGTGTACCCACACAATTCTATAGTAACCGCATATTTAAAAATTGGAATAAAAATTATACTAGTAAAGCAAATTTAGAAAGAAAGCAAGTACAAAAAAAAGTATTATTCTCTTAATGAGAAGAAAAATAATTCTACAAAATTAATTAATTTGTTTACAGTATGGGCATGGCGGTGTTTACTGTAAAAATTTATTTTAATTAAAAAAAAAAAATTAAAAAAGTGTACGTTTAAACTCTCTTACCTATATTTTTAAAGGTTTTCAACTAACTACTAGAGTTTGTACAGTGAAAGAAATTAGAATACTTTTTTTTATATATGTATGAGCTTTTAGGAATAAAATGGGGTAATTTCTTCACTAATTTTCATACTAGCTCTTGACTGAGTGATGAAAAAGAGACCTAGACAGTTGACGGTTTTTATACACTAATATCTTATGTATACTAATTTTGTTGTTGTTTGAAGCCTTTTATAACAACAACAACAATAATAATGAAAGAACAGTTAACAGAAAGACCCTATACACGTTTAAATTTGTTTAAAAACTGGTTTCGAAACTAATTTCTCTCTTCACCACACACTATTAGACTTTTGCTTAAAAACAAGCAGAGAAACCTCACTATTTTTTAAGTTAAATCTAGACAAGATATATTTAAGAAAGTGGCGGGTACAATTATCGTATAATTGTAGAAATTTATAAAGAAAAAAAAGGAAATTTTTAAAAGGTTGGTTACAAATACTTATTATGAAAAATATAAGCTACTTCCAACAAAAAAACATAAACAACTGATTTTATTTCTATTTTGGTTTCGAAACTACATCATACACATTTAAACAATTTGAGAAACTTATGACTCCGCCTGTAAACTGTTTAAGAAATTGTTTCGAAACACACGATTAAATTTCACAAATTTCGAAACAAGTTTTTAAACAGATTTAAGTGTGTATGGGGCCTTTTATGAATGAAAGAATGAGCATTGAGAGAATAAATCAATTTTTTTTTAATGTATTATGGAAATAGGTTTAGGTAGAAGTAAAATGGAGTAAGAAAATAATATGAATGCATTATGATGAGAGATGGTACATATTTACTTTACATTGTTTTTGAGTTGTAATGTGCATATGTTTTTAAACTGCACCCAAACTTTACTAGATTAGCAATGGCATTATACTAGTTAAATATATAATATAGAAAAAAATGGGTGCATTGATAAAATACTCAGCCGCCATTGCAAGTTTGAAAATAGTCAAAAATCAAAATGGTGGGAATTAACGTTTTTTAATTTTTGTTAAAAATTAGCGGAACGATTGATTTTCTCAATAAATTATTACAGTCAAATAAATTTTCAAGCACATACAAAAATAAAGTTCATCAAATCCAACATTCTTTTAGTTTCTTTATAAGAGATGCTACACGCTCTTAGATCACAAAAAAGACTATTTTTACCACGAAAAATGTTTGCAATTTTCAAAAGAACTTTAAGGAAAGTGTAATTTACTTAAAACATCTAAAAGAACATTCAATAATAATTTCTTGAACGATCAAAGCTAATCTAATTGGTGTGGGAAAATCGTAGAATTGAAGTAAAACAAATTTATAAAAATCGAGTTAGATGGAATTTGTTGATGACCTGTGTTGGGTTATTATACATCAAAACCTTTGGTATGTATAAAATAAAGTCAAACTTATTTTTATTATAATAGTACAAAATTAATTGAACATGAAGCCGATAGCCCTGACAGTGTACGTTGTTGTAAATGACTATTGTGTTTAATTTAAATTATATTCAATAAAAAATAGTAATAATAATAATTGAACATGATTAAGGATATAATATAATCAAAGACTGTGACGATTATTCAGTTAAACAAAATTATAAAAATTTTGAAATATTGGAAACCGTTATATCTTTATTTTTTCTATATGGAGATTTATAAATTAAATATAGTTGATTATGATATGGCCAAATAAACTGACCTTACTTTCTATTTCAAAATAAACAATTACATATATATGAACTTTCAGAACTCAATTTAAGTTATAATAATGTTACATTTGGACCCAGCTGTCAAATTTCCAATTTTATAAATTAAACATTTTTTTAATACAGTAAATTAAAAATAAAAATTACCGTTGTACAAAATTTAAGCAAACTCCTTCACTGTATAAATGTCATCTAATATAATTTAATTTATTACGTTTATCTCTTTCTCTCAATGAAAATAATAATAAGAAAAAAACAAAAAATAAAAATAATGGTTTTTTATGAATAACGTTGATAAAGTATCAATTCAAATATGAAATTTAAAAATAATCACTGATTTTATCCTCCCATATTGATTTTGTATTAGGTATGTAATTTAATATGGTCGACATCACGTATTATTTGTGATTCTAAATTTTATTATTTTGTTAGCAAAATAAAACAATTAAAAATAAATTTACAATTTTAATTGAAAGTCTGCACAGTTTTTATATTTCTAATTATTTTGGTTTCTAAATTTATTAACCTAAACACTGGTTATATTTTTTATTAAATTTATTTGGATATTTTTGGTAAATAAATATTAGATAAATTTTTAACTGTCAGAAATTCTATTTAAAAAAAAAGACAAAAACAAATTATTTATGTGGCTTGTTTTATTTGTTGATCTAAAACAATTTATGTTTTTTTATAAATGTATACTATAATATATTATGCTTATTTGTTTCTAATCATAATTTAAATTTTATTAAAAGTTCATACACAGTGATAGTATTAAATGTTCGATTATTAATCAGAAATAACGTGTTCTATGCAGCCAGACTTGGTTCGGTATATCGAAATTGACCTATTTTAAACATGGAAAGACTATGGAGATTAAAGCTTAAGATAGTTTAGTTCCATGACAACAGAATTGAAATTATATAAGTGAGAAAAAGAATTATAAATAATTTTAAAAATTGTTTGGAGTTCATTGCCAAAATGTTTTTAACATATATATGTATATATAATGGTCGATTTTATAAAGTAAAGCGGAACATACGCTCTCCGAGTACTGTCAGAGCATACAGAATGTAATGTGATCAGAGCGTACTCAAAGCATTCTGATTTAATAAATGAGCAACACAAAGCTAAGGTTATCTTAATGTAATAATCATAACATATATGTATGTATTTGTTCAAGTCATTCATATTTATTTTATGTTATTTACATTCAACCATCAACCATCATAAAAATAAATTAATTAACAAAAAATAAAATACATATTGTTTTTTAAATTGACAAATGCCAAAAACTCAGCAAATGTTATTAAATTTTGACATGCTCACAATTTTATAAGGAGCATAGAGATCACGCTCTGAGCGCTCTCTGAATGAAAAACTAAACACTCGGAGCTACAAAATGAACACATTTTGTTTTGATAGATCGTGCTTTGCTCCGATAAACTTTTTATCAACAAAATATCGTTTAAAGCCTTTTTGTTAAACGGTGTTAACGTATATTATTTTTTTAAAAATATTAATTAATTTTCTTTTTCTTTCTTTTATTTAGCATCTTTTTTAGGTATATTTCACTTATTCTTATCTTGCATTTACAATTGTTTTTTTTATAGCTAACATAAGGGAATATTTGGGACAAAAACATTTTGTTATATTTCAAGGGGTTGGCATGTATTCTAAGATTAAAATCCTTAACACTAGAAATATATTTTTTAATCTTGATTACTTCAATTACATTGATTTGTTAGTGATGTTTGAGGTGTTGGGAAACAAATTAGAGATCTTGAGATCTTAAAATATATTTCAGGAATATTACATGTATTCTTACTTACATATGGTGGCCAATAGACTATATAGATCCTTGGTCTGTTATATGTATTCAGAAGTTTCAAAAATGTGTTGTTTTCATATAAATACATTAGTTTCTGCTTAAATAATGTGAAGACTCAGTAATATATGGTCAACGTTGATACTAAATGCTCTAATCATACAACGTTGATATTCAATGCTCTAATCATACTCTAGGAAGCTTCGAAATTTTGATTTTCTGTATGGTGATTCTATAAAGTTAAGTTGTTCAATTGAATTAACAACTATATGTATATCATTTTAAAGCAATTAAAAAAAAACTATGTACTTATGAAATTAAGATACGCTATAGAGTAGTTATCTATTGAAGTTAGTTTAGGGTCCAACCTAAGTTAATGCTTACCTATACAATGATATATTTGTATTATAAGGGCTAATATTTATTACATTCACTGTATGACGTTCTTTCATAAAATATTTACAATGATACAATTTATTACTACTTAGAGAGAGCAAAAAAAAAAAAAAAATATGTACATAATTGTTTATATTTGTGGAATATAATTTTTATTTCAAATATTTACCACTTTATTCGATGAATAAATATCAACAAATTTCTATATGTGGTTAAAGTTTTAGTAAAAAACAAAAAAATAAAATAAAAAAAAACATTTTTTTTTTTATCATAAATGATGCTTTTTATCTAAATTAGGTATGGTAGAACTATTTAATGTGGTCTTAATTATTTAAATTTGACCAATTTTTAGATAATGAGAATACAATAACATAAATATAAATTTTAAATTAATTAATTAAATTGAGTTTTCAATTCGCTGAAACTGTTAAAATTGTTTTTTAATATACATATTTAAATTACAATTAAAATAATTATTATGTCACTATTCAAATTTCGTTTAGTTACTGCATTTAATCTATAACAAACTAATTAAAAATTAATTAAAAATAAAATGTTTTGTAGATTTTAAAAGCTTTGAACTGTGACTTTTGGAAATGTCAGTAAATAAAAAAACAACAAAATATTGTTGTATAAAAGTTAATTTAAAAATTGTATTATGACATTTCAAAATATTATTTAAAAAAGATTTAATTCAACCAAGCCAGTTGATTTCAGAGTATTATATATACGTTTCACTTCAAGATATATAATTGTACTCATATTTTGTAATAGTTTTTTTCTTAAGACAAATGACTACTTAAAAATTAATTTGTGTACCAAATAAATTGCTAATTGTTCAGCGGGGATTAAATCTAGGCTCAATATAGTTAAAATAATTCATTGTTTTAAACGTTAAAAAAGCTTTCCATAATATTTTCAAATAAATTTTACAAAATCCGAATTTATATTATTGTTAAACTGAAATATTTGTTATTTGTTTAGGGAGAGGTTTCAGTTGAGTATTGAAGCTACACTTAAGCTTATGTAAGTTTAAGCTGTAATTTTCTGTTGAATTTTCTGTTTCTAATGGCCGCATTTGTTAAAATGCGATAAAAGTGACAGACAATAAAGTTTTTTTTCTTTCATTTTCGATGTAAATAAAAAATGTTAAATATCAATTTGACAACTGGCAATTGTTTATATGTCAAAATTTAAACCGAGTTTATTTTACCAAACTAAGTCCCTTTGAAGTACCTACTGAAAAACATAATTTTTCGATTTGAGTGTAGCTTAAATTTGATTTGATGCTTAAGTGCGTTTACCTGAAAGCTGGCTCTTAGTATCAGTAAACATTGTTTTATTTATTCACATATTTAAGATGATTAAAAAGCTGTCAGAATAGTGTCAAACCCAATCAAAAAATAGAAATATGTTAATCTCATTTCGAATTTTTTGGTCAATGGTTGGAATCGTGTTTCGAAATGAAGTTTCATTAAACGTTTTAAATATTTAAATAGATATTGTTACATTCGATATATCTATATTTATAAAATGAACCTATGTTATGAGACAGTTTTTTTTATTACTCAAACGATTTAGATGAAATTTCCGGAGTATGTTACTGAAATCCCGGACCTAACCAACGGCTATATTAGAATGTAATCGGTAGCGTTGTTCTAGCGCTATTTCGAACTACGCAGTTACAAGAAACCTGGTATGGTGGAGATATATTCATTTATTTTTTAGTATGTATAATAAAACATATTGAATATTTTATTTGTATTTTTTCTCAAAAATATTTTTATTCTATACATTATTGAATCAAAACCATATGTTTATTAGCATTTATAATAAAATACAATAAAAAATTTATATTTATCTCAAAAGTTTATTGAGATAATTACAAACACATCTTACTTTATTCGTTTTTTCGGCTAAATCAAAAACTATAAATAAAGGGTAAGTCATTTCAATCACAGCAAAAATATTTTTTGCTAATTTTCACATTGGAATATTGAAATTTCAGATTCACATTCCCATCCCACACATAAAAAAACAATACAAAGCTTAAAAATATTATAGTATTCATAAAGAAGAGAGTGAAAATGAAAACTGAGAAAAATTGAACATACCATTGTTCTTTGTAAGCTCTAGGTTAAAAGTATGTAAAGGGCGAGTTAAAAATTAGAATTATAAATTTTTTACATAGTAAAGTAAATTAAGTAAAATCATATTTTTCATAATTTCGTAGACTTTTGAAATGATAAAATAAAACAACAATATTAAAATTCATGTTTCTTTATCATGTTTTTAGGTACAACACAATCATATATTTTTGAATAAATAAATATAGGCCCCTAATAAATAAATATAAGGCGATCAATCAATGGTCAATATATTGTCAATGTATTATCAATATATTGATCGTTGATTGATGAGAATTGAGTGATGGTGGTTCTATTCTCATCAATCTTGCTGTCAAAATTCTCATCAATATTGCTGTCAAAATCGGCGGAGGTAAAAAAGTGGCTTTTTGGGGAATGTTCGAAAATTATTTTTGGGGAATGTTCAGATAAGGTTAACAATTTTTATATTAATTTTAATAATTATAGCAATTATTGTAAAAAAAAAACAATTAATATATTATTAAAATGTGAAAAAAATTGTTGTTTTTTATCCACAACATTTACTTTAAAAATTCAATTTAAACTGAAGTCAAAAACATTCCTCCAGAAATTATATTTTCAATATTCATATATGTTTCGAAGTTATCAATATATTCAGAACACTTCCACAATATGTCTTTACAAAATGTCAAAAATATGGATAAAAAGATTGATGAGTGCATGATTGATGTGTAATCGCTCATCATTCTTTTCATCAATATATTATCAACATATGGGCAAGAAGATTGATGAAAAGAATGATGTGTAATAGGCACTTAACATTTTCTTCCATTTAATTCTGCATTTTGTCTTTCATTCCAATCGATTTATATTTTAAGTTTCACAAAATCTTTACAAACCTCATTTCCATTACGGCGAAACAACGTTTTCCAGGTATGTTAGTGTAGTTATAAAACTACAAATATCACCTTAAGTTCGAAGGAAACAAATCGTTATAGCTTTGTGAATAACAATCCTATAATAATTTTTTAACTATAGACTTTTTCAATTAATCTTATTATATATACCATTATTGTGGTAGAATATGTACGTTGTAGTAATTGCATTTTTCATTTATACAATACTTTATTCCAATTATTTTGGTCATGTAGTGTCATGACCAAATTTATAAAATTTTTAACCAAAATAACCGCTATAAATAATATTTTATTTTTAAAATTAAATGGTCAAAAAATAAAAAAAAAAAAAATATACTTATATATTCACCATACTTCATTAACAGAGGTCTTGTCTGGTTTGGTTTGGTTTGGTCTGCTTTAGTTCGGTCAGTAATATAAATTTACTCTCTACATACGTGTACAAATAAATCAGAGTAAGAAACACGAGCAAAAAATAAAAAAACAGAAAAAAAAACAATGAACTGAAAATGTCATTAATTTTGTGGTGGTCTATGATTATTGGTCATATTTTTCTTCTCATCAATTTGGCATATTAAAATTAATTTCATGTCCAATATACATAATAAATGTAGCTAGTTATTTTCTTTTTAATAAAATTTAAAAATTTAAATTCATCCGTAAAATTTTGAAATTTATTTTTTTATTGAAATTTAATTTAAAGAATTTTTATATATTCTCCAATTTGGTGAAATCAATCATTTTTAATGTTTTGAATAAAATGTGATTTATTGCATGCCATTTTTTTATTTTATTTTTGTTTTGATTTTTGTCTTTTCCAAAAGAAAGAAAAAAAAAAAAACATTCTTAATTTTGTTTAACACAAAACGATTAAAAAAAATTTGAAAAAATTTAAATTTTTTTTTTAAATTTAGAATGAGACCATTCCAAAAATTAGATTCAATTAAATTTTCAGTTTATAGCAATAAATCATAATGAGTTGTTGTTGTTATTGTTGTTATTATCGTTATTATTGTTTAACAAATAATTTGTATATTTATATGTAAATATGTATATTTTGTATTTACTTGTACAGGGTGTGTGTCATTATACTCCAATTTAATTATTGAGAAAGTTATAAATAAGTTGAAAAATTTGTATTATGTACAAGGAGAGAAGAAAAATGTTGGTTGTGTATTGTTTAAAATCTACCCACATCGTAATTGAAATGTTCTAACATTATTAATCTTTACAATCTTAATAGATTTTACCAACACTTTTGAATGGTTCCAGTATAATGATAGTCGTTTATTCATCAACATAATATAATATAATTATGATATAATTTTAGTTGCAGCTAATACGGCAATTTAAACTAGAACTAGAGTCTGAGAACAGAAAAAACTGATGCAATAGTTAGGTCACAGTTAGTTTTGGCGATGTAATATTTATCCGTTGTTTAGCATGTATTTTTTTAATTCTTTCCTCACTCCCTTTGATATATAGCTGTACACTAAATAGACATATACTCTACACCAACCACCTGCACCTTTGAAATTTGACAGAATATATTTTCATATGTATCAAAACCTCCTTCCCTCCCTGGTTTGAATATCGCTCAGAACATGAATGTTTAAAAAGTGTTTTCAATTTTTCTTTAAAATTAATTGAAGTATAATAATTGGGTATATGTACTAAAGTAAAATTTAACTATATAGTTACTATTGTGACTTATAATAAATGTAGTTTGCCATATTTTAAAAATAAAATTCAAAATTTATTGTATGTGATTTTTAATATGCCAAGATCTACTTTCGTAAAAACCAATTAAAGTGTTCATTTTATAGTCTTGAAAATCTGAAAAAAGAATACGGGAGGTTGTACCAGTTAGTGTGTTGTCATAAGCGATACCATCTCTAGCAGGGTCATCACGTTTTCCTCTGTCAGCGTCTTAACCCTTTCAGACCTACTTTAAGCGAATGTAGGATGTGATGAAATGAATCTATACGGTATAATAATTGATATTTCAATTTCGATTGAAACCATCTAATCCAAGCTTTTGTTCAATTGTGTAAAAAAAAATATTAAACTCATTAGTTATGTAATTGTAGTTACGTAGGTAAAACAAATAGAAGATAAATTTTAGCTTTGGGTCTGAAAGGGTTAAGATAAAAGGTCTGTAGTACTTATTTAGTTATTTTTATACTATTTAGCTCAAACAGTTTAAAATTTAGTATTTTACATTTCATATATTAATTTAATACAATTAAATTTACTTGGTATATATTCAAAAATAATTCAATTCAAAATATGTTCAAAAATAGTAATATTATTTTTTTAAATATATAAATTAAAAATGTCAAGTTAACAAAACATTCAATTAATTTCATATAATTTTCGTCTTAAAGTATCTTTAGATATTGAAAAATTTATACTATTCTTATATTTAATTTTTACTAACTATTAATATTCTATTAATAGGTTCATATTTACCATAATTTGTTCTGTGTAATGTTAATGTAAAAAGATTTGAATGGCGTAGACGAGTATTTATGTTAATGATAATTTTATTTAAAGTTGAAGGTGAAATGATACCGTCTTTAATGATTTTCAAAATAAATAAAACATCAGCTACTTCCCGTCTTTTTCACACAGACTTAAGATGGAGAAGGTTTAGCCTATGTTCATACGGAGAAAATCTTGTATGATCATCCCAAGGCAAACTATGTAGTGCAAACCTTAACAATTTTTTTTTTGAACAACTTCTATTCTTTGTATATGTGAATTATAAAATGGAGACCACACCTGACATGCATATTCAAGATGAGGTATAACGAAGCATTTATACAATAATTAAAAAATGTAAGGATCGTTAAACTTCTTTGACCAACGTCTTATAAAGCCCAACTTTGAACTAGCTTTGATAACGATGTTGCTGTAGTGGAGTTTGAATGATAGTTTATTATTAAAATAAACTCCTAAGTCCTTAATTGAATTAACCTTTTCGAAAGCTTCGTTGTATGCCAGCTTAACTGTTATTATTGATGAATTAGTTTAGTTATGACGTCTGTTTACTATTTTACGATTGATTTTTAATTTTTTTTTTATATAATTTCAAGTCTATGGGATGAACACCCTAACTGCTTTTATACAGAGATTTGGAATACACAATCACATACAATAGCTTTTTCTGTAGAATTTTTATGGTATATCTACTAATTTAAATGTGGAAAACTATATCTACTGTAGAGTACTTCGCCTTCATAATAGCATAGTTCCATTTTATTTTAAGTGATAATCAAAACTCTCAACTATTTATCATTTATTTTATCCCAATGATAAAGGGTACTGGACCAGGTCGAATAATCCAGAAAGCATTTTTTTTCTTGCCTTCGTCGCGAATCGAACCTGGGATCTTTCGGTTGAAAGGAAGGCGCCCTACCTACTTCGCCACCCAGCGTGAATTAGACAATTAAATTTGTTAGAAGCATTCCAAATAGTGAGAACAAGGTTTTTCTTCTAATTTTTTTACCGTATAATTCCAAATTTACGATAATTAAATAAATTTATTTTTAATTCTAATTATTATGATTACTGCCTTTTCCTATTTTTTTCTTTTTATAATTATTCCTAAATTTAAGCAAATTAAAAACATTTAATTTTTAACTTGTTTAAATAAAATAAAGTAAACTTTATAAAATTCATCAATTTACTAAATATTTTAATGTTTATTATTAATAAATATAATGTTAAAATGTTTTTTTTTTCACAATTTTTCAGCCTAAATTAAATTCACAGTAACAGATTGATAAAAAAAATTATTTTGTATAGAAATAAAAAAAAAAAAAGTTTTTCGAAATTTACCAAACAAAGAAGTGAAAAACTTTTAATTTTCTTTTTATATTTTTATTTTTGTTGTTTTTATTCTAAAAATGTTTTGACATAAACAGTTCATTAAGAAAAGTTTTTATTTTATATTAAAAAAAAAAAAAAAATAAAAACAAAAAAAAAAAAAATAAAAGAAAATTCCATACCCAATTCGGAAATAAATAAGGAGTGCACTAAATAAGAAATAATTTATAGGGGTAAGAGACGAGTATCCATGGAGGCTAGTCGGCTGTGAAACGAATAAATTTTCTTAAAAGTTATCATTTTACAGACAAAAAGATCTTTTGTTATTGAGCATAATAAGGAATCACAAAAAAAATAAAAAAATATGGCCTTTAAAATAATTTCAAAAGAAAAACTTTTTTACTACTTTCAGGGTTTCCGTACGCTTATTATCTTTTTTTCAAATCATTGATTTAATTTTTGGTTTGTTTAAAATTTTTTATTCGATTTGATTTTTTACATCTCCTTCATCAATCTAAAATTGCCAATAAATATTGAAGAATATTGAAGTGTATCTAATAAAATTTAAAAATTGAATATAAATAAAATATTAAATAATTGAAAACTTTATTTTATATACTTGCATATAATAATAATAATAATAGTTCTTTATTTCATTAACAACTTAAAGCCAACTTACATACTAAATTTACAAAATTACATAACAAATTAATTCAGATTTCTTAGCCTAGTGTTTTAATGAAATAACTAGGTTTAGGTTCCATCTGTTATCCAAACGATAAGTCGCGATTGAACCGTTAGATAAAATATTATATTATATATTATATATTAACTCACCAATCTCTATTTTGTTATTTATATAGTTATTCGTCAATTTTAATATTAAAACTAATTGCAAGAAGCAAAAAGTAATTTTATTTAAAAAAAGAAGAAAAAAAACAAAAATAAGCTCAAGCTAATAAATACAATATCTTACTTACTCTCTGTGTTTAAGAATGAATAATTTATCTAATCTAAAATTTAATACAGAAATTAACGGTTTGCGTCAAAGTTGTAAAACACTAAATATTTTATATTTAATTAATTTCTCAACTTAGATTTTAAGTCATATACTTTATGTGAAATTATACGCTCACAAATTAAGCAAACGCAATATAACTTGAATTGGTTAAACTGAGTCCTGTCGCTCATTTTTGTATTATGTGTTAGAAAAAATTATATTGAATATTTAATTTAAAAATTTCCGGATTAAATTATTGCCAGATGACAATCCTATTTCAGATTTTCTAAAGGCATAAATAAAAAAACATTAGTAAATGAACCTAGAAAAAATTTACCAAATCGAATTCAGGAACTCATCTAATAATTTCAATATCCTTAAAATAAGAAGAGTATAAAAGTGTTTTAAGAGTATAGAGTATTATGTTTCCTTTTTTTTTGTTTTGTTTTGGTTTTTGTAGTTTAAGTAGATTTAAGCTTTAAAACAAAATGAAACAATAAACAAAACGAATTGTTACAAAACGTTATGATAATTAAAGCGAAAATAGAATTTAACGATGACGAAATTATCACGGTCATTCAAATATACAACATTTTTTAGAACACTGTCGATATAGTCGATCTGTCAAAATAGTCGAAAATTATTGAATTGCCAGTTATTAAACAATTGTCATAGTTTCAGAAGATGCAAGTTTCTTAGCATCCTTTATATAAAATTTTTTACATTATCAAAAATTTGCAGATTTTACAGAGTATTGTGCATAATATTTAGTTGAAGTGAATTCTATATCAGAGGGTCTGAATTTAAATAAGACATGGGTATAGTAATAATGTATATGTCATGGTCATCATCGAAGGCTTATCGTCTCAGTAGTTTATCAATAGTTTAGCGATCGTTTTCAATAGTTTATTGTTTTGTAACAATATTGTTTCAATCAAAAGAAAATATTATGAAGTATTGGTAATCAAACTGACTATTTAAATTGAATGTATGTAATGTAATGTTCTTCGTATTTGGGTTCACCCTGTAATCTTTTTAGTGAATAGTGGAAACAAAAACTGACTCTTCTGAGGGAGATGTTGTATCGAGACCAAATCCCTAGGATAGCTGGAATTGCTTGCTTTCCAAAAATATATATCTTTAGTGGCGCTTCTTAATATCCTTTAAGGACGAAAAGTACATTTGAAAGCATCCTTCTTGTTTTAATGTTTTTGTATAAAATTAGCTATATTTGTTGATCCATTAGATATATATATATATATGTATTCTAGAAAGATAACTGTCTGGAGCATACTTTAATATTTATTTGATGATGTTTGGTGCTGTCGTTGTGGAGATATTGTAGTTGAAAGTAGAAAATTTTGGAAAAATAAAATAAGCTTTATTTCTTGAAAAACAAATACTTCAAGATTATGAAACTACGATCAAGAGGATGTAAATATAGGGAAAAATTTGTAGAGAAAAGTTGATTGAAAAGTTTTTAGCTTTTATTGTAATTATTTTTTAGTACATAGAGAGTAACCTACATATATAGTTATTATTTATTGAAATTTCACTGAAGTACATAAAAATCAAATTAACCGTAGTGAAAATATCTTTATATATACATCAATATATAGGTAAACGAATATATTGTCCGAGTAACAGTATGGCAAATATTTCAGAAAGTGTTGTTACAAATAAATAAAAAAAACAGCTTGAAAGTGTATAGGTACAGCAGAAAATGATATTATCTTGCTGTTATGGCATAGCTACAATGACATATCATTGCCATAATACCAGGCTATGCATAAGTAAATAATGATCTGCTACAAACAAACAAAAATCTAACCATTATTCGACGACTTACCACGTAAGCAACCTGCTAACTCTTAAATCTGTAAATATTCGGAATAAGTTCGGATAGGTTGATATCAAACATATATTTTCATAAAAACTTCGGTCTAGTTCTTACAATGCGTGAACAGTTTCAGAGAATGTCTTTGATTTCTTGCATTGTGCTGTTGAGTAAAAGTTGTGTAAAAGTTTTTCTTCAATTACTTTATGAAGTTTCGACTTGATAAGAGTCAAATGTTTCGACTTGATAAGAGTCTTAATACTTTAAGCTGAATTTTTGATTATGTTAAAGGTTGAATACTAAATATACGTCTGAAACATGGCAGAATTACTATTTAATTTTTTGAAATGATTTTGAAAGGATTAAAGATTTTACTGTTACACAGTTAATACTGTCTGATTGATGCTTAGACCAAGCACATCAGCCATCTATTACTAGACGTAAGCTTGCTAAATTTGATTGTTCGAGTAGGTTTAGTAAAACACTGCCACCTTTGATTACAAAATGATAAAATAAATTAAACCTGCAGATACATAGTGTTAGTAGAAAAGTAAAAATCAAATACGTTTGTAAATAATTATACACCTAAATTAAAATACTTTAAGAAGCTAGGCCGAACTAGTAAATGTCAAAGGAAAATAAAGTAAAAGTTATTTGTTAGTTTCAGCTATACGTACATTATAACGTTATCTTTTTTTAAGAGTTAAAATACTTAGTTGATTGAGAGAGATAGAATTAGAATTTACTTCAAGTGGACAGTTCAAATGAATTCGCTTGTTTGATCAGTTTAATACATTTTGCATTGTCAATTAAGTGCAATGCTTCAATATTCACTAGTTGAGACATAGACGACAAAATGAAAAAGATATTTTTGTTACGCCTAGCTGTTATGCAATATATTATAAGACCTTTATGAATATCGTAATTGTATATCAAGGAGCGTTAACTATACATATTTATGTAAATTATATATGATGTAGTCAAATGCTGATGTGAACAAATGGTATATTCGCGCTTCGATAAACGAATAGACCGACGATACTAGCAAATTCATCTATTTACTTTTCTCTTGCATTCATAAATAATTTATGAAATTACTTTTTAATATTACCAATTATATTTCATTTAATACTAAAAATTATGTTCCTATAGAATATTCAACTCGATAATTTCCTAGTCGTATAGTATCATCAAAGAGAATTAATCCATCAAACTACATAGCTATAGCTATCATTTTCACTCTTTTCAAAACAATGAAAATCTCGATCAACAAGATGCTACTAAAATATCTTCTTTTTTCTTCTTTTTAATTTTAAATATTTTCTTTTTTCAACTTTCATTTTCTTCAATGGATCGTTTGACAGATGACATTAGCATCCTACAATTTTCTTAAAAAATTTAATACAACAGCTATTTCAGTTTACGCTAAAAAGACAATAATGGGTGAGGTAAACCATGTCTTATTAAAAATTTCGAATTGGGGTAAAGCAAAAATTTTCAAAACTCAAAACTGTCTAGTTAAATCATAACTAACGCCATTTGAGCCTATTTTCAAATTTTAAGATAAATTCTTACAAAGGCTGAAAGAATTAAATATTCTGTGAATGCGAGTAAATATCAAAATATGCTGTGGAATGACCATATTTTCGATATTGCAAAAAACACCGCAAAATATTTGGGCTTTTTAAGTCGGTGTAAGCATAGTTTTCACATAAAGATTTTCTTAATATCTATAGATCCAACCGTGAAAATACCAAGATGGTTTAAGACTGGTTATTCAAATTCGTTTATAGTAAGTGGAATCGTAAATCTTTATAAGCATTCCCAGGAAGGGGTAGATGTTATGTGTTTGATTTACAAAAATTTAAAGTGAACCTAAATAACAAAGTTGGACACTCCCCACCAAACCTTTCTCTAACTATACCTTTTCTGTCAACAGTACGAAAGTATAAAGATTCCTCTAATCTAAGTTTTGGTTAATAATAAAAAAAAATATATAAAAAAGTAGAACAGTGTTCATCCATATCGGTATAAACGGAAGCTATAGCCAATTGTGATTTTGAATTTCTTTGATGCATTTTTGTTAAATTTTGTTTACAATTAAAGGATTTTTACTGTTTTTCCAAATATATTGTTTTGCAGTTGTTGTCTCAGTTTTGTCATAAATAACACTGTACATATAAATTTTATTTAAAAAATAGTGAAAAATAATCAAATTTAAATTTTTTTTTTGACACTTGACAACTGATATTTAAACTGTAAGTTGTTATTAGTTTTTTATTGTAATTTTATTTTTTGTTATTTTTTTATTTTGACGTTACATGCTTTGTGTATTTGATAAAAATTGCAAAAATAAAATTTCAGTAGGACAATTGAAATTAAATAAACAATTTTTTCCATTTAATAAGGTCTAAGTATTACAACAACGTTTATAATTATAGTGCTTTTATATTAAATAAAACCTTTTTCAAATTATATGAAACGATTTGCAGGGTAAATAACAATAACGTTTCAAGTGTCAAATATGAAATAGTATTTTTTAACAGAATTTCCAAATATACAACTTATATGAGGAAGTTTTTCTGAAAAATAAACATTATCAGTTTTTATCATTACTCATTATTAATTTCATCAAATTTAGTACCTAATAAAAATAATAAAAGAAATGTTTTTCTTAAATACATTTAGAAACTGCGTAGTTTTACATTAATATTATTTTAATATTCCAATTTTATTAATTTATCAATAATTTTTTTTGTTTTGACAGCTCAAAATAAAACTGCAAAAATTTGAACTGTCATTTTAAACGTTACCGTGTATTTCAGTGGTGGTAATTAGGAATGGTACACTAGAATTGAACTATTCTATAAAGAAATTGTATATTCTTTATTTTTACATTAGTTTTAATAAATTTATTAATCTAATAATATAATATATATTGCTTTGTAATCTGTCATAAATGATGGAAATAAAACAGATCTTGGTTTCTGTTTTTTTAACTAAAGGTTTTTCCTAATTTAAGAGAAATGTTGATTTATTTTTCAAATCAATTCTTAATTTTCTAAAATTTTATTTAATAAAAATTTGTGATGAAAAGATATGCTATGGCTATGGTCTTTCCAATTGATTTCCTAACGATTTGTTATATAGAAGTATTGTACATATTGATCAATATTGTGTATTGAAAATAGTCTGAAGAAATCATTATATTTAATCTGGAAATTGAAAAAAAACAACGATACAAATATCTGAACAATTTCTTAACAGATGTTTGTTATTATTGTTTTAAATGATAGGTATTCAAAAGGAGACGTGGCGAAACTAAGTATTTTTTTAAAATATTTTAAATTCTAATTAGAAATTTCAATTTAAAATTTCAGCCCATTTATAAGTATTCACATACATTTTCCAATCCATTTTCCAAAGTATAGAATTTCCTTAAAAATCCTTAAAAGTCCTTAAAAGTTGTGCAAACACCCTAGCTAGACCACTGTGTAAACTTTTCCACACTTCATACGTTTTTGGTATTTAGCCATCTTCATGGAAAATAGCTCACGTCCAGAAATCCCAAAAAAGGGTGCTCCAGGTATCCGATTACCGCACAATTGCTTTGACTTCAATACTATCAAAAGTGATGGAAACGATCATTAACTTTCAAGTCAAAAAATATCTAGAGATCAACAGTTTTGATGAAACAGAAATGACTGCCAATATGGCTTTAGGTCGAAAAGGTCTACTGGTGATCTTTTGACCTTTTGACGAAAAAATGTCTCCGATGTCAAAATCAAAACTATAGCCCTAGATGTACCCAAAGCTTTTGATCGCGTCTGGCATGCTTCGTTTTTGTAAAAACTAGAACCAATTGGATTGTGAAACATTTTCAATACGTGGATTGCAAACTTCCTTTCAAACCGCTCAACACCCGTTGTATTGGATGGCTTTATATCTCAAAAACTCACTATCAATGCTGGTGTTCGTCAAGGCTCAGTTCTTTCTCCAACATTATTTATAATATTTATAAATGATATACTATCCACGTCTTCAAACCAGATTCACAGCTTTACTGATGATAGTACCCTTGATTCCTTGTATTTCTTTGAAAAATATATCTTGTTCTCTAAACAGTGACCTTCAAAAAATACATAACTGGGGAAGTGTAAATAGGGTAAAACCTAATGCTTCACAAATCCAGAGTTCCCTCTTATCAACAAAGCAAAACCCATCAATACCAAATATTTTATTCGGAAATGTAAATATCGAAAACTTTGAAACTCTAAGAATTCTTGGAATGGAAATAAACAGCAAACTTTCGTGGCACGATCATATTTTTTCTGCCGCGAAGGATGCTGCGAAATGTTTAGGATTCTTAAGCAGAAGTAGAAACTATTTTACATCACCCAACCTTATATTAATATACACCCATATTCTGTTAGACCCATCTCGCGAGATCGCGTGAGAATATCTCTGACGAGATAGTTTTGTATTCTGTTAGACCTTTGACGAGACGAGATAGCCATTTTTTATCTCGTCAAAAATTGTAAGCGATAGAGTATCTCGTCAAAGTATTTTGTGTTCTTTTTATCAAAAAATTGAATTAAATAAATAAATTGAATAGATATTCATTATTGTTTTTGCATTATTATTAAAATTGTGTTTGTTTTTTGAAAAAAAAAAACCATCTTTACTATTACTGCTTTACTACGTTTATGTACTAAACTACAAAATATATTTAAAACATAAATATATTTATATTTATTTTTCATTTATTAAATAATATAAAATATTTTAAAACTAATACTAAGTTAGTGGGGTTAACACTTTCCAAAAATTTTATAAATCATATTTCGTTTATATACCAATAATTATTTTTGATAGTAAAAAATTATCAGTACTACCAACAAATAAAAATGTTCTATCGCGCCGCTTACAGTGTCTAACAGAAAGGCATATTCAGCGAGACGAGACGAGATGAATTCTTTCTTCTCGTCAACGATGGGTCTAACAGAATATGGGTGATATAAGGCATACATTCCGCCTAGACTTGAATATAACTCGCATATTTAGGGCGTTGTACCAAATACCAGCCTACAGTACCTAGATAAGATACAAAAGCGAGCCATCAAAATTATCAATGACATCAGTAAGTCATCGTCGTAATGTAGGAGCAACTACTCTGTTTTATAAATATCTGTTGGGTAATACCTCAGACGAAATAAAAAGTATTATGCCCGAAATACAACCATTCCAGCGTAATGCTCGCCGGGCAGCTCTCGCTCATAAATTTGTAGTAGAGCCTCTTCGAACAAGAACTATGAAATATAAAATTTCTTTTATCAACTGAACCTCTAAACTATGGAAAACCTTACCATCTTTTGCGTTCCCTCATACGTATAATTGAGAAGTTTTCGAGAGACGGGTAAATAAATATCTGTTAACCTGTCCGTAAATTTTGTACTAACTCTTCTATTCTATTTTAATTCTTTTTTAATTTTATTACTCTTTACTATCCTTCTTTTTTCTTCATCTTAATATGTCTTAAATTAGTATTTCCCATTTTTTGTCGTAATATAAAAAAAAAAATCACCAAAGTACAGACCTTAATTTTTTCCTCGTCAAAATTAAATTTAAATTAAAATTTTTTTAAAAATAAATGATTGCGTATGCGGTTGTTGTCTAAGATAAATCAATAAAAAATTGTGGCAAGAATAATGGAAAATAAGAAATGATGGAAAACAATTCAAATTGAAATTGAATGATTTTTTTTATCAAACTTCCTCGAATTTCCAGGAGCGAGCGAATAATGAATTATGAATGAATTTTAAAATAATGAATTATGATAGTCCATTTCCTTTTATTCTCTTAACATTGTTATTGAATGATATTTTTAAAACTTTATATAAACCGTAGTATAATTCCCTATAGTATTGTGTTACACACAGAACTGAAGGCAAATATATATTACGAAAACTGTATGTGTGGCAGCAAGTCGAGCTTCGATTTAAATCAATTTTAAAATTTAAAAATAATAGTAATGGGATTGTACCAGTTTTAGATTTTTTAGAATCGCTTAAATTATGTAAACATTCAAAATTCAAAAACTTCATTTTGTAAAAAACGCTGAAATGTTGTTGTAAGATATGATTATTAATAAATAAAATTTTGTAACACCGTTTTAGTAGGATAATCCGTTTAAACGTTGATACACTTATTTGAAAATGATATTCCAAACTTGTAAAAAACGCTTATCAATTCATAAGTTTTTATGACTAATTGTATAAAAATATATTTAAAGTATTTGAAGTTAAATAAGCGATTATGATAAGAACGTTTTTAGATCATATTGACATAAGCGATTATGTACACTAGCAAAAATATGAATCGGAATGAAATTTTAACAAGAAATACTTTCCAAAACTCTGAATATGGTGGTTGTTTTGTTTCAAAATTTTCTTATGTTGACATAAGCGGTTATGAATTGTTGGCACAGATATAATGCATTCGATTTAGTCTAATTTTTGTTTATTATCTTTCAAATTTAAATAAAAATTTCAGATGAATATTTACTCAAAACTATAAATATTTATATAATATGCGTTTGTGTCCAATTTTTAACATCTTTTTCTCATATTGACTAATTTCTGGGAATCTAGATGTATAGAAACATCGAATTATTCAGGTCTATCGTGGTTGTCAGTAGTAGAAATCTGATAACTGAAAAAATTTATCAAAAAGTGAATCGTTAACTGATACTGATAAATTTTCTGACAAAAATTTGTTATTGTGAATTCTGATAGTTTGACATTTCAAAAACTAGCTGCTTCATTGAATGAAAGTTTAAATTAATTTTTTTGTTTAGTTTTGTGAAATCAAATATAAAATAAAAGTGTAAATTTATATTAAATAAAATAAAAAAGACGTTTGTTTAAAGTAAGATATAACTTAAAAAGTTATATTTCATAAAAGACAAAAATTTAAGTGAAATAAAATAGTAACAAAAGGAGGTTTTGTGAAATAAAAGATAAATCAAATGCAAATAAAATTTAATAAAAAAAGTCCCACACTTCGAGAGGGAAGAGGACCTATAAAGTTGGCCTTCAGATTCATCTGTAGGATCCACTGTTAAAATATATGTAAATCAGATCACTGTTAATAAATGTAAATCAAACTATAACAAACAGTCTTTTATTAACTACATCGAAAACGTATTTATAGAAAATATAAAAATAATTCATTATAAAACAAAAAAAAAAAAACAAAATAAAATTATACTTAAAGTTTTGTTTAAGCTAAATTAATTTTTTTTGACAATTTAAAATTATGTCTATATGAATTTTTCTTAAAATTTATTTTTATCACCTAAAAAATTTTAACTGATACAGAATATAAAAAATATGAGAAAATATGACAAATTTTCAGGTCCACGATACCAATTTATCAGTGACGTTTAATAAAATTCACAATCGATCAGTAAAACTGATAATTCTGACAACCACGATACGACGTTTCAGAATTTCTGAAATTAGTTATAAATACTGATAAATAATATTGATAACTGACAACCACGATTGACCTAATTGACTCCATCAAAAGTTGTAAGGGCGCTTCAAATATAAAATGTAGTTATCAAAGTAAATATATCAAGTACGAGTCCAAATTCCATATGAAATAAATTAGTTTCTTCTATTAGATGATATGTTTGCAAACGACCTTAACTGTAAATAAATTATCCGATTTTTATGATTCAAAAAGTTCTTTGTTTACAAAAGGATTACGGACAATAGAACAAAAAATTTAATTTCAAGGGCTAATTTTGTAAAATATTCCTCCTGTCACCCATTTATAGATTAATTATTTGATTCACTTGAATGATTCCATGGTATTTTATACATCTAATCGAACATTGGAAACAAAACATGTACATTAACAAACACATATAATATATCAATATATACATACGTATATGTATGTAATAATATATATGTGTATGAATTACTTAATTATTTTTAAATTGAATTGACCCACTGAATTGGATAGTATATTTTGAAATATTTACTTTTACAATGATAAATAAAATATCTCATGTACTCAGTACTCACTCGTCCGCTATACATTAACATAGAAAAATGAAAATTTGAATTATTCATAAAATTCCAAAATTTCAAATCTTTTTAAGTTTGTTTATATTTTTCTAATGAAAAAGTTTTTCCACATTTTCACGATTTTATGGTTTTTCGAGAATAATTCGCATATATCTAAGGAAATTTATGACGTATACAAAAATAAAAGTTTTTTGTTATAACAAAAAAATCAAAATTTGTGAGAGAGAGAGAGAGAGAAAAGAGTGTGATGTAATAGAGAAATGCAGCTGGGGATTATATTTTTTGTATTCAAAAGCAAACAACATTCTGTCAAATAATAAACATATCATGCAGAATTTTGGCAGGATTATGAATTTAATAAAGTTGGAAAAAGAAAAAAAATAAAATAAAAGAAAAAAAAATATTAGAGGAGGAAATTGTGGTATTACAGTGGTTCAGTAGATTTCTTGGATCGTATTATGATTGAGTTAGCCAAAAATAATAAAGTGTTGCTATTTTTTTTTTTTTTTTTTTTTGATAAGGAGGAGGTCGAATTAAATAATATAACTTAGTAGGTTAAGTTTATAAATGTGCTCCCATTATAATATAATATTAATGACAAATCATATTATGTTAATATTATCGTGCTAAATTTTAATCGATATCCAATAGATTAGGTTATAGATTGGGTTAGATGGCATTATTCAATAATATCTATTTAAGTATATATTTATTAAATTAGCACCGTTAAGGTTAAATTCAGTCTTCGAATTTTCAGTAATATTACCTCCACTGTAGGTATATTATGTTATTTTTTGATCTGCCATACGGTTAATATCCATCAATCAAAGAATCGCTCCTTTAACTAATTAGCAAATTAAACAGTGGATTACCTTAACAGTGGAACTAATAACAACGCTAGTTTTGGTTATTCAATTATGGTTATCCTTAAAGGTAGATAGATAGATAGATAGTTTGTTTATTTCCAACACATATTTGTTTACAATTTATTTTAATTGATACAAGGAAAAATGGTGGACGATTACAAAAACTTTGTGACTACTTGCATTTTTAAAAATTTTACTTAAAAATTTATGACTAAACTTAAACTAATTTACAGCTAAACAAAGACATCGAAAAAAATAGATAAAAAAGAAATAACTAAAGCAAACAATTACAATTTATTTACATTTAGTAATTATCGACCAATTGCCTAATTAAAATGTTTTCGGAGCTGGAGCAGCAGTGCAATAAATTTGTTAGCTCGAATAGTAATTTTGTCTGTTATATCGTCGTACTTTTGGATTTTGAATGGAGTTATCCTGAAAGAAGTTTTTATATACCGCTGGAAACAGCATCAACAAAATTGAATTCAAAAATTGATGAAGAAGTATAATTTTATATATTATATTGTCTTCTGTTTTAAGAACTATATTCCTATCCTATAGACAGCTCAATTAGACTGAAAGCTTTAGATTTGATTTGAAAGTATTAAGTGGTAAACTTTAATGTAAAGTTCGGTGTTGAGAAACATCTTAAATTTATGTAGACGCAATCTTTTCAGATCAATTGTACTTTTACGTTTGTTATCTTAGAATTGCAGGTATTTGGTTAACACTACTATTGCTTTGATGTCCATTTCCGAATTAGGCGATGTTTATTGCAGGCCTATTGCTTTGATGAATGCTCCTATTACTTTGATGTCAATTTCAGAATTAGGCGATATGTATTTCTGGAAATATTTATTTTTTTTTGCGTCGCAAATATATAGAATATGACAGGAATAGTCCTGTGCTTCTAAGCGGAATCTGCATTTGTCTGTGTTAGAACTACCAACCTTGAATAGGTATTTTTTAAATAAAACCTGTGATAAGTAATGTAAGTGTTATTCTTATGACATTTTGGATCTAGTCTCCTTGATTACCTGATTGGATACTGTGTTTGAAAATTACTTTATTACTTTAGAGGTAGGCGTTTGAACAAACAATAATTGTCTCTGGTCCTAAGAATTGACTCTTGACGCCTGTTTTTGCAAAGAAATCTGCAGGGAAACGGTCAGGGAAAAAGCAATAAGGCGTTGGAATTTATTGGTGGTAACGAACATTCTGGCTAATGGTTCTAATTTCCCGTAATTGGTTCTATGGAAGGTAGGTAATATTATTTTTTTTTTACGTTCTTGACAGTAACTTAGGTAGGAATCACCTTTTCGTGCTTAATTAAGAACGGTACTGCAATTTTACACTACAATATCTAAAATATTTCGAGTATTTATTTAACAACTTACTGGCTCTACTCATTAAATGTGGAAAACTACTGCTATTGTCAGGCTAAGCTAATTCTATTTGAATACAATCGGGTACTGGAATTAAGGTATTAGTCGACTTTTGTTTTAAGAGCCTTGGAATCTATAAGACCATAGAAAACTTGAAAAATAAATAGGATATCATTTGTTCTGGGTCTATGATTGTAAAACTAATGGATTCGACCAATGTAAGTGGCGGAGAGCGAACCCAAAAATATTTACCTTACATTGAGAACAGATGAGTTAAATTTTTTTGTTTCACATGACTGAATTTAATTTCTACAAATTATGAGTAAAGTTCCTGCTTCTCATATTCTATAGAGAAATCTTTTGAAGGATGATACTAAAATTTTGAATTCATTTGAATACAAATTAACTACAACAAAATATCATTAAAAATACATCATATTATATTAATAATAATAATAATTATTATTCTATTCGAATTAAGAAATTCAATTCAAAAGAGGGTTTCAAAAGATGGTTTATTTTTTTTTTTGGTTTTTGGTTATTAGATCAAAACAAATTTCTTTTTTATTTCATTATTCACCATATGGCACTCTCAGAATACTTGAAACCACTTAATTTCTTAATAGAACATATAGAATTAAATTTTACTAAATTACATTTTTCCTAATTTTTGTTTTTTTTTTTATTTATGTTAAGGAGTGATTCCTCTTTAGATTTTCATTAAGTTCTTCATTACATATTCCTAACATGTGATGATGTTTGGTTGCTCTCAAATGATTCATTTTTTAACTCAATTCTCATTTTTATTTTATTTACATATTTATTTCCAGTAATTTTTCTATATTTCATTTTCAAGATTTTTCGTTTTCAGCCCACGTCCCCAATTCATTCGTACAATTCACTCTACATTAGTCTTTTTATAATTTTTACATATAATATCTATATATATATATATTTTTTTTATTTATTTGCATTACGAGTTTACGAGTTTTCCTACTTTTTGCTGTTGTTGTTGTTGTTATGTTGAATGACGGACGCAAAATCAAAAGCTAAAAAGTTAATAAAATACTCAAGTTCTTTTTTTATAAAAAAAAAAAAAAATTAACAAAAAATAAGAATACTATTACAAACACTAATGTAAACATCCTTAAGCAATAAAGAACAAAGAAAAATATTATTAGGACGAATGAAATTAAAAAAAAAAGAAGAGAAAAACAAAAAAAAAAGGAACAGAAAATGGTAACTGATATTTTATTTTTTTTTTGTTTACAACAGCAGAGGCTGCTAAAAAATAAAGACTTGTGGCATGATATTATTCTGCTTTTTGTATATAATGGGTATAGGTAGTTGTTATTGTTTCGTTCTTCCAAAGATGGTCTAAAAACCTGATATTACAATTCAATTCACTGTTGCTCTCATCTTATTTTTTTTTACTGTTATTATTGTTGTTGCCTTTGTTACAAAAAACAACAATCATTATAAATAGTGATAGTAGTTGTGTAGTAATGTAATGTTTTGTAGTTAAGTAAAAAAAGAAAGAGTAAAATTAGATATCCTTATGTAAATAATAACATCCTTATAAGGGTAAATAAAGCGGTAACAAAATAAAAAATAAAATCTAATTTAAATGTGGAAAATATTGTTCTGTTGAAAAATGAATGGAAAATTTTAAAGTATACACAGGCAGGCAAACAGACATTAAAAATAATCTTTTAGAATTGGGTAGCTGTTGTTATTGTTGTTATTACTAGAAATTGCCTAAAAATATTGCGCCTAATTATTTTGCAATTTTTATAAGCTTTGTTCAAATTTGTTTTTTTTTTTGTTTTTGTATTTTGTTTTGAAAATAAAATATTTGTAAATGACAAATAAATAAATAAATAAATGTGTATTTGAATGACTCGTTTGAAGATTTTCTCATTATTTTTCGTATATTATATACATATGTATATATTGTTGTTTATTTCTTTTATTATTAAGTTTTCCAAAGAAAAGTAGATCTGCAAAACAAAATGAAAGAAAGAGATAGATGTAAAAAAAACTTATAAGTTGTTCGAATCAATTAAGAGCGAAAAATGTTTGTATTGTAGGTATTTTAATGAACTATATACTTAAAATATTTTTAGTTTTATGTAATTAACTTCAAAATTTAGGTATAGTTAATTGTGTATAGCTAACTTTTGAAATTGTTAAATTAATATTAAGTTTTTCTTTTATTTTTCTGTAACGATATTTTTCATATGAAATTAATAATGATAATTGAAGTATTCTATAGTGTTGAATATATAGTGTTGTTAAACTATCTCCCTTCGCTTAGGAATTGGACATTAAGAGAATTATAATCTTGTAAAGTTATACTCATTCAAGTTTTGTTTATTTATGTGCCATTATTTACATATTTAAATCTAAACAAAAAAAATGGAGTTTTCTTAATACTTAACTTAAAATGTAAAATTTAAATGCCACATGCGGAAATTCTCCCATTTAATTTAATAATTACTAGTAAATCCCCTGTGCAATTGCACAGAAGCAGTTCTTTCAGGTAATAATAAATATTTTATATAAAAAGAAATATTTGTTTTGGTATAATTGTAGTTGTTGTCTGAATCGCTTGATTATTGAATACATATATAATGGAATTAAAGTATAATACCAATAATACTTTATGATGAAATTAATACTAATTTCAATATAACTTAACACAATAAAATCCTATCATTTGTTTATAATCAAAAACGTTTGTAGTCCCAATTCTGTTATAGCAGTAGTCAACAATTTGTTTGAAAGAAAGTAATAAATTTCATAAGTTCATACAATCGATGTCGTTTATCAGTCACATTAAAATATAACGCCAATTTTTTCAATAAAATAAAAGAATAAGTCAAAAGTGAATTATTTTATTAAAAAACTGATTTATATATTGTCTTTTTTTGTTCTTTATTACAAATATGTATATTTTGTGATTACATAACATAATTTCTATTTATGAATAAAATAAAGTTTAAAATTGTTATACGAAAGATATTGTATTGAATTTGATTTTGTTTATAAAGATGTAATTTTTTTTGACTACGCCTCTAGTCACAAAACGGTTATAGTCAGAAGTATTACTGAAATTTAGCAAATGACTATAACCGTGTTTTACTGTGTATATTTTTTTTAATAATAGCAGAAGCAAATGAACTGACATTTATTAAATAATTTTTGAAGAGTGGGATCTGATTTTTGTTTTTTGTTTTGTTTTCAATTTTTGTTTGTGTTTTTGTTTTGTACTTTTTTTTATAAGTTTGTGTGTCTATTTAAAATGACAGAATTTTTATGAAGCCTTTTTAAAAATTTTCCATGATTGAAATTTATTTTAGAGTATAGATGTCGCTCAATTTAGAAATAACCTTCATTTAATTGGTGTAACTAATTTGAAATGTTTTAAGTATTCAGCACCAAGAAATTTTAATATTTTTGTGGTGTAATTAATTTACTATTCAATTATTCTTGATGTTTTATTCTCATGTCGTTCATCTTGTGTATTATATATAAGATATATATTTCATAAGTATGATTATAGCCAAATATTATGATTTATTTATTGATAAAAAATTATGTAACACAAAAAAAAAAACAGTTTTAATTTAATTTTGTAATAAATAAAACTTAAACCTAATACTAATTAAACTAAACCTAACTTAACCTATTTTTTCCACAAAAATGGTTTATTAGTAGTGAACTATTACTATTTGGAATATATATATCGAACTTGAAGCGTTCGGTATTATTAATGTCTGTATTATTTAATTTTATTATAAATTTTTCCTTGTAACATGGTAAATTAACGGTATAAATTCGTTATTTTCAATTTGATTATTCTTGTCCAGAAGGATTAAGTTTTCTGGGAGAACAAAGCTTGTGTGTGGGCATGTACTGATATATTGATCATCTATGAAGCAAGGGTGGCAAAAAAATTAATATATTAGATATTTGTTCACTAGTAAGAATAATGTGGTTAAATATGCAACAAATAATAAAACTGTCTACTCTGATTATATTAGCTTTTACATATATATAATAGTTTATTCGAATAATTTCCATAATATCTATTTGTTAATAAATAATTCAAATTAACGAATGTTTAGTCACAAATTTCCTTAAAATAGCTTATTAGAAGATATAAGTTCAAAATTTATATAATATTGATTTGTCAAGACATAGTATTAATATTGAAAGAGTTGTATGGAAAAACAAACTTATATGATTATTGTATGGTATTCTAAGAAGAAATCCAAAATGTATATCTAAAGCTCTTGACTTTGTACACTATTCCAAAATATTTAAAATACGTGTAGTGTATAAATGTAGTAGCAATAATAGTGAAAACGTAAAATAATAGAGCAGAGTGCAGACTACATTTTGTATACATGTAATGAATAAAGTTACCAGTGTAATTTATGATACAATTTATGTCTTTTTATTTGTTAATGTGTATGTATCTGTCTATATCTGTCAGGAATGCTTTAAAGGTCTTGCTAAAACATACCTTTCCTAATATGTAATACGTTTAGTGCTTGTGATCTTGTTAAACGACATTACCAGTGTTGTGTACATTCAATAATAAACAAGATTTTTCTCGAATTTTATTAATAAAATGGACTAACAAATCCCATTCAATGACAATAAAATGGATGGATTTGTGATTTAGTGTGAGTGATTTTATTTTTCAACTTTCTTCCTATTTATACAACATTTAATAAATAAAGTCAATAAATTCTACATTTTATTTAATTGCAGCGTTAACAAAAATGTATTGCATTAATTTGTTTAATTCATATTGCATAAATCACGTCAACGACTCATATTACAATTTTCAAATATTAAAAATAACATTGTCTTTTTATGAAGATATTCTTGTATAATATACTCTTTATTAGTCATTAGGTCATTACTTAAATTACTTTTACTCAGAATTTATTTAAAAATATAAAAACTATAATTTATGCTTGTCAGCATAATTATGTAAACAAAAGTACATATAAACAATATTTTATATTGGCGTAGGACATGAATGCATGCAAGGTTAATATTGATGTTGTTGTTTAAAAGCATGTGCGCAATCGTAAATTCATTACACCAGAATTAATTAAATTTTAGATTAGCATATATTTTCGGCAGAAAAATAAGTTTATTGTTAAATTGTAACCAAGTATGTTAATAAAAAATATTTTTTTATGCATTTTATATGCACTGACCTGTATGAAGATCTGGCAATATTAATTATCAAATAATGAAAGATAAAGCAAAAGTCAGATTTTTATCGATTTATATTACAAAAACACAAAATGTATGTGTCAAATGTATAGTTATTGCCAAAATAGTATTAAAGTAGCAAAAGTTTTATTATATATATTTTTTACAATGAAATTGTTATAAAAGCTTTAAACAGTAGAACTGTATTTAAGCTGTATTAAAATTTTTTATACTGTATTTTGGAAGTCACCAATTCATTCCGGCCAGCAAGCAGCATTTGATCCAATAAGAAGCTAAAGTAAAACTTAATTTTGTCTCCTATCACTTTACCATTCTCAACTAACTACATACTACAAATATCAAACATTTATTGAATTGTCGGATTGTAATCGAATTGAAGACAATGAAATTATGGATGCTAATAAAGGTTTTGCTGAAAACTTCGTGCACCACTACACATGTACATTGTATAGCCAAAATGAGTGTGACGTGAATTAAAGTTCAAGTAATTAGATTCCCTATAGTTTAATTCCCAAATTTTTGGAATTTAAACTCATATAGATTTGAATATCTGTACTGTATATTCAAAAGAGTAATATTTTCATTGCTATTACAAACGTATTAACAATTTTATTACAATCTTATAAATAAATTTATTCGTTGTGAAAATGAGTTAAATTGTTTTTTTACTATAATGTTAAAATTGAATTTGAATGAGGAAATTCGAAATGAGAAACATTTCAAAGATTAAAAATTAGTTTTTGTTAACAAAGAAAAATTCATTTGGAGTAAAAATGATTCGAAGTTAAACAGTGTGGAATGAAAATGCTATAAGAATATAATAACATTAAAAAACAAAAGTAAATTTTATAAAATTTTAATTAAATTTTATTTTTTGATTCAATTTAAAAAGATTTTAAATAAAATCTTAAAATTATTAATCTTACAAAGAAAAATTAACAAAAAGCGTTTATATTTTGGGATGGTAAAGAAACTTTGATGTTTGCATCATATTATCACATTCATCTTTGATGGGACAGTACAATCCTCTAGTATTCTGGTTTTACGCTTCTAGTAGCGAATGTTCAATCGGTCATCTATCTTCAGCTGTTTCTCTTATTGAACACATTTGAGTATTTTCTTTTCGACCATTCTTTGTACATGACTGGCTCAATTTTGTAATTGTACGTGCATCAAGATTTCGGGTTATATAAATATAAATTATAAAACTCATTGTTGTAATGGACTTTTTTTATATTATGTTTTTATACATGTTCCAAAATTTTTCTTTCAAAAGCGTCAAATAATTTTCATTTGTTTTTTTGTCACAGAATTCAGTTGTCGCATCCGTAACAAATTCTTATTTCTTCTATGAATTTCTTTGTATTTGATATAATTTGAGGACCTGATAAATATATTGCAAACATTGCTCTTCTTTTTTTTTAATTGATTTAGTCAATTACGTTTCCATCTTTTGAAAGGTAATTAATTGTCGCAAGGTTCAATGTATTTGGCCCTATTTGCAATAATGTAAACTTCCATTGTTAAGTATTTTATCGATGATAGATGATAGGTACTATCTGATAGCTGATTTCATAATTTATTTTTTATTTTCGTTAATATGTATTTAAGTTCTTTGGTTACTGTGCTTAAATTTTAAATAAATTTTCGCTCCAGCTTATTAATTTTCCATTATATCAATGTCTATCTATGGTATGATACTGTAGATATTGATTTGCTTGTGAGTGTTTCTCTAGTATCTAATGAGAGTTTTCCAATATATTGAATCTTATTTTACAACATATCTTGTGTTGAAGGAGTTTCTTAAGTCCTATTTCGTAGGGATTTCTAATTCTATAAGATTATTGTTTTTGTTTTATTGCACCGCCCTATTTTAGCTGACCAGTTTTTCTATATATAATTTTCTAATCTTTTCATTGACTGTTGTCATCCTTATGATGTCTACCTGTTACCTTTGTATTAGTAGGTATTTGCAGAATGAAGTTAAGTATATTTTTATATTTTTATTTAAATGAGGAAACACGTCATAGGGAATACAATTTTATATTCGTAATGTCCGGACTAGGAATGAATTTCCGTAACCTAACTGGAAATTTTTACTCTGTAGGAATGGTCATCCGATGCTCCTTTTGTTTGACGATGAAACTTTTTAAGAAGAGGAAGTAGTTCTTTGATTTCTACTGAACATTTATTCACACGAAGTATTTATAAAACAGAGAAAAAGCTTCAATTATGAGACGATGTGCAAAATAAGTTAAGTAGTTATACAGTTATAATTGGATTAGTAACATGATGAAGGTAGTCTATGTTTGAAAGGAAATTTTTTATAGATAATAAAACGTTTCAGAGGGGGGAAAGAGAGCTTTAGAACAATAGAATAGAATAGAATAGAATAGAATAGAATAGAATAGAATAGAATAGAATAGAATAGAATAGAATAGAATAGAATAGAATAGAATAGAATAGAATAGAATAGAATAGAATAGAATAGAATAGAATAGAATAGAATAGAATAGAATAGAATAGAATAGAATAGAATAGAATAGAATAGAATAGAATAGAATAGAATAGAATAGAATAGAATAGAATAGAATAGAATAGAATAGAATAGAATAGAATAGAATAGAATAGAATAGAATAGAATAGAATAGAATAGAATAGAATAGAATAGAATAGAATAGAATAGAATAGAATAGAATAGAATAGAATAGAATAGAATAGAATAGAATAGAATAGAATAGAATAGAATAGAATAGAATAGAATAGAATAGAATAGAATAGAATAGAATAGAATAGAATAGAATAGAATAGAATAGAATAGAATAGAATAGAATAGAATAGAATAGAATGGAATAGAATAGAATAGAATAGAATATAGTCGACTAGAATAGAATATAATCAACTAGAATAGAATAGAATAGAATACATGAAATTTACAAACAACTTATTTATCTATCAGAAATTACATGCTTGTCTTACTGAAAGTAGTTTATACACATTAAAATTCTCCGTGTTATATAAAGCATACAGTACAATTTCAATATGATAATTTGTGATACGAAAACCTAAATTTGCATAACATTACAATAAAAAATTTTGTTAGACAATTTTCTAAAAGTCTTCACTGACAAAAATTCAGAAACCCAATAATTTAATTTTAAACTCTTCATATAAAATTTTTAAATATCTTGTTGAGAAAATCATTCAATCAATTTAAGAAGTAAACTTTTTATTTTTGTTTTTTTTTTGTCTTTTTCTGTAAATGTTGAGTACGTAATTATGAAATTTATGTAATGAAAGAAGAAATTATGTAAACCTCTAAATATACTCTAAAATATTCCTCACATTATACTCGAAAATAAATTTTAATGAACAGAAATTTGCTGATTTTAATAAATAAAAAATAAAATAATTTATTTAAAATTTTCACATAATTTCATTTTTAAACCTTATTTACGTTTTTTCTTGTGTGTTTTTTTTTTTTTTTTTAATTATGACTTCTTAACCACTGACAGGATTCTTTAAAAAAAAAACTTTTTTTTACTGATTTTTGTTACATTTATATTTTCTGTTGTCTGTTTAACAGTCTTAATTTAATCACAATAAATTATTATTAAATTATTCAATTTATAAAATGTAATTTAAGCGAAAATTAAAATTAAATTTTCCGAATTAAATAAATTTTTAATTAAATTTTGAATTATTAATTTTTGCTGTTGTTGTTGAATTTTTTCCACTTTATAATTTCCTGATATAAAAAAAATTGCTTTTTTTTTTTTTTTGTTTTTCTCATTTTTTTTTCTGTAAATTAATAAAATTTTTGCTTATGGCGATTAATTTTCATTCTTTTGTTGAAATTTTAATTTTTTATTAATAATTCTTTTGTTGAGTATTTGCTGGTAATTAATCAACAGAAAATCACGAAATGACATTTAAAGTTGGTTCATTAAATCAATAACATAAAAATAAAAACAGTTAAATACAAAAAAAAAAAAAGAAAAAAAAGTTTTTAATCAGGGCACAACTCTTTTTGTAACCAATTAAAAAGTATTAAGAAGATTACTCAGTTCGAATGTAGAGTGCGAAATTAGAGA
Source organism: Argyra leucocephala (assembly GCA_963942445.1). Taxonomy (NCBI): domain Eukaryota; kingdom Metazoa; phylum Arthropoda; class Insecta; order Diptera; family Dolichopodidae; genus Argyra; species Argyra leucocephala. The sequence goes on from OZ012678.1 coordinate 42,108,931, forward strand.
TAAATTGTATATGTAAGATAAACGTTTAATTTCCATTTTGAGACACTTTTAACTCGGGTCCTCGAAAAGTCATGGTCGAATTATTTTCAATTTTTTTTGGGTGTTTCCCATAGAGAATATACACATATATTGTTCTGATTATATTATGTATATATATGTATATTTTGTTTTATATATATTGCTAAAACATTAAGCGTACCTTTTATACTGTTTAGAGAAAGAAATGGAAATTAGATAAAATGTGTTAATGTTGGTCTGGATTTTGTGTACATAAAACTCTCAATCTGAAGTCAGTATTGGGAATTTGTAGTAATTTTAACAATAAAATAGCTGAACGATTTCAGCCTAAAATGTATTTTTAAGGTGGTTTTGTATGTGAATTGAAATATTTTTTTCTTTTGTCATAAAATTTTGACAGTTGATTGTTCTGGTTAGTGCAGTTTGCTACACTTATCATATAGTGGCAGAATTGAATTTCAACTCCTACAGGATTTGTTGTTAAGCTTGACAGATCTGTGGTTTATATTTTTATTTCTTTGCTCCTATCACATAATCTCTCTAGAGTTGTTATTATATGTTATGTTATTATATATTATTATATATAGGTATGTAGGTTGTTAGTAGTGGTTGCCGGAAATATGCCAACACACTTTAGACTAGCAAGGTCTATTTTGATAGCGCGGAAACTTTCTTTGCATAAGAATCTACTCGATAGAATCCATTTTGAGCCTTTTACAAAGCGGTAAAGGTCTTCGATTTCAGTAGTCATATACATGGAATAAAGGTTACCCAGTGAGTCCACAAAAAGGTAACCAAATATGTTTTCTTTTTTGATAAAGACTAGGATATGTACAGAGAAGGTGTTACATAGTTTCATCCTCTTCCTACTCTCTATACGTTCTGGGTCGTCAAAAAGTCGTTTGAGGAGAGTCCAAGTTTTCTAGCATATTTGCGAATAAGACAATGACCCGTAATGATCTCTAAAATAGTACTGATAACACACCTTTCCAACGATAGTAGGTTGTAGGAGCGTTTCAAATTATGCATAGTCCAGATTTGCTTGATGATATTTTACTCTGGTGTAGTTGATATTTCAAGCTTTGATATAACAACAAATAATTCTGAGTCAAAAACTTATGTAAAAGTTACCAAATAACCTGTTTTATATATGCACATTTTTATTTATTGCTATTAATAACCACTATACCATAGTAATGCTTTTGCTGATTACTGATGATTTTTATATGATATATATATATGTAGAGCCTACAAGATTAAGGCACGAGATGCCAAATTAATAGGCCATTAGACCGCTCTTAAAAGTTCCTAATATATTGTGTTATGGCCACAAGGCCTATGACAGTATAAATAAAACAATAGAACTTTTGCTTTGTTGTGGTCAAGACTGTTGACCAAATATTAATGTTTTTATTCGATAATTTTCATCTTATTAATATTAAAATTTTACATTGTTTCTTATGGGCTATATTTAAAATCTATGTAAAAAAAATGTGCACTTAATTTACATTAAAAAAAAAATTTATTATTTTGTTATTGATACTTAATATTAAATTTAAATAATATTTCATTCATAATCCATATTTAAAAAAAAATTTGAATATCATATTTAATTTCAAATTTCAAAACAATTACTAAGAATATATTATTAATTTTTTATTAGGGGCAATTATTATTTATTAGGGTCTTTAACAAATTTAAAAGCAAATTATTCCAAAACAAATCATGATAATATTGCAAGAACAAATTACGCACGAGTTTGTAATAATAAAAAAAAATATTTGTTACAAAATATAGTTGCAATTGATGTAGTTGAATGATATGTTTGTAGGCTTGTTATAAGTGCATTAAACCATATAAGTCGATTGTTGTACTACCTTATTTAAACTAATTAAGTTCAGTTATCCGTCTAAGTCATCTGAACGATTGATCCAAATTGCTTTCTTTGAAATCTTTTAATTCCTCGATGCTACGTGCATTTCTCAATCTTTATTACGTATCTCTGAGTCATTGCTCATCTGGACACTTTATCAAATCAAAAATTGTATTTTTAGATTTTTATTATATTGTAAAATATTTTTTTTATTAAATTTTATGAATTTCTTAAATCCATCTCTGTATTTAATGTACTCAGTTGTCATTTGTATCTTAAAGAAAAAAAAAAAAACGAAAAAAAAACCATTCAAAATGAATTGACAATTTTATTAACTGCGATTTCTGTTTTTTTTTGTTTTTATTTTTTTTTTTTCGAAAAAGGAAAACTTTATTATCTCAATTTTTCCTTTTCATTTAATTACAACCTCTTTATTCCAATCAGGTTTCAGTAAGAAAAACAAATACAAAAAAAAAAACGAAAAAACAAAAAACAAAAAAGAACTGACAGGTAGATTTCTGGTTATAGTAAACTTCATTCATACTTCCACCAATATTTTTGATTCTTAAAAGTGTCCTAAATTCTTTAAAAGACTTCAATTGCTCATCAGTCAACTATTACTGGGTTGTAATATATAGTAGAGATATTTTTACATCCTTATCCCTGATCTCATCCCGTTGTTGGTTTTATTTTCAATTTATTTCTTTTCTTATACAATGTATCTTCTTTATTGGTATTTGAAAAAATTTCTTGTTGTTGGTTTTTTTTTTTTTTTTTTTTTACCTATAAAGTGAAAAAGGATAATGGAAATTAAAAGAAAGGACCTACAGATTGAAAGAATAAAAATAAAAAAAAAGAAGGAAACAATAGAATAAAGAACGGTTACCAACTTACTTAAAATTCTCATCGTCATCCGTTTGTGTAAACTTTTAACTCTGCGGGTATTTTTTTATTATTATTTTTTTTTTTTTTTTATGATTTTCTTCGTATATGTTTGTATAAAAAGTGTATGAGTTTGTGTGTGTTTTTTTTTTTTTGTAATTTTTGTGGATAAACAATAAAAAAGAAACAGAAAGAAACAACAAGAAAAACAAAACAAAAAATTATTGCGAAGGTAAATATTTTTTCAATTAAGCTCAGGTGAAGAAAACTACAGAGAAAATAATAATGGTAAAGATTTTTTTTTCTATTCATAAACAAAAAGTGTGCAGGGATGGAAGGGGGGAAGGGTTAAAAATGATAGAAAAACCGTGAAAGAATGGAATGTGAATTTATTTATTTGCGGTAACATTTTCGCTATGTTCAAGTTGAGATTAAATGTTGTTTTTGTTATTGTTGTTATAATTTTATTCTATTACTCACCTTTTTCAGTTTTTATTTAAAAAAAATAATATTTCTTTGTTTATTGGAATCTGTGTGTTTGATTAAAAAGATTCATTTTTATGAAATGATATTATGTATTTGAAATTAATTATTGTAATACATTTTATTAAATTTCTCTGCTATTTAGAAGATGAAGTTCGTTTCATTAAATTATATGTGGCACTAGATGGAAACACAATGATACGAGGTGATCAATAACAATAACGTAAACAACCTTTTTGGATAAACTTTGCTAATCTAAAGAAACTGAATCATAGTCTGAGAACGACAATAATGGATCCAAGCTATACTGAAATCTTTGGCTCACATTGAGATTATGAACAAAAAATTAAGTTTTGAATTACTTACGAAATAATATTTAAAACTGTCTGAATTGTTATCTATATTGGCGTAATTAAAATATCAAATGTTGTGTTTTTCTGTAATTTAGCCTATTCTATAATACCCAAACATATTAGGAAACAAAAAAAACAGATCTATTTTTTTTATCCAAAAAGAAAGAAAATTTCGATTTCGTAGAGTAGATGTCTCAACGATATATATGTTATATTATGTTGCTTGTTTAAATGAACTCTTTCGGATTCTCTTGTCTTGGACATTTTTTTGATTTTAAATCAAAGATTTCAAACCACCACATTCATTCAATGAGTGAGATTTATTAAACTGAGTTGCATTTTAGTTTATTGATTTTTCATTTCATGTCTTATTTATCACATTTAGTACTTGTTTGTCAACCATTTAATATTAAGATCTGTATACTTAATTTTTTTAGTCTGATATTTATTTTCTTCTTTTGTCTTGCCCCCTTACTACTCTGACTGTGCATTACTCAATTGTGATCAATACATTACCTCTGGCCGTTCATCAATCAATCCATTATCTGGACACGTCGCTATATCTAATAGAATTCACTAGAATACAGTGAGAGTAAAACATGATATGATAACGACTTTCAAACACGTCTTGAGGATTCCATTCAAAGACTTACTTGACGATATCATCGTTTTCGCTTCCAACGTATGGCTCACGAATTTAGAGAATTCGACGTGGACAATAATTAATATATATCTTCAGTTATTTGGCGATAATTAGGTAGTTGATAAGTCTCGTAGTTGTATAATAAGCCAGGTTTTACATTAACTTCAACTAATCTCTATTTGGTTGATAATGATATTTTAATTGATTGTCGTATTGATGGGATTTAGCTTCTAGAAATATTCTAGTAAAAAGCTATATCTAGCAAAGGAGTTTAACTAATTCGCTTGTCAACATTTAAATCATTTCCTCTATTGGCCGTATAAGCCTGCTTCCAAGGTAGTAAGTGGTCTAAACTTTTTTTGACAAAGGATTAGTTGGTTTGCTATAATATTTTTAAAAAATTTAATTCGTTACCAAACTTATCAATTTGTATTGTTATTTTATTATACTTTAGAAGTCTAGAAATTCAACGGGCCCAATTTCTACATCATTCGCGAATCCCAATATCTGTTGTTATTTTTTGTAGTATTTCATTGATTCTGATTTTCAGGTATCTCTCTTTTGATGGCAAGTTGTGCTTGTAAATTCTATTTATTTGTAGTTTCTAGAATTTTTGATTGAGTTTTATAACGATATTTTGATGATGATGCATTTTTACAAAATTTAAAAAATGTGCATCTGAAATTTTTATTTGTTATTTAGTCACCACTTAAATTGCTATGGCTTCGGTGTTGATTAACTGAAATTCCTGTCTTTCAATTCCAGTAAATTTATTACAGCTAACTGATGATGAACCAGATGCACGGAAATTGTTTATTTTTTTGTTTTGTTGAGATTGTTGAGAATCATCATACCATTTTTAATGTTAATTTCTATTTATTTATTATACAATAACATATCCTTTGGTTATCCTTGAAATTTTTCTTAGATTTGAATTTTAAAAATTGGAAAATTTTTTTCCCTTTTTCAAACATTTGAATTAATTTTTGGGTAAATTAAATATTTTTCTAAATCGTATAATAAAATATAACAATTGCTAAATCTAATAATAAAAATTTCGTTAATCCTTGTTGTAGTATGCGTTTATCAATTCTATACCAACATTACGTGTATTTTCGTAAGGAAATACAAATAATTGGTAAACGTATATACAAAGAAAATAAGGTACACATTTGTTGATTTAAAAACAATGATTTTCCATTTTCTTTTCTTGTTTTTTTTTTTTGGTTTATTTATTTTTATTTTTTTCCTAGAATTTGGCAGGTATTTCATTGAAGGAAAATTTCTTTATTAAATTTGAGCAGCGAAACGAAACGATAAAAAAGGCGAAAAATTTAAAAATGCCCGGAAAACAATTTATAAATATTTCCTTTAATTCACAATACAATTTAAAAATGATGGTTGATAGAAGAAGGATATGAGGTAGAGGAGGCGAGGGGTTACCACCAATAAAATGAATTTGATTTGTTCTTACTACCCTATTTGCCTAAATAACAATAAACTTATAACCTTAGTTGGTTTTTGTTTATATTTTAATCCAAAGATGAGAAAATTTTATCTGTTTGTTTTTTCTCTTTTATTGAATAAACGACAACACTAGTGTAGATGTAGTGAGAGATATATAGATAAAATGACTGGTGTTTTTATTTTTGTTTTATTTTCTTTTTATTTTTTAAATGATTTTTAGTAAAAAATTCAAAACACGCAATATTTGAACGTAAATACACATCTTTTTAAGAATATTCACTCGTTCATATATAAATAAATATTGTATGATAGTATGTATATGTAAGTTTGTATAGATAGATATGTGGGTATATATGCATTCATTAAAACTGTATACGCAAGAATTGTTTGTTGTTTTTTTGATAACTCACGGCACAAAAGGATATTTTGTTATCATCAAATTACCGTTACAATAAAATTGAATACCATTATTTTAAGCAGTGTTTATGTAGTTAAAATGTTATTTTTATTTCAATGTTTTTTTCCTTTGTTTTAATTTTTTATTTTGTTTTTGTTTAACTCTTAACAGCATGAAGAGAAATTGAGATTTTCTTGCGGATTTCGTGGATAGTTCTTGTTCAGATTTTATCGCTAGTTTTTTTTTTACATAGATCATCCAGTTTATATGGTTTTTTTTGTGAATTTTCTTATGAGATCAAATGAAAAGGAAAGGAAGAATATTCTAAAAAGGGATTTTGTCTTCCCGTGAGTGTTGTTCTGAAGAATATAAATAATCACCAATATCCAGCATCACTGGCGCAATGAAAAATCAGTCTAGCTATGTTTTTCCGTAGGATCCTGCAAGATGGGTGATGGAAAATTTTACTGTTGTGATAGTTTTATTTTTTTAGAACTGAGAAAGAGACAAATTTTTCTTTTTTTGACTCAATTGAACCTTTTTGTTTTCAACATTCATATTATTGTTGTGATAGTTCTGGCAAGTTTGTCATTATGTCAATGTACAACTGTCACTTGTGTGCATAACAGAATAGCAAAATATTAGCTTAGCGGTATTTTCATATACGATATACGTTTAAGAGAATATGAGTGAATATTTTATATCTTCTATTAGACTGGTTCTTGTTGTAGAATTCGGTTGTATTTTTATAATTTTATTAATTTTTTTTTTTATCAATTTTCAATTCGAAATCGTAAATTCATCTTTGGATGAATTTTGGTTGTGACTGACCCTTTTTCCAATCGAAAGTGTTGAAACATTTAAGAAAAAAGTAAAAATAAAAGCACATGATTTCTACCGGAGATTTTTTCAACTCTTCATAACACATTGTTGCGCATACAAATGGAATTGAAAAGAGTTATCTATGTTTGACATGTCTTAGCCAGCGGAGTTGTTGTCATTTGATCATTTATTTTTTTTTATATAATTCCAAGTCTATGGGATGAATACCCTAGCAGCTTTTTCACAGAGATTTGGAATTCACAATCACATACAATAGCTTTTTCTGTAGAATTTTAGTGGTATAGACTAATTCAAATGTGGGAAACTATATCTATTGTTGAGTACTTCGCCTTCATAATAGCATAGTTTCATTTTTATTTTTAGTGATAACCAAAACTCTCACCTATTTATCATTTATTTTATCCCAATGATAAAGGGTACTGAACCAGGTCGAAAAATCCAGAAAGCATTTTTTGCCTTCGTCGGGAATTGAACCTGAGACCTTTCGGTTGAAAGACAGGCGTTCTACCTACTGCGCCACCCAGATTTTGATTCAATAAGTCAATGTGGGTGTAAAATGAATACAGTTCTGTATTTCTTCCTTTATGAGACTTATAGAATTCTCGTCCATCGGAAGATTTAGTTAGCGGATTATTTGTAATTTGGTTTGTTTCGGTAAGTTAATATCATCATAAATATAGAAAGTATTAGTAAAAATACGAAACTAAGGTTAGTGATTGATTTTACATTCCTAATACCAAAATATATATATAGCCAAAATGAGGACAGGCAGACAAAAAAAAAACCAACTTTTCAACTATCAAGAATGTTGTAATTTTCGTGGAATGAACATTATATTTCCAGAAACGAAATGTAAAATGTCGAGTTCTGAAGCAAAAAATACATAGTTTGAGCACAAAAATTTTAAATGATGAAATTTTTCATATTTTATCGTATGCCATGTGTATTTGGCGCCATTTGGATAGACTTTGCAATAATTTTTCTCGTTAGATGCAGTAATTGATCAAAACTGAGGGGTCTGTCTGATCTGTACTTTGTTCATCTTTCGTTTGACATATGCATTCAAATGCTTGAACAAATTAAAGAAGTTAATCGAAAATAGAGTCAACGGTAGAAAAAAAGGACCAAACGAATTCGGGTTCTAAGCAAACATAGTGGAAAAATTAATATAAATGGCGTAAAATATCTAACGATAAATATGTAAAAATTTTATCTTTTAAAGTTTTTGTACTTCAAATTTCTCAGATAGCTTCCAGATTGACTTATTTTTTTTAAGAATTTAGAAAGAGACAAATTTTTGCAGACTAACTTTGACTTAAAGTTCAGTATTGTAAGTTTAACGTTTGTTACATTGTACTCAATTGAACCTTTTCGTTTTCAACATTCATATTAGGGTTAAAAAAAAAAAAAATAAAAATAAAAAAAGAAAAATAAAATAAAATTACTAGAAAGTTGTAACAGGATTAAGTGAAGCTAAAGCCTGCAAGGAATTTTAAAAAAGTAAAAATTTATTTTATTAAAGGATTGTGTAATTTATTGACATAAACAAAAAAAAAAAACAAAAAAACAAGCAAAAATACAAAAAAAAATGAAAACTTAAAAGAATTTTAAAATTCTTTTAGTTGTGGTTGGTATTTTAGGGAATTGTTTTATAATTTTTTTGTAGCTAAAAAGTGAAATTTTCTAAAAAAAAGCAAAAACAAAAGAAATGGAGGTTAAAACATTTTTTAAGGTAAAATAAAATAAAATAATTTATATTACCATAAAAAAAAAACTCTAACCAAAAATAATGTTGTGGGTTAGAGTTTATATGGTTTGTTTTGTTAGAATGAGTTTTTTAATTTAATATTTTTCATAATCCATGTGAACCTGCTACTCCAACATTATTAGAATTTCTCTATATTTTTGCATTGATTTTAATTTTATGCATTGATTTCTATTATTTTCTCTTTCTATTAAAGGATTTGAAAATCTATTATCAGAAATTTATTAATGCTAAAAGCGGATTACGAACTTTCGACCGTCTTGTTAGTAACCAAATCAGGCTAAAATATATAACTATATCTTACATAGATATTTCATTTAATATTTGAAAATGTTGATAGAACTTTTTTTTTTGCTCTTAACAGTGTTTTGTACAGTTACAATCTTATCAGTTTAAGAGAAAATATTACTTTACAGAAAATATTGAATAAAATCCGTATAGTCTGATTTCGTAGCCTGTTTTCATTTCCTCAAAATTTTTAAATTCAAATCAATAAAAAAGCGGGTGATCTCAACTCAACTTGTGATAGCGGGAATATAGAAAAAAATTAATTTTCTTGAAAATGTCTATAGAGAATAAATGAATTTTCTTGATGGGGATAATCTCTATAGCTATCTAAGAATTGCAGGTCTATGCCCCTGATGAGTTATTATATCACAATGGGTCTTACTGATGGTCAAAGTGGGTCTGTGTACTGTCGGTAGATACTACTACCTACTTATGTCCCTGATGAACATTATTATTGCGTTAATATCAACCTCAGAATTAGGCAATGTGTGTTCTTGGAAATATTTATGTTTTTTGCTAGCTATGGCGTCGGAAACAAATAGAATATAAGTGAAGGATTCCTTGTCTTCTAAGCAGAATCTCAGAATCTGTCTGTGTTCGATTTACCAATTCTTTATCTGTGAAAATGCAGTTGAAAATGTTATGATCAAATTTTCAATTAACAAAAAACGGTGTCTTTTTTTTTAAATGGAACATTGCATCAATGTTGTCTATGATTCTGATGCCTCTCATCATAGCTAAAATTAAAAGTCTACCTAAGTTACTCATAATATAAAGAAAAGTCTACCTAAGTTACTCATAATATAATATTAAACAAAATTATAGGGCGATAAACATTTTTCATTGAATCTGCTTGTTTTGTGAAATTTTGCCATTGCGTGAATTGAGTTTTTTTATTTTGAGATTTAAAAAATTGTAAAAACTGATTTTTTTGATTGTTTTAGAGGTATTAAGACTGTTAACATATGTATGAAATGAAATTGATCTGAAACCTTATGATATAAGCAATCTACCTGAAACCAAGTTCGAATTATTTTTAATCTTAATATCCAAAAAATTTAGATTTAAATATTAATCTCAACTCCTAACACATAACCTCAATGTTCGTAGAAATTGGCACATTCTAATATACGAACTAATTTCAATGCAATTATTAATTTCGTTATTTTTAATGTTTCTGCTAGACATGAGCTATAGTCTCTTAAGTTGTGTAAAATATATTAAAACTATAATATATAATATATTCCCACCGTAATATTCGCCGGTCCAGCATCTAAAAAATATTTCTTTCCTCTTCATTTAAATATTTAACTAAAAACAAAGCTTTCTATTTCCCCAAAATAATTAATTTTTACTTATCGCCTAATAATCGCCGATGTACAACTTTTCATTCCGATTTATTTTTCCGATTTTTCATTCCTTTTGCATACAACGGAGACACAATGTGGAGATGAAGAAAGTTGTAGTTTTGTAATTTTATTATCGATTTAAGAAATAGTCGGTATTGTCATTGATATGTTCTTTATAATATTTTATTTTTGGTTTTTTTTTTATTTAAGAATGGTTTTTAGCAAATCAAGTGAATTTTTATAGGTGAATCAGTGAATGTGGCAAAGCAAGATTTACTACCCTGGCAACAATAGGAATATTTTTTTTCCTGATTGTGAATATTTTTACAAAATAAACATTCATTTTAAGCTTGAAAATGTTAAAACATTTCGAGGTGGCTAACTCAAAGACATAAACCAGGGAAATTTGAAAATTTTTAATAGGTACTTTATTTTTTGGGTAATTATAATTGTTTTGATGTCTTTACAAAATTTGATTTGATAAAGCTTCATATTTATTGATTTTATAATGTTTTTTGGTATATGGTTCTTGTTTTATGTAGAAAATATGTAGTATTCTATATTGGTTTAGAACTTGGATATATTTTTTTTTTTATAAATAATTTGTTTGAAAGATGGGAACAACAATTAGTACTTTTTATTTTTTTTTGCTTCTTAATCGGTAATTTAAAGTAATACTTTGAAAAAGTTTTACATTTAAATTTTCGGATTTTTATCACTCTTTTTCGCTTTAATTCACCGAGGTGAAAGTTTTTACAGGCATTATTAGGGTATTAATATATTAATATAATATTATATAGTATTAAATAATTTAGGTTTTTTTTTTTAGGCCAAGTTCTGGTTATGTCAGTGATGAAATTTTATGAGTAAAATTTAAAAGTTGGAAATAATAATATGTTTGTAATAAGAACTAGTATTTGACTACTTGTATTTTGTAATTGGAGGTGAATTTAACGTGTAAATTTAGTATAGTCAAAAATTTAGTATAGAAAGAAAAGACTGTTGACTTTGAATTTTTTGGTTTGAACTTCTTAAAGGGGCTTTAAAACTATTTTTTTTTTTTAAGTTTTGAATTTTTTGGATAATGAAATGATTTGTATTTTCTGGCTTAAATTATTTTATAAGGCTAGCATTCTTTTGCTAAATTGTTGAATATCATTTTCACCGCTAACTCTTCAGTCCTAAAATATATGTCAGATTTTCATAGTTATTAATACAGATACTAACAGATATTAATATGCAGCCAAACTATCAAGATATTTATATGCAGCTAAACTATTAGACCAGGTCGAAAACCCAATAAACCATTTTTTTATTAATTTTTTTAAATAACTTTTAATGACAAATATTTTATTAAGCAACATATTAGAGCAAAAAAATTCAATTTTGAAAAAAAAAGTAAATTTTAATTCCCTTGCTTAAAATAACTTTGTACAACAAGAAGCAATCGATTACAAGATCTAATCCTTCCCTTCTTAAAAACCATAATTTCTATTTTCCAAGGGCTAATTAATTATTTTCTCTTTAAGTTTTTTTTTTTACATTTAATATTCTTTGAAATTAATTTCAGAGTTTATCTTTAAAATATTATCATTATTAAAATTTCATTAAGTGTTGCCGTTATTTAACGAGAAAATTTTATGTAAATTGTACATAGACATTTTTATATTTTGTGGTTACTTCTATACCTATATATATATACATGTAGATTGCACTATATAAAAATATAGGTAAGTATATAAGAAATTCACTTTAACTATCTTATTTTATTGTTATGGGCTTCCGGTGCTACAGTAAATTTAAATTTAAAGAAGACAAAATTTTGAAACAAGTTTTCTAATAAATCAAGTTGATTGCACAATTTTGTTTTCATCCCATTAAACAATTTTATGCTATATTTGTTTATTTTAAAATTTATTATTATGTTTGGTTAGGTTTGCATTAGGTTTTTTATTAGCATAAAATAAAATTAATTAATTGTTTTTACTTGCCATTTTGTCATTTGCAAATTAATTTATTTTAAATATTTTAGTCAGGTTAGTCTAAATAATTACAAACCAAAGGTGTAAATATTCTATTAATATAAGCTCTTGAAATATAAAATTAAAATATATGAAATTTAACATATTGTACAAATACATTAAGGCAATAAAATAATAATAATAATAATAATAATAATAATAATAATAATAATAGAAATAATATTATTATGTTCTAGTATGTGATATCAGAAATAAAAAGTAAATTATTGTATACGAATCAACCCGAGAAAAATCTTAAATACAGTTCTTGGAGAATAAATTAATCGAAATATAGCTGGAACTTGATGCGAGAAGAGGTATATATAGTAATGTAGGTACAATAAGTAATGTGGTATTGGTGTCGCTGCCATGTACTTTGAAATTATACCTAACTAACTAAATGGTAGTTTTCGATCGATTACATTAACTTTGAAGATTTTAGTTTTAGAAGAACAAATTGTATTATCAAGTGTTGGAAAAAACGATTTGCATACCATTAATATTGGTATGACATTATGATTAAAAAACTTAACTAAAAAATGTTTTTGTTGCCAACATAATTTAATATAAGAATATGATAGCACACTGCTCAACTAAAAAATATTTATTCTTTTTCTTGTTATTGTTATAGTACTAAGTTCTGTTTTTTTTTTTACAATGTCTCTTCAAGAAATTTGTGCCGAAACCACCTGTAATTAATTTTATTTTTTGGGTGGTCATTTTATTCATTTCGAAAATAATTTTGGCAATTCCTTCTTCACCCATTTTATTACATGTAACTTTTTTTTTGCTACATTGGTGAGTCGACTTAAAAAGATACCAGAATTTTAGATTTCCGAGTGAAGTTCAAATCTATATCTTATTTGCCGAAGCTACTTTGAAATGACATTTATTTGACTAGGAAGTAGCGATAGAGCTATAGAGGCTTCACAAATGCAGAAAACTAATTTGTGGTATACTTTCTGTGAAGTCAGTGAAAGTTAGTAAATTTTTTATAATTCTAAAAAATTAAATACGTCATAAAAGTCTAATAAACGTGTATTCTTCTTCCTCTTGTGTAAGGCTTTAACCCGTTTGTAACGATATTACTCATCTTAAAATTTAGATACCCATCTGTTTCTCCATCACTTCGGTGGTCTGTTTGGATTGTAATCGCATAAAAAATTCGTAATGCATCTTGTTTGCAAATTTCAAATACGATACGAAAATGTAAAAAAACAAGTAAAATACAAAATTAAGAGAAAGTAGCAAGCAAAATTTCGTACGACATTATTTGTTCTAATATCTTGTGAACGATTACATACAACATACGCCAACACAAAAACAATACTATAAAAACTATTAATATAATTGATAATATATATATATCATATTATGTTATAATGTAGTTAGTTAATCTATTATTCACCTCAAAATTATACAATAAAAATTTTATTCACCAAAAATAAGGGAAAATAAAAAATATAAAAGTAAATCACCACATCGCATTCTTTTTACAAATATGTATCAAGAGAGTGCATATGCCGGACATTTAATGTAGGTAGGTAAGGTAGGTAAAAATAAATATTAAGTTTTCTTAAAATTTTGGATCGTTGGAATAAATTTATTCTGTTACTTGTTTCTCCTCATCTTCTCCTAAAATAATTTTTGCTTGCTTTCGGAAATTTTAACTTTATTTTCAAGTTTTCCTACTCATAGAGTACCATATCTTGATTTGTACAATCGGGTTCAAAATAACTTATAATTAGGATTATGAATAAAAAACAAATAATATATTCATTAGTAGTATTTTCAATTGAAAAATAACTTATGGAAACTCAAATTTTGACATAGAGATTTGTTTTGTCCCTGTAATTCATTCATTCAATTTAACATGCGATTTTCTGATAAAAAAAAACCTGTACGTATACAATTTTTACACAAAAGCTAATACTTTAACTTGAATTATAATTACTCAACAGGGGCCCCTAGTATGTATATAGTAAGATTTAGATTAGATTTAGATTGAATTCGATTGTATTTAATTTCTAATAGTATTAAATAAGTAAATGTAAGATTTGTAAAAGAAGGATGGCCCACATTCTACCCGGAAAAGGCTCCTAAAATTAAATTAAATCTTGTGAACCAAAGCTGAATACGTTCCTTGACCACGAAAATAGTTTTCGTTTTGAGTAATAAGGTAAATTTTTTTATTTGTAATATGCAAATCAACTTCAACAATTTATAGCCATAAAATGTCTGTTAGGATCAACTATTTGGTATTCAATATTTTTCTACTTAAGTCGATTCATATCTAATCTAATTCAATTTGTACCAACTTAACACATTTTTATTCTATTACCTCTCTTAAAATTGTTATACGGTTTTACGAAATTTAATTTGGCATTAGTTTATACTAAAATTTTTATATAAATATGTAGGTATTTGTATATTTATATATTATGTAAAATAATGTATGTATTATGTATATTATTTTATATAATATATATAGAAGAGAATATTATTGTAAATGAAATAACCTGCAGTAGACGGAAGTGTAACTAAACAAATTTTTTAACAAGGGTTCACAAATTGCTTGAGTTCATGAACAAAACAACAAAACTAAAAAAAAAAACAACAACAAAAATAAAGAAAAATTTTTTAACAGTTTATGAATTTTCTTGCTGTTGTTGTTGTTGTTATAATGTCTTTTAGAAAGGATTCCATTTCATTCAACATTTTGCAAAAGCAAGAATGCAAAAGACAGTTAATAGAAAGTAAGAAAAAGAAAATGAAAAAAAAATTTATTAAAAAAAAAAAAAAACAAAAACAAAACGAAAAAAGCTTACTGGATAGGATGACTTGTTGTTGTTGTAGTTGTTGTTGTTTTTTGTTGTGTCAGACTAAAATACAGTCTGAACAACGGTAATATTTAAATTTTGTTGTTTTGAATTGTGTACGAGTTTTTAAGTTAAATGACCGAAGAGAATAAAATTGATTTTTTATGAGAAATGTATATGTATATTTATTTATATATATATATACATATATATATATGTTTGTTGTGTACATGCATACTTTAATTAAAAAAAAATTGAATATAGAGTTTTCTTTTTTATAAAATGTTGGTTATTATTTTTTATGTATTTTTCTTTTTTCATACTCTTCTAGGCTTTGGAAGAGATTCTTTCTTCTGTTTCTAAAAATGAATTCAATTCAATTAGTTCTGATTTTTGTTTTTGTTGTTTTTCTTCTTTTTGTTTTGCTTTCATTTTAAGTAAGAGTATATCACATTAGTTGACACAATTTTAGTTATTTCTTTGGTTTCTTCGATTGAAAAATAAAAACAATTACAAAAAAAATATAATTTTGTTTTTGTAGTTGATAAGTTGTGAGTTATGGACTTATAACAATAAACTTTGAATTTTAAAAAACAAAAGTTTTGAAAGAAACTTAATTAAATTAGACATTGAACCATAGTTCAATTAAATAATAATTGGTAAGTAGGTTAAGTTTTTTGAGGTTATAAAATGATAGCTTTAAATGCCTCAAAGGCAAAATTAAACTATAATAATTATATAGGTTCATTGTGATGATATTATACTGGGCTGGAAAATATAAATATGAAAAATAATTGAAAAATATAATTTGATTTTGTTGAAACATGCCTAAGAAAAATTGAAAAAATATATTTATGGTTTGGTAGACTAATTTTGTTTAATTAGTCTATATTGATTTGAGTCTTGTATGTAAGAGCGCAATAAAAAAAGCAGTCCAATGATGTGGCATACACTTTCAAATTTTATCTTAATTTGTAAAGAAGTGCATTAAGGGCTTCCCACATTATAGCTTTTTATGCTGGCTTTTAAAGCCAACAACAGACAGCAAAAAAAGTTGGCATAAAAATTTCACCATAACACAATAAAACTTTTTTGAAGACCTTAAGAAATGCATCGCATTGGTTCAAATTCGATTGCAATATTTTTTTTTTATTATAATACTGGATCCTGATTTTTTAGGTTGAACATAAGCATGAAAACAAGATAAATAACATGTCAGAATTGTTTTTCGGATATATTATTACAAGATGAACTTTGTTGGGATGATTAATTCTAACTATAATCTAACTATACAATGGAATTGTAATGGTTTTTACAGACAGTTCGGTGAATTTAAGTTATTAATACAAAATTATAATGCTAATGTTTTTTGTTGGTAAGATTTAAACAAAATCAGAAGCCAGAATTGAAAAATTTTAAACTGTTTTAAAAAATAACGTGACTGGATCAATAGCTCATGGCGATTTAGCGGTGAATTGTAAAACTACATTATCGTAACGAATCTTAATCTGTTTAAAGCTGTTATAAAAATGTTTCTTTCAAATTAAATAAAATATATTATGTAATGTCTACAACTAGACCAAATATCTGGTAGTGACTTTGAAAATTTAGTAAAACAATTTATTAATCCATATATAGCATTAGAAGATTATAACCACCACAATCCAAAATGGGGATCAAACAAATTATACAATAGAGGAAATGAAATAGAATCCTTAACTAACAAATATGACTTAAATATACTAAGCAATGGAGAATCAAAGCATTTTATTTTAAACAGTAAGATTAGAATCTCCATTGACCTGCAATTGTACACCCATTAGTCCAAAACCACTTTGATTTATTATTATTGAAAACGCTTCTGACTTAAGCTGCCAAAAAAAGTCACATCAAGTATATGTGCTTTGATATCTTGCATTATAAAGTGTGGCCACTTGGTGACTACCAGATGAACTCAAATGTTGTGCTACAACAAGATAATGTACCGATACACACTGCTGCTTTGTTATATCTATATTTTATATTATATCACATTTCAAGTTATTGGGTATTTTATTGGCCAAATCAGAGTCCTGATTTTTATATGACATAATATGAAAAATACAGTATCACAAGAAATTGGAATGTCAGAAATAGAGGCTTAGAATGTCACAGAAAATACTTGGGAATGACAAATTTCCTATTTTTGAAAAATTTAAGAGTTGAAATGCTTAGAAGGCTCCAGGAGGTTATAGAAGCAAAAGGAGAAAATACTTCTTATTATAGGTATCATAAAAAAGATCCAACATAATTTTAAACTTTTGAATATTTTTCAACAAGCCATTTTTTTTCTGTTATTGTTGTTTATGCATAATAAACATTGCAACAAATAATTTTTGAGAAATAATTGAATACGCAAATAATTTATGTAATATGTTTTGCTCGTTCTGCCCTTAATTAAAATAAATTATTTTAATTTTTTATGGAAGTATTTTTGTTTTAGTATTAGTTTATTAAATTCATAAAATAAAATCTTTACTATTTAATAAGTTACAGTTCATTTTGCTACAAAATTCTCCTATACACAAATAATTTGTGTGACGGCTGTATAATATTCTTAAATAAAAAAACTTATAGTTAGTAATACTTTTTATTTCGAAAATAGTGTTAAGCGACAAATAATAATTTGCAATACAAAATTAACAAAAATATATTGTGTTGTAGCAATAAAATATTAAAAACTGTAGACTAATATATTAGCTACGTTTCATTATCTACTGTGAATGGAAGTCTGGTTGAACCTTCTTGTAGCGTCTTTTCACTACCAAAAATACACATATAGATTAGACTTTGTTTGCATTACTGTTTAATTTTACTTTCATTTATCAGTTTTGTGTATATATTTTTGATAGCGGCAGAAGACTGCTTGAACTTAATGAACCATTAATAATAAATGATAAAAAAAAATGATTTAAAGTAAAATTTATTTATAAAAGTTTGCAATTATTTGCAATGTAATGAAGTATGCAACAGGTTGGCTTCTTTTATGTTGACAAAGTTAAAATGAAAAAAAAATTAGTAAATTGTTCTGGATTTCAGAAGTAAAATATGCCACTTTAATTTTTTTCATGACAACACAAACTTGTTGAAATTTTTAAATTGTAATATAAAAATTTGTGATTGAAAACCTTATTTAACCTTTACTTGCGCAGGATTAACGTATGCTAATATTTACTTTTTTACTTTTGAATAAAAACTTTAATATTTGGCAGATCTTAATGAAATCAGAGATCAATGCCTTATATATTTTGAGTAGATATTGAATATTATAAGAAAAGTTAGGAAAAACGTGTCTATGCTCGATTTGTCGGCAGTTTAGTTTTTTTTCTTCGTTGTTGCGCAAGATTAGCATATGTTAATATCTTTTTGTTCATACAAAATGTATTGTATTCTATAAAAGTTTTGTAATTGTTTCGACAAAAGTTGAAAAATAAGATAAAAGGTTCTGAAATATTTTAAATTGAATTAGAAATATATTAAAATTAATATATTTTAAAACATAAAATAAAACACCAAAGGTTTTTTAAAAAAAAAATTGTTTAGAATTTTATTTTTGGTAGCTTTGTTATAAAAAAGAAAAATTATATTACGAAGTTAAATTGAAAATTTATGTCAACCATTGATGTATTAAACATTTGGGGCGAATGTTTCACAATCAGTTAAATTTTTTGTTGATGGATCTATCAATTTTTCTTGGAAAATATTTTGTTGTCTGGTCCTTTGATATGTTGATGGAATTTTATTCCACTTTGCGCCATCCTTTCTAATAAAATATTGATTTGAATCAGAATCATGACCAGCACTTAGTTCTCAGTTGTATTTATTTTGAGCATCTAATTCTTCATTTCCATTTTACAATATACGATAATCATCATTTTCACCATTGTCATCATTATCATCACTTTCGACTCTTGAGGAATCGGCAACTGGTTCACATACTATTTCTTCCGGTGGTCCTACATCAGCATTTTAATCATCTAGCACATATTCCAGCAATCTAGAGAAATATGCTTTTTCCTTCTCAACTAATAACCGGTAAAAAGTTTTTTGTATCTTTTGCGTGATTTTGTTTTTTTTTTGATTATTTGTATTCCTCATAGAGAAACTCAATAAAAAAAAGTGTCATATACCTCTAACGGCATTTTTTTTAAATTTTTTCATATATTTTGAACAGTTTTGCTTGATTTCGAAGAAATTTATTAATATTTTCATCATAACATATGAAATTTAAAAAATGGGTTTTTTTAAGAACTATACAAAATTTACTTACCTTTCTATCTGAACGGCAGATAAAATTTTAAACTCCTCCATATTATAACAAATATTGAAAATTCAGTAAATAATCTTACTAATATATATATATATGTATATATATATATATATATATATTTTATTTATTTATTTTTTGATTTCATTGAAATAGATACATGCATAGAGTAATAATATAAGTAGAGTATTCACGTAGAACAAAATTTGCTAGTCACTTTTTCAAATATCAAAATTCTGTGTTCACTTAAAATAATATTACTCAATTTTTAACTGCTTATAAGTTGAGCGCAATGTATTTTGTACTCATAAATAAATACAAATTTGTGTACCTACACCTACCACCTATGAAAATATTTATTTGTAATTATATGCTGCCAACAGTTTTAACGATATAAAAGTTGTATGTATAGGTACTCAAAATGTATATATCAAATGTGCATGCTACGGTATATACATACTTTTTTATTTCGCTGATCGCATTTCTACTTTACTTATGTGTAAAATTTTTGTTCTAATTTTTGTTTGATAAAAATTAAAAATTACACAATGTGTGTATAAAAAACTATGCATGCATTTAAAGTCCTTTGAATAGGTAAAGTATTCACCACAAATAATATTACAAATCAAAGTACATATTCAATTTTTTTTTAGAAATTAGAAGAATTCAAGATTAAAGCTGTATTTGTTGTTATTTTGCTTTAATTTTTAAAATT
The DNA here is from genome assembly GCA_963942445.1 of Argyra leucocephala. Lineage (NCBI taxonomy): Eukaryota > Metazoa > Arthropoda > Insecta > Diptera > Dolichopodidae > Argyra > Argyra leucocephala. Next base: position 42,129,153 of record OZ012678.1, read on the forward strand.
TGAAGAATTAATATTTTTATTTGGACTTGGTCAATGTGATTTCAAACTTTATAGATGAAAGGGACAAAAAAATTATCGTTGGTTTTGTAAAATTAAAAATAATTCAAATAGATTTCTAAGTATATTGAAAAGTAGGTACCTACATCTATTTTTAAATTTTCAGCAATTTTGATTTTGTTAATTTTGTCTGTTTCTTACCGTAGATAATAATATGAATAGTATATGAATACATAATATAATTATTATGAATACAAACAAACAAACAAGCTATCAAAATTTAAAAAAGTAAAGAAAAAAAGTAAAATTGGACATTTTATTCTTTATATGGATTGTTGGCTGTTTTTATTTCTTCAAAAATTATTTCATCTGAAATAGAAATACGATTTTTAACCAAGTTCTGAGAAAAGAAAACAAAACGGTATTCCATACAAAGTTCACGATTTGTAATGCATAACTAATAAATTTTATTCTTTTATTACTATTATTTTTAGAATTTTTTTCTAGATTATGTGATTCTATCATTGACCTATTATTGTATGTACATATACTATTTCCTTCATTATCTTTGCGATTTAATTGTGTTTTTTTGTTTACATTTTTCTATATATATTTTTTATATTGAATTAGATATGTAAATGGTGAACACATATACGATATACACTCCTCATATAAATCAAAAGTACATACCTATGGTAATACTCTTCAAATTATCAAACAATGCCTCTATACTGCTAGCCTAGTCACTGGGAGAGCAAAACTTTCTACACAAAACTAAAATAAAACTTAAAACGAAATCGTAATTCGATAACATTCCGGAAAAATCATTCTGTGAGTAGGCTAGAAGTATAGAGGCATTGCATGAAATATTCTCCTCAATAAATAAAAATTTTTGAGTAAAAATAATTGAGCTTCCAGAATTATATTTGAGTGTTTTGGGGTATTGAGTGAAAATGTGACGGCATTTTCGTGTTTTGAGTAAAAATGGGGCGGCATTTTTAGAAGAAAATGATTAACAAATATTGTTCTACGTGAATACTCTACTTATATGATTGTATCATAGAGTAGATACAATGTTGTTGTCGCAACTACTAACTCTGTTATAAGTACCTTGTGTAACGAACGGAAGTGCCCGGTAGCACTTTCTTATTCTAAAATACCGGTATTTCCAAAAAAAAATTTTTGGAGGATAGACATTCGCTGGTAACAAAAGCAAACATAAAAGTATATACAAAAATAATCATAAAAACTTAAAAAGCATTTATTTTTGTCAAAAAAATCCCCATACACAACACAATATATGGGAAAACCAAAAATATTAACATATGTTAATCTTGCCGATTACGTATATTTGGTTTGTCGTTGAGGCGTTAGCAATATTGAATTAAAAAAGTTTTTGATTTTCAAAATACTTTTCAAGATAGTACACAAATATATTATATATACATTTTTAAAGAGAAGATGAACAACATTATTCACAACCTTCTATCAAATATTTTTTTCTGCTTTTGTAAAAACTTCTTTTTAGTCTAGAGAGCTTAGATTTACCGTTATATTTAATTTATTTTCATCTCAAGTTAGCCCAATTATGGCTCGTACAGAGTGTAATTAAAATTTTTGTTTTTTTTTTGTCTCTTAAAACTTCTTAATCGTAGTGTAGTGACACACTAATCCTATTGTGATGTAGCAATACCATATGAACAAAAAGTTTAAAAATTTTATCGCACAAAAAAACTTTATCTTTCAAATTTACCACTTAGAAACCTCAAATCAGTCTCACACTGTTATTTCTAATTAAAAACCACAAAATGTCTTCACAGACATTTATTTTATAACAATAATTCTAAATTTTATAATTTATTTCTCATAATTTTTTATTTTAATTTAAACGAGAGATTAGCTCTAAAATATTTCTCATATACCGGTAACGCATCCTTGAATAGCCTTGAAAGAAAATGCATAAAAACAAAAATATTTCCTATAGAAAAGTTTGACATTAAAAAAAAATTGTTTTTTTTTTATCGTATTCCAGAACTTCTGTTAGAAAACCATACACTTTCATCTTGTTTCCTCCACAGTTTGATAATTTTTAATAGAAGTTTACAAAAGTTTTTGGGTTATAAATTTTTAGAATTTTGTAGTGAGACTATAAATTTAAAATATGGGATAACACTAAGTAGGCAAAACAAAAAAAAAAATTTGTTTTTTGTTTTGGGTTAAGTTTTAAAGGTAATTTAAAATAGTATGGTAAGTCAAGTAATAATTCAAGTGTGATGATGAGTTTTATGAGTACGGTGCAGTGTGGTGAGTTTAGAAGGTGAACAGTGAATTTATTCAACATCAATAATACAAAATTGTTTTTATGATTATATTTTTGAATATAATCAGGAATTGAAGTAAAATGTTTGTGAAGAATTAAAATTTTTGTTTTAAATTTTGAAGTAGTAAGTAATTATGAGTTAATATTTTTGAAATGGGAGCAATTTAATGTTTATAAAGGTAATATTTAATAATTGTGATAATTTCAATTTCAATTTTATTTATTATAACAAACCAATTAAATTACATCCAATTTCTTATTACAATAATAGGTTAAAATGCACTTATATGTATGTAATTTAATTATTGTCTGTTCCAGTGGCTAAATAGTATTGCACCATTCAGAATTTAAGTACAAAATACCAGAGGAAAAAAATTTCTGGACTATGATAGAAATTTGTTTGAAGTTTACGGAAGAGTTGGTTTTAAAATAAATCAGACCAAGACAAAATATAATAGTGAATAGTAGAAAAACAATTGTTTTGAAAAGAAAAAAAAAATGATTAGAGGGTGACGTGATTAGAGGTGAACGTGTTTAGAGGGAAAAAGTAAATGAGTCTTGAACTTAATCAATATGAATTTATGATCATAATGAGTCCCAATGTTTTTTTTTGTTTTTTATATTAGGCCGAAAAAATGGGATAAGCACCCTAATTACCTTCGCGGAATTTAAGCCACATTAAGATGAAGAAAAAAGAAGGATACTAAAGAGTAATAAAATAAGAAAAGAATTAAAATAGAATAGAATAGAATAGTTAGTACAGGATATTTATTCACCCGTCACTTGAAAACCTCTAAGTTATACGTTTGAGGGAACACAAAAGATGGTAAGATATTCCGTAGTTTAGAGGTTCGGTCGATGAAAGAATTTTTATATTTCACAGTTCCGGTTCGAAGAGGCTCTACAACAAGTATATGAGCGACGGCTGTCCTGCGAGTATTACGCTGGAATGATTGTATTTTGATCATAATACTATTTATTTCGTCAGAGCTATTACCCAACAGATACTTATAAAACAGAGGGGCTGCTCCTACATTACGGCGATGACTTAATGATGTTAGGTGTTGTGTAACATCTCCATTATTGATAATTTTGATGGCTCGCTTTTGTACCTTATCTGAGTAGTGTAGGCTGGTGTTGTTGTGTCTTATCTAGGTACTCTTGTCTGTACCTACCTAGGTACTGTTGGCTGATTATGTTCTTATCAGTAACTATCATACCTTGGTGTGTGTATATTTCTACACGTGCAAAATTAATTGTAATGACTTAAGACTTAATCAGTGGTGTATAATCTTGTATATCTGAGTTCAAATTTCTGAATATTTCAGACTTGAAATTTTTTTTAACTCTACTTCCATTAATATTTCATATATTTTTGTGTCTATACGACTCAATTTTTTTGTTAAATCATTTTTTTTTCACTCCACCATAATTTTCTTTTTTATAATTGCTTTTCAATTATTAAAAAAAAAAAAATTTATTTTTTTTTTATTTTCTTTAAAAATTTTACGTCTTCGATCATGGTACTTCTGTGAACTTAATGAATCATTATAATTTACACAGCCTCATTTATTATAAAGACAAACAGAAAATATAAAATAATAAAATACAAACAACAAAAGAACAAACAATAAAGGAAAATAACGAAACAACAACAACAACAAACTCTTTATTGAATGCTTTGCTTAACTGCTAAAGTCATTAGAAATTGAAAGGCGTTTGGTGCGGTGCAAAAAAAAAAACAAGACAAACAAAATTCAAAACAAAACAACACACAAGAAAATGTTGGAAGAATGTAAAAAAAAATCTACTACCGCCATTTTGATGAAAGTTTTTTAATTCAGTTGAACTGAAATTAAAAAAAAAAATTATTTTTTTTTTTTGTATCAAGGAAAACTTTGAAAAGTTTAGCAGTAAAGTAAACTCTACTAAAACTAAAAAAAAAAAAAAACAATAAAAAAAATAAATTATGTGATTGTAAAGGTTATCCGTTTTGTAGTCACTGTTATAGAAATTTAAGTATAGGTATATAGAAATTTAATAATATCAATTGGGAAATCTAATAGAAATCGATTGGTAATACATACTTCGTTTTGTTTAATGACACGTGACATGATTTAGACCTTTGAATATATAAGCATTTTGTATAATAAGGTTTCATTCTCTTATTTAAAATTCTTATGTTGTAGTTGAAGTAAATCCCAGTTCTTTTTCTATTAAGGCATATTTCATATAATGAACACATGATTGATTCCAAGGATGTGAATATTATGAAAAGAAAGTAGAAAATTTGAATTATAAAAATTTGAATTGATAGTATAGATAATTTCTATTATTTCTCTACATTATTTCTATTAATGATGTTTCTTCTTTAATAATAAACAGTCACATTAAAATTTACGCTGATAAAATAAAAATTTATAAAAAAAATTTTAGGTTTTGATCTTGTTACAAGCTGATCTGAATCGTTTTTATAATTGGTATTCCAACAATAATCTTCAGCTCAATGTTAACAATTAATGCGAATTTATTACTTTTACCGCCGCCGATTATGTCTAATTTCGTATGTATTTTCATTTCAAAAATTACTTTATAATTAAAGACTTATTTGATCTTAAGCTTTCATTCCATATCTTCATTACTCTGATATATTAAACAATACAAATCCTATGGTCGGTTTTATTAAATGTTGGGTAAGAGAATTTTAAGACTCTTATGTATTAAAACCTGCTTGGTCAGACCTAAGTACTGGTGGCTTTTTAACGGCATTCATATAGATAGAATCGAATCAACCTTTAAGATTACCTCCTTATGAATATATAGAATAAACTACATCCTAATACACTTGAAAAACGTCCTAAAGTTGTTGTTGTTGCATTTCTAATTGGAATTAAGTAAACGAAACATATCGTCTCCTCAACTATTTGCTAAACTTAATTTTTGTTCGTAATCTAGACTAAGATCTGCTAATATGTTTAATTTGCAGTTTCATCGAACTACTTATGGTAAATATTAACCAATTAATATCCACATTAAGATCCACACATTAATTTTTCCCTAACTGTTTATTATTCAAAAATAATTTGTATTTGTGTAATTGAAATTTTTGATAAATCTTTGACCTGTCTTCATAATTGAAGCTATTTTCATTTTGTTTAATTTTAGGTTATTAATTTAATTAAGTATAAATCATTGTAACTTGCTTGAATTAAACTCGTAAATAAATAAATAAATAAATAATTGATGATGGTATAATCGATCAATTTTAATTAAGAACACGTTATTGTGATAAGATTTCGATTTAGGGGTTGAAGTTAAGATAGAATTTATAAATTTTAGTCTTAAATTTCAAAATGAAACTGAGAAAAGTGAGTTGATTTAGGTTGGTGTTTTAATTTAAATTTTATTCAATTTAATATATATATATATATACATGAGACTATTAGTCTTTACGATTGCATAAGCATGAATTAATTTAATTTAATTTTTATTCATTCCAAAATATAGTTTTATCAACTACAATTTAAATTTTTTTTTTTTTACATTACTTGACTATTCGCACCTGGCGTTGAATTTTGTGTGCCAATTTGTAATTTTATCAGTTATCAGCAGATTTTTTGATTTCAAATATGATATCCGTCGTGCTGTGATACTAAGGATGATTTAAGTACATTTTTAGAACCTTGTTTTGCGCATTTTGTAAATTTTTTTTGTAGCAATTGGCATTTTTTATTTTACAGACAATGTGGAGTCCGAAAATAAGTTTAGGATCTAGGATAATTTGAACTCTATTCGTTAATATTATCATTTAAGTTAAGGTTGGCAATTTGCATGGTTTTCTTTGCTTTGAGAAGAAGCAGGCTGCCGTTTTAGAAGTCGTTGATTTTAACTTTCTATTTGTATTGGTGAAGAGTATTGAACCCATTTTCCAAATTTCGTATAATAACTCCAGTATTTCCATCAGTATGCGGTTATTATCAGCAAGCATTAGTTTTAGATTTTCACAATTTATTCTAATATTTAAGAGAAATAAAAATAAAAAAAATATTCAAGACTCAATTTTATTCAATATACAAAAATATACAATTGAATAATTACAATTTTTGCCTGAAATGTTCCCACCAAACTTCAATGAGAAGTTCCGGACCTAATGACATTCGGAAATGTATCAAAAGTGCTGAGTATATGCATTGAACATGATATTAATGCTGTTAAGTTCATATGCACTCATCCCACAAAAAACTTTCTGACGTAGTTTGAAATGAATATTGGATGAACCAAAGACAATACAAGCTTGTTCTTTACATTTTCATTAATACAGGAAGGGAACCTTCATAAGCTTACGAAGTACTGAATACACGCCTAGGTGTTGTTGTATTTATATTTTATTTATTTTTTTATTTATTTAAGAATCCTCAAATAAGCCCAATTGCTCGTACAGTACAGAGTGTGTAATATAATCTAATTTTATTCTAAACCCAATTTCAAATCCGATTTGGATTTGAGAGAAAAAACATGGTTAATATCTTATTTAGTAAAACTAACTGTAAACATCTTCCTAATAGTCAATACATATCCTGAATAGTACAACAAATGCTGCATGGTACATAGATTCGAATGTGAGAAAAGTTTAGTTATTACTATAATCCGCCCTATGCCCCACGGATGGGGTTGCAGGACAATGATGATGATGATAATTATTACTACTCCCTACATCCTTTTCCTATTCATCAAGAAAAACAATATAGACATACCAAGGAATATAACAAAAACAAAGAGGGTTTACTTTCTTGTAATATATCGATTAAAATGGGTACCTATATAATATAAACATAGTTTGTCTATTGTTGGAAAATCCATTTTTCTTTTTGTAAGTAAATTTGAATTGCCCATAGTGGTGATGAACGGAAAAGATTTAAAAGATTTTTTTTTTCTTTTAGTTTTGTAAATTCTTCTCTGTTTTTTTTTCTAGAAAAACTTTTGAACTTTTTTTTACGGTATATTATTGAAAAAAAAAAAAAAAAACAATAATAAATTAAAAAGAAAATTAAAAAGAAAATCTTTTTTTTTCGCAAGTTTTTAATTAATGCCATGATAACTTCTGAGTGGCTCCGATATTAGCAATAAGATTTAAGCTTATAATTATAATTCAAAATAAGAGAAAAAAAAATCAAGGCCTGTTAATTTTATTTCATGGGTATTAATGAAAAGAAGTGATTAAAAAGTTTCAAAAAATTTTTTTTTTTTTTTTTTAAACTGAAACTAAATATTTTCAAGAATTTAATTAGTTTCCTTCCGGTTTTTCTATTTACTGTTTTTTTTTTGTTTTGTTTTATTTGAAAAAACAGAGATTATAATTAAATTTTAATTTATCTAAGAGTTAAGCCATTCCACATGAATTATTTAAATTATACCAGACATAATTTAATATTTAAATTGTATTAACTGTTATTTAAACTTATAGGTATATTAAATATAGAGAAAATCTGGAATGTAGTAAAAGTGAACAGTTTTATGAATTTATTTTGTACTAATTTTCTGTAATTGAATACGGTTTTTCAATATGTTTATTTTTTAATATGGATTACAATGTATAATAAAAATTCGGGAATCGGATTGAATGTAGAATAAATGATGGAACACACAAAATTAAGTTTCAATTGATGTTGTTTTCTTGGGTACAGCGCAGTTACCTAAACACACATTCCAAATAATTATATTGCAAATCTCACTCAGAAAAAACACGAGATTTCGTAGCCTTTCAATGTAGGTTAAAATGTGTTGAAACAGTATAGAGGAGGGATGGTGAACCTTTTTGTGAATACAAATTATTTTGATGAAATGCAAATACAAACCTTATTAAAAAATTATATATACATTTATTTCTATAATTAGCCGACATAATTTTTAATGAGATTTTTGTTGTTGAATAGTTTTCGATTATGCATCAATAGATTAAAAAGTTTGACAATTTTAATGAAATACAAGCCTGGCCAGATTCGTCGGTAAGTCTGTTTCGTACATCAGATTTTATGTGATTCATTATCGAAAATAAGCTTGCCTAGCGTTGATGAAAAAATTGTATGAATAGCTAAAGAGAAATTCTTCATCGCATTAAATGTCTTTGGAAGCGAACATCATGTCTTCAACAACATATTGTTCATGTTTTCGTATTCATCTTCATTTAATATTTTTTTTCATTATTTTCTATTTCATGCCTCAATTCTAAAAATTTCTGCTTCCAAATACAGCTTGATTGAAACTCTGCCAACTGCATTTCTAAATTCTCTACCTTTAACTATTCTAATTTATCAGTTTTAGTAGTTTCCAAATCGAACTTGTCTGGATATTTAATAAAGTTAATTAACGGTTCAAATATTTAGAAATCTTGAAATCTCCTTACAAAATTGTCTTGTACGTCATTTATAACTTGGCTATAAAAATTTATATTATTTTCATAGGCTCCATGAATGGAAATTTTTTGAAAATGGTCTTTCAACAAAGAAAAATACTTAAAAGTATTGTGTAAGTAATGGTGTAGGAGCAAAACGTAATTTTTCTTCTGCTCTAGGAACTGTCGGATAATTAATTGCTTGTACATTATGACCAAATTTTTCTAATAATATGTTCGACAAAATGGTACATTTTTCTGGGTTCCCAACTTTTAACGGTATTATATGACTCAATGTCGGTTCGATTGGAAAACCTTCACGTTGTAACAAAGATCTCAAATAGTTCACATTTGTTGTGTGAAGCCTTCTTAATTGTTTGCTTTCATCTGAAAAGAGTATTTCAATTGCTGACAAGCTAGACTGTTGGGGGTAAAGAAGTTGTAAATATAAAATTAGCAGCATAAGATCGTATCATATCGATTACTAAACTGCTCTTAGTAATATATCCTCCGATATTTCCAAAGGCTTTTCCCAATGTACCAGATATAATATCCATATTATACAATTGGGTATCTCTTTCACCAACTCCAGCACCAATTTCCCTATAAAGTCCAATAGCGTGAACTTCATCATAAATGTTATAGCACCAAATTGGGCAACATCACAGAGTTCTTTAAGAGGACATATACTTCCTGACATAGAATGAACGGTTTCAAAGGCCACTATTTTAGGAATTTTTTTATCAACATTTTCCAACAACGATCTCAAGTGATTAGGATCATTATGCTTGAAAATATGTTTCGGGGCTTGGTTGTTCTTTATACCCATTATGATTGATGCATGATTACCTTCGTCAGAAAATATATGACAATTTGGCAAATATTTAGCTAAAGTGTGTAAAGTTGATTCATTTGCAACGAAACATGATGTAAATAATAATGCCGCTTCCTTTTGATGTAACTTAGCCAATCGTTTCTCTAACAGTTCATGGTACAAGGAGTTACCTGAAATATTTCGTGTTCCACCAGCACCTGCACCATAATTTTCTAGGGCATTCATTATGGTAGCCTTAATTTTTAGATGACACGACATTCCTAAATAATCATTTGAACACCAAACAGTTATGGGTTTTTCCCCAAATGTGTATTCCAAAGCTTTGGGAAATTTTCCTTCTCCAGCTAGTCTATTTACTTTTTAAATACTCTGTAAGAATGATCTCTTTTCTTTTTTAATATGTGATCCAGTAATTATCAAAAAGTTAAGGAAATTCAAATTTCTTATGATTAAGAAACATTATAATTTCATCAAATCGTTCCACAAAACGTTGTAACACAAAGCCGCGACTAAACCAGCGTACCTGATTTTTCATTAGCAATCCATGGTAATTTGAAGCAACTTCTTGTAAAAACAACTGAAATTACCTCTTATTTAAAGCTCGGGCTACTGTAAAATTTATTATTTTGGCAACAATACTTAAGATATCAGTAAATGCTACCTATCCAGACTTCGTAATTGACCAAATTTGATTTATGTTTTGAAAATAGTATGCTTTTTGAAATGTATACATAAGTACACCTACATACACAAATAATATACCGTTGACATAAAGGCCCCAGAAATCTGTTAAAATTCTTTATTTTGTTTTTAAAAATATATATGCATTGAATAGAGTTCAATTTTATTCAAAATTAAAAATTCATTTGGTTTAGTATATTTAGAATATTCCAGAAAAAATGTTGGAGATCTGAATTATTTTTGAAATAATTTACAAATTTTTTCTAGTTACCTATAGAGAATCTACATTATCTTTTAGTTACATTTGACATTAATTTGATTGTGTTGCCAACAATAGTTCTAATTTTTTCTTGTTAGTCAAATATAATTTATGTAATACTAATACGTATGTACTTATAAATCAAACAAGTATTTGAAAACAGTAAATGTAAAAAAAAAAATTTGGTGCTGTAATAGAAATCCTATTATCAAAATAATATTAACAATTTTGTTTGTAAGATGAATATATATACCATATCTCATTCTTTCCTACCCAAGAAAGGCAAATAGGTTAGGTAAAACATTATTGTTTAATGAATAACAATAGTTAATGACCATTGGTGATAGAAAATATAGGACTGCTAGTCAATTGAATAAGTCCTGAATAGAATTCAAAACAATTGTTTTGAGTGGCATGTACACTTGCACGATATTATAATATACAATTGATTATCGCTTATGCTTACCCTGCAAAATTATAAGGCCAGATGATGACATATTCTATTTATGTTCGAATAAAATACTCTAAAACAACATCAGAATAGATGTTATTTTTCAAATAATCATTAAAAATAATTTTTATTTGACAGGATTTTGTTCTCTCTTTTTTTTTAAAATTATGCAGACCCTTTATTTTTTTTTACAATATTATTGTTTAATAATAATAATAATAATAATAATAATAATAATAATAATAAAATGTTCACAATAAAAACAAAATTTTATTGTAATTTTGAAAATTAAATTCAATTATCATCCCTTATATGCTATCATGCGTATTGAGTTATTGATCGCTTACTTCATATACAGTTATTTTCTATGAAAAAAATATAATAAATTCTGTAATTGCCTGTTTATTAAGTCTTCTTAATAAGATCCCTAAAATTATAAAAGAGATCAAAACAATGGAGAAGACCAAATAAAAAACAAAACCAACCGTCCTTAAATTCAAGAAAAGGCAAATTTTTTCAATGAACAAAAAACATATATAAAAAAAAAACAAAAAAGGACCCCCATTATATCAATGAATTTGCTTCAATAGACTACAAATTTTCTAATGTCCATTGTAATGTTTTTCTAGTTGTTTTTGTTTTTTTTTTTTGAAAGTCATCCTACATTTTAGACATTCATTAAATTTATCTTTTTTTTCTGATTTTTTTTTTGTTGTTTTTCGGAAATAAAAAGACCCAGAAAAACAAACATAAAATCGGGTTTTTGTTGACGGTTGCTTCCTTAAATTTTTTTTATATTTTTTTTTCCTGTAAAATTAAGAGAAAAACTCAAAATTAATGTGTGCGTTGGTATTAAAATATGTCCTTTATTACAAACCAATTCTATTCAACAAGATCGATAATGTAATTCATTACATGACATAGATACATTTAAAAAGTGATGCAGTGCGTACTGAAAGTTTAGGAATAACTTTTGAAGTATTTATTTAGAAAAAATAAAAAAATTGACTTGGAATAAATCTTTTTCTGTATATATGACATCAGTGTCATAAAGTAAGAGTTACGAATCGGACTTTTTAATTTATTAATCGAACATTTATTTTTAGTTATAATTTAATGTTTGTCAGGTTTCCAACTGTTAATTATTTTAATATTTGATTGCAAATATTGATATTTCGGAAGCAACATACTTCCTTAACCAGTACTTGTGAAGAACTAATTTTTTGACAATTATATATTTTACCTGTACTATTGAATTTATATTTATAATGGAATAGCGGTGAGTATCCATTTCCTAAATCATTGTTCAATCTGTTATCTACCTATTAGCTTCTTCCATGTTGTTTATATAATATTTTGCTGATCCAATTACACTGCTTTGTTTTTTTTACTTCTGTTAGTTGTTACTAATTCCAAATTATTTTAAATATTTTCTTAAATTTCGCAGTGAGTGTTGAGTGTGCTTCGTAAATTCTTCTAGGTTTTTCAAAATCCTTATTTTGTTTGAACAAGCTCGTCATATTGTTTAGTTCGATACGGTGCAGTTTCTTTCTTACCATTAGGCTTATGATTTCATTATAACAATTTTTCTTGCTGTGTCTGTTATGTAGCGTTTCTTTTTCAAACTAGCTACTGATATTGGTATAGTTACTAATCTGTTGATCATCGTATGGTATGTTGTCATTTTGCCATGTGTGATTTGGATCAATGGGGGTGGTTCGTTGGGTAGTGGTGTATTGTCTGTAGATATCGAATTTTATGTTTCCATCTTTATTTATTATTTTTATGTCAAGAAACGGTATTTCGTTATTTTTTCCCTCTCCATTGGGAATGTTATGTTTCCATATATTTTGTTCAGTTGATCTAATATGATGTTTAATTTATTCTTTGCTACTACTGCAATCTAATACTAAAATAATTATTAGTGAAAGAAAATCTGAGATTAATTAAATTATTTAACAGACTTTTTAGTTTGACTTCTGCGAAAGGACTTCTCTACGGTTGCATTGAATACCCACTAAAACTTAACATCCAACAAAGACGAATTATAGAAGCACCGTAATCTATTATTGTTTTTAAGCTAACGCTTAACAAGCAGCACTCTAAAAGTGTGACACAAACGAAAAATGGCTCTGTATGTAATAAAATTCTTTACTGAATAATGAAGTAGACCGTCTGAAATACTAGTATTATGGGTCTGTATTATGGGACTGTATTATGGGTAATCAACATCAATATAACACAATGCCGTAAATTTTCCATTTGGTAAGCATCATTTGATATTCCTATATATTCATCATTTGATGTTCCGACGTATTGTGGTCAAATTAATTTTTTAAATAATAAAAACAAGAACAAAATAAAAAGTCATGCATTTTATAACGACCTCGTTCATAACCTCTTTATAATCTATTTAAAATCATCTCTTTTTTCGAAGCATGTTAAAACAGTTGATCAGCTGTTCAGTAGTTTCAAATTTTCATTCACTAATATTTTTGTAAGGGCAATTATAATTGCTAGACTACAATCTAGTTTTCGCAGTAGAATTAACTTCATTCAACAATTTTTTAACAACACTGTACATAATATTATCATAATGATATTTGTAACCTTGCATCCCAATTTTTTTTTTGTTTTTGAATAAAAACAAAAATTTCATTTTAAAAAGAAACAACAAATATCCCTTACAGTAAAGTAAATAAACAAGGAATTTTTTTATTTGTATTTTGTTAGTGTTTTTTTTCCAAAGGATCTTTCTCAGTCTCTAAAAAATAAACAAACAAATCTGTAAAAAATTAGATTTTTAAAAATTTTTGTATTAAAAAAAATGGAAAAAAAATAAACGAATTTCGTTTTTTTATTTTTTTTTTTTAAATACTGTAACCGAATTACTTATTAGTGAAAAGTTATCCTTCAAAAACTCATACTTATAAATTGTTGCCCTAAAAGTATGCAATCAACAAATATTAGAAATAGAATTCAAATAAATACATACAGTTTGGTCCAAAGAAGAGAAAAATAACAGAGAACCCAAATACTAATTTGAAATATTCTTTGTTGTGAATTACAACAAAATGTCCTTCGTTTATAAAATGAAATTGCATTTCTAGTTTATGGATAATTTTATTATAATTTATGGAAGAAATTCATTTAAAAATAATATATGTTTAGATTTCCAAGGATATTAGGGAGTGAAAATGTTTAATCAAATAAAATATTTAATTTGTTATAAGCTAAGAAATATAATATACAAGAGAGCTCCATAGATGGGCCGTTAGTATAGATTAAAAATTGTTACTTAATCCTAGACTTTGTTAGGTTAAGCAATATGTAGAAAAGCTAAATATATTAATAAAGTAAATTTTAAAATAAAAATAAAAGTTTAAAATGTAATTTAATTGTTCGAACTACTTGGGTTATTGTTTGTTAAAATTTGACTTTCTAAAGTATTCCTTGGTTTATAGTTCTTGGATCTCTTCGCTTAAAACATGACTTTGTAGCTAGTGAACCTTATACAACCAGATATTTATGTTTAAATAAGGTTATTATTTTTTGTCTCTGTATTATTTGCTAACCTGAAACGTTGTTATAATTCAAAACTACATCACAATTAGTCGTCTTCTAAAATGTTTGGCATTAAAGTAGTACGCTCTTATAATCCCTACAAATATGGTTTTTAACAAAAAAAAAATACAATTTTAACAATTTCATCTGCAATTTGCCTTAGTTTTCGCATAGTTCCATTTTATTTTTTAGTAATAACCAAAACTCTCAACTATTTATCATTTATTTTATCATTTATAACTCTGATTCACTTTTTGCAACTTTTCTTGCACTTCCAAGTTTATTTTGTGGATGAAAATAATTGAATGCCGCTATGTTCTGCAATGTCACTGTGAATAAAGACAGATGAATGTTGAATCACTCACCCACCTCATTGATAGAAGTACGGTAGTCCATTAGAGTTTGACGAATTTGCAGTATTTTGTAAATGTATCAATTAAAAATAAGTCAATGGCACTGTTTGCATTAAACAATTTTTACTGAATGCTGAAGTTGATGTTCGGAAATGCTTTATTATGGTATAGCTTTATAGAATCTTGCCTCTATTTTCATTCTCCTATTTTGTTTTTTGTTGTTTTTTTAGAATTTTTGGCACTAATGAGGTTCTTATTTTTTATAAACCATAGTAAGATTATACAAAACGAGTGAATTGTTAAAAATGCCTGCAAACTTTAAAATCATTGTAATCACTTCTGGCTTTTTCTTTTGTCGATATTCTTAATGTAATCGCGATCACATTATTAAATATGATTTTGGTCCTATTAAGTATGTGGCTGCGCATATTGTAATGTAATTTTTTTCCAGCTTTTGTCTGGATTAATTTACTTATTGCTCTTATCTGGTTAACTTTCTTATGCGTGGCCATCACAGTTTTTTTACTTTCTCTCGACACCCAGTCTGGATTCAGTTGTTTTTCTGAACGATAAGTTGAACCAAATTGTGCTTTTCGTTGGCTGAAATATATTTGTCTATAGTCTAATCAGCAGAATAATAGAAAAATGCAATCTAACGAAGCGACAAACTTGGCTGTTAATTGAGGAATAAAATGTGTCCCTTCCACTATAAAATAGTCTTCGCAAGCAAATTTAAGTACAATAACGACGTTAATTAGGACAGTATACTAATCAACTACTTTGCGAAAATAATGATTACCGAAACTGAAAGATAATTTCAGAATCACGCAAATTTTAAGTTATACGAAGCCGTATACTTCCGAACACACCGTACACTCCTTTCTGAAGTTGCATGATGATAAATATGACTGAAATCGTTTCGTTTTTTTAATTTTATAGAGTGAAGAAGTTCCCTTTCGTATCCTAGCATTCACAGGACCTACATTTTAGTATGAAATTTTCTGAATTTTGTCTGTTTTCATTTCAAATGGTTTTTATTTGTGTGAAAAACTTACTTTTGTTCATGTCCAGACCTCAACGAATTGCAGATCAGACACTATGAATACTGTAAGCGTATTTTGTTGGTGATATCACGATAATAGAAAACTTCTCTATATCTAAAGAGTTCCAATATTGCTATTACTGTTCTGCATTTCAACTTTGTGTATGAGCTCCCTTATCTTTCTTCTAGCCAATATTTTTCAATTATGATTATATTTGGTTAGAAATTATATCCCAAAAATGTTATTATTGGAATGTGAACTTATGCTGAAAATATTATTGAATTTGATTTTTGTTCCATTGATGTTAAGACTAGTTTGATTGATTTTCTTAGCAAAGTACTCCAAATCATTGATGCTATCGGCTATAATTGTCGTACCATTGAATGTTATTGATGAAAAATTGTTTGAATTAATTTCCTTTAATGCTATTTCCTAAAAGATTTACTTTGGATAGGAAATAATAGTGGAAAGTGTACATCTATAAGTTACTTGATACAATTTCATTTGTGCAAACTTCTAAGGTTTAATATATATTTACACATAACATAATATATGTTTTTGACGCACTACATGCATCCTTATCATCGATGCTAATTTATAAGAGGATATAAGTATATATATACAGCTTAATAGTTTGTTAATAATATATGCAACACATCAAATCGTATTGTTTTAAAAATTTATTTATCAAATATTTCATAAAATTTTCAAAAGTACATGAATGAAAAACAAAAATTCTAAATTGAGGACAAAAATGTACACTGGTATAAATTATGAATTATTTAAAATTTAAAATAATTTCTAACAACAATTTTAAATCTTAAAATTTATTTCTAAAAATTTAATTGTAAATTTAAAAATAACATAAATACAAATATTGTATGGTTACAAAAATTGCATGCTAACATAACCTCAATTTGGAATAATTCAAATAATTCATAGAATTTTAAAATCAAAATGTTCTCTAGAAACTATTATAATTAATAAAATGCACAAAAAAACAAGAAAAATATTTTAATAAAATACGATTTGTATCGTTATCGAACAGACATAATATACATTGTATAATCAGATATCGAGTCATAAATGGAAGCAAAAATAATTTAAATTTACAATTGAAAATATGGAATCTGACGAATTTTCACAGATTTAAATTTACCTCGAACTTTGCACTTACAAAATCTATACACAAATGTTATTATGAATTTGAATTATAAATTAGGAAATGCAAAATAGTTTTTACCAATATAATTCGGTATTTTTTATTAATTTTAACCATTTCATGTTGCTTATCATACAGAGCGAAGGACTATCATGTATGAAATGGAATAAATTAAGTAGGTTCAAAAGTTATTTTGCTTGTAATCAGAAGAGACAATTAGATAACAAGTGCTACACGAAGACATGTTTATTTGCTATGTTCAAAAAATGTTTTTGTCAAATTATTGATGTTATCGACTATTAGTGTGATGTTATCGGTATATGACAGATTATAAAAATAGCGTTTACATTAATTACTGTTCTTACTTTGCAGACTGATTGAATGTTTGACAGAGATATTTTACCAAATTCTTTAAGAAAATTAACGACCATTTTTTCAAAGGCTAGTTCCCTTTACCATAATTTAGTTACTAGGTGGAGCTTAAAAACAGAGTCAAGTTTAATACCTTAAAAACACAGAGCTGTACGAAAAATTTCCATTTTAAGGCAAATAAACTTCAACAAATTAAAAGCTTAAGCATATTAAGAATATGCACTTAAATTGGAAAACGATGGTTATATTCGATATTGCAAAAAAAAAAAAAACGCAGCCAAATGTTTTTTTTTTCTTTATTTCATATTTAAGTCTACTTTGCAAATCGTTAAATTTTTTGCTCTTAAAAGCCAATATGAATATTTCCGTTTTGCGAATCGATTCGAAACTTGGATGTTGAGTTGAATGTATAGGTTTTCTTCCAAAAGTGGACTAATTGTCCTATGCCCTATATATAAATGCCCCAAACAGCTCATCTTGCTTCTCTTGGTCATCGTCGTGTAGTTGAAGTTGTCTCCATTTTTTATATATATAATGGGGCACATGCTCTGTAGAAATTAATTCTGTATTACCTCCGCTTAAAGGCTTCCGTCTTGATAAACGAAATAAATTTCTAGATGGCAGAAGACAAATTATGAAAATTCGTTTATAACCCCGACATCCTCAACATCTTCGACATCGAATGTAAAACCAAATTTCATCTTATCTGTTCCCCAAACATAAACAGTTCTATATTATTATGACCTACATAAATTCTAGACGAATATGAACACCTTCGTTCGTATAAATGGTCTTCCTGCCATTTTACTCTCGTCCTGCCATAACTTTATTTTCTCTCCATAGCCAAACGGACAAATCTATATAAAAGGCCCCACCTAGTGTTTTGGCTATATGGTTAACGAAAAAAAGAAAAAACGAATTTCGAAAAAACTAACCTTATTAATCCTACATAAAATAGAAAATATAATAGAGCTAAACAAATAAGAGTCCAACTAACGAATTGGGACATTTGAAAATATTTTATGAAGTTGAAAACAATTTTATTGGTCTAATAGGATTGTAGAAATTTGCGAATATGATACAATTTAAGTTAAGGCCGAAATAGACACACATTGTGTTCGTATAATAATTTTTTTCGGTGTGGATTTTTATGTCAGGGCAAATTAGATTCGCAAAAAAATCAAAATTGTTTTGGTATTCTTACGATAATTTTTATTATAATTTCTGTACTGCTCCAACATTTTGTTCATACTGAAATGTTATTTTAAGTTTTTTAGTTTCAATCTGTATTGTGTTAACCACGTATGTTCGATCAAAATTTAATACTCTTGTACTGCTTATTCCACTTGTAAAAGTTGAGCGAGTAGACATTTCTTCAAGATGTCCTTGTAGATTTTTTATACTGTACCGGATTTCAATACAACTTTGTTAAGCAATTCTGGTATTGTTCTTTTAACTCGGTCCATCAGTTTCTGGTTATTTTAAACTTGAAATTAATATTTTCTATCAATATTTCATTTGCGCTTTCAATTCTTCCTACAATAAGCATTAATTAGAACATTTCCTACTTATGATTATATGGCATTTTATTTTGATGTTCTATGCTAGTTATGCTCTAATAGTTTTTATTTCTGCGTTTGATTATTTTATATAGATAAGTTCTATATCGCATTTCCATTCCAACCATAACGTTTGTAATTGTGTGCGTTTACGTAATATGTTTCCAGGAAACGCCGATAGTAACGCATTTCAAACGCTGTGCACAAGTGTATAATAAATGTTTTGTAATGTTTCATGTTAGGATTACCCTATGTGGGTCAATAACAAATACTTTGTTATTTTTTTGTTTTTTTTTTCTTATTTTACAAGTGAACATATGTAATTTTCTGTTTCGGGAAAAAAAAAGCATTTTTAAAATTTATAGCATGTGACATGGTAATTACTAAAATAACACGTGACTAAATTTCAAATATATATATGTACATTTAGAAATATACATATTCGTAAAAAATTTAATATATTTTTATTTGTTATTTTGTAGATATTAATTTAACAAAAATGATTGGGAAAATTTTCATCTGAATTTTAATAATTTCTAAATAATTCTTTAATATGGGGAATTATTTTCCTGTAAGGCATTAAATTTTTTGTTTTGTTTTTTATTTTTTGTTTATTTTTCGTTTTATTTTTGAAATAATAATAATTATAATTGTGATTTTTGTATTTTCAATTAGAATCATACAATACAAAAATTATACATTAAATTACGAAAATTATACATTAAAAAATGAAAGGGTGCTTAAATCAGGCTAAATCGATTTTTATTATTATTTAAGCTGGTATCATAAAAATTGTGAGATTGCAGTTCATGGTAGTCATTAGTGGTATTACAACTAGTAGTGGTTTGCAAAACTACTATTTGGAATGAAAGTTTGGAAAAGAGAGATCAATTTTGATTATGTTTATGATGAATATTTTAAATTGAATGTCGAATTGATAGTGTTAGAAGTATAATTTGTAAACTTAAGAAAGTATAGCTGCTTTGAGATTGCGATTGGTCTAAAAATTAACTTTGTTAAACCACAAACTATATAGACGATCAGTTTCATATAAACATTTTTAGGTTTCTTTTCTGGTACAAAATTAAAAAGTTTTCTGGCTTCACTATAAAATCTACAGAAAATAAAAATCTAACATATATTTCTCATTTTTTGCAGATTTGTCTTATTTCTCTCAAAATTCAAATTTGCAAAAAATGAATGGAATAGAAATGAATTCTTTTTCTTTGTTATTTGTATTATTCAGTGGAATAAAAAGCAAAACATTAAAAGAAAAAATAATTTTAAAATAATATAAAAACTGACCATTATCTATTCTAAATAATAATTTCATAATTATTTACTATTTAGTGTCTTGTGCTTGTCTAGTCTGATTATCTGCGAATTGAATGGGATTTATGAAGTGTACCTCTATCTATACTTATAAGTGTGCACAGAAATAAAATATAATTGCAGGCAAATGCGAATTTATTCATTCTGTGGGATCAAATTTTAATATCATAATAAAAAAAATATGTGAAATACCTATTAATCCATAATATGAAAAAATAATGTAAAATAATAAACATTGATAAATTTAGTAAGTTTTCCTTACTTATGCCAAAAAGTAAGCTATTAAACTTCATTGTCATTTGGTGCAAACTTTGAAGGGCATACTTTTATTGTTAGAGGACATCGTAAAGCAAGATAATTTTCTTTTATACAATTTAAAGGTTAAATCATAATAATATACAGAAGCACAAATCTATATAAAATGTTTGTATGAAAATAAAATAATTGATCTTATAAGAAAATTAATAGCTCCATTTCTCGTTCATATACAAATCCATAAATTCATGTGCAATGCATTGCATATGAAATGAATGTGAAACGAAAAGATATAAAATAGACAAAATTTTAGAGAAGAAAAAAATACCATTACTTTCATTATCATCAGTTTTAACTGATGTTTTATAAGAGGGAGATGTAGCTCGGATAAAGCAACGATTGAAATGTTTTTGTTGTTCTTTTTTATTTTTATTCATTACTATGAAATGAATTGACGAATATAAAGAAAAAGAAAAGCAGCAAAATTTTTTGTTCTGTTATTATGATTTTGATTCTATGATTATGCCTCTGCCTCTATATTTAAAAAGCCCCAAAAATAATTTTGGCTTCGTTAAAAAATGATTTTATTTGTATGGAAAATTTTCGTAAATCTTCGTTTTTCTATACAAATAAAGTCTTTTCTTTACGAAGCAAAAATTAGTTTCGGGGCTTTTTAAAATAGAGGGTAGAGGGGTTGCCGCGTTGAATGATTTAAAAAAAAAAAACTGATTTGATTTCGAGAGAAATAATACAAATTTGCAAAAATTGAGAAATATATAAATAAAATTGAAAACATAAATGAGTGAGCAGAGTACTGAGTATATAGTTATGCATTATGTTTTTTATTTGCAGAAATGGAGCCAGACTCGAAGTATTTTTTAATGTAAAATTGAAAAAAAGGAATTGTATGAAAGTGATCATCTGTGGTTAAACACTATTATTTTTGTTCTTTTTCTTTCACTTGACATCTCAATCGAATTTTATTTTTGTTTGTTGTTTTTCCTTCTCGAGTTAAATGAGAATTTGACAGATCTTAATGGTGTATTGAAAAACATTAATTGTTGTTTAAAAGGTGATTTTTCTTGATCGTACTACAATGACAAACGTTATGGTATGATGTCCAAATTTCAATTTTAAGAGCAGTAGATAGAATTGTAATTAATGAAAGTGTGACTCTATAGCCGGGCTCTCAAATTTTTAGATTTTCAAATCAAGAAGTTTTAAGTAGGCTAAAATGCATTAAATATAGTGAGAACCAAAAGTAGAAATTTAGACCATATGTTTTGGTATAAAATATTTGGTTTTTAATGAAATAGCACAGGTAGGGGGTTGAAGTCCCTTCTAAATAAAGACCAAGGCAACGGAAATTTTTAGTGAAATACAATAAAACGAATAACACCATCCCTACCTGTCATTCTAACGTTGGAAAAATTATTTCAAATACCAACAATAAAATAAATTAAAATATTTTTATTCAAACCCCTACCTCTGCTATTTCATTGGATAATAAACAACCATGCAGCTGCGAGAAACATCAAATTGTTACCTGTACGAATAAAATAAATAAGACAATTTTAGATTTCTTTCCTCAGTCGAATACAAAACACTGAAGAAGTCTGCAAGTAGTAGACGAAATACGCGTATCTGTATGATTAGCATATCAGTAAAATTAAAAGGAAAATATTCGACTATTTTCACTGTTAATATTTGGTTGCGCTAAGAAAAATCGAAGAATAAACCAGGTATCGACAGAGAATAATGTATTGTTATGATTGAAAAACATTAGTCATTAAACTGTAAAAAAGCATCATCAGCGAACTGATCAAAAAAGCGAAGGAGAGAGACATTCAGCCAGTATCATCCCTACACCTTTGAAATCCCTAGATGGCAAAAGACAAGTTATTGAAATTCCTTTATAACCTCAACATCCCGAATATGGAACCAAATTTCATCTTATGTGTTCCCAAAACATGACAAATGATATATTTATGACTTAAATAAATTCAACACGAACATTAACACCTTCGTTCGTAATTATGCTCTTTACCTTTTACCATTCTCCTTTCCCAATTCTCCTTTCCCATCCTATCCAAATGTAATATATCGGTATAAAAGGTCCCCACCTAGTGTTTTGGCTATGTATAAAATAAGAAGCATATAAAAATAGGGTAATCAATCGAGCACATATATCTAATCGGATCATTATTATTTTGTCATTTTAGTTTGAAATATTATAATTTTAATTAAATAAAATAATTAATTTTAATAATTTAATAATATAGAAAATCGATTTTGTGTAGTCTCAGACAAAGCAATTTACAAAATTATTTAACTTTTTTTAACCACTGTATCTGATTTCTACTCATAATTCAATGGCAGCAATTTTTTTGTTCTAATTACACTCATTTATTTCAATTCATTTTACAACTTGATCACAACAGTTACCTTAAAATCTGAGATAATGAAAAATAGATTAAAAAAGAAAGACAAAAAACAAAAGAAAATAAAAAATTAAGAAATCTAGAACGGATGAATTTTTTTTCAATCTTTGTGAATTCCACATATACAATTTATATTTTATTCCATCATTGTTTTTGTTTATTCCCAATTGGAATCCGGTTTTATTTTTTAATTTTTATTATTATATTGTTTATTATTTCCTCAGATTTTTTTTTATTTGTAATCCTTTTTTTAACTTCCTGATTTCTTTAAAAATAATCAGTTTACAGGGTGTCCACAATTAATGCTTGTTCGTAAAGTCGAAGCAATTAAAAAATTCTATAATGACCAAAAGAAGGCTTAGATATATATATGTATTCTATTTTATGTTCAAATAATAAAATATAAGAGGTTTTTGAGACTTCAGAAGCCCACCAATGGATTGTGCTTTATAATATATATATTTTTTATTTTTTTTTATTTATTTATTATGTACATTTGACAAATAATAGTCTTAATTATAACTATCAATTTTAGAAAATATCTTATAATTGCACCAATATAATTCAAATTATATTTAAAGTTAAAAAATAATAATGCGGTACAATAAACTTGCCATCGCAAAATAAGTGCATGCATACATACAAACGACATTTTCTATACAGAATGAATGTTTTTACAGATTATTCTGAACTGAACAAATGTTTGTACTGACTACTCTATATGTGAATCAATTAGAAGAAGAAAAAACGATGCAAAACATTTTGTGGGAATGTGAAGCGGTACCAACTGAAATACTATATCATCTTGAACAGGAATATAATCGACCAGAATAACTTCACTTCATTTCTAGTTTAGATAAAATTTTTATTTGTCATTTGTCAATCATACATCTACATCCCTAAAGTTAGTTATTAAATTCAGGCTTTTTGCAGTTGTATTCTGGGTAGTTCTCATCGTTCGTAAAATGCTATTTTCAGATGACAAAGTCTGATGAGAGTCAGACTCTAGCATTGCCAGATCAGATTTTCAATTGATTCTTTTCTCGATTTACAATACTTTGCACGGGTTTTTTCGCTAGGCCAATTCTATATAGATACATCTTGACTAGGTATAGTGACGAGCTTATACCCTACCAATTCAATGAAAATTACATCCACATGCTTTGAAACGTCAAACATAAAAAACCAAATAAGCCAAACGGCCATAATAACATTGACACTTTAAGATCATCCCTCAACTAAAACGTAATCATAGAATGTGCGTAGGTGATTGATTTTAATTGATTGTATATTATTTAGTGTTCGTGTTTGTTCGTATACTCATTCTAGAATTAAACATACTGCCATTGACGATTAACACTCTGTATAGAAAAAAAATACGTAAACTAAAAATCATTAATTGTATGTAAAAAAGAGACCGAAAAAAGGGGAAAATAAAAATTAACTTTTTGGAATGCTAAACAGGCTAATATAATTACACTATAATCATGTTAATCAGCTGAATAAAAAGATTAAGAAATAATCTTCTTCATCTTCTTCTGGTATGTCCCATTCCTAAAACCATCTATTATACTCTGTCCACTGCCGATCTTTAATAACTATAAGGCTTTTCAACAAGAATACAAAAAATACAAAAAAAAAAAAACAAAATCATTCTTTCTCTTTTCAATAGATTTTTGTTTGGTTTCTTGTTTTGTTGTTGTTGTTGTTGTTATGTTTTTCTTTGTTATATGTATTTTGTTTTGTTTCCTGCTTTTGTTGTTATCTCACGTATTTTCTTTAATTTCCTTTTTTTACATTTTCAGAATTTTTATTTTATGGTCCTATCTCTAGAAAACCATCTCTCAGAAACTTTTCTTCATTTCTAAGAAATAAAAATTATGTACGAAACCAGAGAAAATAATAATAATAATAAATAATAAGGATAATTACATGTCATGTACAGCCTGTGACAAAAGAATGAAATATACGGTTATAATATTTGTATATACCTACTATAAAACATTTCACGCGATTTTAGCTGGGGCATGGGTGGGGTGACTAATATTTTGGTAGAAATTAATTTCACCTTGGTTCCATGTATAGAGATTTGTATTATTTTTTATTAAAATTGCGTGTATTTAAAAAGCAGGTGTACAGGATTTTACACAGGTACATAAAGAAATTTGACTATCTACAAAAATATAAAATTTACGGTAATAAATGTTTAATTTTGGTTAGAACAATTTTAATTATCAAGATTTTAGTCTGTTAGAATGCTAATAAACGAAAATGTTTTGGAATCTTGATTGTTTGAGAGGTTAAATTGGGTCTTTTACTTAATCAATTTTGGTATGATTGAAAGAAATGTAGTTTTTTAGCATCTTTAATAATTTCGTATGTGATATTTTTGTATTACACATACACATTCAAATTCAATTGGTATGACTGTTTTTGTTGATTATTTTAATTCTGTAATAGTAAATTTCTCATCATCAGCATGTCTTTTGCAACGTGGCTATAATTTTTAATCAATTTATCTATAACCAATCCCCTCCCACCCTTTGATATATTTTAAATCTTTGATATTTCGTGGCAGTTTTATTCTCATTAAAAATTCGGGAATCTGGATTTAACAACTTCATAAACAAATTTTCCGGGAACAAGCTGTACTCATAATTTATATCACAGACAGTCCAAACTAGGCTTGGGTATACTTTAAATTATAAATTTACAAAAGGTACAATTAAATCCATCTGGACTTATAACAATTAGCTTTGTGACGGTTCGAGAAAGTTCAATTTATAGGCTTATACGAATGAAGATATCAACATTATTTCTTAAAATAAAAAAATATAAGGTTTGTAAATTCACAATCATGATACTAAGTACAAAAACGGATTGTATTAGCACTGCAATTTAAAGACAATTGAATTATAAAATCATCTAAGCTTAAAAAGAGAGAAATTTATAAGCTTATAATAAGCTTAAAAAGAGAGAAATTTCATGATAGATCATGTGATAATAGTGTAATGAAAATATGGCAGGATAGAATGTATAAGAAATTTTGTAAATCCTCACATTTTTTGCAAATATATAAATATGGGTTGTACATAAAATCTTAACAAAAAAAACAAAAAATTTACCACGGAATTTATTGCTTATTTCCATCCTAGTAATTACAGTATAAAGGTTTTATATCCTTTAATCATGGACTAACTCTGAATATTATATAAAATTATACCCGTTTCTATTTTAGTATCAACTTTTATTTAACTCGGCTTACGACTATAGAGTGTACATTATTTGTGTTTATAAATCATTGATATTTGGAATTAGTCAGTTTTCACTATAAGCCTATTTTAATGTATTATACCAAAAAACAGTAGTTTGTACGTGAATTAAAGATCCAATTGGGATAAATTATTTAATTTTTTTTTATAACATATAGAAACATTTTTCTAAATTAAACAATAAACCAAAAAAAAAAAATATAAAAAAACAAAAATCACAACAAAATTACTAGAAAATTAGCTTTACCTTGATTTTAACTAAAAATTAATGATAAAAAAAAATTCATTCACAAAATAGTTCAATTAGTCTCCGCTTACACATAAACTAACTAAAATAGGGAATAATTCAACGACACCTGAACATTTTATAACAAACGGATTATATATAAAAATTTGAATGTGTATGTATGAGCATCAGGTACAGTAAGACGCTGGCAATAAATATTACATTAAAATTTTCATTACTGTAAAAAATTATCCCTTCAATTATCATATGAAATCAATTTGTAACTTATCACTTTCCACTAATTCTCTAGTCTTGTATATTGAGTGGGATAAAAGTTGAAAAATGTGGACATATAATGACTTGGTAATAATGTAATATAAAGACTTGGTTTCCGAATCAGAATCGCATATTTCTTCTTATCCTGATATTAAAAATTTTATGTAACAATGACTTATTAAATCAATACAAATATGAAATAAAATATGAGCTTATGATTTTTTTTCATGTAGTTATATCTTAAAAATTGTCAATTTGACAACTAATTTATAGTATTTCATGAAACATGACAACGCAGGGTCTGTTCCCAAGTAATAAATGTGATTGAATCACGATTAATCCCTCTATAGTTTCACTTGTAGTAAACCGCACATCAGATTTGAGTGTGCCGTATGTTGCATGTGGTAGTGTTCGTGAGATAAAAAAAATCAAAATAAATTTCTGAAATCACCTGATATGGAAGGAAAAAGTTATTTTTAAAACAAAAAAGAAAATAACCTAAAATTATTAAAATAGATGAAGGAGACGTATTACATTACTCTACGTACTTTTCTCAGAATTAATATTTATAATTAAAAAGAGAATAAAATTTACTCTTAATTTACACCAAGCTGGCTTTCGAAATGGTCACTCATGTGTAGATCCATCAACACATTATGAACAACATTCTTCAATGGCATTCATTCGAACTAATTAGCCACTTAGACTACGTGTAGATTATTTGGGTGCAAACCACTTAGAACA
Source organism: Argyra leucocephala (assembly GCA_963942445.1). Lineage (NCBI taxonomy): Eukaryota > Metazoa > Arthropoda > Insecta > Diptera > Dolichopodidae > Argyra > Argyra leucocephala. Next base: position 42,156,686 of record OZ012678.1, read on the forward strand.
AAAAATTGCATTAGAAAAGGAACCACAAGCTAATAGAATAGTAAATTCGAAATGTAAATTAACGTAAGATTGGATATTCTTAGAAAAACATCTCGAAAAAATTGTCAAGATTAATGTGATGTCCGAAAACCAAAAAAAAAAAACTTAGAAAAAAGGATAGATTGATTAGTCTAAGCAAATAGCATATAGAAAATGATGCTAACAATCTATTTTCGATCAATACACCACTGATGTGCTCCCAGAAAAATAACAATGATAATGCTTTATTACTTAACGACCTTTATTCACACTGATAATACATTAACTATCTACTACTAACTACTTACATCTATAAATTTAAAATTTTTTGAAACTATTTGAATTTCATCATCATTTATCATAATTACCGAGAACATACTGTACATTTTTATAAATTGAAGAAAAAAAATCGCGTACAATATTATACTCACAGTTTAGCCCAAATGTATGAAATTGTGTATGTGCCTGTGTATGTAATGAACATTCTCAATATAGTACCTGGTAGACAAATTGTTCCCATCGAAATGATAAAACCTTTCAGATTAGAAATAAATGTGTAATCAAGCGTGTACATGATCTCTATGTATGTAGTTAGTTAGGTTATATTATACGAAATGTTATCTATGTTGTTAGATTTTTTTTTCTATAGTAGTTTTTTTTCTTCATAAAATCCTTTAAAGGATATTCATAGAATATACTATAAAAAGAGAGTTAAATCGTAGAAATGGAAAAAAAGTAAGTAGCTTTAAGATGAAATTTTGTGAACAAAAAACAAAAAAAAAAAAAAAAAATGCTAAAAGGAAAAAACGTAAAAGAACTACTATGATGGTTGGAGGAATAGCATTGGGAGTCATTATAGGATACTCAAGAGAATTTAAATATAATTACTATTCTCTTTCTTATTAATATTCGTATACATCCTTTAAAGAAATGTTGTTTTTTTTTGGAATACTAATTTTATTAGTTGAAAAAAGTGTTCATTTCTTGTAAGGATTTATTATTTTGTGACTGGTTACCAAAAATCTCTGATATAAATTAAATTTGATATAAAAGTAAGAGAGAATAAAGGAAATGCTAAAATTTCGCATATATGCTCATTTTGATTTGTCAAATATGTTATTTTAATTAATTTAAATTTTATTACTGAGCTAAAAATGATATTCTGAAAAAAGTGGAAATGTTTCTTGAGCCTCTCTATTTTTTTAAATTTCTGGCTTGATCAAACTACATATTTACATTTCTGTGTCTCTTCAACTATGCTTTTTACAATGTTTTTTTGTTAATATCAATTAGAAATTAATTTTAATTCTAACAATTTTTCGCTATGAGCTCAATTCTTTAGTAACAATTAAAAATAAATTTTTAGCTATAATTTCTAGTTAATGAGTAGCAATGAGTAACAAATATTTAATGATTTTATATTTTGAAACAACTATCAAATTCTATTTATTATTTTGGATTATATATATAATTTTCTACATTTATCTGGATGTTTGGATGTTCGACGGAATATTCCAACACATATACGAATTGCAATATATATACAAATTGTAAAATCATGTAATTGCTATAGTTTTTGTAATTGTCATAAGCATAGTTTTTTTTATTATTGGTTATATATGCCATCTGTCATTTGTCATCTGTCGTTTGTTATCTGTGTCATTGGCTTAACATTTCATAATGATTTAGTTGGCGCCATAGAGTTTTTTGCTTTTATTATGTGTTAATTAATTTCATTTAAAATTTAATTTACAATTTGAATTTTATAGTAGAACGCGGCTATGATTGTAAAAATATAATATTATTGTAAGTTTATAGTTAGATTTTGTTTTCATAACAAAAAAGTTAACTTATACTATAACAAAAAAGATGTCGCTAAAATGATCAAGTAAATGATCCTTAGGGAATAGAAAGTTTTGCACCTTACTACAAATATTCTGTTTATATGGTAATTAAAAGCGTTCTAATAAAAAAATAAAAGTGTGATAAATCAGTAAGCAAATACGTATTTTTCTTAAATGAAAACTCTAATGAAGGAAAGAAATGCTAGAATTTATTTTGCTTCCGTCATTTAGGACGGGTTACAAAACTAGTTTAAAATAAAATAATATGTAAAAGGGAAATTTCAATGAAAATTCGTTTATTAAAACAAAATTAGCCCCCTAAAGGGTAAAAAGGGGTAAAAAATATAACTGTTATTAAATCTTGAGCATCTAGAAATCTTAGAAGATAAGTGAAACCTCCTGAAATATTGCTAATGTGGAATATTTACAGTTTCAAAAAATTATGAGTATAAAAAAAACCATCCTAAGTATTTGTATTCTGATGATTAAATTACTCTTTGTGTTCTGATGAGTATTTTGAGAAAAATATATTAGAATGAGCTGTTAAGTTTGTTGTTTGTGTACAAAGAATTTCATAAAATTTTATAAAATTATTTTGAAGCAAAGAAACTAAGTGATCAATAAGAGACTTAATAGTTTTTAATATAGATAACATTTTATTTTTATTTGTTTGCTAATTTTTTTCTCTTTTAAATTTTACTTTTAAGTTTAAGTTTTAACTAATTTCAAAGTAATTGAGATTCTGGTGAGAAAATATATTTCATGAGTTATATTTTGCTCATGCAATAATATGTTATAGTTATATGTATTTTAAGTTTAAGTGTACTGTTTATTTTCTAAAATTATTATCACTACATATTGGGTCGATTTATCAAGGAAAATGTGGAAAATGGAAATGTGAAATATTATAATAGATATAATAGATATTATAATAGAGTTAGTTGTCCATATTTAACCTCTCATTATTTAATCTATTCACCAAAAATGAGAGAAAATAAATCACCGCACCAGGACCACCCCTACACCAGTACCCCATCCTATTTATATAAATTTCAAGAGAGTGCATAGCATAGGTAGCATATGAGTTTTATTTTCATCATTAAATGTAGGTACTTAGGTATAAACAATGCAATGTGTATCGTAGTAAGTTGTAAACAAAATTATTATTATTATTTTTTTTTTTTTTTATATATTCATTGATAGTGCAAAATATCAGTATATTTAAATCCCTGTTCTGTTAAAAACGCTAAATTTGGCTTTAAATTGAATTATAAATATTCTAGGGAACTCTAGTAGCTATATATTTTGAGATGGTCGAGTAGACTAGACTGCAACAGCATCAAGTAAATCTGACCTATGCTGAACTTGAAGCGTTGCTCCTTGACCTACTATAATTGAAAATGTGCGACATCAACACTATGGTAGGGTTCATCAGAACTATGGAGGGTTACCGGCAGCCACTACTACCTACCTACCATGTTTATTTATACAAGATAATGTAATCTGCTGCCTGATATTATTTCAAAGTTTGTTATTATACTTCCACCTCTGATTCGGTTTGATTCTATTTTCTGTATAATCATAATATAATTATGTTGAAATCTGACTCAAAAAGTTCAAAAATCTAATGAATTAACTCTTAGTTCAAAATGATAAAAAAATGTTTGCACCTTAAATTACAAAGGGAAGTGCAATAAAGAATTATTGCAATATACTCTCTTATCATTCTAACCTAAAAATTAAATTTATAATACCATTTGATGATAATCTCATGAAGATTTACACGGAATTGTGTCTTAAAAGAAGGCAATGTTTGAAAAAAAATAAAGTTGTTTTTTTTTCTTTTTAAGTTCCGTTTTTTATGTGAATTTGTATAAAAAGTAGCATATGTTTAAATACAAGGTGACTCACAACAAAAACTAATGACTTTATTGCAAAACAAAATTCTTTAATTTGTAATGAAAACGAGATTTATGTAAAAAGAGAAAAAAATATAAATTTAACTTATTTTTCTTATTTTTTGAAAGGCACAATTTCACGAATAAGTATTTCTGATAGATGTATTAAAACATAAGTATACTAGAGAACCCTATTTATTAATTAAAATTCAAATTAAAGCCAAATTTAACGTTTTTAACAGAACAGGGACTTAAATATATTGATATTTTTCACTATCAATGATAGGTATAAAAAAAACAATAATAATTTTGTTTACAACATACTAAAATACACATTACATTGGCTGTACCTAAGGTGTGGTCGTGGTGTAGCAATTTATTTTGTCTCATTTTATTCATAGATTGAATAGTTTTGAGGTGAAATGTTGACAATTAACTCTATTATAATATATGATTGTACTTTTTTCCCCTTAGCTCTCTTGTTCTATTGGGAGTTTAGGACTTTCGCTTGACATTTCGATCGTACTCGATTGGTAGTTGCTGTTTGTTCCCACATTATGTTCGCTTTTTTTTACTCTTGTTTTTCTGTCTTCCGTCAGGTGTCTTCGGTTCAGATATTTTTTGGAAGATCAGGTTTTCTTGTACCTTATTATGGCATCCTTCTAGGCTCATTCGATGCTACTTGACGGCTTTGAAGTTTTATGCTGTTGTAATTTAATCTCATAGCTTTGGTTGTTTTTCCAGATTGATTTCTAGTCCGAGCATGAATTTCCAGATGTTCTAATTTGTTCTGCATGAATCTGAATTTGAAGACAGATATTATCTGCGTAGTCGAGGTCTTGAGGTTGTTGTATGAGATGGCAGGTTTTTGCTCTTTTTTTTGATAAAACAGTTTCTAGTATATTATCTAGGACGATTGTGAAGGGGAGTGATAAAAGTGGACATCATGTTTGACTCCTGATGTGATGATGAAGGAATCGCTCTCTTGTTTCTTATTTATTGCTGAGAGTTTGATTTTTCCGGATACTGTACAACGTCTTCAATATTGTATATTTTTCTGACTGGGTTCATTCTTTTATGGTCTGTGAAAATTGTCCTCATTAATTTGTATTAATGCTATCAGTTCAGCAGATCTGAATGCTTATTTGAAGTTTTATGTTTGAATACTAGTAGTTTACTGTTTGTTTGTAATATGATATGTATAACGGGATCACCCCATTCTACGCACACAAAGGCCTTTACAGGTCCAAAAATTTAGCCAGGACAATTAAATTAAGAATGTACAAGACCATAATACAACCGGTCGAAACATACGGATGCGAAGCATGGACCATCACAATTAGTGACGAAAATAAATTGAAAGTATTCGAAAGAAGAATACTGAGAAAAATATTTGGTCCCAAAATAAATGACGATGGTGAATACCAAATCAGATCAAATGAGGACCTAGAAGCACTAATTGAAGGACACAATATTGTTAAATTTATTAAGGCACAAAGACCAAGATGGGCAGATCATGTGGAGAGGATGAATAATCAAAGGATGCCAAAAAGAATATTAGACGCAGTACCACAATACAAGATCAAGAGGTAGACCAAGATCACGATGGCTGGACGAAGTCGAGGGCAACTGTCGAAAGATTGGAGTTAACGGATGGAGGACAGTTGCACAAGATAGAGCAGAATGGAGGAAAGTTGTGGACGAGGTTAAGGCTCACCCCGAGCTGTAGAACCAACAGATGATGATGATTTATGCAAGTGTATATGCAAGATCATGAACTAGAAGAGACTTTAGAGTTGGATTATGAAGAAGGATATTCTCTATTTCCAGTATATTTACTTTAATTATTTTTTATGTGTAGCCGCTGTTGGATGCACAAAAGGGGATATTCCTTTTTCCAGAATATCTATCATAATTATTTTGCAAGTTTAGAAATTGAAAGTTTGGATTATAATATTTGAAGTTTGAAAGTTGGCTTTTAAAATCTGGCTTTTCACGCAGATCTACAAATTTCATAATTTCTGTCAGTAATAACGGAAAGTAGCTTCGCATAATTTCTGAAACTTTTGTGAAATATTTTGAAAATTTGCATTAGATAAATAAATTTAAAACAAAAATTATTTTAAATTAACATACGAGTGTATTTTTCCTTATTCGACATTTTTTTCTTCAACATTTTGTTTTTCAAAATTAAAAATTGACTTAAATGAATTTAGCCGCCAAACTTAATGCCATAATCGCTAACCGATACTTTGCAGAACTTAATGCGACGTCGGGACGTACCTTTCTGCAAACTTTCAATTAATTCAGTTTATTATTCGAGATTTTAGTAATTCGGGATTTTTTTATTCAAGATTTTTGTTAGTTTGAGATTTATTTTTATTTGTTGTCTAACAGCATTAAATTGTATTATAAATTTTTTTATTTAGTTTTAACAATTAAAAAAGATAAAACAAAAACTTAAACATATTTTGCATTTTAATATCTGGTTGTATGGATGATAGTTGAATCCACGTGCCAGCTTTTGCGTTAAGTTTATTACAACATTTCGTTTTCGTTGGCGCGTAAGACCGGCAAAGGTAGTGTTCTAAATTTTGACTAAAGTGAGGATTTCTAAATCAAACAAAAACTTCATATTCCTCAATTAGAAACTCTGTCAGTTTTTGATGCCATTCAAAAGGTTTTTTTGATTCATTCATTCCTGAAAATACCTTCAGTTCCACGGAGCACACAGTGAGTTTGAGAGCCGCTGCCTTAGTAAATCAATGTTGTAGTCGTATTTATTTCATTATCTTAAACTTTTGAATATAGTTAAGATTTTTAATTTTAAAATTCAAATTTGTACCCTACACTAAAACACTCTGTAATACAAAAAAGAAAATTTTTTGTTTTTTAAAATCAAATGAATAAAATATATTGTTTGCATTTGTTTGTACTTAAATCTAAATGAATTGGGATCTATAATAAGGAGACATAAAAGATTCGCACATACACACATACAAACACCAATAAAATAAAAGAAAATAAATTTTTATTTTTTTTTATTTTAATGCGATCGGATTAAAGTTTTAAAGGAGGTTTGCTTATATACACATTTTGTTGCCAACCCCATCAAGTTTTGAATAGACAACAAAAAAAAAATATCTGATTAGTTTTCTATACAAAACAAACATATAATAGAAATAATAAAGAAAGAGATAGATATATTATTTTATTCGTTTTTTTTTAAATTGTTATTTTACTAGTTTTCTGTTTTTTTTTTTTTATGTATGTATTTTATTATGTAAGGATAATTTGTATTTCAACGAAATAAAATTTTTTTAAGTTTTTTAACATTAAAGAAGCTTTTTTTATTTATTTTTATGTTTTTGTTTTGTTTTTTTTTTCTATCTTGTTTTTGTTTCGTTTTTAATTTAAGAATGTAGAATCTCTTTTTTTATATGAAGTTTTCTACTTTAAGGAAATAAATAGAATAACGGAAGAATTATCCTTATCTCTCTATTTCGTTCCTTATAATAATAAAAAAAAAAAAAAAAAAAATAGTAAACATAAAAGTTTTGTTCTCATTTTTTTTAGAACTCTTTTGTTATAAAATGACTTAATATACAGAAACTGAATTAAGTTAAACAGTAAATGAATTGCATAAATATACATGAATGTAGATGCACATATTTATAGAATCCAAGATCCATAATAGAATGGAGAAATGATTATTATCTTGTATGTAGGTCTTTGAATTATACATTAGAAACTTTTAGAATTAAGTAACAACATTCAGAATTAAAATGGATATAAGAGTATGTACTTTAAATATCTGTGAAATTAAAATCTTAAAATGGATATTGTAAGGTTGTGTCTTATATATATGTTTATTACCATAACAGAATATATATGTTTATTACCATAGCATTTGTATAGCGGATTATTGAAAGATATACGCAATGAAGAAATTTAATGTATTACATTCAAACGATCGATCTAACATAAAATATTGAAAGCAGCTTTTTATGAAATGAATTTATTCACTGAGTGGGACCCCATTGTTTTTTAATGCATGACAATAGACAACAATTCAATATACTCGAATAAGATTTTCTATTTTAATTTTTATTTTAGTTAATTTTATTTTCGAAATGAATCTTTAAAATAGTACCCGCATTCTTACACAAATAGTATTCGCGAATACCGGTCATTATGGTTATAAGATGATTAAAAGGACATTTGGAACAGTTGATTTATTTGCTATAACAATACCATAATAGTAAATTAATTGTTTGATTGATAGACAACGTCAATCATGTTTAAGTTGTAAATAAATCAATAATTGATGAAATCAAAACCTGTTGTTCGTTTTGTTGTGTTTTGTCCGATTGCCATTAACTTATTTATTATATTTTGGTACGTAACGGTATCGGTTGCAATTATTTATATAAAGTGAAAAGTTTTCCACTTTGCGAGTATTTATTTTTTTATTTATTGATTTTCTGGTATATAAATTAGGAAACCCTCTAAATCCCCAAATTTCAAAAATTGTAGTAAATCTTCGATTAAATTTGAAATTCAAAGTCGGCAAGATGTGTAATATAATGAAGGAGCGCCATGAAATTCCAAATGACAAAATTCAAAACCCCATCAAGGTTATTAAGAAAAATATAATTTGGTGAGTTATGTTGCTTGTCTATGTATATCTAAATGCAAGATTCTGAATTGACGGGATATTGAGTTAGTTATACGATCAAAATAATACGCTTTTTCCAAAGTATTTGTGTATATACGAGATTCAGAATTTGGAGGGATTTTGTAGTTGGTTACAAAATCTGGGTTATACCCCTTTTATTGAATATGTATACATGTACTTATATTCAAAATTTTGATGTAGAAGGTATTTTAGAGTTCGTATTGTCTGCTTACGAATAGCAAAAGTGCTTTTGAATTTTGTTATTTCGGGATTTTAGAATTTGGGGATGCAACTTAAAATGTAACAATATTTGGAGATGTTGTGATTGAAAAATTTTAATTTCTTGTAATTGGGAATTTTTAATTTGGGGATTTTAATCTAATATAGTAATACTAAATCAGTATTTATATTTTCTTAAATAATGTATAGTTTCATTTTAATTAAGTTTCCTCTGTCAGTTAATTGAGATTTTTACCATTTCTACCTCCATTCTAATAAAACAATTTTATTAATATACTAAAAAACTGGTTTTTAAAATCTCCGGATTAGATCACTTGGCATAATATTGTGAAGGCTTGTAATCGTATTTCGACGTTAAACTGCCTTATGTGGTTTTGTAGACTATAATTTGTTAGATAAAACTTTTGTTCAGAACTAACAGGTTTATACTTGAAAGGTGTTGTCATATAAATCCATACTCTATAGATAATTTGTTAAAGATAAAAAATTGTCTTAAAATAACATGTAACATTTTTTTATATTTCATGTATCCTAACTAAACGGTGTATAATTTCGAAAAGTAAAACTGTTAAAATAAAACTGATGTTGGAGATATTCTGCATAAGAGTTATGAATGTAGTTAATATCTGAAAAGTTGCGATCTATTTAAAAGTTTTTACAATATAACTTAATAAAGAATTGTTAAGATAGATGATTTTCAATAACGTGCACGCAAACCGAATGCACTAAAAGATCACTGTATTGTAATATTTCAAATATACTACTTATTTGTATGCGTTGAAAAAAAATTTTATCCCTTTATTTTCTCTTTCCGGAGCATACAGTTTTGGTATGATTTGATGTAATTATAGTTCTGAAGCTGTGTTTCAGTATCCCAAAACCATAATATTTTACAGAATAAATGATTGGTTTGTTCTTTCATTAGGCGTTTTCATTTTCGTAGATCTGAGCGCGCTTTGACTCAAATGAGCACGCTCTGAGCAGAGCATGAACAGATAAGCTCCGAGTGCTCAGATTTAATACAAAAACACGATTTGAGTAAACTATCTTTTTTATTTTATTGTTGTTTCAAATAATTGTAATTTGTCAATAATCGAATTTAAGCTTTCAATTTTGAAATTCAAAAAGTTTAAAAATATTTATTTTTGATTAAATATTAATTATTTACCATCCCAGCTTATATCGTTGGTCATTATTTCTTAAATTGTAAAAATTACTATTAATATTTATTTTAAATTTTAAAATGGTTTACTTTTTTACTATCGTATAGTAGCGTCATCTATTTTGTTTTAAAATAAACATCCCTTTTTGACATTTAATATTCAAGTGCTTGTGCTCTACGTGCTCATGTCAATTTAAATCGAGCACATAGAGTACGTTCTGAACGCATAAAAAAATACGGATTTCAAGCTCTGAACGTTCTGATAAAAAAAAAACACGAATTTGTTTTTGACAATGCATGCTCTGCTTTGAACTAAAAAGCGAAAACGCCTATTATATCAAGTGTATAGTTCTACCCAACCCACGTATCGTTCATCACAAAGCAGTCATTTTTATTAGGCTATCATCGATATTTATTTCTCATTGGATCATTGAGTGAATTAAATCGTTTTATTTTTTTTTTCTTTATAGCTTTAATTTTTCTAATGTGGAATTTCGTTTTGTTATATATTTTTTTTTATGCGGAAATCTATACTAACAAACTTTGTATATTTATGTTTCATATAAAATATGATGAAAGCTTAAATAACATGCCAAAGCTATAACATTGTCATTTAATCGAGTTAAAACTTATTTTATAATATTATAAGCGATACAATTTGTGAAAGAAAATATTCGATAGTTTTTAGTAAACCATTTTCTTAATATTATTACAATATTACCGATATTAAAAAATAAAAATGTTAACACCTACCCATATCAGTAGCGTCCATATTGATAAAGTGATATTATTTTATTGTAGTATAATATTCTTAGGATTACTAATTAAATATATATATATATATATACAATATATATATATATTTACTTATTTTCATATTCAATATTCTTTTCTGAAAGGATATCTACTTTGAATAATTTTTAAATTAAGGTAATTATTGGTGATTATATGTAAATGTATAAAACTGTTCCTAGACTGTTCGTTGTTTTATAAATTTTTTGTTATTGTTATATTTCATGTGCAAATATTTGATAATAATTAGGTAATTACAATGGCATTAATTAGGTTTTATTATACAATTGAATGGTAATTAAGTAGAACTCCTCCTGTATCTAATTGAATATTGTTTACTTTTAATATAATTAAGTTAATTTTTGAATAAATATATATTATGTATTTTAGTTTAGGTGAAATTAAAACAATATGTGAATTGGACAAATATTTATATTCAGGATTTAAAAAAAAGAAAAATGTAAAAATAATAAATTTTTTTTATTTATCTTGACTTGTTTGGTCATTTCAGTTGCTTATGACCAACTTTTATGTTTTTATGTTCTATTCTAATGATCATTATATAAGTAGTTCAGAACTATTGTGATTTAACGAACAAATTCTGATTAAAGACATTTTAATAAACATTATATTACAGGACAATTTCATTATACATATATTATGTTCTCAAGAATAATTTATAATAATTGTTGCCAAGTTTTTTTTCACTAATAATTTTATATTTAGTGGCAAAAAACGATATTTTGGAAGCGATGTACTTTCTTTATCAGTTCTTATAAATAACTAATTTTTCTTCTTTTTATCTTTTGCTGATCCAAATACGCTGCTTATTTTTTACTTTTATTACTTGTTACTAATTCTAAATTATGTTTTTCAAACATTTTATTAAACTTCGCAGTGAATGTTGAGTATGTTGCGCAATTTTTTCTACATTTTTCTACATCATTATTTTGTTTGAACAATTTATTTATTCATTTCGATACGATGCAGTTTCTGTATTATCATTTTGTATACGATTTCATCTTTAAAATATATCATTTTTGTTTTGTTATTAATGTTTTTGACGTTGTCCTCTGACAATGGTGTTTTGCCATCTTCTCTCCATGTGAGTGTCAAATGACTGAGTGTGAATGATGACTTGGGTAGTTTCGTTTTTATGAATTATTTTTATATGTCCAGATTTATGTGATCGTTCGAAAGTGGTCAGCTGGCCGTATTCGTCCAATCAGAAGTCATGGGGGTAATATACCCAAAGTTTAAAAATATTTCAAAGTTAATTTTTATAGCGATCTCAAAATTACTCACATAACGAAATGAAGATAAACGATGTTGTATGGCATAAAATTCATTTGTGTCAATACGTTTATATCAAAGGATTCCGCCTTACTGATGCGACAATCAAAACTGTGTTGAGATGTTAAAAAATGTACATTAAATTTATTATATAAATCAATATATAATATTATAATTAGAATATTGCCATTGGGTTCAATTTCCAATGGACGTTATTGTTATGTATTTGTCGTAATACTGGGTTAGCATATGCTTTCTAAGCCCTTGTTTGTGACGTACTGAACCTTAATTATTTTTCTTTCACAAGATTTTTTCGCATACTATACAGAACGGACAATTAATGTGATGAATCAATAATGTTTCTAAACAATTGAAAAGATTTGCATCTAAATACCACTCTTGATAATCTTACCTGATTCTCATTATCTTCTTCTGATTTTCCGCTCTTATAAATCTGTAATAATTCTCATATCTTAAATTGAAATCCGTTAAATTCAAATCCAAATGATTCTAGATTCAAATCAGTCAATTATTTATATATTTTTTTTTTTTTTTAATTTTATTGTTGCATTGTACTAATTTTTATTCTAATTTTTTTTTTTTTTTAATACGGTTTTCTTAGAACAATAATAATAAAAAAAGAAAAACAATAATAAAAACAAGGAAATTAAAACAAAAAATACAATAATAATAATAATAATAATTAACATTAAAACAGAATTTCCCATTAAAAGAAAAATAATAATAATAATAAATAAATAACATAAAAAAAGCTTTTAATTTTCATCATCCTTGTAAAATAAATTCACTCAACTTCATGCATACATATACTACGAGTATAGCTCTCATATATTCTTACATAACTACACATATATATACGTACGTATATAATATATATAAAATAAAATTAATCATAATATTTATGTTTTTCATAATATTTATAATATGCGAGTACTTTCTTATACCTAAGAACCCATATTCTGTACATATACATATAATTCTATATATTTATGTATATATATGCAATACATATATACATACTTATCTCTATCACCTTCAATTAAATTGTTACATTTGTACCGTATAGTTGTATGGGTAGTTCTATGGAAAATATCTGTAATGACAATGCAAATCCAAAGATCACTTCAATTTCAATTTCCATTATTTTTCCGGAGGGTCCTTAGTATTATGTTTTTTCCATATAAAAATTTAATTATGAAATCTTATTCCAAATCTAAAAATTTATTTTGAAAGAATAGAGGTAAAAAAAAAATTCTTAATGAGTTGTAGAGCTCTTTCAAAAATTTGGTTTGTCGTCACAATGGCAGATTTTTCGAATAGTTATAGATGAGACAGAGACTTATTTCGGTACTTTGTTAGTCGATATTATTTATACTCTGGGTGTTGCAGTAGGTAGAGCAAGTGAATTTCAACCAAATGGTATCAGATTCGATTCCGGACGAAACATGAAAAAAATGCTTTATAAATATAATTGTCCAAAATATAATAGTCGAGTACACAACACTGAAGAAGTCTGCAAGTAGTAGACGAAATACGCGTATCTGTATGATAAACATATCAGTAAAATTAAAAAGAAAATATTCGACTATTTTCGACAATTATACAAAAATTTTACTCCAACGCTAGAAAACAAGTTTTTATAAAAACTGCTTTATAAATTTTTTTGACCCAATCGAACCTCTTGTCATTGGGATGAAATAAATGGCAAAAAATATTTTAGAGTCTAATCTGGTAACAACTTATAATACAATGGGGTATTCAATTTAAGAAGGCTTAGTTTGTGACAATAGTGATAGTTTTCTACATTCAATGAGTTGATAAGCCAGTTTTTCCAGCCATATTTAATAAATTTTTATGCTATAAAGATTAATAGTCAAATTTGATAAATAAATACTCGAAAACATTATATTACTAGATATTGTAGTATAAACTTTTATTATCGTACTTAATTAAGCTCGAAAGGGTGATTCTACCTACATTACTGTGAAGAACATAAAAAAAATTGGCAGCTTAGAGAATTTAGTTTTGCCTTTAAATAGTTTATTGTAATCAAATCAAGCCTTTATTGGTTTCCATAAGTGTGCGATTCGATTATTCAGCAAAGTTAATAGTTTTTGTAATAGCTTTGATTTAATTAAAATATTATATATCCTTTTCGTGAGGCGTTTCTATTATTATAAAGTTTTAAAAATATGTTTGCAAAGTCGATATTACTGGCACAATACTATACCCACATTTTACAGTTTAAGAGAGATAAATAATATTTTGTCTTAATTTCGAAAACTCAAATATTGTAGCTCTCATAAATATGTTTATTTTAATTTCATTCATTGGTTTGAATGCAGCAGGATTGGGATAGTTAAGTTAGATTGCCCACACACAACATTGGTGTGCTGACAAGCCACCACAACGAAAATAAAATTATTTATTTACAACTACACGTTCTTTCGAAATAAAATTATAAATCATTTATTTTTTCTTAAACTTATACCTACTGGTGAATATATTGATAATAATAAATAATACTTTTATTTAAATCTTAATTGGATACGTTTTAAGAATACAAAGTCCTATGACTTCTGAACTTTAAATTTGCCATACAATTTGAACAGTTTCAATCCTCGTCTTGTATCATCATTTTCGAAGAGTTGAATAGCTTCCACATTAATGTGTTTTTGTAGTATTTTTTGATGGCTTTGTGCGGATCAGTTTGATTTAACATCGTCTACCATTTTTACACCCAACTCCTTATGTACGAAATAAAATCAGAACAATTTTTTTTTGTTGTTATGGTGACCAGCTACTTGTAAAATATTCTAAAAAAATTACATTTTTAAAATTATTAAATTTTTATTATATTTACAAAAAAAAGCAATGTACTTGAATATAAAATAAAACGCTTTTTATAGAACGACCCATAATATACAATAATACTTAGAATAAAAAAAAATATAATGAAAATAACAATAATAATAATAAAATAATAAAAGAAAAATTCAATACTTAATTTCTTTTTCTTCTCAATCTTTTCAGGATAACAACATCTCGTTTTTGGTTATTTCTTCTTGTTATTTCTGCTGTTGTTTTGTTTTTTTTTAAATATTTTTTTGTGCACTTCTGCCAACTCATATATCATCCAGCCCATACAACAAGGATCTACACCCATCGTAATATGATAATATAAAGAAGAAAAAAAAAAACACAAAAACTTTTTGATCCTCATACATTCTCAACGTATATACAATCAGAGTGCAGAGTACCTACAGGGACGACGAGTATCATTTAAAGAATAAACAGAATTAATTTAAAAATTATTTCAAGAAGTTCGGTCGAACGGAAAGACGATTTTTTTTTTTCTTACCTTTCTACAAAAATTTCGTAATATACTACAGTACTACAACATATTCAAGAAAGATGTAAACAACAAAATGAAAGAAAAATAAATAAATAAATAATTTCATTCAAAAATGTTTTCATTCTCAACATTAACACTAACAACAATAACAACAATATAATTTTTTTGTTTTTGTTTTGTCTATGCGACCAGAAGTACCTACGACACGTTTAAATGATGATGATGATAATGATGATGATGATGAAAATGATGATGAATACTAACAAGAATAATAACAATACACGAGTATCGTAGTAATAAAATCATAAAATTTTTCATCTTTAGGAATTAGATACCATTAACTGTGGAATACAAGAAAAAGAAGGGTGGCTGGCAGTATATTGTGGTATTGTAGAGTAGCAGAGAAAAGCATCAGTGAAACTTTTTATTTTATACATAAAATGTTCTTTTAATGATCCCTCAACAACTACTTGTGTACAACAACGATTCATATACATATATAAATTTCTATTATAACCGTTATTTACATCTCTAAAAGCAAAATTATTATTTTGTGTTTTTTTTTTTTTATTAATTCAAGAGTGTTTTCGGAAAATTTTTTTTGTTTTTGTTGTTTTCAATTTCAACCATCCTGTAACAATTTAAAAATAAAAAGAACAAAAACATAAAAAACAACATATATGTATGTTTGTATGTATAGAACTAACAAACATTTCAGAAGTGAACAAAAATGAAAAGTTTAAATTAATAAATTTCTAACTATAAGAAAATTCTAACGGTTATTCAAGGATCTTATTATATTATTCTATTTTTGTTTTTTTTTTCCGTTTTTATTTGATACTTTGTTGATTTTGTGTTCTATGGTAACTATACAATACACATCAGGATAACCTTAAAAACCCACCAAAGAATAAGTAGTGAAATTTCACTTTAGAATACAATTAAATACAGGAATAATATTTACCCTACCAGAAATATACAAAAAAGGATATTCACATATAGTTACAAAAAAAAAAAAAAAAAAAATAACAATCATTCTGGTATATATACACATTTTGTTAAAATAACTACTATAAACTAATAGCAGTTGATGTTGGTAACTTTGATCCTGTATAATACTTGAAAATCTTTTAAAAAACAACAAGAAGAGAACAAAAAAATTTTAAAGGAAAACTAAAAATTTCTGTGAGCGCTATTTTATTTCTTGTGCTATTTCCTTTCTAACAACAACAAAAACATAACACAAATATAGCCACAATGTTAAGCTGATTTCAGAACAAACAAAAAAAAAGAAGATAAAAACACAAGAAAGAAATACAAAAAAAAAAAATTTTTTTAGAACGTTGCAACCCCCGGAAACTATTCATTTCCAAATATCCAAAGCAAAAGAGAACAACTTTTGTACAGAACTCATATAGAAAAATCTCTTGTTATTGTGTTCATATGTTTAGATACATTCAGTTTTTTTTTTTTTTTTAATTAAAATAAAAACTTTTAGTATACAAAAACTTTTCTAGAAATCAAAAAAAAAAAAAAAAAGTAACAACAACAACATTTTTTTTTTTGATTAATACAAAGATATGCCAGAGAAGTCATTATTAAATAATGGCTATATAAAAACATTTCAAATACACCACGAAAAACAACAACAAGAACAAGAAAAACTTAATAAATTTTCTATTGATTCAATAATAATACCAACAACAAATATCAAAATGGATGATTCAAATGCAACTCCATTATTAGGTTGTACAACAAAATTAAGTGTTGAAAGTGATGATGGTAATAGTAGTTGTGGTGTTATGCCAATAATTACAACTTCAACCGGTGGTATAGTAGGTAGTGGAATTGGTGGTATCGGTGGAATTGGTTTAGGTTGTAATAATATTAATAAACATAATAATAGTATAATAATGAATAATAGTAATATAAATTCACAAATGATAACAGCAATTGGTAGTACAAATAATGGTCCAGCTGCAACATCAACAATTTCAACAATAAATTGTAATAATAATATGTCAAATATAAATAATAATAATAATATAAATTTAAATAATTGTAGTAATATTAGTAATAATAATAATAATAATAATAATATTGGTATTGGTACTGGCTTAAATATGAATAATATAAATAATAGTAGTAGTAGTGGTGGTGGTGGTGGTAATATTTGTAATACAAATAATAAATTATCACAAATGAATTCTACACAACAACAACAACAACAACAAACACAATCACAACAACAACCAACAACAACAATTGTACATTTTGGTCCAGGTGGAGGTATGCCACCACGTACATCATTGCAAAGAAATTATAATGTTGCAAATAATACAACAGGAAATGCTGTTGAATGCCTTCTATTTAAAGAACCAAAATTACGTAGAAAACTTTTAATATTGGCAATTGCATTTACGATATTTGGTGCTGCAATTGGAGCATTATCTATATATTTTGCTGGAGGCTATCGTTGCCTTAATAGTGATACTAATATAAATGGTAAGTACATAATATAGTATATTTGAATTAATACAAAAACATAAACAAAAATAAAAAACAATATCTTTAGGTGATTTTTATATATTTTGTTGTTTCTTTTTTTTGAGTTCTGCATTTTTTTCTTTTTTTTTTTTTTTTACTAGGAACAATAAAATTTATTTAGAGTGAATAAAACAGAGTAGAAAAAAATATTTATTAGATTCATAATAGGATTTTTTTTTATGTTTTCTTTGTTATTTATTTTCCATTTTATTGTTGTTGTTTTTGTTTTTATAAAAAAGAAACTAGATTTACTTTATAAGAATTTAAAGAGATACAATATAAAATAGTAAAGAAAGAAAGAAAGAAAAACGGAAATGAAAGTGAGAATGAGACAAAAGCAAAAAAAGTGAGAGAAAGAGAAATAGAGGAAGTAAATTTTTTTTTTGTGTATAAAATGAGTTTTTTTTTTGTTTCCCCGTTATATAATAATCATAATAATAATCCTTATATGCAATATATTATTACAAGGATTTTCTATGTTTTTTTTAATTGTTTTTATCCTTTTATTTTTGTGTTAAATAAAATTTTTTTTATTGCTTTTTGATTTAATACTTGAAATACGAGTCTATTGCAGTATAAATGTTAACGATTATCTTGATATGAGTGGTGTATTTTAGTTATTATATACAGATGGGGTTTTCTAATAAGACAGTGAAAAATTTAAATGTAAGGAAATTAATAGTTACGTATGTGAACTATCAAAGATTTTATTTATTTATAATAACCATATTCAATGAAATTAAAATTATATTAAATGAAAACTATTATATGAATGAATTTGTTATATCAAAATTTTCATTTACTTCTTCGCAAAAGTCAGTTCGTATTTCATTGGTGCGAATTATGTTTAAAACTGTCTTAATGTTAATGAATGACAGCGTTCGTCATTGGTAAGAATAATTCAATCACAGTTCCAGCATGAAATCAACATCGTACCATTAGTATTAATTACTTCTGAGTTTTCAAATGACTAAATTCAATAATTTTGTTTATTTTCATAGCCAAAAGCTTCCTATATGGCAAAATTCATTTTCTTTTTTTGTGATAATTGTTATAATATTCAAACTGCTATCCAAAGTACAAGAACAGTGGTGGTTTTAGTTCTTGTAATAACTATATTTTGTAAGTGGCCTGTATAATTTGAAATTCTTGCAAAGGACAGTACATTATAAATTGCAAAGCACGTTTTTGTGCGTAACAAATTACACTAACTTATTTAATATAATAAAATTTACAATCACCTTTACATTCTACCTCGCTATACTGCCAATGGTTGAAAAACAAAATTAAAAAAAAAACTCACATCAGTCTCCTGATGATGGTGCAATAACCGAAATCGATTACGATACTTAATAAAAGTGTAAAACATACCTAGAATTTTATTATTTATGTAATTTAACAAAAAAAACTTATTATTTGTAAAACACAAATAAAAATTGTATAATAGCAATCTTACAATAATTGAATGAAAAGGCGGAACTATGTATTGAATTCGCATTGTACTTTGTTTGCATGAAGAATATACACCGTATCAAAATTGCGTAAATATTGAAGTTAAATTATTGTCCCTTCGCTACTCTTAAGCTCCCAGAGCAATAAATTTGTGTTTATGAAAAATTCGTTTGGTGAAAGCAGCAGCACACGATTAGGTGCTAAGTTATATTCAACTACTGTATATTTTATGTTTGAGCTCGTTTTCATATTTTCATGGTATATAATATTAAAAATAGCGCGAATTTCATTCATTAGTTGCGAATTTTTCATACAAATACATATGTATATTATTAGGTGTATATATATATATATATATATATATATATGTTTTTTTTTCGTTATTATGACAACGTTGACAATGATAACAACAAATGATGTTAAATTATGATATTGATGATGATTATGATTATAGTATTAAAAAAATACAAAGAGGCCAACATGTGCATCAGAGCGGCTACATAAAAGCGTTGAATTATAAACTTACCATAATTTGTCTTTGATCATAAATTAAAAAAAAAAAAAAATAGAAACAACAAATTGTATAAAAAAGTTTTTTTTTGTTAAAAATAAAAAAGAAACAAATTTTTTTTTTATTTTTAATTTTTTTCTTAAAAAAGAAAAAAAAAATGGGGTTATAAAAATGGTCTTCTCCATGGTTTTTTATTTTTAACATGAATTATAGAACTAGTTTAGAATATTAAAGGACTTTATTAATATAAAAAATGAATTATGCGGTAGGTTTGGCTAGGATTCAATTTTTTTTTTAAATTTTTGCTCTTGTTGTTGTTGTTTTAATGTATTTTTTTTTTAAATCCGATTCAGTGTGACTTTAGACGAGGATAAATTAATAATTCCCTGATACAATAATGATTTTACAGCAAAAGAAGACAATTTTTTGGTATTTTGACAGCGGTATTTGTATTTTTCCTTCGACGTCAATTTTTTATAGCGCAAAACTCTTCAGCCGGATTTTTTTGCCCAAATTAGTATTTTTTTTTAAGTTCAAATCGTTTTTGTTTATACATTAAAAGATTTGTACTTGATTGATAAAGCAAAGTTGTGATAAAAGTAGTGAATAAGACCTGTTTATATTCAGTTATTTGTTAAAAGTTAGTTGATTGATGCGGCGAAAAAGATAATTATATAGTTGCTATTGTCAGAATAATGTTGAAATTACAAGAAGGTAGAAGTAAAATTTCACTAACTCAGATATAGTAGTTAACCTATATATAAAATAAATCAAAAATCATTAGGTAAGCCAGAGAAAACTTGAAATGAAAAACCTAAAGAGAAAACTCAACAATTGAAGATTATAATATTGAAAATGTGCTTATTTATATCTAATCTTGAGATCACTCTTTCAAAAGATACAAACGAAAATGACGATATCAAAAAATATTGCAAAGAAATTCAAAGATCAATTTTGTGTCATGAATGTGAGATCAGGACCCAAAAACGAATGAAAAAATTATTAACGGTTATATGATATAAAATTTTTAGAAAGAATTTTCGGTTTTCCTAAATTCGGACTGTTTCGGGTAGCTACAACTCTGCAACACCCATCAGTAATATTTCAAAAACTAAAATTGTTACATACCTGAAAA
Organism: Argyra leucocephala; assembly: GCA_963942445.1. Classification (NCBI taxonomy): domain Eukaryota; kingdom Metazoa; phylum Arthropoda; class Insecta; order Diptera; family Dolichopodidae; genus Argyra; species Argyra leucocephala. Next base: position 42,177,632 of record OZ012678.1, read on the forward strand.
TTTATAGTTATGTTTTTTAAGCATGTTTTTTACCGTTTTCCGAAATTTTGAATGGCGAAGAAGAATTTGGAGTGAAAATAATTTTAATAAATATAGGTATTTACCCGGAACTTACTTTAGCTGAGAAAACGAAGAATTTCTGAAGACTTAAATAGGAAAATTGAAATAGCGTTAAAATTTGTTTGTTTTAAATTTGTCTGATATGACAAGGTTTTTGACATTTCTTCCACACCAACCAGAACCAAAACTAAGAACTTCAGTTATGCTTCTGCAAAATTCCAGTAAGAACAAACGATAACAGTTTAATAATAAAGTACAAATATAAAAGTATTGCATTCTTATGTTGTTGAAGTACAACTTGAAAGAAATTACAACCTACTATAGATTTTGAATTAAATTTTATAAATTTTTGGTTGGATTCGGACAACGTCGGGTAACTTCGCTATAGGTAGGTAGGTAGAAGTGGCTATTCCAATGACTTCTGGAAAATCAATTAGCACTTAATTGTGTGTTTTTGATACCACGACTCGAGTGACCTATTTCTTGTTGATCTGATCAACTTTCTCAATCACACATTGTGGCTCTAATACTGAGTCCCTGGAGAGAGTGAAGATGAGAGAACGACCCCTTATATCCACTTTGCTATAGTAATGAAATAAAGAAACCAGGACTTAATAAATAAAAAAATAAATTTAAAAAAAAAATTATTTTTGATATCTCAGATTACAACAGTTTGATTCCTAATGCTGAAAATTGTTTTAAATAAAAAAAAAAAGAAAAATATACTTAGAGAATTGTTAATGCAGCCTGAGTAAATGTGAATTTTCTACGTTCTTGAATTTTATTAAAACTCTGAGGTACTTATGTCAGTTGAAGTTCAAAATATAATTTCCATAAAGTTTTTATTTATTATATTTTTTTTAATCCTCATCCCTAAAACTTTTCAAAAATCCCTCTTATAATAAAAATACCAAAAGAGAGTCAGAGAAAAGAATTATGATGTGAAGAGAATAAAAGTGGAAATATAAAGATATGTAGATATAATGAAAAAGATGTGATAATATTGTTACGTTGTTACATATATATATATATATATATATATATAAATATATAACACAATAATATTATTAAGTCTTTTATGGTATTAACTAAGTTGAATTGGATTTACTATAAGCTAAGTGAATAATGGCTAAAATGGAATAATGCAGACAGTTTTTCTTATCTTTTTATTTTTATTTTTTTGCTTAACTTAAAATGTCGAGAAATTTCTCAAATTTACAAATATACTGGATTTTAAAAGTCCAGAATAAAGTTTTTTTGTTTTTTACTCTAGTTATCCTTCAAAACAAGTAGACAGATAACAAGAATTTCCTTTTTGATTTTTCTGTTACATTTTTGAATTGAACAAAAAAAAAAAAAAAAAATACCGTAACAAGTTTGCCATAAATTTAATTTTCAAAATAGTGTGCTATAATTTCATAAAAATTTTTATAATATCTTTGGAATTTTCGCAAATGAATTTCGAAACCAAATGCAAAAAAAAAATGCGAAAACAGAATTAAAATTTTTCGTGTATGAAATACAGTTATAAAAAGCTTATTGCTTTCTTTGCCTTTGTTTGTCATTTCAGTTTGAAAAATATTTTTTATTTGTCCTTTCGATTTTCGATATTTTTATTTGTCCATTTGTGTATGTATCACTAAAAGCGGTTAATATTAAACAAAATGGATAATATTAAATAATCACGTAGAGGAGGAATTTTTTATCAGTAATTGTAAAAATAACAAAATTTAACACTTTAAAAATTTTTTTTAACATTTAAGTGATGCATAAGTAAAATAAAAGATGATTAAAATATGAAAAATTAATATTCGTGATATGGCAAAACATATAAGTAGATGGGTAGGTTTTTGAGTCGTTATAATGTGTTTCACACTACTCAAGATATTTTTAAAATTAACAAATCTTTTTTTCGATTCAAAAGGTACTACAACTCGGAATTGATTATAACAAAATTGGAGTTGTAATATCTTCGGACGAAATGATTTATTTTTGGGTATAACAGAATAAATTTTCCTAAAATAAATATAGATAAAAAATTGCAAATATCAAATTCAAAAGCAGTCTGATTTATTTCACTTAATCCCCAAACAAATCAAATTAATGCTAAAAGAAATAAAACAATTAAACTGTATAGTACTGCTAATGATAAAAATCAATTAAATTATAACTCCCAATTAAAGTAACAAAACTATGCTAATTTTACATCATAAGAAATTGCCAATTGCCCGTAATTCCCCTAGAAGGGCATAATTTGAATCGAAAGATCACCCAGTAACTATAATTCTGTAAACCCTAGTACAACTTAAAAAAAATAATTGAAAAATATTTTAAAGTATGCAACTGAAATTTGTTTCAAATTGTTAATATTACTGAAAGGAATTTTCAATAAAATCACATCGGTTCTAATATAATATAATAATTATAAACATATATAATTAAAACTAATAAACATAGTATAATATACAATAATTTTGTTACATACCAAATAAATACTATCGTCGACATTTGGAAAGGGAAAATGACCTGTAATTGTGCTGCATATTTATCTGTAGATCCCACTGTCATATAAATAAATAAATATTTTAAAGATGAACCTAAACATTACTGTGGAACTGTTTTGGGTTTCAGAAAAATTCTGATATTGTAAAATTTAGATCAATAAGTTAAGATAGAAGAAATGTTATAACTAAAAAAAAAAAAAATTATATTAGAAATTTTTGTTGTATTAAAAATTTACAAAAACAAATAAACATTTTTTTTTAAGTAAGTAATGTCTCATATAAGTCACATCCCGCTATATTCAAAATATTAATAAACATATTAATCAGCCTTAAAATGTGATTTGCTATTAATTGGACACAGTCTATTTAACAAAAGAGAGAAATCTTTCCCAACATTTTTACTATCCTTGTATTTTTCCAAATTGGCTTGTAACAAAAACACTTTTTTTTATGCTCTTGACAGTAACTTATCTATACAATATTTCGAACATTTATTTATCAAATTACTGGCTTAACTCATTAAATGTGGAAAACTACTGTTATTGTCAGGAACTAAGTTGATCTAAGACGTGTATTCCGAGACAATTTGTTTCGTCGACTTGTGAAATTTGCACTCCATCAATTACCAAAGGAGGGCAGGTTTCTTTGGGAAGCGTGAAGGCCACATGTATTGATTTGGTCGCATTTACTTCAATTCTCCATTTCGTGAGTCATTCTTAGAACTATATGTCAAATCAAATTCAAAATTTACATATAAATATTTTAAAAAGTTTGTGAATAGAAACAAATGTAGAAAATTCCAACGTCGTAGATACAAATAACATCAATGAGAAATTTATCGTCAACGAAATGTCCTTAAAGGAAAAATTACAGATAGCGATCGATAAAAAATTGAAAAAATCAGTTTTATCGGTAAACAAAAGTTCTTTCGGACTCGAACAAACAATTAAAAAAGAAATAGGTTCTTTTGAAGCAAAAAGAATATTAGGACTGAATCTACAGGGTGGTACATGATCATTTGTTAATGATCTTACGAACTAAAGCAACAGCGGAGAGAGATTTTCCAACGGCAAATTCACTTTGCGTTAAAAGCAGATGAAGAATGACTGATAAAACTTTAGATAAATTTTATTTTCTGCGAACTCATATTTGAAATAAATATTATTGTTCCAATATGGTCATTGGAAAGTTTTGAATCATCTTTACAACATATATGTTACATAATATAGTATTTAGGTATACTTAAGATTGATGAAATATAGTGAATAGTGATAGTCTGTTGATTTGAAATAGTTATAAGTACCTACATGTTCTTTTTAATATGAACTTTATAATTTTTGTTTTTATAGTTTTTTTTTTTATGTAAATGAATTGAAAATAATATAATATATGAATTAAATGTCAAAAAAATCGTCTATGTATCAATTAATAAATCGAACTTTTTATTAAAAGTAAAATGATGTAAAGGTTTTAAAAAATTTATATTTATATATTTATACATTTAAAATGAAATTTTGATCGATTTTTATAACTCACAGATGTTCTATTGACATCTTCTAATAAGTTATAAAATCAATCAAGATGAAAATAGGAGTTGTATAGGTAGTCCAACACTAAAAATACCTACTGATGAGTTCTAATAGTGTTATGATGAACGAAACAATTTCCTAAACATATTTTGTTTGTTAATGTGAATTAAAAAAAATAATTTACTAATGTCTTATATAATTTTCTTAATACCGGTATAAAATCGGCATACCAGTTTTCGTAAAGCAAAATACCGAAATTCCGGTATTAATGGCTAAACTCTAATTTCTTTATAAAGTGTCTTTCTTCTAAGTAAGACTTCAATATTTCGTAATAAGGATATGGTATAACATCTTTTTCGACTTAAACAAAAGTTGAGGATGCCATATCTTATCAAATATATCGCGTTTGTATTCCTTATTCTCGAAGGCTCCTCTTGCATTACATACTACCCTTGCATACTAGTTGAATTTGTTCTATTGTAGCATGCTTTTCTTGAAAACTGAATTGGTGACTAGGTATACTAGCTTTTTTCTCTTAGGAGTGGTTTAAATTTCTCCAGATACAAAATGGAGACGGAAATTAAATTTCGTTGCAAAATTTTTGTATAAACACAATATTAATTACATGAAATGAACTGTAAATGAAAAAATGTGAGGAATAAAACAACTGTAATTTTTTTCCATTTTTTTTGTGTTGTTTTTTATTCTATTATTCTGTATAAATCTGTTTTTAAATTTTTTTATACATAACTTAAAACCGACGCAAAACGTCATATAACGTGATTAAGTCATCGGTATCTTGAACAAATAGTTTTGATAATTTTTGACATTAATTCAATATTTCTTAACCAATGCATTTCAGTAGAGCTTCATTTTATTTTCATCTTCTCTCTATACAATCGCAACCCTCTACATCAGTGATAATTGAAACCAAAATACTTTTTAATTCGTTTAATAGAATTTATTTTCATAAAAACAAAACAAAAATATTTAATCCTTAAAAAAAAAACAAAAAACAATTAATAAAAAATTAAAAAAAAAAATTAAATAAAAAAAAACAGTTATTGAAAATTAAAAATATTTCTTGATAATATCAAATTAAAATGAGAGTAGCCACTGAACCGAATTATTCGAGGTAACTGAATTTCACAAATCAAGATTGAAATTGTAAAATTAACTATCAAAAATTTATAACCCTTATATTATCTGTAGATTTTTGATTTTTTCAGTAAATAAAAAAATAACATGACTTTTACAGAATTTCTCAATAAATTGCCACTTAATGTAATTCTCATAATCATTTTGCACGCTCAAGCGAAATTCAAATATTTATCTTTATATCTTAATATTTTGCAATATAATCTTAAATTTCAAAAACCATGAAAATCTTTAAATATAACAAAAAAAAAAACAAAAAACTTAAACACTTTAAAACGCCTGTCTGGAGACTTTATAATAATCCAATTTTTTTAATTTCTTTGGTTGCTAAAACAATATTTAAGGGGTTTTAAATGCAATTTTTATGCTTCAAAACATTTATTACAATAATAACAACAACAACTACAACAACACCAACACCAGCAACAAAAATAGAAAATTATATGACAGAAAATATGATTTTTCAAAATATACAGTCATGCAATATCCTGTGGTAGTTGGAATTACTAAAGTGCATCACAGCATAATAATTTTATTAGAACAAAGAGCAAAGGGGAGAAATAAGAATGAGTAAGAGTAAGAAATGGTGAGGACGAAGTTAAAATATATATAATAATAACTCAAAAAGTGAAGTAAAAAAAAAAACGAAATATTTAAATAACATTAAAAAGACTCCGACACATAATAAAAATGGTTAGAAACACTTAACATTATCCTAACGTCGTTTTTTTTTTTATATCCAAGTTGAAAATTTCTGTGTTTATTTCTTTGCATTTTTTTTTAAGTTTTCAAAGCGTTTAACAAAAAACAAAAAAAAAAAATACGAAAATAGGAAAAAATGGTTTTCTTCTCTTTCTTTCTTTAAAATAAAAAAAAAGAACAAAAATATAATTTTCCTTTAATCACTGAACCTAAAAGCAATTAAATAAACCAACCCGACCTACTTTGAAAAAAGAAGAAAAAATAAAAATAAGAACAAAAAAATATGTGAAAGTTCCTTGCAATAGAGGACGACTTTAAACGGTATTTTTTTCTTTCTTACAGTTTATTAACTTATTTACTTATGAAATGCTCTAATTTTTGAATATTGTGGGCCAACTAATTCAGCACAGTCGGTATTTTCGGTTCATAGTTTAGAAGGTTTATTTTTAAACGCTACCTGTTTATATTAACGATGATCTTGTTGCCGAACTTTCTTCGAGCTCGTTGCTTCATAACTTATGTATTTCAAAGTACAAAAACAATGCTCTGTCTCACATAACGCTGATGAAACTGTTTTTTTAATAATTTTAAGTTTATTTATTTTTATAGGTTTTTGGTGGTAAGTCCATTGTAAAGCTTAATTAAAGTAATATTTAAAAATATCCGATTTGATAAAATTTAATATTTGATCAAACAGGTAAGGCTAAGATCCCTAAGAAAAACTATTTTTGTAAAAATTAATAAGCTTATCTAAAAAAAAGAAAAAAAAAAAAAATGTCGTTACTTTTTATTTGTATTTTATCTATTCTGTACAAATCCGCATTATTTCATTGATCTGCTTTGATTATTTTATGTCATAATGGCATCATTAAAAGCTGTATAATTATTTTCTTTATGGTACTATGTTCATAGCAGGTGAATTTAAAAGATGTTCAAAAAGAGCAAGGTGAGCAGTAACATTTGAGTTAGTGATCGGACGAATAGGTCGTTTTTCGAGTTTATTCAAATGTTTTAAACAACATTATTATAGAACTTTATGAAGGCCTTATAGAATTTTAGGTGCATGGTGCATGGTGCAAGTGCATGGTCAAAGGAAGGAAAATAGGATTTACAGGGATTGAGAAACTATGAATATTTGCCTTAACCTAAATATTTTCTTATATAATATGCTTGCATTTTCCAGCTGCTGTATATATTTTCTTACTGGATGAAAAATAGAGGATTTCGCCAAAAAATGCAGTTTTTAGTTTTGGAAGTATTCAAATTTAATTTTACTTTTCTAATATTTTTGTTTCTGTTTTCTAAATAAACTTATTTTCACAAATTTTCGCAAATAAACTCGATATTTGGTTATTTTTTGTTTATTTTCCTATGAAGCATTAAAATCTGTCATCTCTGTAATATTTTTTTATATGTACGCAACATATATTGGCTAGCGGAAGAGAGAACGCAATGGTTAATTATTTTTGATGTTCACATTATATGCTGAACCCTTCCCGTGTTGTTCGTACTGTCTATTGGGTAGATGCAGAATGCTGTGGCACTTAAGACGACTCACACCACTCGAGCTAACTAGCTGTTTTCAATAAGCTGTTTGAATGTGTAGCTAATTTTATTTTGTATTTTGTGGTGAAGTTATTGGAAAGTTAAATTTCAAAGATTGTACGAGAAGATTTTTCGATTATCGAAATCACTATATCTTTTTCATTTTACCCTATATTCATGGCATAGTGAAGTCACTATACGCAACCATAAATTGTGTGAAAATATTTTATTCTAATAAAATGTGTTTTCAAATTGAAAATGAACCAAAATTAATATATCTTTCTCTTTCTCGTCGATTTGATTTGAATAAAAAAGAGATAAGTAAAAAAAAAAAAAATTAAAATATTCAAATGTCAAAAATAAAGTGAGAAAATTATTTTAAAATTCTTATGAGACAATAAAATTGTAAATTTTTCTTTCTCTTTCTTTCAAATGAGCATTTAGGTCTCATTAAGCAAAACAAGGTAAAAGTAAAATGAAATAAAATAAAAAATAAGAAATTTATTTTGCAATTTTATGTAAATACCAAATTTAATTTTTGAAATTAATGTACCAGAAGAAGGAATAAAATATAAAAATATTATCTTGGATGTTCGGTTAATGAATGGGGATGAACTGATGATCTTCACCTTTTAAACATTTACGGACAATAATTTTTTTTTTTTAATATTACTTGTAATCAAGGTATATAGATGCTAATGGGACTTATGATGGAAAAGAAAATGTAAAATGTATCTCGGTGATAGTATCTATCACCTTCATTTTGTCATCAGATTTTATTTTTCATCGAAAACTCTAGATAATTTTAATTATATTTTGAAAATTTTTTTTCGGTTTTAGACATAAGCAAATGTTTGACGTTTCATGTTTGGAATTCGCTTTTAATCATCTCAAAATATAATGTGTATATGGTGAACGTTTGCGCTTTTGTGCCTTCCATTATCAGCCCAAAGTGTTGTTTCATATATTTTCTAATTTTCTATGAAACGAAGATTTCATATAGTTCAACAAGTATTTTGGAGTGTGTCTTCTGGGTCAAATTGGATAATGGTTATAAAATATTGACAAAGTTAAGATATTTTCTTAAAGTTGTGATGCATAAATATTTCTATTCATAAATATTATTCTTTGTTTCCGCCCTATACCCCATCACGAATGAGGTTACAGGACAATAATGATGAATTCATTGTTGGTCACTAAACATCTTAAATTCAACATGCATTTTAGTTATTAATTATGGTCAGTATACCTACTTGATGGTGGGGGTGATGTTTAGTTTGTTCTTAACTTAACTGGTTCTGTTTCCCCCTATTCATTTTAAAATATTGATATATACATTATGTTTTGATGGTGACTGATGATTTTATTGATGCTTCTATGAATATCATTTTTGTGGTTCTATATTCTAACAAATCTGTTTCCACCACTTTGCAATTAATATTTTTTTTTTGTATATTCTATGAAAGATCTATAAAATTTGTCTACATGATTATTTTTTTTTTCTAATAAAATTAATTGAAAATCTTTATTTTCAAGTTTACTGTTTTTACATGAATTTTGTCAAATTTCTTAACTTTTTTAGTTAAAACAATCGGTATCACAAATCACAATCAATGTTCATAATCATTGTATTTAATCTCTAAATTAAAAACAGTACGGTTCAAATATCTGAACCATTTCTGAACCATTTTAAAACCGATTTTCATTATTATTCTTTCAAAGAATATTATATTTAAAAGGAGACGTGGCGAATTCAAATATTTTTTTAATTTTTTTTCATTCTTAATTATAAATTTCAATTTAAAATTTCAATCCATATGACATTTTGCCATCATCAACACAGGTTAAAATTTAATTTTTCTTAAAAGAATTACTACTACGTATTAGGTTGTTGTTTCAGATAAATCAATAAAAAATATAGTACCCAGCATAAATTGAAATGATGAAAAACAATTCATAACGAATTATTGAGTACAATTTTTTATCAAATTTCGAGAAGCGGGCGAATACTATAGTTGTTACTTAATGAGAAAAATAGAAAATTGGGACTATCTACCATTTTAGGAATTTATTGAGCAACACAATAATGAGCATTATTAAATATAAATAATATGCACTGCAAATAGAAAGAAAAAGAGTACAATTATGTATGCAGTGCAGAGCATATGACATTTTTTATTGGAATGCTCAGATCTAATATCTAAAATGGATAGTTCTATCTCATTTACCTCTTATATATTTCCGTAGTTCGAACTGAATTAATTTCAAATATCCTTTAATTTTCAGTAACACTTTAAAAATTCTATTCTAATTTGTTTTTTTTTTTTTTTTTGAAATACTGTCGATTTATATAATAACAAAAACAAAAAAACTAACCTATAATCGGCTTTTGGTATTCAATTTTCAAAACCTTTGTTGAATGGGTTTAGCTTTTGTTTCATATCATTTTTAAAATTGGTGTTTGTTGTAATTTATTTTTTTATTTTCTAAAAAAATTCAATCAGGTTGACAGGTTTTATAAAACTTTTATTAAAATCTAGTGGAAAAAAATTTGTAAATGGATAAAAAGTAATTTTAAAATGGTTCAAGTTGTCTATAACGTGTTTGTAATTGGTTTGGATCAGTAACCTTTTATTGTTATGATCGATAAGAGGTGTATTTTATAAAAACTGTTTTTGCAAAGGACGGTTATTATTTTGAACTAGTCGAGAAATTGAAAATTTATGAAATACTTCAGTGACGATGGATGTGTCATTGTAATGTGTTTATTCGTTTTTGTTATGTTTTATGTTTTTCATATATATTTAAAAGGAGACTAGTCGAATTTAAATATTTTTTCAATTTTTTTTTTATTTTTAATTAGAAATTTCAATTTAAAATTTCAATTTGTATGACATTTTCCCGTCATCAACACCGGTTTAAATTTAATTTCACCACGTCTCCTTTTTTCATGTTTTTCAGAAATTAAAAGTTAGATAATAAGTCGAATGCATAAAACTGACCTCAAATTTCACTTTTTACAATTTTTTTTTCTTTGTGTTTGAGTTAAGGTTATGAGACAATTTATTTGTCCGAAATTGACACGACCTTGAAATTTTTGTTTTGCGTTCAGATTGAACTTCAAGCTCAGTTTACTTATCCAGAACTTATGAGTTTGAATTCTCTAGCTCAAAATTTTAGCTTACAACAAATTCAACCAAATGATGTTGTAAGATTCTGCGCAAATATCTAGAGTACTCATTTAATCGTAAAAAAAAACTTGATATAGCATACTTGATATCTTAAACTCAAAATTTGTGTGAAATAAAATTCACCCCTTTTGCTAAACTATGGCTTCGACGGACGATATTAAGTAGAATAATAATAGTAAAATAATCATCTGCTTTGTTGATTATGACCGATTTAATTTAATTTAATTTTTATTAAACGGCCGGATAAATCCGGACCGTTAATATTGGGGCCCGCTGCCTTAGGCATTTGGGTCATTATGGCCGATTGTGCTGTTAAATATAACGAAAAAAAGTGCAATGGATAATTTAAGTCCAGTATGAATTCGTCAATTTTCACGTTAGTTGCAGCTATCCATTGGAAATATGACTCACTTACCATATGTTATCTAAAAATACTGAATCACTATTATAATTTCAATCTTAATAAGAAAAGCACTGTTATAATACTATCTAATTGTATTCGCCATTTGCAAAATATTTCATTTCTATAAAAACTTCTATTGGGATCTGAATAAGACTTAAAAAATGAAATTTGAATAAAAAACAATAAAAAAATATTCATGTATTTTTTTTTGCAATGCCCAATACTCTCTTAAAAAATCCATAAAAAAAGGTAAAATACATTAACCGCGTCCGATTCTTGAAGGGTTGACTAAAAAACGAAAACAGAAACAAACAAACAACAAATAAAACTCTTAATAACCACCAAACTGAATCAATTATTTAAATTTGACCCAAATAAAATCGATTGCTGTATACCTTTACCTATACCCACCACCACCACCACCACCACTACAATAACGGTATAACAAACATTTCTGTTGAATTTTTCATTTTACGGTTTTTCATAATATCCTCCAACCTTTGTAGAAGGCCATATAAAAAATAGGTACCAACGTTAGTAACAATTTTGCTATAAATTACTTGGTAGTACAGGGGGATTCTAATAGTAAATCAACTAATTTTTATTTTTCTAGAAATTTAAATGTCCTTTGGGCAATTATTTGTATTGGCTTGAGGATTTTGAATTTTGATATGGTAAGAATGTGTGCATTTCCCAGGCAAGGTGAAGACAAGGTGGGGGTGGGGCGAACTAAGCTTGTTCTAACAGTTATTAAATGTTATAAAAGTTATTTCTACTTTTCCATGAAGTTTCAATAGGTTTGCAAAATATTTTTTTAAATAGTTTTAAATGAAATATTTACGAATTTCAAGTGGGGCTTTTTAAAAGAATTTTGTAGCGTCAATTGATTTGAAAATACTTTTTAATATTCAAGAAGTATATTCATAATTATTGGATAAGATTGATGTTCCTTTTCTGAGTCTGATTATTTTGTAATGATCAGTTCTTCATTTAATCAGTTTAAGACTTAACTCATTAAGAATGTACCCCAAAAAGATGATGTAAGGTACAAATAAAACAGAAGCTTTATTTTGTTAAATTCAATAATGGTCACAAAATTATAAAGAAATCGAAGTGATTGAGTTCAGGGAAAAATTTGAGGGGTTTTCGCTACACCAATTATGACATTTCAATTGAAGGAAACGGTAGGAAAATAAGTACGAAAAATATTAAAAAAGGCAAGCCGATATCGAAAATTCCGGTCATCATGAAAAAGTAATAACTTTCAGATACATCGGTGTCGAAATAACTAAATTTAAAGATTTGAACGATGACAGCAAAATATAGTTCAATGGTGTAACAATGGTGTAACGATATCTAATAAGCAATAAAAATATATCAAACTCGCAAGCAAAATTAAAATAATACAGAATTGTATAAGACTTAGTACGACATAGATTTGAAAGAATAAACGTTAGTAACCGATAATCAACTTCAATTGAACAAAAACAAATAGAGTAGATAAAAATCTAATGCGTTATGAGTAAAGTGAAAAATGAGATAGTATAACATGATATTCATCTTGTAATAGTAGGATCGGAAAGATAAACAGGCTGCATTAATAGAATGGTTGCAGAACGTTTCACCAATCAACTACCACCGAAAAGAATGATAAAATGCTGGAAATGTACATAGTGCCAGGAATGTTCGATAACAATTCCTTAAATAATCGTAAAAAACAATAAAAAACGGCTCCAAGCAAATTCTGCAAGAGTATCTCAGTATACATTTTGATAGGCGATTAACCTATAGACAGCATTATTAAATGAAAACTCAGATTCAATTTTAGTAAATGTTATACTAACTATTCCCGGCGTAACATTCACCAGTCTAGCATTAAAAAATAACTCCTTTCTTCTTCATTTAAATATTTAATTAAAAACAAAGTTTTCTATTTCTGCAAAACAAATTCTGATCTTCTTCAGTATTCTGTTTTTCTTAGAATGTGGTCGAATTTAAGCATAATATTGTTGTTACTTATGGCATTTTTTTCTTTTCTTCTTGTTGCAACCTTCGTTGAGTCACCGATGTAGGGACAGCTTAATTCTGATTTAAAATTTTCTTTTGCAGACAACGGAGACACCATGAGTGGAGATGAAGCAGATGACTATTTTGTAATTTTAGCATCAATTGAAGAAACACAATTGTCGATATTGCCATTGATATGTTATCTATAATATTCTTGCTTCTGGTGCTTTTCCTATAAAAAGAGATTAAGAATCTTCAGTGAATCTAGCAAATCTAGTGAATTTTTAGAGGTGGCAAAGCAAGGTTTATTACCATGACATACAATAGGAATATTTTTTTTAGCTTGTCAAATATATGCTTTTGAACTTGAAAATGTTGCCTGCATTGCTCTCTCTATTAGAAACATTTTTAGGTGGTTATCTCAAAGTTACAAACCAGTAACCAGGAAAATTACAACTTTCTCTTTATTTTCTCTTAATTTTTGGGAAATTTTAATATTTTTAAGTAATTACCTTAAAAAATATTTCTAATTTGAAAAACTTTCATATTTTATTGATTTTATGATGTACTGCTATTTGGCTCTTGTATTAAATATACATAATTTTCCTATATGGGTTTAAAACCTGGATATGTTCTCCTATAAATGTTTTATTTGGAAGATGGTCATGGAAAGATGGACTTTTTAATTGTTTTATTTCTTAATCTGTAATCTGTTGCGGAAATATTTTGAAAAATCTTCACATTTAAATTTTTGGGCTCCTGTCATTGCTTTTTGCTTTAATTCACCGAGGTGGAAAGTTTTACAGACATTATTAGCGTATTAATATATTAGATGCTTGATATACTTGCCATACTGTAAAACATTAACGAATAAATAAGCTGATTACAAAAATTGCAATTAGTTGATTTACAAAAAAGTTTACTGCAGGAATACTAGACAATAATGGCATTTATTAACTTTCATGTTCAATAATAAGAAAAATTGTACAGCAAAAATACAAGCAAATTACAGTTACAATAAAATTGCATTACTACACTACTTTTGAAACAACCTGCAAAATATTTTTTATTATTTTATTTTACAGTTAAAATCAACTATTTCTGTTTTAACTATAGGTAACCGAATGTTGTATAGCTTGACGGTTCTTCTAATTTAAAAATACAAAAATAAAAAATGGTAACAATGTATTCCGGTATGATTTTTATTGGTAAATGCTTAAGCTAGAAAGAAGTAAATTTAATTTTAGACCTAGTCTCACTCACACACATTAACATTTACATATCAATTCATTATTTTTTTTTTGTTTTAACTTTGTGGGTTGATTCGTTGACTCCCCATAAAAAAAAATATATATATAACTTTACTGATGATATAAAAAGAAACAAAAAAAAAAAAATTATGATGAAAATTAGGATGGTTGGGTTTTATACAATGTTCTATGCAAATTTATAGAAATGGAATGAAATATGGATTTTTAAATTATTTGAAAAAAAAACACAGTTATAAAATTTGATTTTTATGTTGTTGGATAATACCTTAAGATGTCGGTTCGGGTTTAGGAGGAATATTTTTTTTCCTTTTCTGGTTTTTTTTTTTTGTTGAATCGGTTCGATGGTCATAACTTTACTACGCGATATATATTCTACAAGGGAAATTTACGAGTAAATTTAAATTGAAAGTTGTTGGTTTTAGGGTAAGTTTTTTTGAATATTATTTTTTTTTGTTTGTTTTTTTCTTTTTTCTGATTCTTCCGATATGCATCCATTAAGGTTATGCTTTTTTTTTGAAGAAAAGAAAATTTTCAGGGTTTAAATTATTGTTTATGGGTCTTAAATATTTTTATGTATTTATATGTATATGTATTGTGTAATATTGTAGTGTTTTTGTGCATTATAGGATGTTAAATGTGCGTTTTTATATGATATATTTTGCCAGCATTTTTATCAATTTTGAATCTTAAAAAGGTAAAGTTCTTATAGATTCCCTGCGATGTTGATTTTAAACAATTTTAGTAAAAAAAAAATAAATTAAAAAGTTTATTGGTGTACTTTAATATGTAGAGGTGTGTGTTAAGTTGAAATTTTAATTTAAGTATGAAAAATATTCAATGAAAAAGTTGAGTAATGCAGTATGATTTGAAATATTCGATATATGAGGATTGACATTCATAATTCTCATTTTTTTTCATATTTAAAGCTAATACAAAAATATTTTAAAATATATTTTTTCGATAGAAACATGCATTTATGGCTTATGTTAAACGATATACATTCTTAAAAGCTACTATCTTTAAAAAAAAATATATATCAAGATTATGATAGATGTTACATTATATTACTGGAAAATACGCAATAATGTTTTAAATATTTTTTTCAGAGTATATAAAGGTATAGGGGACTAGTTGAGAAATAATCTATTACTCTTAACAAGAGATAGACAAAACAAAGGTTCTATTGTTTGGTGGCAAAGATCCTTTAAACCCTTATTCTACGTTTAACGACACTCCAATTGAGACAGTGAAGGAATTTAACTACCTCGGTTTGTTAATAGACATTAAATAAATTGAAATAAGTTGAACACATTGAATATCTTATAAAAAAATTACCTCATATCTATTGAAACTTCGACGAATTAGACATTATCTGCCAAGAAAAGTACTGAACATAATTTTCAATTCATATATCATGTCTAACATTATTTATCTGAATCCTATCTGGAGTAGGGCTGATCGTTCAGTCATGAATAAAGAGAATACAATATATAAAAAAGTTATAAAGTTTATAAATTTTTATCTGGATATACGTCTCTTACTGCCTTATTATATTCACAAGATTATTTAAGTCAACAAAATATTTGTAAGAAAGAAATCTTCATGACTGCATTTAAAATAACGGCTCTTCTAAGAGAGATGTTGTATCGGCGTAGGACCAAATGACCATATCCCAAGGATAGCTGGAATTGCTAGCTTTCCAAAAATATCCTTTAAGGCTGAAAAGAGCATTTGAAAGTATCCTTGTTGTTTTGATGTTTTTGTATAAAAACCGTTATATCTGTTGGTCTATTAGATATATATATATATATTCCGTTATGTAATCTGGAAAGATAACAGTCTGTAGCAAATTTCATTGATTTGATGATGATTGGTGCTGCCGATATGGAGATATTGTAGTTCAAAGTAGAAAATTTTGGAAAACCATTTCTATTTTCTTTCTTTAAAAACCAAATACCTCAAGATTTTACCATAAAACCCCTCAAATATTTGTATAACTGTCTTCTAGGTCTCTTTTTTTTCTATAACTTATACATACATACTTCATGCTTACGTCGAATATTTTAGAAGAAATAATCATGTATTAAAAAACATTGTATTTCTATATAAAACTAGGAATGTGCCTGTTGCAAAATAACCATCTTCTCATGTAATGCAAGTTTGTGACCAAATCACTATATCTCGTAAATTATTGATTTTTCCTTCTTTTAAAATATATGTCTTTAATAGTGCATTTAGTATTTTAAGTACAAAAAGGACATTTAATATTTTTATCTCATTATAAGAGTCTGTTTCTCTTCGGTTATATATAAACTTTATTTAAAAAAAACATCTATTTTATAGTGCCCAGTAATGTTGGGCTTTTTACAAAATAATGTAATAAGCTGTTGTAACATTTACTTCAGAAGATTGTTATTTTGTAAAAGGCAAGGCATATTCCTAGTTTTATATAGAAAGAGGGTAAAAAGCACAAAATTGCTTATATCTTCTAAGCTATTCGATGCAAACATAAAGTATCTATGTTTGTATGAGTTATAGCAAAAAAAGATACCATTCCAACAGTACATAAATACTGGAGCGGTTTTATGGTAAAATCTTGAGGTATTTGCCTTTAAAGATAGAAAATAAAGATTGTTTGTTTTTTCCAAAATTTTCTACTTTGAACTACAATATCTCCATAACGGCAGCACCAATCATCATCAAATCAATGAAATTTGCTACAGACTGTTATCTTTTCAAATATATTTTTTTTTTTTTTTTTTTTTTTTATATTATAGCCAAAACTTAGGTTTTGAACCTTTAAGTACTTGCGTACCGTTGACTATTTGAAAAAGGAACGGATAGTAAGAGGAAAGGAAAGAAAATGGAAGAAGAAAAGTTTTGTGGGAAAGAGCGAACAATGTTGTTAATATTCGTCTTAAACCTCTGTAAGTCATAAATAAAAAATCCTTCTCTCATTGGGAATGCTTCGATTGGGACGCGGTTCCACAATCGGGATGTTCTTACTATAAAAGAATTTCCATAGCCGGACTTAAACCATCTCGGAATTTCCACTGTGAAAGGGTGGGCACTTGATGCCTCTCGTGTTGTGCGATTGAATTGCTTAAGAGGAGGAAGAAGTGATTTTAATTCCTCGGAACAAGTGCCAACACCAAGCAGATATCTATAAAATAGAGTAAGTGCTCCAACAATACGACGATGACCAAGTTTTACCCCAGTCGACAATTTTGGCAAGGTCGTGATTGAGCGCGCCGGCCATCATTGTTCTTTTGGATGTGACTGCGGAAGCTGTAGCATTAGTTTGTTTTAGAAAATCATATGATGCTACTAGAGTGCTGTCATCAGCAAAACTATGGATTGGATTGAAAGTTAATTTGAGAAGGTCATTAATGAAAATGAGAAATAGGGTGGGGGAAAGGACAGAGCCTTGTGGAACACAAGCATTGATTTGAAGTTGGTCGGAAAAAGAACCGTCAACTGAAACTATGATAGATCGATTTAAAAGAAAACTTTCAATCCATTTAGAAAAGGTTGAACCAAGGCCTATAGCGTTGCATTTTGCTATAAGAGCAGAATGCCAAACTCGATCAAAAGCCTTAGATATATCTAGAGCTACAACAGTAGCTTCACCAGATTGATGCAGGCTGGTGTTGAGCTTCTCGCAGAGGCATGTCATGAGATCACCGGTGGAACGTTGGGCTCGAAAGCCGTATTGGCTATCATGAATTATACCTCTACTGTCAAGATATTTCTTCAACTTATGATTAATTAAGATTTCCATCGTTTTTGAAATAATGGAAGTAATAGCTATGGGCCTATAGTTTGAAGGATTGCTTTTGTCACCTTTTTTAGGAATAGGATAAACTTGGGCAACTTTCCAATAGGACGGGTAAGTTCCTGAAGAAAAGGACAAATGGAATAAGTTGCGCAGAGGTTTAGAAATAGCGAAGGCAATGTGTCGCAGCACAATTGCAGGTATACCATCAGGACCGGTAGATTTTTTTATATCGAGATTCTTCAAGACTTTTGCTACAGCTCTTGTTCTAAAGTAGTTCCTTCCGAAGGAATAATTTAGAACAGGGATTGATGAAGGATTTTGGGCTGTAGTAGGGAGTGTGGAATTAGCTGCAAATAATTTTGCGAAGAGATTAGCCTTTCCAACAGAATCTGATATAATTGTACTATTATCAATCATAGGTGGAAACGAAGACTTGCAAAAATTTTGCCCAACATTTTTAGCAAATGTCCAGCAAATGAGACCTGCTGTTGTTGGGGAGATCAAAGATTTCTCGTCTCAATCTTTGGTTATGCAGGAATTTTTGCTGATTGATAATTTTTTTACATTTATTCCTAACCACTTTATAACTCTCATACGTATTGACTGTTTTATTGTTCTTGTATTTTTTGTAAGCTTCTTCTTTGGATTTCAGAGCTTTGCTGCAGAGGTCGTTGAACCAACCTGAGGGATTTCGTTTTATACTTCTAAGGCTATTTGGAATGAAAGTTTTCATTCCTTATAGAATCCTCTTGGTAATCACCTCTGCAGCAAAGTCGACATTTTTATATTGGAAACACAACGACCAGTTTACATATAACTCAATATGTCTAATAGATCAATAGATATAACGGTTTTTATACAAAAACATCAAAACAACAAGGATGCCTTCAAATGCCCTTTTCGTCCTTATAAGATAAGATCGAAATGACCTTGGGATATGGTCATTTCGTCCTACGCCGATACAACATTTCCCTCAGAATCCCCAAATCTCGAAGCATTTACCCCATTTTGTCCATAGATCTTTCGTTGATGTGGTGTTGCTTGCTAAGACAAAATTAAATTTTGAATGCGTCATTTCATGTAGTTCTGTCGAAGAAAAAGGGAGATTACGTGTGCTAGTGGAAATATCTAAGTTACATAAAACCGGCTATGGAAATTCATTTCTCCTTTGTATGATTATTCCCTAGTCAAAACTGTATAATAATTTATAGCTAACGTTTGGAAAACTAAAAATAAAAATATTTTAGTTCCAAGTACAAACTTTCGTTTACACCAATTGTATTATCTCGTAATTTGATACTTTAATTTTTACTTCAATTTTTTTTTAAAGTCGTATAGTTAATCGGTATGAGGCAGCTAAAAGAATTACATTGTCATAAATACGTCTGATAACTTTTAAAATGTTAATATTATGCAGAAATTCTGCAAAGAATATAATATGAGTTAACAAAAAGTTTGTATTTGACAAATTAGCAAAAATATTTTTCTAAGAAGTTTTTGGTAATTTTAATAACCAAACTTATAAGGAGTAGAACTATTTCGCGAAAATATCCGAACCCATGAAATATTTTGGTTTACGTACACAAAATTAATTACCAACATATTTGAAAAGATAATTTTCAAAGATAATTTATTAAACATGTATAGTAATTCAGTAATGTGGAGGAAAAAAAAAATTATTTACCAAATAAAAGCGAAATTTCAGAGATATTTTTAAATTTCACTTTAATTCAAACTTATTCTAAACATGACCGTTATTGATATAAGTTCATTCCATTCAAAATTAAAACTTCACAAACATTTTCTGTTACTCATACATATAATATACCTTTACATACATTTAAATAGGTAAATAGGTACACATGACTTTATTTAAAACTAAAATGTTTCCGGTTTGTTTTATTTGGGACTGATATTAGGGTATTTAATAAATTGCTTTGCAAAAACAAAACAAAAAAAAAAAGAATGTAAAAAAAAATTAAAAATTTAAATAAAATCTAAACAAAAAAAAAATTTTGTCTACAAGCCATGACAATTAGGTCAGTAGAACTGCAGAGATAAAATTGTTGAACGAAAAAAAAAAAAATTAAAAAAGTTGATGAGCGGAGTGGGGGCGAAATAACTTCCATGTAGATACGGTTAATTTATTTAAATAAAAATTTAAATTTGAAGCTAGCCTTTTTTTTCATTATTATTTTTTTTTTATTTCTTTTTTTTTTTGTAGTGGTGTTAAATTCTCATTTATGTGTTCTTAATTTTATAGTGGTATTAACAGGATGACGACATAAGTCTGCGCTATATACGCTCTATTCACAAAAAGAGTTTAGATTTAGTCCTTCGTATTTTTTTTTTATTTATTTTTATTTCATTAAGATTTTTTTAGTGTTTACACAAATTTCGGGGATATAGAGTATAAAAAAAAAGATATTTTTTTTTGGTTATTGTTTGAATAAAAATATTTCGGAGCGAAATTAATAAAGAGTTTTATAAAAAAAGCAAAAAAAAAAAAAATAGAATTCAAATACCGAAAACAAAAAATAGAAAAAAAAATGAAATAAACTTCTGGAATTTGAACTATGAATAAAAATGTTTTTTAAAAGAGAATTAAATAAAATGAATCTCTGAAACAGAGATAGATACTTATATATATGTATATATGTATATATTATTCGTATTTCAATTGTGAATGAAGTTTTCAAAACTAATTTGGAACTTAAAGTTAGTTGTTTACTTTTAGAGAAAAATTTATTTAATATTAGAGTCCTTTTATCTTTTTTTTTTCTTTGTAGTTTAATTATTCAAGCATAAGACTCTATTTAGAAGAAAATTTGAACGAAAAAATAAATAACGAAATATTGCTTTTAAGTTGTGAAATTGGTAAGACACAAATTTAAATATTGTAGAAAGTACAATGTATACAATCATATGGGGTTAAATTTAGGATCCTGAGCTTTACTTAAGGAAATAAGCTAGCTTCAGTAGGTATTGCAAAACTTATGTGGTTTAAATAGTAGTAGAGAGTCCCTTTAGAATAAATGTTCAATTAAATTATCATAGAATTAAATTTTTTATTTTTGTAGATATGCGTCTAAACTCAATTCATTTTGTTTTTATATAAATATGCCTTAATTTTTTTTTCAAGAATAACCAAGCGGGTACTTCAAGTATGAACTAAAAATCTAATTTATTAATACCGTGATAATGTCTATAAATTTTTTTAAAATATCGACTATTTTTTCAATTGATGCTAAAATTACAAAATTACCATCTTCTTCATCTCCACTCATGGTGTCTCCGTTTTATATAAAGGAAAATGTTAAATCAGAATTGAGCTGCCCATACATCGGTGACTCCACTGGGGTAACAATAAGTAGAGAAAGAAAAAATATACCCTATGTAACAAAAATGTTATATTTAAATTGGACGCTATGCTAAGAAAAATTAATTATTTTTCGGAAATATAAAATTTTGTTTTGAGTTAGATATTTAAATGAAGATCAAAATTTTTTAATGTTTGACCGGCGAATGTTACGCTGGTAATAGCTAGTTTATTCTATTGCTAATTGCTGTTATTGTTATTTCCTGAACAAAAATAAACGGTTCATTATTGAGGGACTTCGCAAAGGATAAATGTCTGTTGAAATTGAACACCAAATTTTTATAATATAATTTTTTTCTACATGGATATTTATTGTTTATCTATTTGAAATTTTGACTTTCATATCATGCCATAAATGACTTATATGAATGACTATATAACATAATATACGAAATCTATGATGGTAAAGAGTAAGTGTTTATAACAGCAATAACAATTATAACGATTTTGTTATAAAATTTTAAAAGTTCGTTGAAATATTTTCTATCAATAGACGTCGACTCAGTTCTGATGAAAACTGTCATATTTTAGTTTTGATTACAAAATTTTTTACTCTGTTTTGACTTCATAAGATTTGATGTCTTATGTTGTATAGTCATTGCTTATATGCAGAGTGATCTACATGGTCACGGTAGAACATTAATTTTATGCTGTTAATATCATGCATTAAAGATCATATTGAATTTCTTATTAATTCATACTGAATTTCTTTCTTGGACTTGTATATCTGTGGTCAATTGCTCTTCAAGATATCTAAATAGTTAAATTACTCAATGCGCACTTTTATTCGAGCAACTAAATCTATAAAGCAGTTATTATATATCTGAAGCATCAAATTCACTTTCTGCCGCCGTAGGATATGCAATCTAGGAATCGAAAATTCTTCGTATACTTTAAATAGTAAATAAACAGTGTATAACAATTTAAAAGAACTACATTTGTGTTCATAATAAAAATTTGCTTACTTTATTTGTCACTGTTTTTTTGTGTACAATAATTGATTGCCCCCTCTAAATTAACGTAATTTTCATCTGCTGATTTTGTCAAATTGTGATGGATAAGTGATGGTTAAAAACGATATTAAAAACATTTTTAAAATGATACCTATATATCGTTCCAACCAAACCAAATTGATACCTATATATTGTTCAAAGAATACAGTTTGAGTTCAATAATTCATATTGATAATCAATTCAATTCTTGGTTAGAAGTCTTATCAGTCAATATAGCAAATATTGTTAATGCATGTTACAATCAAATTATATTATTCTATATTTACAGTTAGTTCACCATCATCATCCTCTTCAAATCCGTTCAGTGGAGGATGTAAATGGTTAGTATCAATAATCTTATACACGCAACAATCTTATACACTCCATATAAAGTATAATTATTAATATACTGTTAGCTTTAAGTGATATGAACATACGATATTGAATTGAAGTTAACACTCAGTATCAATAAAGTAAACATTAATAAAAACATTGTTTTACTATTAGCGGATTGAGACAAACTCTTTTCATCCTCTCTTATCCTCGGCTAATCTTTCCCTGATTTGTATTTGCTTCAAATATTGTCCCTCAATATTTTTACTTTATGTTCAGATGCGACGTGTACCCTGGAGAGGATTTCATTCAAATTATTATTTTTGAGATATTGTTGCCAGATTTCTAGTTTATTTCTAAAAAAAAATTAATTCCGAGTAAATGTCAAACAAAAAAAATAAATGAAATGGTGATAAAATTCTAAAAGAATGATTTTTTTGCAATATTAATTGTTGTTATGTTATTAATAATTACTATAACAATTTAATACCATTATAAAGTTTTCATATTATAATAAAAAAGAATTCTCAGCAATGTTTATTTTGTTTGTCTTCTTTGTATATCAGTTTTATTATAATATATTTAACTCGGTCAAACCGGCCTATTTAAAATCAATGAACCAAAATAAAACAATGTTATGTGCTATGTTCTTGCACATACAAGCATTTTGACAAGCATATTATTTACAAATAGATTTTCGCGGAAAATTATTTTCAATAAAATGTAATCCTTAAAATGTTAACAATAAAGTTTTTCTGTTTTTTATCTTATTAAAAGCTTTAAAATCGATACTGTATGTTTTAAATAGGAAAATAAAAACAAAAGTTAGTGTTGCCATTTAATCCCATTTGAGTATAATTTTACTTAAATATTTTATTTTTATTAAAAATAATATCAAGTTTCACAGATAATTTCGTTTCATTCTCTTTCTTCAACAGTTGTTGTAGTATTTTTTTTTTTTTTTTTTTTTGTACAAATTGTTAACTTTTCCAATTTTAAATTCCATTGAGGCAATCTCAAACGTGAAGAAAAATATTTATTTCGATAGTGTTTCTGAACACAAAACCCAATACCAGTATAAACAAGAAAAAAAAAACAATAAAAATAAAATAAAAATAAAACTCTGTTTATGTTATATGTCGGTGAACTTTTTGTTTCTAAAAGAACGTTAAATTCATTTCGAACTTGCAATTGATACAAAATGTAACAGTTATAATAATAATATAACAACTACAACACATTATTTATTTGCAACTATCAACAACATTTAATTTTTTTTTTTGTTGTTTAAAAGAAAAGACAAATAAAAACGTCATAAAAAGTTTGTATAAAACTTTCATAAAGTTTTCCGATCTTTACAATTTCAAAATAAAGTCAATCAAAAAGAATTTTGCAGTGAGCGTGGCAATGTCACATAACTATTTATTTCTCTTGTACACAATTTTGGTACAGTGTAATTTTTCCCATAATAATATCCTTATACATTAATTGTATCCCTGGTGAATTATTTGAGTTTTTTTTTTTTTTTGTTTTTTATTAAAAAAATATTTTTTCAATTTTTTTCCACTTTCATCTTAAAAATATGAAGTTAAGTTAACGTAAGAGTGAGTGAGATAGAGAGAATATAAAAAAAAATAAAAAATTAAATGAGTACCAGAGTGTTAGAGAAAATAAGTCATTACACGAGTGAAATAAACCTAAATATGAATAAATAATTTTTTATTTTCTGTTTTTGTTTTCTGAACTCTCTTGACAATTCTAGGATAATATCTTGAGCAGAATGTGAGTTTTATAAAATGTAATAGGAAAATAATTAACCAAAAGATAGAAAGGATGAAAATAAAAATAGCAATATAGCAAAAATCTAATGATTGGAATGTAATATGAAATTTACATTTTGTATGAATGACCACTTTCTTTTAAAGTTAGCTGTTTGTGTTGTAGAGAATCAGTTTGGTCCGATATTGGGTCTAGTGTTGTGATAACGACGGATATTATCGTTTTTTTTAAATATAATTTGCATGCAGTTAACTGTTTGTTTTGGAGAGAATCGTTTGGTCCCATTAATGGCCTAGTGTTGTGAGTGATAACGATTGATATTATCTTTTTTTCTGCAATAACCAAAACTTTTACCGTTGAATAGGAAAGGAAGTAGGAATAGCGTGGAAACAAATAGAAAGAGAAAGCAGACTATATGAGAAGTTTACAAGCGTTTTTGATGTTCGTTTTGCATTTTTTTTAATTCAAAACTATAGAAACAATCTGTACTTCCCTCATAATGCTAATGCAATTCTACATTCCATAGACATTTTATTATATACTTTTAACGAAGTTCAGTGACTAGTTTTGAATACCCTTGATATGTCCACGGTGTAAAAGTAGATATTTGGTAATTTTTGTTATCTTCGACGGAATTAGTTTGTAGAGGTAGAAATGGTGAGCTTAGTTTTTCCGAGCATGTTTGTTTTTTTTCTTTGATAGTGGGGTTTTCAGATATATTCCGCTTCCATGTTTGATTGCTTAAAATGCTTAATCTCTACAATTCATAGTCTACAATTTGTAACTTACATGTATGATGAATTTTTGATTTTTGAAAATTAATGGCTTAGCCTACTTTTCTATACTCTTGTTCCCCGCTAAATGTTGATCGCTTAGCGGGGAACATGACTCAACATGTACCGAATATGCTTCAAATCGTGCAAATTATCATCAGTAAAGACAATGTTACTTTTGATTAGTAATAAGGTTATATAACCATTATACCCGGTAGGACAACATTATTATTGAGAAATAAACTGTTGATTTTAGTTTTAAAAATTGTACATTGTTAGAATTAATTTTATATTTCATTGCACTGAATTGATTAATTACGTTTAGTTGTAAGCAGTTAAGCACTTTATACTAGCTTTCCTAGGTCTTTTGAATTAAATATAAATAAAAAAAAATGAGAATTAAAAACAGAAACAGAATATTTGTATATCTTATGTAATATTTCTATTTACTTATTTCCTTCAAATTGGTTATTTTTTCATTAAAAGCTGGACCAAACATTAGATTGACTGATTGACTGAATAGTCCTGCAATACAGCATGTTTCATGTAATATGTTGACTAGTTTTTTATACGAAAATTCTGGATTCAAGGTATCAAACCGTTTTTGGCTCAATAATACTTTTTTCAGTAGACACGAAAATATTCTATTTACGGTTCTGATGGCTATTTGTACTCCAAAAAAAAATTGTATAAATGAATGCATTTATATTCAAACTCTATTCAATTCGCTGAAATATTTAGTACATTGTTTTGAAATTTAAAATGAAACAAGACTTAGCATAAGTATAGTGATTGGTCATCAAATACTTATCGGATAAGAATAATATCATTTTTCTCATTTGGTATTTTGCAACAGTAATGAATTTTTTTGTATCTTTGTTCGGGGGATGAGGGCATTTTATCAAAAATGTATTTCTAAAATATTGTAATATATCGTTTCTGCTTTGTTGATTGGTACTTAATCTTTATATAGGGTTTAGACGTCTGAGTTACTAGCATATGAGCATGAGAATTTGCAAAACATTCAAATATTTCGCTAAAACATAAATTTTTTGAAATTTAATCTTTTCAGTTAATGTTTTTATTTATATTAAAAAAAAATAAGGATATAGGAAAGAAATAAATAAAGATGAAAATAAGATAAAAGTAAATAGACAAGAGTTAGTAACAAATATTACTAACCCGCTTTTAATAGTCTGTTGAAAAATGTCTACTTTATTTGGAAAATTTTTAAAATGAGAGGCAAAATCAAGTTCTTTAAAAAAGCATAGAAGAAGTTATTGGCATTTACAAAATTGCACACCAATATTGTGCCAAATCCTACATAGGCCAATGAAAAATATTAATTATTACAGTTAGATTACAAGAGCATTTAACACAAGCCCAAATAGCAGTTTAGGTCAGCAGTAGCAAAACATATTTTGTAAATAAGCATAAAATTAATAAATTACAATCAATAAAAGAAATACAAAAAATACACAAATGAGATGCATATGAAAGTCTAGCTATATACAGTGTTCTGGTATAAATAATAGACTCACCACAGACTTTAGGTAAAACATTTTTTAATTTATTAAAACTAATTAAGTTGTTAGTTACAAATTAAGCAAAATCAGGGTAATACAGAAATGCCTGCTAATAGTTTTAAGATAGAGATTAGGCTAATAAAAGATAATAAATAATACAGTAGAAAAATTAGTAATATAAAAAAAAAATTATTTAATTAAAATGTAATTAGACACAAGCACTGCTGATGGCGGTATGCAACTTCCGAAATGTTAATATAATAATATAATGCAAAAAGTAAAATTAGTGATTATTTTCATCAATTAAATAATAGTAATAATACTTAATATTATATATAAAAAAAAACAACAAATTTAAATAACTTCTATAAAAAAACCAAAAAATTTCTTAATTTAAAATTAAAATTGCACTGAATTAAAACTTAATTAGTTATAAGTAAAATTGTAAAAACTAAAAACACTCTGTACAATTGCTCGTACAGCTCATTTGAGTAAATAAATGAATAAAAAAAAAAAAATATTGGAGGGAAACAAAGACCAATTTAAACAAATACAGATTCAAAAAAATCAAGTGTTCAAGAGGAGGGTTTTACAAGAAAATATAAGCATATACGATTTTCTTGCATACATTTATAAGTATACAATTTTTTATGGTTAAATTTAGCTGATTTTTAGGTTATGAGTCAATATTTTTGTCTGGATTTTGACACTTGAACATAATATTTGGTCTGTATGTTAACTCGTAAATTTATATAAATTTACATAAATTTATCCAAATCTTTGTATGTTAACTTTTTTATTTGCATGCTCTTTACAAATTTTTGATAAATTTAAGAGAATTTTGTGTTTAAAATGTGACGTCAGAGCCCTCTCTGAAATAAATTTTTGCAAATGAAATTTCTATTTGCAAAAATTTGTAAAAATTTACTGTCAATTTTTTGTTGTTGTTTTAAATGTCAATAGAATATTTTTCATATAAAAAGTAGTATACCTAAAGCTAAAATAAATAAAAAGTTCTATACCTAACCTGAAAACTTATTTATATAACATTTTAGCGACAAAAAGACCAAAACCACGAAAAATTATTTAATTTAATTTTTTTCAACAAAAACATTCAATAATTTTACAAAAAATTTAAGAAAATTACTAAATTAATTCAAATTTAAAAAAATCTCATAGCCTAAAAATCAATTACTTTTGACATGAAAGAATTTGGAAAAATTTATGCAAATTTTGCGTATGTTTACTTTTGTTTGCAAAAGAGAACATTTTAAATATTCTCGCAGAAACTTATGATCACGTGATTTTTGCAAATAAAAGTTAACATACAGACCTATTATTATAGTATTATTACGTTATAGATAAAAGATAAATATTTTTTCACAAATGTACGTATATGTATACCTACACCTCCACACACTCGGTTAGATTTAATTTTCTACAATTATATGAGTTTTGATATTTTTATGACATACATCTGACCTACCTCAACAATAGATTGTCAAAAAATATTCTTTCTCCCACGTTGGTTATTTAATGTCATTTGGTAATAGTTTAACTTACATTTTTTTTTTAACTTTTTACCCACGTGAATTACAAATATTTTTTATATATATAGTAAAAAAACAGAAATTAAATCGACAATACCTTGCAAGAAAAAACAGATCATTACCGAAATGGAATGGTTTTAGGAAAACAAATTATTTTTCAAAGGAAATTATAAAAACAAAAAAAAAATATAATTTTTTTTTTGTTGTGATTTCCTAGAGAGTAAATTATAAAAAAAAGGTTCTTTTTGAATTAATTGAGGGCATTTAATGGAATGGGTTGCGTTACAACTGAAGAATGTGAATAAAATATTTTTCTCTTTATTTTTATTTTGCACTGATAAAATTGCGAATTTAATGTGAAATGAATGTGTTTCGGATGATAACAAATTGTGTTTTTAATATCACAATAGGATCAGCTTAAAAAAGTCTAGATTTTGTTTTTTTTTTTTTTGTTTTTGTTAAATATACTGAGAGGATATAATTTTCTGATAGAAGACAACATTTTAAAAAATTTTGTTTTTAATAATTTTTAATGCAATTTTAAAGGTTTAATTATGGTTGAAATTTGAAAGATTTTATTTTTTGTAATTTAATTTTTCATTATTAAAAATTTTAGTGGGAAGGAGGCACATTCAAATTGTTGTATATTTTTTGTAAATATATATTTAGGTTTTTATATAAATTTGGAGTTAGTTAATAAATAAATTTGTATATCATATGGTTTGGTATAATTTATTTTAATGATTATTTAATGGGGATTTGTCAGTAATTTTATTATGACTTTTGAAATGTCAGAGAACGCCAGTTATTACTTTTAATGATGTTTTAAAGAATGTCTCTCAGAACATAATTCTCTCCTATACATAATTTAATTTATTTTAACATTCTAGACTGAGTCAAATTTCTTTGCAGAATGAAATGTTGACAGTATTTTATCTTAAAATATTGGAAATAATTGTGTGTCAAAATTTTCAAAAATTATAGTCATTTAACTATTGAAGTGGCTGTTACTTTTAATCCTATAATCTTCTACAGATCTTTCTCAATAAAACGTCCTTGTTTGCTTCTATATTTTTCATATTCCAGTTTTCTAAATACATGTTTTAATTAACTTTTTGTTTTAATCACATCCGAGCAGGAAAAAAGTTCAATTATTTAGGTGGAAATTCATGTCTTTATTAACTTAAATTATCGCATTGGATTACTTTTTTCTTATTTGGATTTCCATACTATTTTCTTGTCTGATTTAGAACTATCGATGTTTATTTGATATTTATCTTAGTTCAATATTCTGCACATGATGCATTTGTTGACGAATAATATTTGAAGCTTATTTGTATCGTTCATATTACTTCGATATATTTATTGGTAATCCATATATCAATATTTAAGAAATTATGTAATTGTAAATTATTTAACTAGAGTCTAAGTATACAATTTTAACAACTGTATTGATTTGTATTGTAGTGGTCCAATATTTTCTACTTAAGTATACATACATTTTTTCTTTTACTGATCTCACTTGTAGGTTATTTAATAAATTTCGAACATGCGAAGGTGTGTTAATGATTACTTAAATCCCTTCATTACACTGAATATGAAATTATTAACCTCCAATTTATAAACTCATTTTTGTTTAGAATTAGAATTTCAATAAATATAAATGCATTATATTGTCCAAGTAAACAATATTAAATTACAATATTTATTTAAATTTGAATACAATACTATAAGAGACATATTATGTATATTCTTATAGTTTCTGTCAAGCTCGTTTCTTTCGTTGGTGTTTAAATGGTATGCGCCTTCACCGCTGTTTAAGAAGCTAGAATAGGCAACGACTAGGATCTATTTTGTTGTATATGTTCTGCCGAAACAAGAACGCCTAATTCTGAAATCGTCATCAAACCAATAATAGTGTTAATCCAGGACATAGACTTGCGATTCTAACATAAAAACCGGGAAGTACAATAGATGCACAATAGATTGTACTTTTTGCCTTCGTCGAGAATCGAACCTAAAACCCATCGGTTGAAAGATAGAAGCTCTATACCTACTGTGCCATTCAGCATGTATTATATGTACATCTTCTGTACTTTGAACCAATTTCCATTTAAAATCTAATTTAATAAGAATCCATAAATATATACTAAACACCCAAGAAATGCATCATATTTTTTTTAAATCTACTTCAGTAGTAAGTTCTCTGTTCATTTTGAATCAAAATTTTAAAATTCTAACAATAATCTGATTCAGTTTGTCAATTTCATTTTTACAATAGTTCTAAAAAAAAAAAAATTTGTAATTTCTTCAAAAATTAAAAAAGACAAAAAAAAACTAAAAATTTAACTTTGTTAAAACTTTTCCGAAATAACATAGTCGATATATTTCACCACAATATCAAATTATGTTGGTAGGTAAAGTAAATCCAAGAACATTATTGTGATATTATTCAAAAAGTAAACCTAAGTGTTGTCATTTTGTGTCAACGAAAACAAGAGAGAAAAAAAAAACTCAAACTGAAAATTCAACTCCTTTCAATAACCTTAGCTACATACATTTCAAAATAAATTCACCTAGATATTCGTCTAAATTAGTCATAATCCTTTTAAATCCTTTATCTTTTTATCCTAAAACATTTCCTTCTATTCCATTGTTGTGTGCTACTAAATTGAGTGAGACGTGATTTGATTGATGATCTCAAATTTAATTTTATGTAACGGGAATATTGTATACAGTTCTTAATAATATGTCGTAGACATTATTTTGTGTTAAAATGAATGAAGCATAAAAAAGGTGTGAAAATTCTTATTGATTGACATGTGTGGTAGTGCTTTTGTTACAATGAAATGAAAATGTCCTTTTTTTCCGAAACTATATTATATAAGTACATTAAATCGACGAAAATGTTTTTTTAAGTTTTTGAAAATAAGAAAAAAAATTATATATTTAACCTATTTCTGGTGGTTGAATTATTTTATGTAGTTTCAAGTCATAAATTTGAAGTCATTAAACTGTACATATTGAGGGTATAATTTGAAACGATTTGAAACACTATTGCTAATATTTTAATTTAATTTAATTTATTATTCTACTAAGTCTGAGTTGACAGTATTTTATCTTAAAATATTGGAAATAATTGTGTATCAAAATTTTCAAAAATTATAAGCGTAAAAAATTAATTAGCACATCGTCAGTAATAATTTTTTTCATTTGTTTATTTATTTATCCATTTATTTAGTAATTTCTTACTATTAATTTAAAACTCAATTGTATTAACTTAGCACAAAACGATTTGTTATAAAATTAAAAGTTTCATTTCTACTCAATGTTATCTTTAACATAGTTATTTAAATCTTTTTTAAAGGTTTTAAAATTCTTTTCATTTTTTAAATTTATTGGTAATTTATTAAATCATTTTAAGATAGTATAAATTATCATATTCTGAGTTTTGCTTTTCTTAAATAGATTTAATCTAAATAATATTGTACGTCTTGTACGTAAACTAATCTATTAGTTAAGTAATTTGGCATCATTTGGCTTTTTATTTTAAATATTATCATTAACACATTTAATTTAATTTTTTGTGAGACACTTATCCATTTTAAACAATTTAAAATGAACGTTTTTAACGAATACCTGCTTAGTTTTAATATAATTCTTATTCCTCTATTTTGCAGCTATAAGCATTTCAGTATTAAACATAAAAAGTATTGAGGAGCAGTATTCAAAATGTGGTCGTACTATTACATTATAAAGTTCAATTGCACTTAACATCGTTAGATTATCTCTAATTTTATAAAAAAAAAAGCCTAATTTTTTACTAATTTTTTTACATAAGTATTCTAAATGTGCTTAAAATTTAATTTATTATCTATAACTACGTTTTTTTTTTTTTTTTTTGTTTTTAATAACTTTTTTTTTTATTTTATTTCGTTTTATATGTATTACAATTAGCAAAAAAGTTTTACAAAACTAATACTGATTCTTAACTACTTAACTATACTTAAATATCTTAAAACTATATTTTATTTATTTAGTTTTGGTCGGATGAAATTACTATTACTACTCTGTTATGATATTTTGAGTTGAACATTCATTTTATTTTTTATTCGCTAAATTTTGGAAAAATATAACAAAACCAAAATGTATTTATTGTTATTTTTTTTTTAAAAAACTTATACTATTTAAAATCTAATTTACACCTACTCTAATCCTAAATTAATTAACTCTAATCTAAGCTTAACTAACTTAATCTAAATCTAAACCTAATCTAACTTAATCTAGAGTTACTAACCGTATCTTTTAATTACATTACGAATTATTTAGCCATCAAAAATTATTTTTTAATCGTTTATCCTTTTCAGGAATAAACATATCATACTTAAGCAAAGTAGCCTCAATACTGTTAGGGTTATATTCTATACATTTGCATGTAGCCCTTCTAATATAGTGATATAATAGAGGGACATGACCGTGATTTTGAATAAACCCTTTGGAATCTAGGTAGATAAAATGTTCTGGAGCAATAAACCCCGATTTTAAACTGTTTTTAATATACTCTTCATTATGGTAATATATTTTGGATATTAAACCATTTTCATTTGTGTTTAGAGATCTTTGAAAATGATTGCGAATAATTTTTATTAAAAAATTATCGAATCTTATTATATTTGCTTTGCGGTACAAGCATTTATTGGAATAAAAATGCTTGTAATCCGTTTCTGCTTTCCTATGTAGGTTTACGCAGGCATCTATAACTACGTCTAAATAGTTAATTTCGTTTACTATATCTATTATTTTATTTTCTATTTTGACTTCTCTATTTATATTACTATTTATATTCATGTGTTCACTTATTTAATATTTTTAAATCTTCATTAATTTTTACAACACATTCATTGTAAATTTGTCTGTTGAATATACTTAATTGCAATTCTTTTTGCTATCGTAATTATTTTAAGAGCATTAAGATTCCATATGTATGAACCCCAGTACATTGTTATTCCGAGTTACATTTTCTTAAATTGTAATCCTTAAATTGTAAAACTTTTTAGAAATTTCTTTTCATATGATTTTATTTTTACATATAGATTTTTACCTAAGTCTAAGTTCTACTTCCAACCAGTTAATAGTTTAAATATTTTTTAAATTGAATTTTCTTTTGATAAATGTCTTAATTTTACTTTTTGAGCGGTTATGAACTGTCTAATCAATTATTTTTCCTGCATTAGTTGAATTTAAACTTTAGTACTCTTAATATATCTCCCTCTCTCTTGCCTGAATTTTTAACAACTGGAAGTTTGCCCATTTTAAAAAAATGCTTTCAACTATATTATTTTATTCTATTCGATTTGTTTATATTACTCTATCAATTTGATTATATTACTTATGTCACTCCCAAAAAACTCCAGAAAATGGTTTAATATCGCATGTATTTTACCACAATGAGTACATTAAAAAGACTTTGCTCACAGGCTTTATAGCCCCTGAGCACTTTATCATTTTTGATAAAAATGGTTATATTCAAAACCAAAATCATGTCCCTACACTATATCACTATAACAGACGGGCTACATGTAAAACTATAGAGTATAACCCGGGCAACGTTAATGAAGAAAATTTGACATGTACAAATATAAATTCATAAAAAGAGACTATTGGTGGTTGGAAAATACGTAGAATTAGCACTAAGTATTGCAAATACATATTTTTTTCTTGTTTTAACTAGGTTTCAGCAGTTTTAGTTAGGTTTAGTTAGGTTAAATTTTATCTTAAATAATACGAGAATATATTGGTTTTTTCACCCCAGGTTTTTCCTCATAGATTTATATAAGAACTCAAGTAAATTAAAACTAAATAATAACAATTATATAACATAAATTAAGATAAAAGGCACACTATTATTTTACATGTTAATAATAATATTACAAAAGCTATTTTTGTAAACTTTATCTAGGCCAAGTAATTATAGGATTGTACAATGGCTAAAATAAAGTTGAAAACAAAAAAAACTTATGTCACTCCAGTTTTTACTGTTATGCAATCAAGAAATATACTTACTGGCAAAAAGTGTGTATCTTCGATTTCACCATGAGCAATTGGAGATTTTGTGCTAATCTGGCACTCTAGATACAAGTTTAAAAGTACACAATAGCACTTAAATAAAATATTACTATTTAGTTGAAACAAAGACGTGAATTAATTTAATTAATTAAAAATATGTGCTCAGATCTAGACATGAAGTCAAATGTTTCAGGTTTAGACATAAAGTAAAAGCGCACAGTATTAGATTAAATGAAATACTTTCGAGAGGTTATTTGTCGCCTATATCACCGCAAATTGGCTTATTGTGATTACCCATATTAATGCTATTACTCATTTGAGTCTGTAAGGATACCTAATATAGTGATCAAACACAAGATGTTGTTCAATGGTATGCTGGATAGCTCAAGTGAGCCCTTCCCATTCACAAAGCAGATGTTCAAAAAATTATTTTCTATTTCTCATATTTTGCACGAGTTGTTATCGATTAGGCCTATTTTAAAGATGTTTCTTTATTAGGGATCAATTGGCTGTTATTATCCCTGTCATGATACGTATCTGTGTCCTATTGAAACTTAGAAGAGTTTTAGTTTTCCTGAGCGAGCGTTTTTGTTGGACAGTTTCCAGGAGCGTTGGCTCAGCATAAATTATAAAATGTCTTTGTAATAAACTTGTTTCAATAAAAAACCCGCTTTCAAAAACTTTTTGTGAATGGGTTAATAAAACACTAATCTATCCATGTTATTTGACATATATATTCTAAATTTGGAATTTCGAATTTCAAAATAACAATAATACCATAAATTTTTCCTGAACAAGTATAAGGACATTTTTTTATGATTATTGTGTTGTTGTTGTTGTTGTTGTTGTTATTATTATTATTTTACTGATGGTCGGTTTGTCTATATTGAATGGAATTTGCAATAAAAACAAACCGAAAAACCAAAATAAAAACCAATAAAATATACCCATTTCATTAAAATTTGAGTTTGATTTATAGTTCGATAATCAGGTTCAGAATTATTTTTTTCCTTTTTTTATTTATCACACTTAAAAAAGAAAAGAAAAAGAAAAATAAAAAAATAAGAAATATCTTTTCACATCAGAAACATCAGAAAAATATTTCAGTTTATATATTTGTTTTATTTTTGCGTTTATCTAGCTTGTATAACTCCCTCAATATTATCAGGTTGGGATTACGGAAGGTAATTTGTCATTTCGAATAATTTTCGATATATATATATATATATATATGATATACATTTGAGTATGTACGTTATTAATATTTAATACAGTGATGAAGTTTAAAGTAGCCTTAATCAAAACTCGATTATTTTTTTCCAACTGATTGGCAACATTATTAATAAAATTGAATACAATTCAATTATATCATCCAACAATATAAAAATCAAGCTTAGAATTTCATCATGAAAATGTTTTGTGGTTTGATAGATTTTTTCCCACATCTAGCTTAAACTGTTGGTTTTTGTTTTTATCTTGTAAACCACCAAAGGGTAATGATATTATTTTAATTACTTATGTCCAGCTTTTTTTGTGATAGTATATGAAGATGTGGTATAGAAAGATAGGATAGAATAGGATTTTGGAACAGAGAATATGATTTCACATTCTTGAAGTTTTTTTTGTTGACTATTAACGAGTTTCTTAAACTTATTCTTACCAAATCAGCTATATCTCTAGCCTAAACTACTGTACCAATAATCAGTAAAAAATTTCATCAAGTAGTGAATAAAATTTCTAATACTATTGTGTACACAATATATTGAAATCAATATTTACCATGTTGTCTCTGCTCTTCTGTTCAATTTCCTGTACATTACATCTTCCTGAATAGTTAAATTCTCATAAAACTTGCCTGTCAACCGATTCTACCTAGTATTGTTCGTTATACATGCCTAATGACTGAATTTTATTATTTACTGAATTTGTATCTCTCCAAGGGTGGATTGTATGGCTGTTCACACAAAGTTTTTTCTTAATGTCCGTCTTATGTCACTAAATATCCACTTTCCTTGATATAAATTAATTTTAGTACTGAACCTATTTTCTCGAAATGTGTTAACGACCCATACAAATAAATTCAAAATTTTTATAATTTTCAATTTTAATTTCATCTCATGCTCATTTAATTTATTCATTTTGTCTGTGTTAAAATAAAATTGTAATTTTTTTTCTAATTAAAACAGCAAAACAAAAAACAGACAACATTTCAAGAAGCCTAGTTCAATTTCTTTCACTGTACCTCTATTCAAAGCACGTTCGAAATTTTTTATTTTTTCTTATTTTCAGTACCCTACGGGTTAACTATCGTAAACATTCATTCATACACTGCGTAATAAAATTCGGTAGTCTCTTTGCATTAAAATAGATAGCAGTCCTCTTATCCTTTAGTCATCCTGGTGAAGAAAAATGAGGAGTAGAAGTAAAAATAATGGAATAAAAAAAATCAGTCTTAAATGTATGAAGTAGAATCAGTGAAATCAATTTTTGTTGAAAAATTTCTTGTAGGTTTTTTTTTGTGGATTTTATTTTTTCTAATCTCTAGTACAGTTTAAGACTCTTTTGGCCTTGATTTGTTAAAATTTAATCAGTAAGTAAAAATAAATAATTTTTTTTTTCATAATAAAACTTGTCCAACTTATAATTTAATGTTGAAGTGGTGGAGGAAAAGAAATTTTGTTTTTATACCAAATTTATTATTAAAAAAAAAATGTTGAGAATCGAGTGGATGGATGTGAATGGAACAACTTGTAAAACCTCTTAGAAGTTAATTGAACATTTTAGATCATTTTTGAAATATTTTTAAACATAATTTTCAACAATTTAATTGTTTCGAATGTGGAATCATATTTTGCTTAATTTGTAACTTTAAGTAAGGGATTTCTCTTCTATTATAACGATGGATTAAGACGGCGTGCAATAATAACTTCGTTCGTGATAGTTTGACCCTTTTCTATTTTTTTTTAACATTTTCTATAATACCCTAGTATAAACTTTATACATTTCAGAAAACGGTCTGGAGTTTCCTGTCATTTAAACACATTGAGAACTATTTCAAATATTGTGCTATAAAGAAAAACGAAAATACCGTAAGATATACCGCTTGGGAGAATGCTAATTGAGAGAAGCTAATTTGTTAAATAAACTCATCACTCAACTTCAATAAATTCAAACATTGATGTTTCGAGTACGCTCATGTTTTGAGTCATACCATTTACCGCTTGATATGATTCTAATTAAAAAAGGTTAATTTGTGAAATCAACTCAACACTCAACTCAAATAATAATGTCTTCAGCACGCTCTTTTTTTTTGAGCATGTTCATATCTTATCATATCATAGCACTCATATTTTGAATTCGTTCGTATTTTGTATGGTAGTATGGGCTCACAACTTGAGTAGGTAGCCTTAAGCTTCATAAAGTCAGCATTTGATTTGAGCGATGTATGTTGAGTGCTACTAAATAAATGAAAATTCAATTTAAATTCTATAAATTCGTAATATTTATATTTGCTGAAAGTGTGAGTGAACTCAAAATTTGTATTAAACAACAATTTTAAAACGTAACCGTTTTAAGACCGTGTACAAGCCTAATGTTTATGAACAAAATACACTAGTTATGATTTGAAATTTTATTTAATTCTACCAAAAGTACTTATACGCATTCCACAAAAAAATTTATTATCATATCATCATTGAAGTGGGCTATCGCTTCTTTCACTTTTTTAAAAAAAAATTTTTCTCACAAAATTTAGTTAAAAATTTATAAGTTCCAATTTTATGAAATATTTTGAAATTTTACCAAAACATCGCAGTAACACATTTGGATATCAGAAGTTTTAATCTATATAAAGAGAAATTAGAATGGACCTAACATTATAAAAATATATCTATCAGTATTCAAGGATTAATCCTCAAGTCTAATCTCATGAAATCATGATTAATCATTTTTTTTTTTTTTGTTTTAGGTTATGTTAAACTGAAGTGTCAACCAGTGAAAAATAAATATCTAGTATAATAGACATTAAATTTAATGAAACTTTAATTACACCCTGTAGCTAATAAGTATTCAAATGGTTATCAAATCTGAAAAACTTAACTGTCCTAAAACAATATCCTTTTTAATTCAGTAACGGTAAATTGAAGATTTTTATCTTAAAATGTATACCCTAATTGATGGTAGGATCGAATGACCTTACCAATATTTTTTTTTTTTTTTAAATAGACAACGATAAAATGAAAAGAAAGCACAAACAAAAATTTTGTTATCCTTGAGGATCCCTTTTTTTTTGTCCCCCATTTACTTTTTATCTATTTTAAAACTTAAACCAAAAAAACAATATATTTTTTTTTATTATTGCTGTCGGCTAGTGTGAAAGAAAATTGAAAATTCACATCTTATGGCTCTGCTTCATTATTTTATTCGTAACCATTTAATGATCCAACAATGTTTATACCAGAAATATATAACTAGCATATGCCATGAAACTGTATTCAATTTGCAGATTTAACTGTAAATTTGGTTTTTTAGTTTGTTTTTTTTTTTTTTTTTGGTTTGAGGTTCACTTTTTAGACCTGCTAGGAAATAATTAAGGTGAGAATAAAATGTTGTACAGAAAATTGGTATAAGTTATTGGTGTACTTACAGAATAAATGGATAGCAAGTACTACTACATAGACATAAAGATAAAAATTTTAAAATTGTGGTCCATATGGATTTCCATTTAAAAAGAGAAATAATAAAAAAAAAAAAATAGTCCAAAATGTTTAGAATATAAGGTAACAGGTGAAATTTGATACCATTTTTTATTGGTTTTTCTAAATTTCTTTGTTTTATTATTTTTCAGTATAATTTGTGAAAATATGGTTCAAAGCTTAAATTAAGTTCCAAATTGATTTTCAAAGTATCATATTTCGTAAATGTTATTTTAGGATGTTTAAAGTAAATGATAGAATTTTTTTTTTTTAATTTAATTAAAATAAAACTCTTGAGGTATTTTTAGTATTGAATATTGGCTTAATGAAAATTGAATCTGTTTGACAAAAAGTTGAATTAATTTTAATTTGTACTGTTTCAATACAATACATATCAGCTGATATAAATATGTTTTACAGTACTAGAGGGATATAATTTTTCAAATATAAGAGGTAATTAAGATATTCAATTGAATTAAAACAGTTGCTGCGGTGCTTAAGGTACCTGTCTATTGGAAAATATGTTTAATAAATAAAATTCTGTAAAAAAAGACAATCACAATAGAACTCGCTCAACCACAACATTGTTGTTCAATACAAATTTACCACCCTATCTGCGCAAAAATATTCCATGGTACAAAAACATGTATTTGAAATATTATTTTTGAATTTATCATATTTTTTTTTTAACACTCTTGACAGTAACTTAGGTATAATCACCTTTTCGTGCTTAATTAAAGTACATATTTGCAATTTCACACTACAATATCTACAATATTTCTAGTATTTATTTAACAAATTACTGGCTTATCTACTCATTAAATGTGGAAAACTACTGCTATAATTGTCAGGAACTAAGCCTTCTTAAATAGAATAGTTTAGTTTTATTTAATTTGTTACCACTCTTTATTATTTTTTGCTATTTATTTGATCCCATTGACAAAGGGTACAACTAGACCATGTCGAAAAACCAATAAAGCATTTTTTTGTATCATCGGGAATCGAACCTGACATCTTTTGGTTGAAAGGCAGCCTCTCTGAATACTGCGCCACCCAGCGTGTAAATACGTTAAAGATTTCAAATATTTTAAATATTAAATTAGGTAACATCGGCACATTGTTGCATCAACACTGATTGACTATTAAAACGCTTCCTCTTCAAATATGGAACCTGTGGTACAGCCAACTAATGTCACAGTAATTTTGACAGGTCTACAAATTTGAATTATTAACCAGTTGTAACTTGTTTGATAATTGAAAGGTGGGTTGTAGTGTTATGAAATGAACTTTTGATTGAATGATGATGTGTTCAGTTAGTATATGAAATAGAAATTGAATGTATTGTTTGAGGGAACTTGTTTGGTGCAATTTATATTTGAATAATTTTCTTTTTTGCGTAATAAGAATTTGAAAACTAAAACTTTTTAATTCTTTCATTTCAAAATTGTATCACCGCTAAAATCCATATTTCATTTATCTACAACAAAATAAAACAAAACTTGATCATTAATGGTTTAAAAAAACACATATTCCAAATGAAGCTCAATATTTTTGATGTTCATTTAAATTAAACTTTGATATTATTTTGATACCTAACATTTCGATACCTAGTTTTTAAGTTTTCAAAACCTCTGAACTTTATTTTCCTAAAATAAAAGAGCAGGATCAAAAATGGAAATTTTTCTGGAGACAGCCCTGTGTTTTTGAAGTATTAAGCTCAAATCTGTTTTTTAAGCCACAATTAGCTATTTCAACCAAATCATGGCTGAGGGAACTAGCCATAATGTCTCTTTTGGTTAATACGGTTTTATATGAAGATTTACGAATTTTTTGGCATTAGAGTGCTATTAGAGTTTGGATGCCACTAGAGTGCTTTCGTTTGCAAAGCTTTGGATTGGATTGAAATGGGTTTGGAGCAAGTTATTTATAAATATAAAAAAGCGTTGGTAAGGGAACTGATCTTGGAGAACATCATAATTTATTTGGAATTGAAAGGAGGTAAATCCAACTGAAAAACTTTCGAACCATCATTGGTCGCATCATTGGATTGATTTCATGCAAATTTTAAACTCTGTATGCCTTGCAAAATAGATGGTACAAAAAAGTAAATAAATACGAAATGTCAGAATGCATATAACTAAATCCAACTAAAACATTTGCGTCTCCTAAACAAAGAAAAACACTATTGAAATAAATTATTTATTTAGATTTAGATTTATTAATTTATTTAGTATTATACATGTATTATTATACTATTATTATACTATTACAATACTACTTACAATATTTTTTACATTCATTTTAATTTAATAAATAAGATGTTTTTATATTTTTAATAAGTTTTGTTTATACATTTCAATACTAGTTTTATATGGAAAGAGAAGTTATAGAATTGAATTTTGAAAAACTATCCGTTATAATTTTTTATTTTTTTTAGCATTTCACTTATTTTAATTTTTTTCAATATGGCGTCATATTTTCCATATTGTTATGGAGCTGTATTGCATTATTTTTTTATTAAATTAATTCGTCATCAGTGCTGATAAAAAAATTTATGTAAAACATTTGAAATACATTTTTTTTTTCATACTTCCCAATATTTTTTAATTTAATATTTTGAATTTCTTGATTCAGCGGTTGAAATTTCTGTTCATTATCCTACGTTGCAAAATAAAATTGCGGAATAAAATTGAAAATTTGTTAAATCAGTTTTGCTTTTTTGAACTTGTTGTTATTTTGTAACGCAAAAAATAAAACAAAAAATTTAAAAATAACCCAATGCTTTTCTGCCATGGCACAAAAAAAAATTACAATTTTTTTTATAAAATTTAAATGTGACATGATGGACAATGGGGATGGAAATGTTTTATTTGTGTAGATATATGAATATTTCATTTGAGACATTTACCACAATGCATTTCATTTATTAAAATTCTTTAATTGTCATTAATATTTATGAAATTATATTGAAAGTGTTGACATATTTTGGATGATTTAATTTCAGTTTTCTATGTTGTCTGTCAAAGTGAATGTGTTTCCAAAATGTCAAATATTAGCTTAAAAGAAAACATTTTCGAAATGGAGCACTTAGCAATTGCTCAACTAAAATTAAATAGTTACTTAAAATTATTCAATTTCTCTACATGTATGTTACTTGTTTTATAACGTATACCGGTGGTCATGTGCCGTTTAATTAATCATAAAATTAAAAAAATCAAAATTTCTTATGGAGAAAACCAACAAAATAATCGAAATTTTTTGGTAAGATTAATAATCGATTAAGGGCCAGTTTTTGGGTGAATATTTAAGCTTCACTTAAGTTTAAGTATCATTCGATACTTTATCTCTACTTAAAAATAATTGAGTTAAAACTGAAGTGTTTATTTTTAGCTGTCATTGGCCTTATGTACAGTTGTTGTTTCACTGCGTCTTGCTCCTATATCGCTAGAATGTAGACTGTGTTATTGTAATGAGAGTGAAAGCTTGAAAGTTTGAATGTATGCGTAAGAATTTAATTTTCAAATTTATTTTCAAGAGTTTATAGTGTTAAAATAATTGTTTTTCTTTTTATTTTTCTGTGCACTGCTCTAACTACAAGATCAGAATCATTTTGCGTTTTGAATAAAATTTTCGTACATCTACCAAAAATTTTTATTGCTCCTTTGTATGCATTAGTAAAAACCAACGGAGATGACCAAAAATTTCTTGATCTATTTTTAAAACCCACTAAAGCTCATATTTAAAAAAAAGCTTTTATGTTGTTGATGGAAAGGTGTGTGAGGGAGAAAATTGGAAAAGAAAACACGCAGTGAAACAACAAGTGTACATAAGGCCATTTGCAGCTATTTGCAAGGACAGCAACTGTTAAAATGCACTAAAAGTGACGGACAAAACTTAAGACACATTAACAACTTAAGACACATTTAAGTATGTTTTAAGTACAAATTGGAAAACACAATTTTTGATTGTGAGTATAACTTAACCTTAATTCGATACATAAGCATTCGTTTGAAAACTTGCATTTAGTTGTCCTAATGAATAAACAGTTCACAACGTATTGAAAAAACCTTAATAGACTGCGGGGACTAGATATACGGTAAAGCCTATATCTTATTACGTCCGTTCAACCGAAAATATTACTATTGTAGGTGAAAATATGAGCGAATATCCTGAATTTTTCATCATTCGAAATTTTCTCATCGTTCGTAGTTTTAAGGCCGATGAATTTCTTTTGTGAGATTATGCTGAAAGTTATATTTACTCCAACAAATCCGAATATTAGATCACTTAAAAATCAATATCGGCAAAGTTGTAACCACTTGCAATTTACAAAAAAGTCGAAGAAAATTTTCTAAGGCTGTAAAGATGAAAATTTAATATGAGTTCATTTATTATAGTTCATAGCTCAATTTTGCAATATGTATTGATAAAGAGTTTAACTGTATCATCAAAATATGATGTTTCTTTGATTTTTCAATTTATTCTAAAATAACATTTTTTACTAGAAAGTTTAATGAGGTTGTTATCTTTGATTACGTAAGCGGTAAATAAATCGTATCGCATTTTACATCAAATGTACATCAAATTTTAGCTACCAATTACAGATTATTCAGACATCAATTCAGAGACAGCAACGGCTCAGTACTATGCTTGTTTTTTAATATTGACAGTGATTTTGATATATTTAAATTATCGGTCTTAATAAAGTATACGGTATCGCAAGTTTATACCACAATATATTTTATTGCAATGTTTTTCAAACATTTATTTGTCAAATTTCTGGCATATCAACATCATCTCATCAAATGTGGAAAACTACTGTCAGGAGCAAAACCTGTTTAAATAGCGTAGAAATTTTGCAATTATTCCGGTACAGAAAGTCCTGAGGAAAACTACCTATTTCATTGTTAATAATATTTGCACTTAATAAATATTATCATCATCTTGATTAATTTTATTATAGTACTTAATTCTGTTTCATATAAGTTTAAATTGCAGAGAAGTTTTCTTAAGAATACAGATTAGTTCAACTTCATTGGATTGACTATTAAAATTAGTCAAGATGGTAATCAATTTTTTGTATCTAAACTGATATGTAATAATAACTTAATATAAAGTACTACACTTAAGTCAATATTGGAAGGGCATTGTATATATCGTTTGAGACCGTTCGGAGGAACCCTCTGTTATTTATTTATTTTTATTTATTCATTTTATTTCGTACATATACATGAGACGGTAAGTCTCTATAGGAGTATATAAAGTATAATGTGTAGCAAATTCATAATTCTTAAATTAACTTAAATTAAATTAAATTAAATTAAACCTTAGCCTAAAGAAATTAACAATAATGAAAATAATTTATAAAGAAAAGAAATTAATAAAAGAAAATTTAAAAAGAAAATTTAAAAAAAGAAAGAAAGAAAATCTCTCCTCCAAACAAAACTATCTTTCAGACGTCTCACACCTAACAAGCATTATTCTACAAAATTTTTATTCTTCTTAATTAATGACTACACTTTTTCCTTAAAATATACCCAACAAAGCTCAAGGAATTTAGAAATAGAGAACTCACACCTGACTACGCTCGGCAAAGAATTCCACAATCCGACAGTCCTTACAAAAAAGGATAGATGTCTTAATCTACCAGAGTGTCTAGGAATAGTTAAATTTGCACTTCTTAATGATCGTCCAG
Organism: Argyra leucocephala; assembly: GCA_963942445.1. Classification (NCBI taxonomy): domain Eukaryota; kingdom Metazoa; phylum Arthropoda; class Insecta; order Diptera; family Dolichopodidae; genus Argyra; species Argyra leucocephala. The sequence goes on from OZ012678.1 coordinate 42,222,567, forward strand.
GGGTTATTTTCTTAAGAAGATATACCGGCGTATTTTTAGATAGGATTTTTTTCATAAAACAGATGTACTTATAATTTAGATAGTTTTCGAAAGTACAGTCAAGCAAAACTTTAGAAACATCACTGATGCTATCGAATCTACGACGGTTAGTTACAAATCGAGTGCAAGCATTGAAAATAACCTTGAGCCTGGAAAACTCGCCCAAACTCATCCCAGCATAAACTACTTCACAATAAGTGAAATGTGGAAAGATTAAAGATATAACTAATTTCTTTTTTACCCACTCGTTAATATTGAAAGAGAACTTCCAGAGTTTTCGTAACTTACAAAAAACATTTCTAGAAATAAAGTTAATGTGATCATTCCAGGTTAGAGTCTTATTGAATACAACACCCAAGTTTTTAGCTTTACTTACAAATTTTACCACAGAATTATTTAATTTGATATTAGGGAGATTAGTTGTATCAATATTACGAACATAAATTAACATAACCTGGGATTTTGACGGATTTAATCGAAGACCATTGTTTAGAGACCAGAAAGCAACAGCATCAAGATCATTCGAGTATAACTCACATTTATGGGAAGGTGCACCAAAAACCGCTTTAAATTTTTTGGACAAAGTTCAAAACCGCGCCATTCGTCTTATAGGCGACATAAATGTGACCTCATCCCTTATACCACTTGGTCATCGTCGTATTGTTGGAGCACTTACTCTATTTTATAGATATCTGCTTGGTGTTGGCACTTGTTCCGAGGAATTAAAATCACTTCTTCCTCCTCTTAAGCAATTCAATCGCACAACACGAGAGGCATCAAGTGCCCACCCTTTCACAGTGGAAATTCCGAGATGGTTTAAGTCCGGCTATGGAAATTCTTTTATAGTAAGAACATCCCGATTGTGGAACCGCGTCCCAATCGAAGCATTCCCAATGAGAGAAGGATTTTTTATTTATGACTTACAGAGGTTTAAGACGAATATTAACAACATTGTTCGCTCTTTCCCACAAAACTTTTCTTCTTCCTTTTTCTTTCCTTTCCTCTAACTATCCTTTCCTTTTTCAAATAGTCAACGGTACGCAAGTACTTAAAGGTTCAAAACCTAAGTTTTGGCTATAATATAAAAAAAAAAAAAAAAAAAAATCATTCAATTTAGCAATAGAGCGGTTAATATCAGCTATAGGACCACTGATGTAGAGTTGAGCATCGTCTGCATACAACCGGCAATGAGATTCAGACAAACAACGGGGTAAGTCATTAATAAATAGACTAAAGAGTAAGGGACCCAATATGGATCCTTGGGGTACCCCACATTCAACAGGTAGATAATTAGACTTAATACCATTTAGAAACACAAATTGACTTCTATTATCTAAGTAACTTTGAATGAGAGTAGTAGCAGAAGATTCAAAATTAAAAGCTGCGCTAAGTTTTAAACATAATAAGTTATGATTAACACAATCAAAAGCTTTAGTGAAATCAAGAAGAAGCAATAATACAGCATGTTTCTTATCGATTTCACAGTAAATGTTATCTGTTAATTCTAGGAGTGCTGAGGTAGTGCTGTGCTGCTTTCTGAAATTCTTTCTGTTATTGTGAATATTCATAAAAATATGCAATACTCGCATTACATTCGACAGACGATTAAAACAGCTAATCTACTATGGTGAAGAAAATTTTATATGTAATTCATTTGGATCAAATTAAAAAGAAATCAGCATAAAATCGAATTTTATCATCAGGCACTTGTAATTATTCGGCTTTCGTGAAACTACCTTTACTTTTTCCATATCGAAAGGCTTTAAACTTTAGGTAATTTAAATAAATTGTTTTTCAATATTCAATATTTATGATTGAGTTGCAAGCTACAGTTTATTTTTAAGTTTTCCATTTTTAGTTCGTGTAAATCCGAATTATGTTATCATCATATGGCAATTATATGACTAATTTAAAACGTTCATTATTATAGGATATTTGAAAATTTATATGTAAAAAAAAATTAAATATATCTGATATTTTGATAGTCATTAAATTAAATTTATATTATACTGCAAAATATAATACTGTAAAATAAATATTGCTCGTTGTTATATTTTTCATGGTACCTACATCATACATTTTTATATGAAAATATTTACATATAAATACACTAAATTAAAACATGATGGATTTCATCATCATTGTCCTGAAACAACATAAATAGGCCATGGCGCGCAAAAAACAAAAAAAAAGGAATTTGTTAATGAATAAATTTTCTGTTATGGAACTTGTCCCAAAACAAAAAAAAAAAAAAAAAACAAATACATGACATGAGATCAATGGTGATTGTTGAGGTACAAAATAAAATAAAAGGAAATATCTTATATTTACGTACATAGTACATACTATACTTATATTATATTTCCATATTGTATCAAAAAATAAATAATAATATCAGATTTATTTTAATTTATACGGAATGATATTTATTAGTTTCGGTTATTATTAGCTTGAGTTTCTGATAAGCCTATCAGAAAAAATAAAAAAGAGCTAATAAAGCTATTTTACGCTAACGCTAAAGAATAAATTTTTCTAAAAATAAAACTAATTTTTTTAAGATTAAATTTTTCAACAATAATTATCAAAACTGTGGTTCATATTTCTCTTATATTTTTCTTATTAATTTTCTTTGTAATTTTTTTATCTTGGTCTTCTATTAGCGATTAATCTCTTTTATTTGCCACGTTCTATCGTGTTTTATATAATAATTCTATATTAAAAATTCTATATTAAATATTTACTTCGGTTAAAACTTATTCTTTCAAAGTAAGAATTGATCTGTCGAAAACAAAGTGTATTCCATGCAGATTTCATTATGTTTCGTAATATTGTTTCTAAAACAAGTAGCCGGGATCCATCACTAGTTTCTGTACTGTGTTTTCACTAATTTTTATTATTTGGTTTTTTTCTACATCCCCAATATTTATGTTATAGTTTAGGGATTTAGTTACATTTTAACTCACCTAATAAATCTCTGTAGTCATTTTGAGTCCATTAGCTTTATGATGAAAGTCAGAGACATTATTTTTGTAATTTGTTAATAAATTTTCCACATTATATGTGTAAAAACTAAGCTTAACAGAACACTATCCTAACTAATCTGAATCTAATTTTTCCATCCTTGTTTAAAGCCTAATTTAAGTTTAACCTTTGTTTTTATTTATTTGAATGTCTAGAAGAATTGAATCTCTTTTCGGCTGTATCTGATGTATAATATTATCAAAAGTGTTTTAACATTTTTTGAAAAAAAAAAAAAATCGAAGCCACTTATTGAATGAATTGTTATCATGTTTTTACATTTAAGAATCCTGTTCCAATTAAATCGGACAGTGATTGACCTGAAATTTATCTAAAGACATACGATTGCATTTTTTTCATTAATTTTCCGAATCATTTATCGCATTTATATGGCAGCTTCAAGCGTATTTGAAGCCTACTTCCAACTCGTATTGATGTAAAACCGGCTTCACTAAAGCCAATCAACAAATTTTGTGTAATTGATTTAAAATTTTAGTGTAAAAACGCTGCTTAAAAGCTTGATAGCTTGAAAGTGACAAAATAACAGAGTAATTATTTTAACTGTAATTTTCGTGCTTATTGTCTTACATCATATCGGATAACTGATCATATCAAATTAACATTTTTTATTTTAAATACACAAATAATTTTTTTATATAAAATGGCGAAAAGAAATATATATGGAGTAACGAAGAACAAAGGAGATGTTAGAAAGTCTTAGTAAATTGGGGGTTATTGAAAATTTCAATATTTTGTTTTATTATTTCATTATGTCTTAGGAAATTAATATTTATTTTATTTTTAATTTTTTTTAAAAAATTTGATTCGATTTTTTCTATATTTTTTTTTTTGCAAATACTGTAAGTATTTCAAAATATTCAAATTAAAATTTTTCAATATATTCCATTCCACCAACACTTCTTTTTTAATTGAATTCATTTTCTTTAATTAATATTGTGTAAAATATTTCAAATGCTGTAGCAAACACTCAATTTGATTTAATGCTAAATATCACTTTCAAGGTTTTGAGTTGACATACTGAAAACGTTTTTCATACTGAACTGACATACTGAAAACGCAACGAAATTCGAGCTTATTTCAAGTCAAGTATTCAAGTTCTCATATAAACTCGGTAATTGATTACTACTAATTACAGGTTAACCTTGAGTTAATCTACTCAATTTTGCAAGCACTATCTCAATACAGTTAAATTATAGAATAAGCTGACTGGTGGTGGATGTATGTAGGTAGATAGTAATGGCTGGTGTTTTTGGCTTGTTTTGATGGCTTTTTTTTCAATTCAATTTTATTAATTTATTATATACAATATTTGCTTAAAATTGATATTACAACAAAAATTATAATAAAATTTAAATTGACAAATTCTTTATAAAACTATACAGTAATGGGCTGACCATTAGTGGTGTATAATTTATTATTTGCTTATTTACAAAAGATTGTGGGATTAATCTAAAAGTATCTAAAAATATCTAAAAAAAGCAAAACAGAACATAATGAAACCAAAAAAAGATAAAATTTGTTACTATAAACAGAATTCAATATATCTTACAATTAACAAAAGTTTTTACTAAAAAAAATATTTAGTGCATTTGCAAAATGGATAAACAGAGCAACATAAATAATTAAGTATTTCTTTCCTTATTTTTTTTTTCATATAATTTTTCATGTTCGCAATTAAAGTAATTCTTTGCAATACGTTTCTTAAATTCAGTTAAATTTACATTTGTGCTGAATCTTTTAATATGAATATCAATGACAAACTTCGGAATCTGGATCATTGCAGGATTTATTTTATCATAAATTTCTGACAGAACTACCCATTTGAAATCGTTTATGTCTGTGCAATTTAATCCTTCTTTATAATTGAAAGCGTTATAGTTTTTGTTTACATAGCTTTATGGTTGAGTATTAGTTGGTTTAGCTAATAAAAGTTCAAATTTATCCGTACTAATTAATATTTCCAACAATTCGCAACATTTTTTTCTACGAAAAAGCGAGGTGCACAAAAAACGAACATCGCTAGCGTTGACTTAAACCAGTGATGTCTATTGTGATACAACGGGAATTTGCTACTTCATAATATAATAAATACAAAAATTCAAAAATGTAATTTCTAAGCTAATAATTAATACTTATAAAAAGTTATATTAAATTTTCCTCTACTTATTAAATTTTAGATATATTACAATTTCGAAAAGAATAAAAATATGAATTTAAAATTTTAATTTTGTTGCTACACGTGTCCTGCTGTTCAATTTTTAATATGCATAAAACTAAATTATTTTTTGTTCTTTTGAATATAATCAGGTCATATTTGTTATCATTCTCTAATCAAAATATTAATGTATCACTGAATAAATAAAACAGCAGATGCAATAACAAACTGGATGCACTCAATATGTAAATTTAATTTTAGTTATTATATATTATGACCTCTATTAGAATTATGTGTCTGTGTACATAATTAAAATTATTATTACACTGTTGTACAGTATTTACATATTTGGAAAAATTCTCAATTTTAAATTTTCGCTATTTACTATTTAAAATTATGAAAATTAAACTCTCTATACATATTAAATTAAACAGCAATCATAGATTCTCTTGTTTGTAACAAATCAACACACCACACACCCACGAAATATTTTTTTATTATAATAGTTAGTATACTTTGTAAACTTTGAACTTTCAAAATTATATTTTCCTCTGACTCTCCTCTCTTCTACTTTCATATTCATTTTCAAAATTAATAATATGTTCATTTTTATCGCAGTATGCAAAAGTTTATTTTGAAAAATTTTGCAATTAAAAACAGAACAAAATAAAAATTCTAATAAATAAAATAAAAATTTGAAAATTTACATTAAAAACCTTCTTTTCTATCTATATAGGAATACCACAAACACCACCTTAATATACCTGGTGGGCATAATATAAAACACTATTTTGTTAGTTGCATAGAAAAATATCACAGGAAATATATTTTTATTTTATTTTTTATTATTTTCTATTTTCTATTTATCTGAAATACAACAGAAGAGCTTTCAACTGGAAATGTTCACTTCAGAAATTAAAAACGTTAGCAGAAAAAAAAATGCATAAAAACAAAAACATAAACTTTGAAATCATAACCATCACATTTCTCGAGTTCTAAAATGAAATATTATTCTTTTTATTCAATTGACCGAATTCTGGAACAAAAATAATATTCCACAAAAACACAAAGCAAAAAAGGATAATAAAAAATAAAAAACGTTTGTGTGATTTGGGAAAGCACCTAATAGTGATGAAACCAACAATAACTGGTTAGAAATTTTAACTTAGATGAAATTGGCTATAGAAAAATATCAAAATAAAATTCTATCAAATTAAAAAAGTTTTTTGTATAAGTCCTTGGTCAAAAGATAAGATAGAATAGCAGGAATATCAGCTCTAATCGGTTCGAATCGTTATCGTTTTATTTTTTTTTGCAATCATTCTCTTGGGAAGATATAATTTTTTTCAGGAATTGTGAAATTTTCAATTGGAGCTCTGTACATTGGTAATTTTATTGCATGTTGGTTTGTTTATAGGATCTATGTTGGTTGGTCTATAGGGTATCCCAAATAGCTTATATCTTACTTACTTAGGTTTTACGACCCGATGTACACTCACTCATTGATTGTGGTTTTACCTCTCAGCACACTCCATCGCTGAGTTAACTAATATCTTTAATGAACCTAATGATTTCCGCCATTTTTTCGGTCTTACTTTGAGTTTTGAGTTTATATTAGCCTATTCGAAGATATAAAAGCCATAAGCGATAGTTCTCATAGCCAATTGTCCGTAGCTATCACAACCGAACTTTTTTAGGGATTGCAACCGGTTATCACAGCCATATTTATCATTTCATTTTAACCGATAAACCATATGGATTATCGGTTATCGCAGCCATATTTTCAGCTGGGATTGACACATTAGAGTTATTGCTTAACGATTAATAATAAAAACTACTTTGAGGCTGCAAGTATTCCAAATAAGTTTTCCCACTGGTAACCTTCTAAGATGTTTAATCTTCTCGCTTTACACGTTGTGCATACTCAAAGTATGGGAAGAACCGTTTTCCATGTTTTCTCTGAACCCTCTACATAAATTATTTTCTATAAGGTCCATATGTTTCAGCGTGTCCTCTGAGCATGATGATGTATTTTTACTGCCTGCTACCCTTTGCTATTCATTCCCTTTCACATATTTCATAGCACAAAACATAAGAGCGTTTTTGAAATATAGAATTCTCATGATAAATAAATAATCACAAAATATTTGGTATTCTTGGACCGTTTTTTACTAATGCATATAAAAGAGCAATGAAAATATTTTGGTTGTGCAGTATGGATTATGATGTTTATTTATCTCATGAAAACAAATTTAAAATTAAATTCTTTCGAACACATTCCAGCTTTGACTGTTATTAAAAAATTCAATGTATACTCGGTAGTAAAACAACCATTGTACAGAGGCACATTAATGCTGTTTGTTTCACCTACCATCGAGTAGAAAATACTAGTTTTACATTCTGCGTGATATGGACTTTCCATACATTGCATTCTATTTTGTTCTCCTATATTAGACTTATATATGATATGCAGAGGGATTATGAAGTATTGAAAAAACACCAAACATGTAAATTGGTTCAAGTACTCATCCTATTAGTTAATTAAAGTTTAAAGAAAACCTTAAACAAATTACGTCAACTTCTTGAAAATTACTTGAAGGTTCTTAAGATTACTAAAATGTTATTTTTACTGCACATTTTTGTATTGCAACTAAGCAATTTCTTCAAATTCAGCCAAGACGTGTAGGAAATTTGAAGAGGCCTTAATGGAGGTTAAGGATGAGTTTGTATAGTATATTGGTATAATGTTCAGGTTAAGTTACTAAAAATTTTGACTTATGAGAGTTAACCCCAAGTTTAAGGTAAATTAAAGACACAATATATGAAAATAATGGTTGTTTAACGTTCTTCTTCTTCTTCTTTGTAAAAATCCTCTCCTGTAAAAATTTTAGAGCATATAGTTCAAACAAGGTATTTTTATCTTTTAATATCTATAGTTAATCTTTTCATTTGTGGTTATATTCCTTGTTCAGTACTTGCCGTTAAAGTACTGTACAAAACTGTTAAAGTATAATTGAATTCAAGCATTAATTAGTTTGGATATCGAAAGTGTGAACTCTCTTGATCTGATATGGCTTCCACAATGTATTCTTCAAATTTTGAAATTATATGAAAAATTGAACCAAAGAACCGAATCATGTCTAATTAGATTCATTAGGTTTATGGACCGATATGACCTAGTGTTTATTTTATCTAAGCCATAATCCACAGTTTCCGGATTCGAATCCCACTGATGTAATTTCAACTGACCGATTAAGCCAACTTTGCATCACTTGATTTTTTACACTATATTCACTTCAGACAACCAACATTAGTTTTGACGTAGGTTTAGTGCATATGAAAACGCTGCATCAATTTACAAAATTTTAAAATTTTATTTTTTTTTTAAATAAATTTTACATTGAGTTAGTCAGCACACATGATGAATAACTTTGTTGCCAAAAAAACTAAAACAAAAAATTCTATTCATGTTTTCAAATCATATTTTAAAAACAATAAAATAAAAACAAAGCAATGAAAATGTCAGAATACTAAAATAGAAAAGAAGCTCATGTTGAGCAGAACCAAGTAAAGAGCTTAATTTTTTCATGTGTACTCCTTGTATTTTATTTTTATTATTATTTTTTTCCCCTTTTTGTATATATTAATGTCCTGATGAATAGTGGATAGGATATAGTCATATAGTACAAAAAATAAGACAAAAAAAAAAAATAAAACAAAAACAAATTTTTCTTCAATTATTCAAAAATAAAAAAAAGAATGAAAGTAAAAAAAGTTACTGATGAAGTGGTTGTGGTGGAAGTGATGGTAAGTTGTTTTTTTTTTGTGAAAAAAATTTTTTTTTCACAAAAAAAAATTTCATACATGTAATAGAAGAGGATGAAATTGTGTACATATATATATATGGTGTTGCCAGGTGTTAAAAAATCTCCCTAAAAATAACAACTCACGAAATGAATAAAAAGCATTCGAGTGAAATTTCATTATTGCTATTTTTATTAGTTTAATTTTTTTTTATATCTAATGTTAATGTCAATAACGATGATGATGATATTCATGATGATGATGATGATTATATTGATGATGATGTTGTTATAAGTAACTCACATTTATCTAGCTTTTATCTAAAATCCAAACAAATTGTATAATATTTTATGTTATTTTTGATTCTAAACATTATATTTCAGATACGATACGTTAGTATATATAGATCAAGAGATCAAGAAAGGTAGAGAGAACTACTTTTTTTTAAAAAAAATATATAGGTAAAAAACAAATAAAACAGATGATAGAGTAAATAAGAGTGCAGATCCTTTTAGTACTATGGAATATAAGTATTTTACTTGAGTGATAAAATTGCTAGTCAATTTGAATACCTTTTTGGATAAAAATGTTTAGGTGAATGGATTCAAAATAAGTATGTGTATGTATATAAGAAAATTTTGTTTTTTTAAATAAAAACATATAAAAAAAAAGGAAAACAAAAAACACAAAAATAAATTCCTATTACATTGAATAAAGAAAAATGTATATCCTTTGGGATTTTAACAGTTTTATGTACGAAAATGTATGTAAATAATATATAGACCCATTTATACATTTACGATAAATTGTTAAGTTGTTGCTAATGTTGTTATTGTTTTTGTTGTTGTTGTTGTATTATATTTTACATGTTACAATAAATAAAATGTATGATTATTTAATGTGATGCACTTTTGAAAACTTTTTAATAAATTTTTACTGAGGTAAAACAAGAACATATTATCTTTGTCATCATCATCATCAATATAATCATCATCGTCATCAATATCATTGTCTTCAGGATATCAACTGAAAAAAGGAAACAATTTTAAATACATTTTTCATTTATTCTAAATTTTTGATTATTTTTTCTATTTTAAGAATTAACTTTAAAATAAAATCACCTGCCTAAAATCAGTGACGTAACTGGTATCAAATTTTCTGTCAACTTTCATTGATACATTAACATTAAGAATATTTCTTTTGAATTTGATTTTTTACATTTATTCTGGTTCATGCTATTTAAAGCTATTTAAAAGTAATAAATAAATAAATAAAAACTTTGTAACACCCAATGGTTTATTATTTGACAGTTTTTATAATTTAAAAATTATTTTTAAGACTGACTGCGCAACCAGATTAAAAAGTTACAAAACAAAGCTTTTAAGTTTTTAATGATAAAAATTATTAAGCAACTCCTTATGAATAGGATAGAAAAGCGTAATTTAATTTAACTCTTATCAATTGTATTTTATATACTCTTGCCGAAAAAAAGGAATTAAAACAATCTTCATAAAAATGTTGACCAACAAAAACAAGATTTTTTTAACAAAAATGTCAAAACTAGTCATTGATGGACACTTATTGGTATATCATAAATTTTGTTTATTGTTGTTGTTCTTCTTCTTTTTTTTCTTGTAAAAATCAACAGACATTCATACTGTATTTTTAATCGTGTTCCTGCTGAGCATTTTGATTTCGGTTTTCCAGTCATAGCAATTTTTTCTAAACAGTCTTCAATTTTTCCATATTCAATTCCAATTACGTATGGCTGCGGTTTTTACTGTTTAATCAAAAGTTTATAAATTGTTATTGTGTGAACATAATTGTTATTGTGTGTTGTGTGAACACTACACATCGTATTGGCTCTTTGAATGTGGTATTGTTGTTTTGTTTTTGCTATGGATATCTTTACGTCATATGATTCTGCAGTTTATGTTATACTTGCAACAATAATCTTCGTATAGCACCGTAGCACCGTATCGTCTGCATAACATATAATTTTGAAGTCATTACCCCCAATTTGTCATATCCATTTAGTGTTATTTACGCGTTGAATTATTTGTTTCATCATAAAATTGAATAAAGTAGTGACTGAGCTTGTCTTATATTAGTAAATGTTGTAATAAAATCTAAATTGTGAATTTATATCCTTTCATTATATTCAAATTGTTCACTTTTGTTCAAAGGCTCAAATAAAGTTATAAAAATAAATTGTCCACTTTGTTTTTATCAACGCTGTACTATTTCAAGGCAGATCTTGAATGAAATTATATATAACACATAATTTATGAAGCTATTTATGTTTAAACAAAAAAATTTGAAAAATATAAAAGTCTAGTATATTATGTACATATTTTTCTATATAGACTGTTTTTTATTAAAATGTGATAAATCTACATAAACAAAGCAAGATCAATAAAATTAACCTTCAACAAAAAAAGATGTAGTTTAAGTTGAAACCGTAAAAGAGAGTGAATATTATTTTTCCAACACATAATCTTCTATATCATACAATACGGCTGTTAAATGTCATTATATTAATTTTAATTTAGTCAACTGCAAAGTAATCGTAGGCTTTTCTAAATCGTATTAGGTAATATTCTCCATTACTGTAAAGTTTAATCTTCGTGAATAATGTTTCATAGTTAATCTTTAGATGGCGAACTATATCCTAAAATATTTTGGCAAATCATATAAATAACCGGAACCGGAACATCTAATGTGTATAAAATATCTAAAACTAAAATTATATATAACAGATAACAATATAATCTGTCTTTTTGTGCCTAACGCTTCCTTACTCCTGAATATATGCAATAAATCATATGTATTCTCTAAAAACCAATTTTTTCAAATAGAAATATTGAAAATTCATATAATTAACATAAGCAACAAAACTAAAATAAATTAGAAAATTTTTATTTTTTTTTTATTTATGAGTTTACTAAAAGGTGCCGTTAATTTATGTGAAATTCAGTATGTTGTGGATTTGTAATTTTTTTCTTTTTTCATTAAATTATTTTTTATTTTTTTTTTTATCAAAGTTTAATATTCAAATTTCAAAGTCCATTTCCTCTGTCCATTAATCTTTAAACAGAATTACTTTTACATCAAAAATTATTAAAAAAGAATGTATATATATATATATGCAATCAAATATATGTTTCTATTAATTCTAGCTTTTATTTTGCTTCCGTCATTTGGATTTAGTTTACATTGCTATAGTATCCGTATAATTATGTACTACCAAAGTACCAAATAATCGGACCCAACATAGATTAATTAAAAATTGATTAAAAAAAATTTACTGAAATATACTGGAAGGTAGCTATATAAATCAAGTAGAAATATAATCAAATTTGAGTCAGGCTCAAATTGTGACTGTATAAACTTAACAAAAAGACAAGAAAACCAGACAAGCAGAAAAATGTAAAGGTAGGTTTACCTAGGCAATTTATTTAAAAAATAATGTTTTCCTTTTTTTTATTTCTTTTTGTAAAATACGACCACAGATAAGTAATTTTTATTATTTTAATACTCACTTGTTTGTAATACGACTATAGAGAAAAATAATTTGCCTTTCCTCAAGCGTATTACAATAAAAACTTTAACTTAGGTAACTACTATCTAAAAACCAAGTCAATATTTTCAAGTTATCAATTAAAAAAAATGTATAATAACTAAAGTTAGTTATTATATTAAAAAAAAAAATCAAAACAATACAATTTTTCTGTCCAAATTTGGCAATAAAAACATGAACGTAAATCCATGTCAAAAGGCCATTTGTGATACAAAATAGTTAAACCCATTGAATTTTATTACTGTGTATAAAAGAAAAAAATTCTGCCTATGAGCCGTCACCATCTCTACAAATTAGCTGTCTCTGCGCTATGTAAGGGCATCGTGTAAACATATTCTCAGAATATTTGTGAAGTGAAATTTTCATATATGATTCTTAATTTGTATCCACTTAAGTACTGTTATAACGATTATGAATTTTTTTTCTCTAATTTTACCATAATATAAAACATTTAATAATAACTTTAAAGGTTAGCCAACTTTTCTGCAACAGACCTTGTATGATATTTTATTCCGTTTCTATCTCTAAAAAATAGGACATCACTTTTCAGTTTAGTTGAATAATAATAAAATATTCACCGTGATCTGTGCCAACATTATTTAAACATATGATACAATCCATCCATCCATCAAAAAATCACACTATTACAATTAATACTCACACGAATGTGCATAAAATTTCATTGAGGGTAAAAAATTCTTTGAATAAAACTAAAAACAAAGAAAATATTTCAAAGGAATATGTTGTAATTATGTAATGGGAGCTACTTTTTGATTAAAAAAAAAAAACAAAAAAGTAAACATAATAAATATTCATTTATCATCTATTCAAACTGTTATAACCTACACCCACAAAAATACACACACACACACACACTGACTCAAAAACAACAAAAATATTATGCAATAATACAAAAGAAAATAAAAGAGTAATTAAAAGTTTCACTACTAACTGTCAAAATCATTCATTTCATTCACCTATTTATTAATATTTATGTATAGTTACATTTAGTATGAATATATACAGTACATAAATAAAGTTTTTGAACACATAGTCATTTTCTAATGAAAATAACAGCGCTTATCAAATGTTTTTGAATTTGTCAATTGAGTGTCCCCTATTACACAACAATGTTCTTATTTTTGTTTCTAGACTTAATTTGATTTTCCCAAGGAAAATAACAATAACTTTACATGAATTTTCTTTTTACAATTTTAAAAATTACAATTAAAACCCAATTTTATTTAAAATTGAGTCTGTCCCAGTGAACAGAACACTTTATTGATTTAGCTAAATTGAATAATTTTTGTTTTTCTAATCTACTATATGTTGGCAGATTTGTTAAATTTCTTGTTAGCAGGTTGGGGTGGGATACAATTCCTTTAGCTTTTTTTTTGTTTCTGATGAATTACGGTGGTTAGAATTTTTAATGTACCATGGCGCATTAGTAATCGTTCTCATTGTTTTCGACCGGAATCTTTGGATTATCTTCAGATTGCTTTTGCAGATTTGGCATGCGTTAAGCCATATTGGATTTTTGATCACTTTGTAGATAATGATTTTTAATTCCAGGCTCAACGATGATTAGCTCACAAGTAGCTAGTGCAGAGAGATAATTTTTAGTTTAAGTTGCATTTTTTTGTCTGTATGGGCTTCCTCCAGGTGAATATTCTATTAAATTGAATTCCTAGGTATTTCACAATACTGGATTGAGGTATTTCTATAACGTTAAGGTATACAGGTGGACATATGTTTCTCTATTCAATGTGAATGTGATGTGAAGACTCTTATTTTCATTCACTTTAATCTTGGATTTCTCGAGCCAGTTGTTGATTCTTCCCGGATGGGAATGTAACCGTTGGGAAGCGATTCTTAGATATTTGTTAGTGCTCAATATCGTCGTGTCGTCTGCGAAAGTAGATAGGATCACTTGACTGTTTTCTGGTAGATCAGAGGTAAATATTGAGAGTACAACTTTAATTTGATGTTCTATAGCTATGATTGATTCGTATTTGACTTTAGATGATCTGTGAGACAGATAACTTTCTAATAATTTTTAGCTTCAGGAGGTAGTTGAGGTTTTTAGTCGAAAGGCTGGGCTACTATTTTTTTTTTCGTAATATGCATGTATGATTTCTGTTCCTATTCTATGTACATGTTAGGTGGGCTGCTTTTTTTCTGAACTGATGAAGCGGTATGATCCTTTTATTTTTGATTTGAATGAAAATTTTTTCAAACACTTTAGAAATTATGGGTAATTGGCTGATAGGTCTATATGAATCAATTTTATTGGGATCCTTACGTAATTTTCCAATCATTATGATATATTAAATAATTCCCAACGAGATGGAAAATACCCCAAGCGAAGAATTACATGGAAAATATGAGTTAGGTCGATAAATACTATTTCATGTAATTCTTTGAGCATTTTGGTCTTAATATTTATCATGCTCTGGAGAGTTTTTAGACTCTATCGTTTTGTTTATTGTGTAAATCAATAGTTTTTTGTTAATTTTTATTGTCTTATAAGCTACCGCTTAGACTGGTATTGGTGGTAGTACTGATTGTTGAGAAATTTTTGGCGAATGTTTGTTCTTTGTCATTATCGCCTTTAGCCCAATTGCTTTTCAAAAGTTGCTTTAGAAGTTTTACTGCTTGATCATATAGGCTTTTAGATGCTGGAAATCTATCTAGACCTGTTCTTTTGCCAACTTTTTCTAAGATTAAACTTGTTTGTTATTGCTTCCTCAATTTCTGATACTGTTCTTGTTGCTTGAAATTCGTTTTGATGTGTTATGTATGTATATTGACGCAGATGGGGCTTCTGATAATAACACATTGAATTTACTAACAGCAGTATCAATTTCAGATTAAGTTTTTAAGGATCTTCTTAAATTTAAATGTAAATGAGCGCTGATGTATTTTATATATTTTAGCCAATTTGTTGTACTTTTCATTGGTTTACATTAAAGTTATTTAGGACATCTCCTCTAAGTTCCAAAATTACTAAAGAATGGTCAGATGACCTGTCTGTAGACCAATATGTAGGATGACCACAAAAATATATGTCATATTTCTTTTCATGTCATGTTTCTTTTCACCTTATATAAGTGTTTGCTTCTTGGAGGCGTTAATCTAGAACCTCAATCAAGATGTTTAACGTTGTAGTCGCCAGCAACGATACGATAAAATTGCGTCCCATACTCGAGAAGAGTGAATTAAATTCATCTAATGTTATTAGATATTTGGGAGGGCAATACACTGATAAAAAAGCAATGTTTCCATTTCTTAGCTCTAAATATATTCCGAATTGCATACACGGTAGGAGTTCAGAATAGGTAAAATAATTTTAAGGCAAATAGTTTGATAATCAATTGAATATAGGAGTTAAAATGCATGTCTTGAACTCCTCCGTGTAACGCATAGGTATTATGATCATTGTTTTTTTTTCATTAAACTTTCACTCATAGAATTTATTTTAAATT
The DNA here is from genome assembly GCA_963942445.1 of Argyra leucocephala. Lineage (NCBI taxonomy): Eukaryota > Metazoa > Arthropoda > Insecta > Diptera > Dolichopodidae > Argyra > Argyra leucocephala. Next base: position 42,238,669 of record OZ012678.1, read on the forward strand.
GTTTCGTGTACACAGACTTTTTCCATTTAATGTAACTTACGAATATCCTTGAAATAATTTCTTTTTTGTTTTGTTCTATTTTCTTGTTTTTATTATTGTTATTATTGTACTAAATGAATCACAGAATATTTTATGAATTATCCACCAGATGTGGTTGACAAAATATTGACTTATTATTATCAGTTTTTATTTACAAAAATATATTGTTATCTCTTTCCAACCCTTTTTCTATACCACTTATTTACCGTTATTTGTTTTATATGATTATTCTTGTTGTTGTTATTATTGTTTTTGATGATAATAATGACTAATGATTATTGTATGGATCAATGGTAAAATAATGTTTAAAAAAAACAACAAAAACAAAAACACAAAAAAAAAACAATACAAAAAATACATTCTTCAATAATGCAATTGGAATGAAATTGTCAATTTGGTGAATGACATCCACTAAATTTAATGGTAGGTGTATGGAATGCATATATATTGATGATAATTTTTGTGATGATCTGAATTTGAATTTGATGAAAATTTATAATACGATATAAAATGTACAATCTGAAAGGATAAACGCCTTCTAGTTATTTTATTGAAATTTAATTTTATATCGGATTATCCTTTTTAATGGTATTCCATAAAAGAAAGTACAAAACATGTGTGTGTGTGTGTGTGTGGAATTACTCAAACAAAAACATAAAAAAATAAAAACAAACAGAAATACATTTTTTTTTTTGTTTTTTATGTAATGATAAAATTTTTGAAATTTTCACATTTAAATTTTAAAGGATTTATTTAATTTTAAAAACTAGTTGAGGAGAAAATTATTTTAAGTAGTTTAATATATCTATAATACAAGAGTGAAGAATACTGAGTTAGTAACATTTCACAGAATTATTCAATTTCATTTAATGGATTTGGTTCATTTTTATTTGAGATTTAATTAAAAATTCATGAACATTATAGAATTATTGAATTTGAAAAATAGAATTTTGTTGTTCTTGTTGTTGTTGTTGTTTGCAGTATTATATTTTTATAATAGAATTTTTGTTGTATTGTACAATTTAGTTTAAAGAATTCATTTAAGGATTATTTAAAAAATTAAAAAATTTCTATTGATTTAAATAATATTAAACTTCTACTCTCTGTTTTATTTGATTAAATTTTAAATTTTCTGTCATTAGGAACATTTAAATTTATCATTATTACTGTTACTAACCCGTCACAATATATTGGTGTTTTGTATTCCAGCCAATCGTAAGAGGAAGAGGTATTCTATTCGTATCGTTTAACACTCAAGTTAGGATTAAAGTGCTCAGGACCCTCATGATCTTATAGAATTTTTTTAGCAACAACTATTTTTTCACTTAGTCCATTTAATTTTATGTTTTGGAGTACTTGAAATGAAATGAAAAATAAACTATGCTCGAGAAGAGTGAGTTAAATTCATCTGACGTTATTGAATGATTTGGAGGGCCATACACTGATGAAATAGCAAGGTTTCCATTTTTAAGTTCTAAATATATTCTAAATTTCATACACGGTAGGTAGATTGCTGTTAGAATTAAACTGCTTTTTATTAAACTTGACTTATGCCTAAAACAATAATGTAATTAAAATGATTAAATGACAATTTAGAAATATAATATAGTAGCCTGAATAGCATCGTCAATGACAGTAAAGTATTTTGCAAACTATTTCAACAATTATAGAAAAAAGCAGCGATAGCGACAATGACATAACTTTTGATGCTTTCTTTTTTATTTATATCACTCTCAAAACTTCAATTAGGATTGCGGTTTTTGATAACATGAATATAAAAATATTTTGACCCACAAAAAGAAAATGTCGTTTACCTAAATCTTTTTTTTTCTAAGTAACTTCACATAACGAAATTAAAACAAATGGCAAAAAAAAAATATGCGATATTGTATACCTAATTTTTATTTAATTCGAATGTGAATGAATTCATTCAAGCCCAGCAAAGTGTAGTTCTATTTAATTTTTGTTATTAAAGTAATTTTAAAATAATGTTGATCTATGAATAGACTATTACAATTGCAAAAGCATTTAAGTGTAACAATGTTTTTATATTTTGTAAGCGGCTTTATTTGTTTTTCAATAATTTAAAACAATTTTAATAAATTTGTAGTTGAAAATTAATTTCGAATTTTACATAGTAGTTATAGAAGAATTTTTAACAGGAAATTTTACAAAATAATAACATTTTAATAAATTTTTGTTTAATAATATTTTTCAATATATACATTTTATATTTATTTCACAGAAATAAATTCAGTTTTGTGATTTGATAATAAACATTTTTAATTGAAAATTATTTCAATTACGAATATTTTAATAAATTTAATTTTTTAATAAATAATAAATAAATTTTGTATTGTGAATTTTGTATATTTTAGAAAAACAATGAAATTATATAATCAAAGTTTAATTGAAAATGGTGCAAAAAATAACAGATTAATTTAGTATAGAAATTCGAATAAAATAGAAAAACGATAACAATTTGTAGACATTTTTAGAAAATCAATTGTGAATAAGGTACAAAAAAAAATAGTTTTAGACTGTTTTATAATTTATAATTTCTCATATTATTATAACAATAAACTTTATCTTTTTATAGAAAATAATCTTTCAGGGCATTTACAAAATTCATGCCACAAACGTCATTAGAATTCACAATCTTCGAGTTGAGCCTGAAGTCCAATGAAAACGATACGACATTGTTGTCGACAAAATAATGTCAAATTATGTTTTGAACATCAAATGTATTTAAATGGCATCATAACAAATAGTACAACTCAACAAAGTCGGCGACGAAAGTTTGATGAAAATTCAGACTTTGTCGTTGTCAAAATTTCCACAGTTCTAAATGATTAAATTGATAATGCTTTTCTTGTTGCTTTTGAATTGTTGTTTGCAACTGAAATGAAAATGTGGCATTCGTTGAATTTGCAATGCTACATTTTATGTCGACAATCTAGGATGACAATGTTGTGCCGTTTCCATTGGACTTCAGGCCACCTACCGTATATGAAATTCGGATTCGAACGGTGGTCATATTCAAACAGTGGTTATTATTCAAACAGGTGGTCATATTCAAGCAGTGGTATTTTTTTTTATATTCTTTGCAGTAACTTACGTAAAATTACGTGCTAAATAGAGTACGGGACTGCAAGTTTTTTTTACTACATCTTTCTACGATGTCTTTCGAGTATGTAGTTATTAAATTTTTGGCTTATCAACGCATTAAATGATGTAGAAAACTACCAATATTGTCAGGGGCTGAACCTTCATAAATAGCGTTAGTTCCATCATTTAAGTTGGTATCAGATAATATTCTTCATTTGTTTTTTTTTTTGTCAAATTTTTTTACCCCAATGACAAAGGGCTCTGGACCAGATCGAAAAGCACATAAATCATTTTTCCCAGCTTTATTGGCAATTAAACATGGAACCTCTTGATTGAAACTCAGGCGCTCTACCTACTGCGCTATCCATTGTGGATTTGCTTATAGTTTGGTCAAAATGAAAATATGGATCTAAAAATTATGAGTTGACGTTAGGAGATATGAGTCAACAAGAGTGAATTATTTGAAATTGTTATATTACTAGTCCCTCCTTAAAGTTTAAATATTTTATACTTGTGCACTCTCCACCACATTTAAAATGTAGGAGTTATATTATCAATATTTTCACTTCTATTGGTAATGGTCGATCTCCAGTTGGAGATAAAACGGAAAAAATTTTTTTTTCATGTCTGCCTAATTTCTTCTCTCCAACGCATTTTTGGCGAGCTCAAACATTTTATGTTTTCGGGTCAGGATTAGAGAGATTCTCTTGCGGGAAGAATTTTTTTCATATCACTGTAGTTTTTCGAACCATTGTAGTTTATTGAATATTATTTTCGTAACTATGTTCAATTTATTGTACACTGTCGCTTTATGGGAGCTACTATCTTATGAAATATCTTGAATAAATTAAATGAAATTTAACATTCATATAGTTACCATTCCATATTCAAAGTTGTTTCGAGTTCAAAGAGATAGAATTAATAGAAGAAGCAATAATGAAAAGTGTAAATTTTTTAAATATTCAAATTTAGAACCTTTTTCGTAACATGAAAAATTCGTATTTTGGATAACTTGAAAGTTAATAAATTTTAAAAATGACTTGTTTTAATTATTTGTTCAAAAAAAAAAAAAAAAAAATTATGTCAAAAAAAATTAGCAAAAAAAAATTCAACATTCATTATTAAAACAGGAAAATTTATGGACCTAAAAAATTATTTATCTTTTTTATTTTTTTGTTTAATTTCAGTTTGCCTTAATGTTAATGCTATTAAAGGACATTTCAAATACATTAAAAAGGATATTTATTACGAAAAAAGTTATTCTGTTTTTGTTTTGTTCATTTTTGCTTATTTTTTCTGTTCATAAACAGTAAATTTAATTAAATTTGACTGCCTTAATGGCTTCATATTCGTAATTGACTCTCGAATACTCCAAGGATCTTCTTTTTTAGCAATTCATTTTTGTTTTTTTTTTGTATTTTTATTTATAAATTGTTTGGGTTAAACTGTTATTGCTTCTTCATTGATTTATGAGATGACGTTACTTGCTTGACATTTTGTATACATAAACTCATACATCGATACATCAATACACATGTTTAACGGTAATATAAATGTTCTACTCTGAAAATATTTTGCACTCAAATGATACCAGAGTAGAGCGACCACAATAATATAACAAAATTGAAATGGTTAATTTTGAAAAAAAAAACAAAACAAAAACAAAAAATAATAAATTTTGAAATTCAGGAGTAATCAAACAAAATGAACAGAATATGTATTTTTCAGTATTCAAAAGCCAAAAAAAAAACAAAAACAAAAAAGTGTACAAAAGAAAACAAATAAAAACATTTAGAAATATTCAATTTATATGGCATTTACATTCTCGTCTGCAATGCGTTTCGATGAGAATATTGGGTTTTTTTTTGTCACACACGAAAGTGAATGAACCAAAAAAAAAACTACAAAAGAAATTTCGAACCGAAAAATGATTTAAAATTATGAGATCGTATATTTTAAAAGTTATTCAAAAATTAACTTAAACATTGTACATATATATACATATTTACAACTTTATATACAGACATCAATTTGTTACTACAGTTTTTTGAAAAATAACAAACCTATTCCCCCGTTCCTCGAAACTCGTGGAAGTTTGATTAAACTACTACTCAATTTCATTATTCAGAGTTGTTTTCCATCATTTAAGTTTTTGTATTGGCTTATTAATTTCTGAGACAACAACCACATGTTTTATAATTTATTTAAAAGAAAACAATAAATTATAATTTAATTCTGATGGTGGGGATGAGTTTCGGCAATTTGATAAATTAAAATTAATTCTATGCATGACGTAAAATTTGAAATCAAAACTTCTAATTGAAAATTAAAAAAAAATTGAAAAAATATTTAATTTCGCCACGTTTGCTAAATAAATATCTATTATTTGAAAATGAAAACCGGTTGTGATATGGTACAGTACTTTTTTTAAATTTACAGATTAAGTATACTGATAATCAGGCGGTTAATGGTGACATTTTGAAAACCGACAATATTTATAATATTTAAGTGCAATGACAACAACATTATTTCTTTATAACACAACTACATAGAGCAATGAGTGTGTTACATTATTTTGAATAAATTTTTATGGGTTTTGATATTTCCGATATACTTCGCAAAATTGACTGTCAAAATTAATAATCAAGTTTCGTAAAATGTGCAATTTTAAAAAAAAGTTTAAAAAACTTATTTTTACGAACTTTCAGTAGTTTCTTGCAACAGTAGGTTTGTTTAGACTGTCAAAAATAATAACGCTTCTTTGAAAATATCAAATGAAAATGTCTTCTCTGTAAGTGAACCAAAAAAGTAATTTTGTATCCACGTGTTTTACACATTTGAAAATAATAACATTTGATTATTCTCTCTGTCATCTTTTATTTTATAGCCAGCTTTGTATCCCGCCATAAATGACGGAAGCCTAGTAAATTTTATCTGTCCTTTTTCTGTCCTTCATTAGAGTTTTCAGTTTAGAATTAAGAAAAATACGTATTTGCTTACTAATTTATCATACCTTTATTTATTTTATTAGAACCCTTTTAATTACCATTTAAACAGAAGGTGAAAAATTTTCTATTCTCAAATGTTCATTTACTCGATCATTTTAGCGACATCTTATTTGTCATCATTGAGAATCAAGTCAATTAAAATTAGTTAGCTTGTACAAAGTATTAAAATTACATAGCTTGTAATTTAAAGAAAAAAAACATGTCATAGTTTGAAGAAAATCGTGATCTTATTAATACGGGTTATTTTTTTTTTTTTCATGTGTTTGGATTGCATTGGCCAAATCTAAATGTCGGTAGTGTCATATTAGATTTATTCTTATTTATCTATTTCTTATTTATATGAATTTTTAAATATTATAATATTTATTAACTGACCATAACTGAATATTGACCATATAATATTTGACAATGAACCACAACTTTAAACGAAAACAACAGGCATTGAAATATATATTTTATCAGTTCATTTTCACAATCGCCTGAAATAGCTAGTTCATTGCATTTCGTAAAGGTGGTACTTTTTATTGGCGCAACATATTTTTTGATTTTTTAATTTTTATTATTTTTAATATTTAACACGCTTCACTCAGGGTACTGAAATATATTTCTTTTATGTTAAGAAAAACAGACCAAAGCAATTTGTATATGTATTGGAGCGTTCCGTCCAGATAAATGCAGGAAACTATATTTTATAATTATTCTAAAATGAAGTTTATTCAATTTACATTGAATATAAATGTATAGTTGCCACACGGTTACATATTTTTGACAGCACAAACGTATGTTTGTTACTCGTATAAGTGTACTTCAGATTGTATAAACTTTCTAATAAATAAAATTTTGTTCTTTATAGAATCCTCAAAAAGGTTGTATATTAGATTTTTTTTGACAGATCGAACTGAAAATATTATTGATTTTAAAGAAGCATGAAAAGCTTCGTTTCACTTGATTTCGTACAATATACCAGCGCTATCGAAAGTGGAGCTTCAGAGAAATTGTGTGGAGCTTTGGATTCTACTGAAGCCCAGTGGAACTGAAAATTTGAAATACATAAATACCACATCCCTTTTCAATATTTCCTTTTTTTATATTTTATTTTGGGAACCAAAAAATTTGAAGAATCCAAAATTATTTAAAAACTAGTACAATTAATTTATTATAATATGCGAACAACTGACCAAAAATTGTACATTGATAGAATAGGAGCCTATATGAAACAGGATTTTTATCTCAATAAATCTAACAAAGTTAATGAGATGTCTTTATGTCGGCTGAATGCTATTTTGTTCCAAACGTCCAAAAGTTGTTTTCGAGAAAAATTAAAAACAAAGTTTAACTTCAAACAAAAAAAAAGTACTCGATAAGAAGTTTTTATACTTTGCCTGATCTATATTTAAATTATTTTTGCATTCACTAGACGTTGCCACATAAAAAGTTTATGAAATATAGTAGTTTTTATCACAATAGTCACAATTGCCAATTTGCTTCATTTCATACAACGTATTACCAACTAGTAACTGTGTTGCGCGTAAAGCAAAAATAGTTAAGGTGGCGCAAATAAGAATAAATCTAGTTATTACATTTTAAATGAAATGGAACAAAGTGTGTAATGTATCTTAGAAAAAAATTTTATTTATAAATATTTTTACCAGGAATCATTGTCTAATCTTAATAATTTGATAAACCTAAAACAATGAAATGATAAATTAAAATTAATTTTTGTAAAATATTTTTAAAACTCAAATCTAGTTCCTAAAGTCATAAGCAAAAAACTAAATGGTTTTTTCATTGCTCAATAAAAACAATCAACATCACTTTGTTTAAATTCATTATGTTTTTCCAGTAATTTACTTAAAATTATTTTTTTTACTGAACTATTAATTAAAATTTAAGTTTTTAGTGATAAATTAAAACTACAAAGTTTCTGGCCCGGCTCAAAGTTACATTTAAATACTTGAAAATTTATAATTACTATAGGATTGCGTTAAAGTACAAAACCGAAAAATATTGGCAAAAAATGAATCCAACTTCTTAAATCTTGCAATTAACACTTCAATTAAATGAAGAAGACTGTCTGCATATCTAAATTTGTCAAAAAATTCACACAGTCTACTTCTTGGATCAGTGAATCTGAAAGTCCTAGCTTTGAATATTTTTGAATTATTTGGCATGGCATCGGTCACTGAAATGAATGCTTAAAATTTTTTTTTCGATTGTGCAACGCAAATTTTCATATTAAAATTGCTCCTTTGACAGAAAGTTGGCGTTTGGAGCAGAATAGCACAATAATATTGGGAAAACGTGGCTTATCGAGCAAAATGATAACTCTGTATATTTTAAACTACAACCGAAATAAATATTTTGAATACATCATTCGAAAGAGCTTGACTTAAAACGTATGATAGTGCTCTTAAGTATTATATTTTTACAAATTTAAGTTTTATTTGAAATTTTAATGAATTAAACTACATAATTTTTATGAATGTATTATATTTTTTTATAAAGTTGGAAGAAAGACTGTTAATTTCGTGAATTATATTATATTCTTTTATTATTACAATGATTTTAGTTATTTTGTAACTAATGTCAGTATTTTATGGTTTTGGAGCCCATTGAAGCTGATTGGAACCCATTTTAGATATCTTTGTAGTTGAAATTTTATTTCACACGACAGCGCTGCAATATATTGTTTTTGCATAGCTAACTATATTTTCAAATATATTTTCTGAAATGAGAATGCGATTCATATTTTAATAGAAAAAATCATCTTTAATGAAAAATCAGCTTGTGCAAATTAAGATCAAGAACAAAATGTATTCCCCTTGATTAGACAAAATTTTTTGGTCAGTACTGTACAATAATATATAGAGATATTTATTTTCAAAACTATCAAAATGAATTTTGAAATTAAATTTAAAAAGACAACAGAAACTATAACGAAGAAGAACCATCTATAGAATTTAGGACAAAGTGGGTAATTTTAAAATCTTAGAGGTACCATATTTATTGTATATAGATGTAAATATATATATATTTATGTATACATATATTTACTCTTCAAATAATATTTTGCAATTTCAGGTCAACTACAAAATTTGAATTTTATGTCCTTTGTAATAATATTGTGTACATATATTATATATTGTACTAACTACTATACTATATCAAAATAAGTAACTTAGTATAATATATAAACTAAAATTTTGGTACTCAAATATTTTAGAATACATAAAGAGATGATTTAAAAAAAAAAAACAGAAATGCCTCTACTTACTTGCAAGCCCATTGAATAATTTTATTTCTCTGCTACTACTATACAATAAGTACAGTCAGATATAAATATGAAGCAATGATTTGTCGGACAAAATAGTTATTAAAGTCGCTCAGATATTTTTCCGTACAATGTTATTTAAGTCAACATGTATTATTGTATTATAAAGTAAAAAATATATTATCACTACGCCCTAACTAGAATAAATGAAAGCAGAGAACACCATATAACTAAGAAGGGAGGGGGGAAAAAATATTTTGACTTATTAATGAAAAAATTTAACAAAAAAAACTTTCGATTTTGATTTTGGACTCGAACTTTTAGCACTGACTGTATGCATATTTATTATTTAAATTTTTTTTTAAAGTACTTGACATATTCAACACTAGTATTTGTAAAACATTTTCTGAAGATATACCAAGTATATAATATGACTTTAGAAAACTAAGGTTATTTGAAAGTGTTGAGTATACAAATTTTCCAACTTTCTTTTTTTCTCTCTCTCTGTCTCTCTCTCTTATTGTATACAAAAAAAATTATACAAGATGTCCTTTTAATGCATTTGTTTTGTTGAAATTTAAAATTGTTTATTCTTCTTAAATACACAGAATACAATAATATTTGTTAATATGAGATAAGGTAAAGTCGTTGTGTGTGTGTTTTTTTTTTTTTGCTTATTATTGTTGTTTTAATTTCAAAATTAATTTTGATGATTTAAGAATGAGTTTTGATTTATGATTTCAGAATTTAGTCTGTTGAAAATTTATTTTAAATTTAGTTTTTTAATTTTATTTTTTTTTTAATTTAAAATTTTTCTAGAACAAAATTTTGCATTTTTGCTATTTTAAATAACATTTAATTATGACTATTAAAATAGTTGACATAATAAAATTAATTTTATAGTAAGAAAATTCAAAAGAAGATGTTACAGATTTTCATTCGTTATGCAATATTTTGATTTCTATTTGAAAATCCCACTCATCAGTTTTTTAGTTTTTTGAATAAAATGATAAAGTGTAGTGTAACACTAATAAATGATAAATTTACTGTATTACTGTAAAAAATAAATATAATATAAATGGAAAAAATAAAATACGAAAATAAATATTAAGCCAAGAAACTGACAACTGAACTGGTATTGTGTACTCTACATCAGAACGTTAATTAAATTATTTATATTTACTTTACAGGATATACCTTAACCTATACTTCTATTATTTATTAACACTAGATTTAACATGATTATGTATAACCATTAATTCGTCTGTAGCTATTTTGTAAATATTTGGTTGAAGTACTCATTACTCAAACAAAGAAGAAATCTCAGTCTGTTACTATACTTTCTGATTAAACCAGGATTATTAATCAATTATTTACTATTGAAGATTTTAAAACTTCTATATGTATGTAAGTCGTTTATGACAACATCATGAAGTTTGTTATTAAGCAATTTAATCAATTTAAAGATTTCCTACTTTATTTCAATATTCATATTAGATCATTTAGAATTTACATCATGTAAATGTATATTTAGTTTTGTTAGTCTTAGACTATCTTACTGTTACTCTGTATCTGTTACTACAACGTTGTAATTAATATTGTGTATCAAAAATCTAATATGTTATTAATAGAACAATATAAAAAAAAAAAACCTAATTGGTAAAAGCTTAATCTACATCCGCTCTTATTAGCGGATTTACTTAATTTAGACAGCTCTCTAGAAAGGCAGACGATATCTTTACTATTTCTTCGGATACAGTATTAATATTTGCTATGCTATGCAATCTGTTGGTTGAAAAATAAAAAGGTTTAGCCAATATTAATTTTAGGATTGCATTTTGTTTTCTTTGTAGCACATTTAAGTTTGATCCCGCAGCGTTCTTCCATATAGGGAACCCGTATAAAAGAATACTGCGACAAATGGCTTTAAATATTATGAGTTTGTTTTCTACAGTTAGCCCGGATTTTTTATTTATAATTGGATACAACAATTTTATATATAGATCTATTTTATTGACCGTCTTAGATTCTGATTAAACCGGCATTATTAATCAATTAGATTATTTCGACATTTAAATACTAATTGTTTTAAATTTTAGCTACTTTTGAAGATTTTCAAATTTCAATATGTATGTAAGTCGTTTATCACAACTACATCATGGAGTTTAATATTTGGTAATTTAACCAATTTTTGCACACCAATCAAGGCACATCTTGAAACTATTTATTTTTTTTCTATTAATTTAAAAATTTATATTCTCGTACATGTATTCGTTTCTTTTTGTGCCCAATATTTTTATTGGATGTTTAGCTAACATTATGTTCATGACGAATAATTATAATCTTATTTATTTAGATGGCGCTACTATCTTATTTATGTAGACGATCCTACTTGTATTTCTATTTTGTTGAATTTGATTTGAATAGTGATCAAGTTTTACAAGGGTTGGTTTCTATCATTTTGACAGTAACCGCAAGTTTTTTGTTGGTAATTGAATTTATTAAGTTTATAGATTTAATCCTATTAAATTTTTCATTTTTAAGTTGACTGATAGATCGTATTCAATGCTTGTTGGATTTTTGTTATAATTTTGCAATATTAAAGTTTAATGCTCGCATAATAATATTTTGGTTTTACTATTTTGTATGACGTATATTTTCTACATTGGAAAACTTAAATTATTCTACTTTGAAAGAACTTGTTTATAAACTGATGATATATCATATTTTTACAGAATCTTTTTTAGCTCATATAAATTTTTTATTAAATTTATCAGCTTATATGGTATGTATATATACTCAAAAATTATTTAAAAAATTCAATTATTGAGCCTAATAATAAATATAAAAAAAAAAATATTTGATACTTAAAACTTTAAAATTTTAAATTGTGTAAATTACTTAACTTTAGATAAAATCACGATTCACCAGGATCCATTAAGAGTTCCTTTATTTGTAATTTAATTTGTAATAAAGTTTTGCCTTTTATTTTTTTGGTACTTTATTATGAAAATTTATGTTCATTTCGTGATACAAAAGAAATTTGTTCAATTTAAAATCGTTTTCTCTGTTAATTTATTTTTTTTTTTTCCTATTATTATTTTGTTAATTTATTTTATATAATGTAAGACGCTCTTATAAATTAGAAGCTAAGCAGCTATTATAGAATCGTTCGTATATTTTAAAATTTATTACTTGCGATCAAAGTTATAATAATGTAATATTTAAATTTGTTGTTCTGTTGAAATCTAATATTGACTTCTAAAATATAAAATCAAATATTGACCTTATTTTAATTTATTTAATTAAATTTTTGTAATAAAGTGTAGACATAAAAAACAAAAATTATAATAAAATATTCTCTTTAAAACAATAATAAAAAAAATTATTACCTAGAGAAATTCAAATAATATTATAGTAGACTGACTTCATTGAATACATAAATAGAGAACTAACTATACAGATCTATTAGTCAATATCTAAATAGAAAAGATTACAATGGGAATTTTATATATATAGGATAGGAGAATCTTTTAAATAAATAAAAATAAAATTTATTAACCTTTATGTTGGTATCAATTTTGAATCATCCTAATTTAAGCTATTGATATGATTAAGTCTATAGTTCTATGTATTATTTGTATATTTTGTCTTTCGAAAGATAAGAGGTGGTTTCCGAAGGATACTAAGAGCCTCAATTGTCTTGCTGATGAATAGTAGCTATATAAGTTGATTTAATAACAGCTACTTCGGCAGATTACGATCCAAAATTCTGAAATAAGTAACAAAAAATAAAAAATACAACATTCACCATGCACCATGCACCAATACATAAAAAATATCCGCCTCCATCATTCAATACCTGTTTGGACAATGATTTTTATAGCTACGTGAATAGATTAATGAATTAATTAATTTTTGGCCAATTAAAAAAAAAACCCTTGGGAAAAAAAAATGTTAAGACTAAACCATCTTGCCGTTGATCGAAAACATTTTTGATATACATTACGCAAATGTATGTATATCAGATATCAAATATATCGTGTAATGCATATCAGAAACGTTCGTTCAATCAACGGCAAGATGGTTTAGTTTTAACATTTTTTTTTCAAGCCTTTTTATATCACTAGTAAACTGTGAAATACGCAAACTGCTCCATATTTTGAAAAATATAAAGGTTAAAAGAATATAGAAATAAAATCAAGAAATAAATAATTTATTTTCAACACAATCATAAAATCATTTTATATGTTTATCTTTCTTTCTCTTTTCATCATATTTTATTATTTTAGACTTTATTAAAAAAAAAAAAAAAAAACAAATATCTTCTCTTTCTAAAATTTTTTAACAATAAATCTCAGTTGAAAATCCCCAGAACGTCAATAAATTTCCCATTATTTTTTTTTTTTTCAACTGTTCATTTTCTACTTTGTATACATTTCTGTGAATGAAACAAACAATGAACAAAAAGGAAACAAATCCTTTTTTATTTCATTTTTTTTTTATACATTTACTGTGATGAATGTCCTTAAATGCACACATTCATATATATATATATATATTCTTGATACAGAAAAAATATACCTGTAATATAGTCTAGATACACCTGTTGTAAAATGAAAAAAGAAAAAAACAATAAAATAAAATAAATTTTGTGGAAAATTCAGTAAATTTTTATTTATTTATTTTTTTATTATTTTTATTTTTATATTTTTATTTTTCTTTATTTAACTAAAATTCTTTAAATCCGAATAACAACAACAAGAAGAGAATAATAAAAATACAATCCCTTCACCATAATTACTATTTGATTTTAGAAAAACAACTGATCCCTTTGGATATTATAATTCAGGAAAAATATATGTCCAAAATTACTAATTTCCATATTGTTTCCTGAATGTAATTTTGTTTTAAATGCCATATTTTGTAATTAGTTTTGAAACCGAATATGTAGTAAATAAATTGCCATGAAAATGTCAAATTTTAAATTTAATGCTATAATATATCATTAAATAATTACTTTATAAAACTACTTTATAAGACATTAAATTGAAGGTTGCTGACTCGACTTTCAATTTAATTTGATAAGATATAATTTCATCTTATTCCACATTGTATTTCCGAATCAATGTGACTTGTTAGTGAGTACAGTATGTTTATTAATGTCTACTCTGTTTCAAATTGATTACGAAGTAGTCAGTAAATCTAGAATTATCATAGGAAACATTACTCTACTAATTGACTATCTCGCACCCACGTTTTTTTTTATTTGTTCCCATTAATTGGATAATACAGTTACTTGCAGTTAAAATGATAAAAGCTATTGAATTATTTAAGTATTTCCTTTTTCAATTATCCGAAAATATACCCTTGTGTCGTATAACAGAAAACTGATTCAGTTTCCAACAGGATTTAAAATTTTTAATTTTAATTTTTTTTTTTTTAAATAATTAAAAGAAAATAAACAAAATCCGAGAGATTTTTTTTTTTTTTTTAATACAAATTCCCCTGTGGTTATAAATGTCATGTCAGTTTAAATACATAACAAAACTCCGAATACAAAATTAAAATTCCTTTATATTATCCCTTAGAGAAATTTTTTATAATTGGTTTACTAAAATAATACGTACTACTAATTGTATAAATACGAATAGAAAAAAAAATAATTTTTATAATAATAATTCTTTTGAAAAACAATTTATCATAGTAAATAACAAATTCTGTATAATATAACAGTTTAGATTTTAGAATATAGTTATCGTATTCATTAATTTTGTTTAGTGAAAATACATTTTCAAAGGATATTTAATATTTTAAGGATGATTTGACTTAGACATTTTATTTTTGTCATCACGTATGAATTTTAATTAGCTAGATATAGTTAAGGCAAATGAAAAATTCATTAAAAATAAGTGGGGATAGAACGTTTAAGATATATTATAGTATATAATGACGTTTAAATAACAACAATAACAAAAAATGAATTTTTATTAAAACTATTGTGAAATATTGTGATGACTAAAGTTAGAAAATTAATATTTTTTATACAAGGCAATAATGCATACTATATAAAGGATAATTATATGTTTTGTGTATTATGTAATATATGTAATGGTACTTTAAGATGAAACGACCGTTTAAAAAGCATGATTTTAAAAAGCGATATCATTTTTGGCGGTTATTTGTTCTTCTTTTCATTTTGCCATCACAATTTTTTTTTTTTTATTTATTTTATTTATTTATTTCTTAATGTTAATACTTATATATAAAAGGTGAGTCTTTACAATTGTACACAATTATTATAAGATATTGTTAATATAATTAACTACATACTTAACTTATACAAACCAACCAAAATTTATAGCTTTAACTAGATTAATTAATTACAATAATAAAAAAAAAGAAATTCAAAAAAAGAAAATAAAAATAATTGAGATCAATTTGAGTAAATTCAATTTTTATAAGAGACATGTTAATTAATATTAACCTGAATCTTAGATTCTTTCCTCCTTTAACTATAAAATATTAAACAATAACTATTTTATTTTATTTATTACCTAATACAGTTTTAGTTTAAAGTATATTTCCAAGATAGATCTCTAAATGTGCTAAGGGGTGTTTCACAACTCATAGCACTTGCCAATGACTTTTATAATACTGTAACTCATCACAACAAATGACAAGTGTCTATAATATTCGATTGTGTCGTTGAACAGTTATTATATCTGTGTGCAACAAATTTCTCTAGATTGCCAATATTCTTATTAATCAAAACTTATCGTTTTTCTGTTTTAGCGCTTAATAAAATACGTAATATTTAATATAGAATATTAATACCTAAATTTAAATCCCGTGCATTATTGTCGCTTGGTGAATTCCACTCATTTTGAAATAACATTAACAAAATAATTATTTAAGCTTTATAAAATCGGTTTAGGACTGTATGTAATCTAATTTTAGATATTTATCTTTAAGCAACAATAATTTAAAAAAAAATTTTTAAGCTGAAGTATGTTAAATATAAATTAGAAAAACGCTCTGTGTGGAGTGCACAGACCGACACTAATGGTATTATAATATATTTACTGACTTGAAATAATAGTTATTCAGTAATATTGGTAAAATAACTGAAAAAAATAAGTAAAGGGTTAAGAGTCAATACTGCTATGTTTACTATATCATCTTCATAAAATTCAATTTCAATTATATATTTTTCATAATTTTCATTGTAATATACATTTCTAAAGTCAATATATAATAATTTAATTAATTGTGATAAGTAAATAAATATTGAGATAATAATAGTGCCTATTATTGAAAACGGCGTTTCAATCGCGGTTCGTATATTCATTCGATTTTCTAAAATTGGTATTATTGAAAACACGCGTTTCGAAAATGAATCGGAAAATTTTATTGGTATTTTTGAAAACGTTGTAGAAACGAGCTTCATATAAATTATAGCATTTCATATCAGCCATTCATTTAGCGCGTTTTATAAAATGGATATAAAAAACTAACTTAAATATATTAAATATTTGTTTATTTAATTTTATTTTATATCAAAATTATTTAAAAATATCGAATGACTGTTTTTTTTATTTAAAGTGAAGTTTTACATTTTTTTACATTTTTAAATGAATAACAATTTCGAGTAATGGTAGAGGATTTCATGAAAATTGTTTTTGTTAAAACAATTTTTTTTACTCTTTATCAATTAAGTTAAAAATATCCTTTGCAATGTTCTTTACATTTCCTAAATTTATTCATGTATTAGCAATAAAGTCCAGTTTTTAAAATATTTTATTCTTACTAATAATATTTTTTGCGTACAACAATACAACAAAAAAATACAGCTCAGAGATAAATTTTACCGATTACTTGAGCAACCAACGTTTTCAAAAATACCAAATTACCATTCGATCGAATCGAACACAGTTTTACTCAATACGAACCGCGATTGAAACACCGTTTTCAATAATAGGCGTTAATAAAATTTAATAATGTGTGATTTTGAAAGAGAACGAGCAAAATTGGCAGCTTTAATAATAATTATTCGTATTGTATTTGAATTCTATTTTACATAATAGGTTACTGAAACGCTGAACAGTGAAACGGGATATTATTTAGCCGACATAATAAATTACAAAAATTATTCTACTTTTTTTTTATTTATTTTTTTTTACACTCTTGACAGTAACTTAGGTATAATCACCTTTTCGTGCTTAATTAATTACTGTACTGCAATTTTACACTACACATTATCTACAATATTTCGAGTATTTATTTAACAAATTACTGGCTCATCTACTCATTAAATGTGGAAAACTACTGTTATTATTGTCAGCAACAAAGACTTATTAAATAGAATAGTTTAATTTTATTTAATTTGTTACCAGAATAAATATACTCTCAATTATTTTTTAGCCATTTATTATATCCCAATGACAAAGGGTACTAGACCAGGTTGAAAGACTAATAAAGCATATTTTTTTGCTTCATCGGGAATCGAACCAGGGTTCTTTCGGTTGAAAGGAAGGCGCTCTATATACTAAGATTTACCCAGTGTGTAAATTCATTACTTTATTCCGAAAACTCAATCCGATTCATTCTTTTGATTAACTAGATTCTGTGATGTTGGTTATTATAGTTCTCCTTATGCAGAACAGTTTAGAATCATCATTATCCTTTTTTTTTATCTTGTGTTCTTCCTTTTTGCGTTATTAAAATTTTTTAAGGTACAAAAATATTTATATCATCATCATTATTATCTGTTCATTCTACAGCTCGGTGTTAGCTTAGCTTTAACTAAAGCTGGATTTTCATTGAGCAATATTTAAAATCTTAAAAATTTCATGCGCTTTAAAAAAAGAGATAACATGAAATGACATTATTTTATATGAGAGCTCAATGCGTACGACAAGAACAGAAAATATCATTTATCGGGGATATTTTCAAAAAATTTGGGATATTATACTTTGATAAAGTATATTTTTAAAATATTGGGGATAGTTTTCTTATATTGGCAGCACTTTTTTAATAATTTTTTGAGTAAATGTATGTAAAAAAAATAATTTTTTTCAACAAATAGTTTTGACGGTTGAATTGTTGTTTTTTTGTGTATAAAATAAATTTCCCAAATAAAAATTTAGAGAATTCTTTGCAGCGGTCTATTTGTTTCCTACATAAAAATTCAATAAATTATCTCCCTTTTTAGAGCCAATAAAATATTTTAGATTATAAATGTTGCTCAATGAAAATCCAGCTTAATTTTCCTTCATCTTGCTCTATTTTGTGTAATTGTCCTCCATGCGTTAATTCCAATTTCGGTGTTGATTTGAATCTCGTTTAAAACTTTCCCCTATTTTGCTCTATTTTAGGTAACTATCCTCTATGCTTTAACTCCAATTTTTCGAGAGTTATCTTGGATTTCGTTCAGTCATTTTATTGTTTTTTTACCTCTTGTTCTAATATTGAACGGCACCGCGTTTAGTATTCTTTTTGGCATACCTTTAATTATTCATCCTTATCACATGTTCTGCATATATTTATTAAATTTTTATTATACATACTATAGTATAATGCCATTGCTAATCTAGTAAAGTTTGGGTGCAGTTTAAAAAAATAATGTAAAGTAAATATGTATCATCTATCATCATATTGCATTCATATTATTTTCTCACTACATTTTACTTCTACCTACACTTGCTTCTATAATACATTAAAAATAAAACTGATTTATTCTCTCAATTGTCATTCATAATGAACTGGTTTTTTAATTATTATTGTTTTGTTATAAAAAGCTTCAGACAAAAACAAAATTAATATATCGATACATTAGATACATTAATGAAGTTCTCAGACAAATTTCTGTATAAGATTATACATTCCTATTCATCAAAATTTCCAACTTTAATGTAACACCATTCAATTAAATCATTAAAATTTTACACAACAAATTCCCTCGATGATATAATTTTTCTATTTTTCATAATAACTTCGAACCCAAATAAATACCGAAAGAAATCTCTAATGTAATAGATCACCATTTAAATTGGTTGAAATTCATTTGAAATTCTACTTATATAACCTCAGACTGAGAGAAAATTTACAATGGAATCCAGATGCCATAATACAAATATCATTGCATATGTTAGTTAATCATTTTTACCATTATTTCCTGTTGCTTAACTTTGCAACTTTAACAGGAAGTTGAACATACTACAGTTTCAGAATCATTAATTTTCTTCTTAAGCTATTAGTCAACAGTAATTATTTGTACAGAGTATTTCATACCAAATATCATGGTTGGGTTGTCAATATTTGGTTGGGAAAAAATTGTGTTATCGTTTTGGAAATGGTGAATTTAAGAAGTTCATATTATAACAACTAACTTAAAGTGAAAAAAAAAAAATCATTTTACCTTCCCAAATTTCTAAAAAAAACAAAAAAAAAAAAACTGAAAATATTCATTCTTGTTCTCTTTCCTGTTTCCGAGAAAACTCTTCAATGATTTTTCAAAAAATTAAAGTCAAAAAGATGAAAAGAATATGGGTTTCGGGTTTTCTTCTTTATTTTCATTTATTGAAATTTCAATTTTCAAAAATTTTTATATTATTTTTTTCTCTCCTACAGAATTTTTTCATTATCATTGTATTCCCATTTATCATTGTGGGTATTATCAGGTAAAACAGAACAGAGGAAACAAAACAACCTTAGATTGGTGATTTAAAAAAGAAAATGTTATTTTTTTCTTATCCTGAAATAAAATTCAATATCCTTATAATAAAAAATAATTCTTAATATTCCAAAATCTACCACCTTTACAAAAAAATCCCTTCCAGCTGCCCTCTTCGAGCATTGGTAAATTTAAAAAATGTTAACTTCCTAATATTTGTGAGAAAATTTCAATTTTTATTTTTTTATTTTCGAAGTGAAAGACATTTTTTGTTTTTTTTTTTTTTTGTTATATTCTTTTATCCTCGAAATTCGCAGAAGATTTATAAAGGATAATAGTAGAATACAAGCCGTTCAAATGAAGAGATTAATACGATTGAATAGAGGAATGAAAGGAAACAAACAAAATGTGAAATTTTTTTTTTTTTTATTCTGTTTTTGGGTATGGTTTCCTGTGAATACAGAATTCATTGAATTACAAAAATACAAAACAGATGAAATTTTGTGGTTGTGGTGTAAATCATAAGGTAGTAAACTAAATTTAATTTGTACAATAAAAACAAGAAAAAAATGTTAATTCTGTATGAAAAGGAAAACATCTAATAAAAAAAAATTTAGCTTATAAGATGATGTGGACTTTTGGTTTTTTTTTGTTGTTGTTATTATTTGTTTGTTTGAAACAAAGTCATTTGTAAAAATTTTAAATTAGGATTAAAAAGACGGTAAAGAACAGAAATTATGTTGAAAAAAAATTATTTGTTTTTTGTATTTTATAATTTTGTTTTCAAGTTGGGTGTAGAAATTTTGTTACTTGTTTCTTTGAAGCATCACATTTTTATGTCGCTTCGCTACTCTACTTGTGAGTTTCCATTTTTGTTTCAATGGCCAAATATTAGTTTTTGCAAAGTTGTATATTTTTTATTAGGATTGAATAAGGAATAAAATAATTAAAGACATATTAATCGAAATATTATGAATGAAATTCAATTATTTAGCCATATGTGCCGTTAGGTTATTCTATTTCGTTGTTAGCTATAAAACCAATTTTAAATTCTGACAATTTATCTTTCGTTTTTCATTTAACTTCAGTAATTCTAATACATTTTAACATTTCGATTTTATGTAAATAATGTTCAAGTATTGTTTGATTTATTGGAAATAGAAATTAGCGATCAAATTAGAGGTTGATTTCCTGACTCACCTGCAAAGCCTATCCAAGTAATATAACTGAATATGTACCTCAATCCGGCAGGTTGTTCCTAGAATATAACTTTAGCTAAACTTGTGCCTATTAAACAAACTGAAACAACCAATGGGTTAGATGAATCTTGAGGAAAATAAAAGGTACAATAGGTTCGACCGATATGGTATATTCGTTAATTTTATTTGAGTAGCAAACAGGAGGTCCCGGGTTCGGATTTCGAATATCCTGCCATTTATATTAAAGAAGTATTTTTTATTACTCTTTTAAATTAATTAGAAATAATAAAATTTGTATATCACTATGAAATAAAATTAAATTATCTATATTCTAAAAGCCAAGTTGTTTTGCAATAGATGTAATTTTTTGAAAATTCGAATGTGTTGGTATACCTAAAATTCAAAATAAAAAATTTATTGTTTACAATTTTTTGCCAAGACTTTTTACAATCATACCTTCTATTGCTTATTTTGTTTTAAATTGCAATTTAACGCTTAAAACTAAACACCGTTTCCCTTAGAACGTTTTAATCAAAATGATTCGACGGAATCGTCTTTTATATTAAGTAAGCGCAATCCTAATGAAGGTATGATGAAGTCAATCATGAAAGTCTACTTTAAAAGTGTGGTTGACTTGAAAAATCTAAAATATTGACAGATGTCATTACAATATAAACTATCATGATAACATTAATAACAAAAATTTATTTAAAAGGAAAAACTCTATTACAGGTAGATTTACATAATTGACTCTATTATTAGATGTCATATGTTTATACTAGCGTAAAAATAGCTATTTATTTACATTAAGGTATGATGTGAACAATATTGAATATATAAATATTATTTTGTGACAAGCCAAAATGATTTAAAAAAAAATATAATATTAAAAATTATAAAAGAAATATTGGGTATGTTTTTTAAATTTGCCAAACATAAACACTTAAACACACAGTCATGAAAAAAAAAGAAAATCTAAGATTACTTGATTATGAAAGTTTTCGATTTTTCGATATATGACGGCTCTAAACAAACCTTACCATTGTCGAAAATTTCAAATCTCATCTGGAAGTGGGAAATACCTTCTGGGTACAAACAAACATACATGCAATTTTATTTATAGTATAGGTTCTAATATATATATAGGCAAAGTCATATTGGACAAATAGTTCATGAATAGTATGCATTAACAACTTTGTGTAAAACATTTCAAACTTATTAATTACTTCTTTCTCTACTCCCATCCTAGTCGAAAAATATTTAAGTTTACAACGTTTATTTATTTATTATTAAAACAAAAACAATTATTTAAAAACAAATTTAACATAATTCATTAAAATAATATAATAATTTAATTGTAATTATTTAATTAATTAATTAAAAAAAATTCAAGGAAATATCGCTGTCACATTTTAAAACCATAAAAATAAAATTCATTGATTATACAAAAGCTTATTACTATAAAATATTTACTCATTTATTTCTATTTTTTTTAAAATTATTTAATAAATTTAGTGCAAATATAATTTCATTTTACTTAACTATTATTAATAAATCAATAAATAATTATTTATTTATATAAATATTGTTTAAATTATCCAATTATATCCTTGAATAAATAACCAAAATAAATTACCCAGTTTAAACCACATGAGAATGTCTACATGTAATTGGCATGTAACTAGTGGAGAATATTTTAATTGAGATTTGAATAATAAATACAAAAGTAATATTTTGTAATAATAGGTTATATAATAATCAAGGGACTCAAGAAGTTGTTAATATTAAATTAGAAAAATGTATATTAGAATTTTTTTTTAAAATTCAACAATGAATAATTTAAATAGGTATTTAATTTAAACTGATAATCAAAAGTATTATTATCCATTGTTCTTGAGTATTAGCCAACTATTTTTTTATTATGTAATTGGTTATTATTATACTATACACATATTTATAATATTATATATGACGAAAGTAATTTTAAAGAAAATAATATCAAAAGAAATAATATCACATAATACCAATATACCTTTCTACTTTTTAATATAGAAATGTCATACTAAAAAAAAAAACACATATGAATCCTTAAAGTAAATGATTCCTAGTTTTGTTATAATTCATTACATACTAATTTGGATTAATATAAACATAAATTCTGGGTCAAAAACAAAATGGTGGTTCAGTTGACAAAATCTATACCAAAAATTTTTCAATTAATATTTCAAAATCAGTATTAATTTTATAAATAATTTGTTCAATATCAATTTAGTTGAATTTAATTATATTTAAATTGCGTTCAAAGGTCACTTAAATAAAGTTATAAAAAAATTATATTTTTAAACTTACATAGCAGTTCCAATAAATAATGATAAAAATGCAGCACAAAATACAAAAAACTTATTTTTATCAAAAATTAAATAAAGTCACTAGTTGAACACGTTAATATAAACTCTGACTGACAATATACAGCCATACGTTATACAATATTCATTGTTACAAACGAATAACGGTTGATAATGTTAGAAAAATATGTTTATTTATAAATAAAAACCAGTGAATATCAAACTTTTATTCAAGTGAAAATTACAACTTATCTTTAAATTTTTTTATTTTACAGAAAATTTTTTTTTATATAGTTTTTTTTTCAAAATTTTGTGTTTCCCATTAAATTAATTTGAAACGAAAAAAAAACACACGCATGTTTTTTTTTATTTTACTAATTTGATTTATGGTTTATTTGATTGAAAATTAGAGTCACATATATGGTTGTTACAGTAGAAAAAACTGTCCGCTTATAGTTGGAAAACTCAATTTCATTTAATTTTGAATTGAAATCAACATGTTAAATACTTTCTCTTTTTATAGTAATTATACAATTTTTATTTATTTAATGTATTTATTAATTAGTTCAAAATATAATATCTTATAAGAGGTGTATATTCCGTTCCACAAAGTTTTACAGTTTGAGGTAAAACTTTTTTATGGAACTTGGGTTCATGCAAAAATGGTTCTCAAGATATTTTAGGCTTAAATTAAAAACTGTTTTTTGACTGTTTTTTTTAAAAATAATATTAACTAAAAGATAGTAAAAAAAATAAATGTTATATCTTCGAAAAAGCTACTTAATTAGTATAGTTTTTAAATACCTTAAGCAAGTTAAACTAATTTCTACTATTTTAAATTCTGCACTTATGGGGCCTTAAAATCTGGTTCGAGGAAGTTTGATAACAAATCCTAAATCCTATCCTATATCTAGATTTAGATTTTTAATTCATTTATTCATATTATAGTAAAATACAATACTTAAAAATATACATTTACTAAATAAAAAATAATAAGAATAAATATAGGATCATTCGGATATTCATAAGAATATGTGATGAATGAAACTGCAAGCAAAAATACAGGCATAAAAATATAAAATATTGTTGGGTACATACATAGTAAAGTAGAAAATTAAAGCTAAATATGGAAAAACTAAAATAGCTTAAAATTAAAATTATATAATGAAAAAATAAAATTTAAAATAAAATTTAATAAAATTTAAAGCAACGTTTAAATAATAAACGAGAGTAAGCAGAATTAAATACAAAATTATGACAAAAATAAAAAGTAAAGAAATAACTAGAATTCTGAAAGAAAATTAAAAAAATTATAGTTAAAAAAGAACCAAATTGAAGTTAAAACTAAATCGTATTAAAAACAGATTCAATTTGAAGGTGAATCAGTTCAACAAGCCAAAATCGAAGATTTTTGCAAAATTAAACAAGTGATCTGTCCTATCTTAAAGAATAAGTTAACATATTAAAATTTTTTGGAGCTATATAATCATAAAAATGGCAAAAATGAGAGGTACGGGGTCTTGGAACATTTACAAGATATAAATTATTAATTCTAAGATATCTAGTTATAAATCGGTAAGCGAGATAGCCCGACCTATAAAAAAAAATTTTCAACGTTTTAAACAGATATAAATTTCTAAGTGGTAGAATATCCAATTTTTAAATAAAGGAAAACTCGGCATTAGTCTATTATTTTTTTAAATTATCCTTATACACTATTTTTGAGCGATGAGAAGAGGCTGAATTTTATTAAAATAAGAAATTATTTATTATTATTTATTTAATTGTTTTCCACCATTTCAATTCTTATCTATATATTACTTTTTTTATTGATTTATCTTAGGCAACCCGCATACGTAATAATTTATTTAAAAAAAAAAAAAAGAAAATTAGTAATAATAAAATAATAATAATTTAGTTTTAATTCTGGTGAGAAAAATTTATTTATCATTTAAAAGAATGATGATGGTACCGTACCACACTTTTTTCAATTTATAGATTAAATATAATAATTTTTTATTAGTTTTTTTTAATAACAGTATTTTTTGTGGCGATTTTCAATTATTTCATATTTATGATCAACGAACATCAATATTTATTTTGAATGCCAAATTCAGTACTGATTAGGGAAAGAAAACGAAACTAATTACAGAAGATTGTTTTAATTTTTGTACATTCTACATTCTTTTCATTAAAAAATAATAATCTTGGAAGTTTGGGAATATCTAGTATATATCATTTTGAGAAAAAGTTTAAGAAAAATTTATTAAATATTACGACCAAAGCAATGTACAACTTATTATACTTAGCTAAATATTTCTTCTCATTTTTTCCACATAACAAAACAAATTGTTTATATTTCAAATCTTATTTAACATATTTTCTTAAAACTAATTTGGAGTTTTCCTTAAAATAACAAATATGTAAACAATAACACTGCATTTCTATATAAAATATTGTGCAAATCTTATTTTTTTTTGATTTTACAAGGATATAGTTTTCTCTATATAATAATACACATATTACATAAATAACGTCTCTAGTAGTAAATAATAATTATATTTAGAAGTAAATTATTTACTTATAATTAAATTTATTATGTGTACGGTTGTGTGTTGTATTATATTTAGTCAAGTACATAATTAATTTGTTTCTCAGTCTATATAATATAGTATATTTATATTAATTAAATTATTCATAGACTTATAATTGGAATAATATTATTTATTTATATTCATGTATACATAACTAATCAGAAACTTACCAACTGAAAACAGAGAACCCAACAATAACAAAATATTGCGAAAATTAAAATTAATGTAATGTAACGTTGCATTTACACGCAATGTGCTGCCAATTAAAACCAAACACAACATCAAATTCAAATTATAGTTAAATTCCTGTTTTTATATATTCTCTCTCTTTCTCTCAACCAGTATTACCTTCAATATTGAGACTGTTTGGTTGCCATATTATTATTTTCAACTCATTAAAATACAATTTGTAAATTGTAATAATAATAATAATAATAATAATATCTGGTGGTGCCATTTTATTTGAATTTTTATGTTCTCTATAGTATTATACAAATCTTCACTCCTGGAATTTGCTTACTATTTTGTTTTTGTTTTTATTTATTAAATGTTTTGTTGTGTTAATTTTTTTTTTTTGCTCTATGATACTTTCATTCCCGTTTTATTCAATTAATAATAATAAAGAAAAACACAAAAAAAATATTCAATCGATGTCAATTGAATGAATGAATCAATAAACATATTATGTATAGTATGTATATGTTTGGTATATGTATTCAAAGTATATAAATATGTACATATATTTATTATGAAGAGATCCTTTTGAAATATCCTGTTAAGGATCTACTAGATATTTATTTAAAATTGGTAATTAAAAATTAAAATAAATTAATTTTATTTTTGTTGTTTTATTTTATTTTATTTTGTGTAATAAATATTTAACAATAGCACCAACAAGAACAACAACAACAACAATAAAAACAACAAAACTCAATTGAAAATATCGATTAGGATAATAATTAAACATTAAAAATGGAAATTGAATAAAAATTTTTTAATTAAATATTAAACACTCTCTTATATGGAATTAGAATAGATAAGGTTTGGATTTGAAAATTTAATTAAAGGATGAAATGAGAGAGGATAACAAAAATTACAATCGATTTGATAATAATTACATTGCATTTATATTATAAAATGCTTTGAAATATGATCATATTTAATATTTTGAGGTATTATATTGTGTGTTGTATGGCCTGCAGTGGCAATTTAAATAAAATAAAGTATTATTTCAATCGAATAGATAAATAGATGTGTATATTATAGTTAAATGTTAGTATCGTCACGCCGGAATACAATGTATTGTGTACAAAGAAAAATTAGTAAGAAGAACAATATTGCAAATTGGTTATTGAATTCTGAATGGTTATTACAAAAATAATAGTTTTGAATCGTCCCATGTTCGATTCTAAATGAAGTAATAAAAAATTCTTTATGGCTTTTTTGTTTTGCTTTGTACAATTTTTTTTGAACTTAGAGACCTTTAAAACTAGTTCATTAATATTGACATCCCATTCACCTGACAAAGAGATCAACTTCGAAAAGATATGGCGATAAGACGATAAGCCCTTGATGCAAATTTGTGCTTTGTGCATAATTGGTTTGCAAATACATTTATATGGTATATAATCCTAGATACAAGAGGGTATTATAGAGTTCTGAAATTTTGCACAGTTATACATGATAAAAAAAGGAAGACGACGCGGTATTTTACAAAGTCATCAAATGACAGGTTTGGGTAGCTGCCGTACAACTCATAGCACCTAAAAGGAATCTTTCAAAAACCAAAGGGGTTAGAGATCTGAAAATTTACACTTGGTTAGTCTTTCAAAAATAAAGAAATACGACTGTTACCAATTTCGTACAAATAACATTCTAATAATAAGCTAATGAACTTAAAACAGCTTGGTGAAGGCCAAATTTCTGAAGACTCAAATGTAAAAATTGAAATAGCAACGATCAGTACAATTATACAAAGTATTGAAGAATTGACTGAAAAAGTATCTCCGAATTTTTACAAAAAAGTTCGTTTAATTAATCAGAAAATACTGCAGAGTATTCCAGGAGGTCTATGTCCATGTATACAAATCGATAGAATAGATACAGTTATCAATGAAAATATTAGAATATTTTTGATAAATCAATTTTTTTCAATTTGATTCATAAATCAAACTTCATTGAAATAAATTCTATACATTTTGTGTTGGATCCGGACAACGTCGGGTATCTTTGCTAGTATTATATACAGAAAGGCTTCAATACTGTACATTAACAATTAGCATACTAATTTTTTAAAGCTGTAGTTCAGATTTACGTACTTACAATTAATAAATTTTCTATACCTATTATTTAACTCTTTTTTGTTTGAACTTTCACTTTTTTATGTATTCTTTCAAACATAATTTAGAATCTCAGAGTTATATATAATTTTTTTTGTGCAGATATTTTTGCAAAGAATAATAAACTCTTTAGTCTGACAAGTTGAATAAAAATATACTATTTTACACCAACTTCCTTATTCCTATTGAATACTGTTTTTTTTTTATCAAGTTTTTAATTATTTTTTCTACATGAGTACCTAATTAAAATTCGAAATAGAATTAAGGAAATCGATACCTAATATTTTCTTAATAATTATCTTAAAGTACTAAATGAATAACGTACCTACAAGTAGCTTTCTCACTACTTGAATACGTTCTTGTTTCCTTCAAATTTACATTTTAGGCTGCATATATGATTGGTTGTTTTATTGAATGGGTTAATCATTAGAATCGTGTGACTGTCATCACTTAGGTTTTCGAGCTTATTATGCCACCTTCAAAAAAATGTGACCAGACCTAATCGCTGAACTATTATAGATACTAAAGGATTTCAGACATTTTCTTGCTTCCAGAATTTGTACTCTGACTAAACTTTCCGTAGAAAATACCCAAAATAATAACTCCGCATTTCCGACACACATATAAGTTTTCTTACACTCAACCGTTCAACATGGATTGCAAACAAATTATAAAAATAAAATTCGCAAAATTGTAAAAAAAAATTCACTTAAATTCAATTATTTTTATCATTTTTTATTATTACTTAATATTAGAAATTCAAAATGGTGCTGCTTTGTATTTTCATATTGTAATAAAAAAGAATTCAAGTCTCAGGGTTACAAGCAATATTCATAAAAATATTACGTAATTCTCTATAATTTGTTTTTTTTTTTTGCTTCTATTTTTATTGTTCCAATATGGTTCCTTGAAAAAAAAAAAAATTAAATTTTTGTTTTGAAAATATTATTTTACATTGATTTGATTCTTTAAATTGGAATTGAACAATAATTTTTTTGGTGTTCACCTTCATACAAAATATCAAAAATAATAAAAATAAAAATTATTCGATGAAAATAAAGGAAAAAAACAAAAAACATGGCGCCCTGTACTAATAACGAGACGAATGAAAGAAGAATAGAAAATTTCATATAGAAATGGTTAAAATGTTAAATAAATTCTCATTTCTCTGTTCGTTTGATATCAACTTCTAATATTTTGGAAATAAATAAAATTCAGAATATACTTTATACCTCTATTAAGAAGGCAATTCAAATAAACAAAGTAATGATTTCAATTATTCATCTGGTACCAAATTTATCCTATTGATTGATACCATTGATTGATACCATTCCAACTCTGTAACTTGGATTTTTGATGCTTTTTTTGCAAAATAATATTATTTTATGGGAATATAAGAGAACAAAAGAAATTGGGAGGACACAATACACTTAAAGGATTTTTTTATTTTGATTTTGAATTTCTAGAATAAAAAAAGTTAATAGGTATTATGATTTTGAAAATAAGTTATTAAACATTAGAATTTGTCTTCATGTAAAATTGTTTTAATTCAAAATATAGTATGCTACAAATTTAATGAAAGACAAACACTAAGCCTGATAATGGGATACTGTCTATTAAATTCTTTTAAGCTAAAACTATCCTTGCTTTTTCAATTGTTTCGTAAAAGAATGCTATGAATAATAGGCCACTGGTTCTAAATAAATATTTTATGTCATTTGATTTATTTGCAATATGCATTGAAACGACAGGTCTTTATAATATGTACATATATCAATGGCTTAGAGCATGCTTATCAATATCATTGAAGTCACAAACATATAATTTTGCAGTGCAAAAATTTGAAGAGCTTGCCAAAAGCATACTATGTATTTAAGTTAGAAAACTGATGGTACAACGTTTTTTTTGTACTCTGTTCTTTTCTCAAATAATAACTAAAAATAGTTTTTACGATTAAATTTTTTATTTTTTAAATCTTGTTAATTTTATGTTGTTTTGCACTTAGCATATTATTGACTTGAAAATTTGACAATTAGCATAATTACGGTTTATTCGGAAATGTCAAATTAAGATCAAACGCAAAAACATTTGACGATCAAGCAACAAAAGTTTGACAATTTTGATGAAAATGTTTTTGTTTCAATTGCATTACAAGTGATTTTTACAGTTTGACTTTTGACATTTCATGTTTGTCACAATTTTTTTTGCAGAAATTGATTTTAAATAAATAAATAACATTGATATTTCGAGGAATATAGGTATAATTCAAGCTCTACAGGATCTATCAAAATGAATTTTGTCATATAGATAAGGTCGAGGATTTTCAGAACTTGTTAGTTTTTTTTTATATATAATTCTAAGTCTATAGGACGAACATTCTAACTGCTTTTAGACAGAGATTTATACACAGTTACATACGATATAATAGGTTTTCTTTGTTGGTTATTGCTATAAGGTATATCTACTAATTTAAATGTGGAAAATTATGTCTATTGTAGAGTACTTTGTCTTCAGAATAGCATTTCATTTTAATTTTAATGATAACCAACACTGTCAACTATTTTTTATCATTTATTTTATCCCAATGACAATGTACTACATATATTATTATTGTATGTTATACTACCAACGATAACAGATTGGGTTCTCTAATTAACCCATTCCCGCCAGTTGGTCTATATATAGGACAGCAAACAATATGTCATACAAATATGTATAACTTCCATTAAAATTAACTTAGCTCGTCAAAAGTACCTTATTTTGAAGTTAAAAAATAAAGTAACATTTTTCAATATAGTAACACCAACTCTTCAGTTTATAAATAACATTTAAACTGAATTCAAAATGTAATTTTTTCAAAAAGTTAAAAATAGTAGAGGTGAATGTAAAAAATGTTAAAAAATAAATACTGAAAAATATATAAAGTATACAATAAAAGAAAAGTATATAAAATAAATACTGAAAAATATTTAATTGTGTTCAAACTACCAAAATTTATTTGTTTAAGCATTAAAGAAGCTTCGACAACTATTAAATATTGAATTTTAGTTGTAAATATTAATTTTTTTTTTATTTAAAAATTGGTGTCCTATATATAGTCCAATCGGCATAAGTATGTAAGAATTTTTATTTCGTTGTAGTTTTATTTTGGAACATGTAAAGCGTAATTATGACACAAGTGAAAGCATTTGCATGGTAAAAGTTCAAGGGTCTTCAGGTAGCTATTGAAGCTTTATTGGGAGTTCAAAATAATTTTGAAGATCATAATGTCATAAACGAAAACATTTTTCCACCAGAGTTAGATAAATTGACGAATTGTAAAAAATTGAAATCTAGTCAAACATTACTCTGGCTTTAAAATATTATTCGTTTTGGACAACGGGAAAGGGTAGCCGGCGGGAAAGGGTTAAGGTAGTTTTTATAAGCTTAACTGCAGACCTATAAAATTTAAAGTGACCGAGTTAAATACTTTGGACAAATCCAAAAGTAAAAGTAAAGTTTATGGGCTGATATCAATATTGACGTTGTGGTAAATTTTTTGTTGAATAAATCCTACCTAATTATTTTTTTACTACCCTATCAGTCGGCTTTCATTTTCCAAGTTGAAGATATTCCATCTTTCGGTTTAAAAAAAATGTTTATCGGAACAAACCAATTGGTCGTTCTACTATATATAATCAATAACAGCTAATTGACAACTCTTGACAACTCATAGTTGCTAAACACAACTCATAATCACTCTTTCTTACATTCACTGAACTGAATTCTAATCTTGTTGTTAGTTTAGTAAAGATAGCAACCAATTAATAATTTTATTTTTTATATATTTTTTTTTTTACTTTATTACAACAGCAAACAAAATTTTTTTTTATGTGTTGGGTTCAAAATTTTCATTACGCAAAATAAATTTGAATTGGAGAGAATACATTATTGAATGATGGTTGATGAAATTTTCTTTCTTGAACATTGATTGGTGATTCATAAAATATCATTTTCACATATTCGTTTATTATATTTTATGTGTACAAAAATAAAAGAAAAAAGACAAAACAATCAAAGATTAGAACCATCAACTCTACTAAAAGAACCCATCATCAAAATGTCATCATCTATAGAAAAGGAAAACATTACTTATTTTGTTTTTACTGTTTTGTTTTTTTTATTGTTTTTCTTCTATATACATTTTTCTCTCTTTCTATCCTTCAATTATGATGATTTATTGATTCGAATATTATTAACTGTGGAATGATATATTGAATCGAATTTTTACTATGAATATAGAAGAAAGAAGAAAAGAGAGAGGAAAGAGAAGATGAAGATGAAGTATAGTAGTACATGTCAGTAGCTATTTTGAATGTGTTTGAGATGTGACACAATTTATTGGTGGTAGCAAAAGATAATTTACACAAAACACAAAAAAAAACTAGATATATTTATATATATGTACAAGAAACAGATGAAATATGTTTGAATATTGGATATTGAGAAAGAAAATTAACAACAACAAAAATGTGATCTGTTGAGAAAATTACCAATATAGACAAGCTAATATAAATTACAACAAGAATAAAAAGTAAAATCAATAAACAAAAGTAGAGAGGGTTTTGAAAATGAATTGTTAAGATTTTTTCAACTGCAGATAAGACTCATACAGGGTGAGGCAAATTATATTAAATTGTTTTTGGTTAGTACCTAATGGTGACAAAAATTGCTGAAAAATTTAAATTTTATACGCTGTCAGTTTAATGTGCAGTTTCAAGATTCGCGAAGTCGCAATTCTCTCCAATTTTTTTATTTAATTATATTTTGAAAGCGCATCGCATAGCTCAGAAGATTATAATCCAGAATTTTTAAATTTCGTTTCGACAAATATTTCAGTGTCAAGGCTTAAATAAAAAAAAATGTATGGACTGAACAGTTTCACAGAATTTGTCATACATTTTCTTCGTCGTATATATTCGTTTTAATATACGGAGCATCTGTCATCGTAATATTTAAATGAATAAAGTTATGTTAATGTTGTAGATGTTTTGTCTTTTTTCAATATTGCTCACCATTGATTGATATTTAAAGCGAAGAGAATCCAGCAGATATTACATTTTTTTTAGCAAAGGGTTGTTTTTAAAATTATGAGGCCACATTATTTCTAAATAAATCTGTAAAAAACTAAAACTATTCCCGTGGTTTTGAAATGTTCTTGGAGATTTGAAAATTTTCTGTTAATTGAAGTTTGGAACTATAAGTTATAAGAATTTGAAACACTGCATAGCTGTATGTGAGCTGAAGTTGTAATATGAATTGTTTAGGAAGATTATTCCATGAGTTCAAACTTCCGAACTCAAACTAGTTAATACAAAAAATATATAAAATTAAACAAAATAAACAAATTCATCCATAAATCATTTATTTATACTTTTGTTCTTTTTTCATTTATTTATATTTTAACTTCATAATTTTTCTTTTTATTTCAGGTAAGTTACAACCTGTTGTTACAATTGGATTAATACTTATTCGTAAGACCTCTGTCGTGAGTATATCAAATAATAATAATTTTAAGTGATGCTTTAATTTTGTTTAGTTTTTAAAAGCTTTTTCAAATTTTGTTGATAAAAAAAATTATTTCAAAATAAAACAGAGGAGAACTCAAAATATTTTGGCATAAAATTTAACAAAAATATAATAAATTTATGTATACAACCTAAATAAATAATGCTTGCTAAAACCCAGGTAAAAAAAAAATCTTATAAATAAATAAGCCATATTTATTATTTTAATAACAATAATTATTATATTAACAGAACTTGAGAATCTGGGTTTATCCCATCAGAAACATTTTACTATTTATACTCAAATTATATATTATATTATTACTAGGGGCCCCTGTTGAGTAATTATAATTAAAGTTGAAGCCAAATTTAAAGTTTAGAAAAAAACAGTAATTTACGTACTGACATAGACTTCTCACGATATAGCAGAAACCACTCGTATTTAGTAAAAAGTTTTGTGGTTAGTAAGTTTTTTTTAGGACACATAAATACTCGTCCCTCATCTACTGTTCCGTTTCCGATATATTCCCTGTAGTAAGTGGAATTTAGTGGATAAAATTTTGTGGAAAAACTTTTCTTCTTCCTTTCCTCTAACTATCCTTTCCTTTTTCAAATAGTCAACGGTACGCAAGTACTTAAAGGTACATAACCTAAGTTTTGGCTATAATAAAAAAAAAAAAATAATAATAAATTTTGTCATTAAAGAGGTATATACCTATACATAATACATAATTTTAATAAAAACTATATTATTACTACAAATAACCAAAATTTAGAAATAGTTAATAAAAAAATAAAAAATAGGGAATTCAAGTGATTTGTTTTTTTGTTGTTTTTATATTTTTTGTTTTAGATGTATTTGTTATTTTGTTTTTGTTTTATATATGTATCTACATAATTTCCGATAAATTTTTTTTTTTGTTATTACATATGTACAGTGCAAGTAATAATAATAACTGATTTGTTTGTTTTTGTTTATTTTCATAAGAACCCATATAATGTGCAGAATTTATTTGGTGTATAATAAAGCCATGTTAGTTAAAAATTTTCAACTGTGTGCGCATTATTGTTTTTTATCCAACTTATTTATATATTAGGAGTTCATTTAAGAGAAACGAAATAAAATGAAAACGTGTCTACTGCGCAGGTCCTTAATTGCTTGTCAATTATAATTATAGATTACTACAATATTACTATATAATAATATTACTACAATAGAAGGGCAATAGACAAAGAATCATTTCCAACACAAATAGTATCAATTTAAACGAATTAAAATTCTATACAAACATACCGCCAAAATATATTAACGTAAAGAAAAATTACTGATGGTTAGAGAACAGATTAGTTTAACAGAACAAAATTATAGAGTAGTAAATTACTAACATTAAATAGGTCATATTTTATTTAGTTTAAACATAACTTTAAGAAAAATAGGATTAAGTTTTACTTTTATTAAAATAAAATAAATAAATCTAGGTTTGTTTTTTTAAATGATTTTCCTAAGAAGACAAAATAAGACATTGTCAACTATAATAAGGAATACGAGTTCTCAAATGATACATTTAATTCTGATATATAGCTAACCTTTTTTATGTATTATTCTAAAGTATTCTATAATATAAGCGCTTCAGCAGTATAAATAATACTAAGCATTTAGAAAAAAACCTAGTATGGTGACTAAACTTCTAAATTTTCCAATTTGATAGTGATATTTTAAATGGTATTGACAAATCTGCATTTTATTGATTGTAATATTAAAATTAATTTAATTTGTATCCCAACAACACCCTGTCCTTAACTGTATTCTGTAGAGAAATAATTCATATTCATAAACGTTAACAGTAAACAAACTGTTTTACAAATTATTGAAACCTTCATTAAGACATTTCATTTTAACTAATAATTTACAAATTTTTTTCAATTTTTTTCAATTCTAGTTTTAAACTTTTATATTGGCAAAAAATGGAGAAAATAAAAATATATTTAAATATAGAAAATAGAAAGAAAATAATAAAAAAAAATTTTGTAGAAAAATCCATAACTCCATTATTATACATTTTTTATATATTTATATATATATATATATACATATATCTATTATGACATTTATTTTCTATCGCATGTTCTTACAAAATTGCATTTCATTATAGCTTAATTTAACACACACTCTTACATATACATATATTTATATACTTATACGCATATAAATATTGTTTATATACTGATATGAAATTCAAGTTACTATTTTATAAAAAAAAAATAATTTTAAATTGAGAATTTATATATTTAAAATGAATGTAGCTATATTTTTGTTTGTATGTAAAGAATTTTAAGAACCTTGTACGACTTTAAAAAAAAAATATAAAATACGAGAATGACCTAGTCTTTTTCATTTTTATTTTTAGATTTTAAATTTTTTTTTTTTTTTGTTTTCTACAAATTTAGCTAAAATAGTAAATCATTTCAAGAATTGTATTTTTTATATTATGAATATATCCTGGATACGGTCACCATTTTGTAATAAATTTTACTTGTTATAGGTCCTCTTCTATAATAATAATTTTTTTTTTCTACTTAAAATTCTCAATTTAAATTTTACAAAATTAAAATTATGTTGCTTTAGGGTAAAATTAATTTAATACTTTTCTATATTTTCTTATTTATTTAATTTAATTTTATGGTTATAAACTAGAGTGTATTTTGAAGAATAATTGTAAAGCCGTGAGTAAAATATTATATTGTGGGGTAATTATTAAGACCATATGCTGTAGAAATAAAATTTTATTATTTAGAATATTTTGAGAATATGAAAAAATTGCTGTGGATTTTTCAATTGAATTTATATTGTGTCGAATTATGAATCTTTCAAAAAGTCGCGTGCTTGGAAACCAAATGTAAATAATACTAATAAAAAAAATAATATTCCAATAATTAACTTTAATATTGATATCTCGAGTGTTTTGTTATATAGCGGAAACATATTTATAATTGATAATTTGAACTTGCAGCCATTGGTACAACTGCGGCCTTTCACAATTTCACAATTAATATTAAAATAATTGTTGAATCAAAATTAACCTTCTTTTTTTCCTTGCGTAGGTGGCCCTAATATGTTAGAGCCAGCATGTAGGCTTATAAGCCTTCATGCCCTCCTCCACCGCTAAACTTAGTCGACCTTTTTGATAAAGGGCAATAGGTTTGGGGGATTTATCTTGCAGAAGCTTTCTGAGGCCATGTATAGTGGGTTTCCAACAGCCTAAGTCTCAGCCTTGAACAAGCTAGGCACTCTTCTACAACATGTGAAAAACCTTAATTTTCTTTAAATTTTCAAACTTGTTTTCTTCGAGTAAAGTAGATGCTACCGCGCCTGCCTTTCAACTCAAAAATTCAATTCCCCAAGAAGCAAAAAAAATACTTTATGGCTTTTTCGGCCTGGTAAGCTACCATCTTTTGGTACTTTTGCAAAACGACTTTCGCATATCAAAAAATGACACCATATATTACGCATTTCAAAAGCTTTCGGTTACGAAAGTAGTATCGTAGATACCACAAAATGTTTAAGCGGTAAACACAATTGGGACAACCGACCACCGACTACCAACGAAATTCGCTTCGCTCAACTATTTTTCGTCAAATGAAACACAACGAAAAATAGAAATAAACAAACAAAACAGAAAAGCAAATGACAGAGCTTCAAAATAAAAAAATATTTTGTTAAAAAAAATTTGAATAATTTATTAATTTATTTGTAGCATCACCGGATCTAAATACATCGCTAATAAATCTAAATTTATATATGTATCTAAATAGAAAAATATATAATTATAAATTGTAGAACATATAAAACTTTTAAAAAACCATAACAATTATATTATAATATCAGATTTCAGAATAATTGTTTTGTTTTTACTTTCTGATGTTTAAATAGGTTATCAGAAATGTCAAATCCAACTACCAGCGAAAAAAATGGGAAAATAGCCTTATTTCGACGACAATGAAAATGTGGTTGAGCGATTGTAGTTGGAATTGTGAGCATATACATAAGAGCGTATGTATTTTAATTTTTTCGTCGGTAGTCGCAGTTGTGTTTACCGCTTTATTTCGAATTTTTTGGACGTATTTCATTCGTTTGCTTTTTTGTTTCCAAACGAGTTGTTTTTTTAAGTTTATGTTAATTTATTATGGAAATACTTTTAAAATGTAAATAAAATACGTGATTAATTCGTAAATTAAACAATATGTTATTTATATTATTTATTAATAGATTTTTAAAAAAAAAAAATAGTGTAATATTATTAAATATAATTATTTACACATGCAAAGTAAAGCAAACTACAAAACAATCAAAATTTCAAATTATGATGAACTTTATGATTCAACATAATGATTTGGATATTTCAACATCTGACATTTCAAGCTTTATTTTAAGTTGACAAAATGTTTTTCAAATGTTTTTCAATAGCGGCGTGTACTTTAAATATCACGTTATATACCGATTGCTGTCAAAGTGCTATATTCATATGCTGTCCAACTCCTTGTTGGTATTCGCCTTCTGTCAAAAATCTCAATGTATCCACTAGTTTTATATTCTGTGGTATTGATAATGAAGATACAGGCCATCTAGGCTGTCTTTAATAGAACGTACAGGAGCGTACAGGGTAGAACGTACAGAAACAGGATAGAACGTACAGAAACTTACAGGTTTAGGCTGACTTTAATTTTGTCTAATACATATAACAACACTTCTTTTGATAGCCTAAGGTTTTTGATAAATCTAAATTATAAAATAAAATTAACAATCATCAAAAATAAATCTAACAAAGAATAAAATCCGATACTTACGTTTTAGTGGGCATTTCCATAATATTAAATTTATCTATTAGAATCTTTCTCTGAACACTGTCGCTTATTATTTTCTTCACTATTGCCACTATCGCTAACATACAATACTACTGTACATTTTTTTTAATTTACACTTTATTTCAATTTATTTTAACTTCAAATCACATGTTAATTTTTCTTAAGAATAAACAATTTCAATTTTTACAAGAAATAAATGTCACAATGACAGTTTGAAAAATATTCAGTGTCAACGCAGTTATACGATGCACTTTTGATACATGATATCAATTCACTTACGCATACAAAATAGAAGCTTAAATTTTTGCTATGCGTTTTTCTTACATGGTAGGATTCGTACCCAGTACCCGTTGTAATTGGGACATAATAAATGACTAAATATAATTAAAAGTATATAATCTGGTAACAACTTAAATAAAATGGAGCTATTATATTTAAAAAAGCTTAGTTTTTAACAATAGTGCTCGAAACATTGTAGATATTGTAGTATGAGCTTGGTGTACCGTACTGAAAGGGTGTAAGTTACACGAAAAGGTGTAAGTTACTGTTAAGAAAAAAAAATTAAGTACACAACTGTTAAAATTCAAATCAATCAAATTATATTTTGGTGTAGAATTCATAAGTTCAAAAATACCCAACCTATGTCGTGGATAAAAATATTAAGGTTTAAACGTCAAATAAGTTAAAATTTTGACAGCTGCATATTATATAAATGTAAAGAAAATATGTTTGGTAATTAAGCTGTAGTAAATATACAATAAAATAAAAACTATTTATCAAAATAATACAGTTTATGATAACAAGTAATGATAAAAGTAAACAAAAGTAAATAATGATAAAAGTAACTTTTAAAAATATGTTATTTTGAATAAGGGTTCAGATCACCTATCTCACGCTTAATTTTGGTAAAATTTCGCATTACGAAACTAAAGTGGATATAATAAAAACTTGTGCGGATCTCTGCAAACGACAGGCATCAAAACCTTAATATGACACTGAAATATATGTCAAAAATAGATTTGATACGTAATAATTCTGGATTAATTTCGAAATTCTGGATTATAATTTTTTTTGAAAAATATAGAATTTTATAAATTCAGAATTGTACAAAATCACGTTTAAAAACAAATGTTGTATTGTATAGTAAGAAAAAATTACTCACAATCGTCGAAATATCGAGAAATGATAAATTACCAATAATTAGAAACCAAAATAATTTAATAAATCCTATTAAGATAAAGAACAAAACAGTGCAATTTATAATAACTCAAAAAATTGACGACAAAAAGTCACCAGAATATGACAAAATTAATGGAAAAATGCTTATGGAATTACCTGGTATAAAGCTATCATTCATATTACCCAAATTTTCAAATTTCAATGCTATCTTTAGAAAAAGCTATTTCTCCTCATTATGGAAGCTTTCAAACATCATAATGATTCCTAACCCAGGTAAAGACTTAAGAAAAATAGATTCATATAGACCTATTAGTCTTTTACCAACACTAGCAAAAGTATTTGAAAAAGTCCTAATACATAAACTAATGCCCAAAATAAAAAATAACGGTGTAAAAAGAATATAGAAATGAAGAGTGAACAAATGAAGCTAAAAATAAATAGCATGTACTGGCTAATTGGCAAAAACTCTCCTCTCGATATTGACTATAAAGTACTTTTATACAATTCAATCTTGAAACCAATCTGGTCATATGGCTGTCAATTATGGCAAAGCACCTCTAAAAGTAATGTGGAAATTATACAAAGACTATAATCAAAAACACTAAAAATCATTCCCAAAGCTCCTTGGTACGTTAAAAATTGCAATATACACAACGATCTAAATATACCTATGGTCCGGAATGAATTCCAAAGACTAACAAGGAACTATGCTGGCAGATTGTCAAACGATTAAAAAGGAGCACCTTAGCAGTGTAGGTGTAGTTAACCTGAATTGATGTCTCATCACTGGATTATACGTCGTCAACTTTACTATGTAGAATTTGAATAAACTTGTTCCTTCTGAATAAGTCAAAATGCTAAATTATTGTCAATTTCTAATGGAAAGATTCAATATATACTTAAACCGTTGAAAAAAAAAAAAAAATCGTCGAAATGTTCAATTAAATGCAATTAGTTTATTGAATTAAATGTTATTGAATACAAAAAAGTTATATTTTTTCAACTATTATTAACTTAAATGACATATTTTAAAATTTTCTAGCCAATCCTTCAGTTCAATTCATAGAAATTTGGCAACATAGTAGCCTCTTTAAAACAGAGTTGCCTGTGTGATCAAAAAGGGAAAATATTTCAACTTTTTTTAAAATTTAAATTTAAATATATCGAAAATATGCATTATATAACGGTACATATATTTGCGATAAAGAAATTTTTAGAAAAATAATATTGACAGGTTTCTAGAACTTTCTTTCAAACTTTTTACACATACAAAAGTTCAAACTTTACAGTTTACTTCTTTTTAAATATATTTGTGTGTAAGTAATATGCAAATCACCTCGATAACCTTAGTTTCTTTGCAATGATTTTAAAAATATTGATTTTGAACAGATGATTGCAATATGCTATTCTAAAGATCGGTTGACTCCAGGGAAAGTTGATGTGTTTTGGTTTTTTATCTGTTAATTTATGCCATGCCATTTAGATAAAAACTAGCTTGATAGTTTTTCATGCTCTTCTAAATTACCATCAGCTTCAATTCTTTGCTCAATTCCGTTTTTATCTATTTATTCTGAAATTCATTTTTTATGCTCTTTTTATTCCCTATTTCGGCTCTATACTTCTTATACTGTTTCAATTTTCAAAGAGGTGACTAATATAAATCATACTGTTTTAGTTTACACATCTCTTATAAATAATTCAACTATATTATTTTATAGTTCAAATATAATCTACTTAAATTTTTGATTCCACTCATTATTTTGTAATTGGTTTAATTCAACTCTATTCTTCTACTTGAAAAACTAATCTAATTTGTTGATTCCACTCATTATTTGTAATGAATTTAAAATAATGCGCAACTTAATTTCCAGAGGGCACTCTTAACCTAATTAAAATAATGATAGAAAATTTCAGAAAATAAAAAAAAAAATATTTTTAACATAAACAAGGCCTTACATTCTTAATTAACTAATATTTGGTATTGACATTAAAATCAAGGATTATTTTATCTTAATTTAATTCAAATCTACAATACGTATATATACAATATAAGAATAATATCCTTATCATGTTGTGTATTTAAAAACAACAACAAAAAAAAAAAAAAAAAAAAATGTAAATTCAAAAAAACAAAAACAAAAAAAAAGAATATATTGACGTGTTTAAAATATCGCATTTTATATTATAAAGCTTCAATGACATGCAAGGACATTGAATAAAAAAAAACAAAAGTCAACAAAAAAATAAAATAATTATTTGAAATATTCTCCCTAATATTACACTTTATTGTTAACTTTTTTGTTTTTATTTTTTTTTATTCATTTATTGTCCATTCAATAAAGTGAATTTCTGATAAAAACAAAATTCAAAAAATAAAAAAAAGCACATAAAAAACGTATTGAAACCCTGAATAATGTTTACATCAGGGCTGCTGATATCCTTATTTTGATTTTTTCGTTTTTTCTTTATTTGTTTTTGTGTTTTTATTTTGTTATACGATCTGATAATATGATGGGTATTTTACAAAAACTAAATCCTGTGGATATGTATATTATCGTTACAAAAAAATTTAAATTTTGATCCAGTCACCTCTTTTTACTCTACAATGTACATCCCCGTTGTCTGCCCTACTTCCGCAATAATAAAATGGCTGAGGGTGATTTCTATTTAAGAATATTTATTTATTTTCTTTTTTGCAGTACATTTTTTTTTGTTTTTCATCTTTGTTTTTTGTTGTCCTTTTTAATAAAAAAAAAAAAACAACAATAACAACAACGGCAACGACAACAAATCCGTTGAAGTAAGTATTGGCTCATTGTTTTCGTCTTTTATTATTATAAGGGGTTAAATAAAAAAATAAATAAAAATGAAAATACCGATACAAGTTATATATGCAATATACTTTTATAGTTTTTCAACGCTGTGATTTTGTTTTTCGTCCTTTCATGCAGGACAAGAAAAGAAAATACAAATAAATAAAATAAAAAATTACGTTGAAAAAATAAGTAGTCTGCAATTGGTGTTGTTTCGTATTCATTTTAATATAGATTTCATTGCTAGACAATACATTGTATATATATTAGCTAGAAAATAGTTTAAATATAACCAATTTTACAGTAAAGATGCACTCTTCACAAAATAACGCTTATTTTCACTTTGTTGTCCTATGAATGAAAAGTTATTGTTAAAATTTTTATAGGACAAACAGGGTTGTATTCAAGTGAAACGAATTTTGCATGTAAATGGAATTTTAATGGATGTATAAGTCGCATGGAAAGGAAATTGTCAGTAAAATGTTAATTGTCTGTTTATATAAGGATCTTGATAAGTAGAAATTTATGTAGTTATGGGGCACAGAGGTGCCAACATAAACATAATTTCAGATAGCCAAGCTGCTTTGAAAGCTCTGGCTTCCCCAATTTTTAAACCAAAGCTTATCTATAGCTGTTACAGAAGCTTAATAAAGCTAGCCGAACGAAACAGAGTTACTCTTATGTGGACTCCTGGACATGAAGGAATGAATACAGGGCAATGAAGAGGCAGATGTCCTTACAAAAACAGGTGCGAAGAGTCAATTCTTGGGACCAGAGCCAAGTATTGCTCGTTCAAACGCCTACCTACGAGGAATTGTTTCCAAGTGGGAGTCCACAGAAACCCAGAACATATGGGATAGCTGCCAAGGACTTACGCAGTCCAAATTCTTTTTCAAGCTAAATATTCATGGATTGAACCATGTAATCAGAGAGACTAGACTCAATGTCAGAATGCTGACATGGTTCATCACAGGTCATGGCCCAGTCAACAAACATCTCTTCAAGATTGGTAGATCGAGACAGACAGATGCAGATTCTGCTTAGAAGAGGAGGATTCCTCCTCCCATATTGTATTTGATTGCGACGCTGTAGCTCGAAAAAGATATAAATACTTCCAGGGATACAAATCGCCTGATCCTGACTTTGACATCAAGGCAATAATAGTGTTCATCAAGGACATGAATCGCAATTCTGAAATGGACGGGGAAGTACAATAGATCTTAAGAGGTCGCGGCTACTTAGAACCCCAATTTCGAAAAAAAAGAAAAAAAAAAATGTAAATAAATATTCTATGTAATTAGGATGGTTAGATGTGAGAATTAGATTTAAATGGTTTGTGCAAATTTATTACTGATACATTGACGAAGAATGAACGATTGATAGTGTTTGTTACTTAGTACTGTGATAGCAACCAGTGATTTACTAATTAACCAACTAACTAATAGATATACATGGAC
The DNA here is from genome assembly GCA_963942445.1 of Argyra leucocephala. NCBI lineage: Eukaryota > Metazoa > Arthropoda > Insecta > Diptera > Dolichopodidae > Argyra > Argyra leucocephala. The sequence continues at coordinate 42,283,105 of OZ012678.1, forward strand.
GAGAAAATTTTGTTAGAGATGATTCAAAATGTTGTTTAGAAAATAAGAAGATGTTTGCGAAATTGCGGTTCTCTCTATTGCAAATCTATACAAGATTTGGAATACCTTCAATTTAATTGTTTAAAACTAATTTTATAGAGTCTGTAGAATTATGAAAATAATAAAATTATTCTGCGCTCGTCTCTTTTCTTTACAATAAAATCCTATATCTAAGCCTAAATATTAGAATCTCTGAGCGATATTTCTGACACCATCCGATATATCAGATACTAGACATATCTAGTATACTAGAAGATCATTTTAGATCATTAGATTATCACAGATTATAGGTTATCAGATAAATATTTTTTTATGGTTTCCATGTCTGGTAAGTTGAAAGAAAATTAGTTCGCATTTGCATCATATAATGGGGATAAGAATATAAACATGAATTTTAACATCGTATTTTCCAAAAGTCTACTACAACTATTGTGATGTGAGCGAATGTCATTAAATAATTATCATTTATATATTTGTCCAAGTCTAGGTAATTCATATAAGTTCTGAGCTTCTTGAATATGATATAATTTATTCTATTTCGAGTTATTTTTTTTTCTCGTACTCGTTAGTATTTTTCCAGATTATTCAATTGTAATAAACATTTCAAAATATTTTATGTCATGTTTTTATATTTTTTTTTCTACTACATCACTGATTAAATTATGAATCAAATGAAAACTTAAGGACACCAATTATATAAATTTATACGTATCTGTACCTACATAATATATTTATGCATTTTAGTTACGATCAATGAAGGCAAAATATATACGATAAGCTTCACCATGTCATGCACCATTATGTGGTGCAAATGAGAATTGATTATTATTTTTCCTTCCTTGTTTTGTTTATTTTTATTAAGTAAAACAGAACCAACTGCATATGAATTTGCTGGAAGTGATTGGATATTTTTCAATTTTTGTTTTTTGTTTTTGTTTTAATTTTTTTTTTTAAATTATGTTTTTATAAGGACATCTATATGAGTACAACAAGTTCGAAGAGTTATATTTTAAAAGAAAGATGGATGAACAAAAAAATTATATTCCTTATAGGAAAATAATATTGAAAATAGTTTTATATGAAATTTAGTTAAATTACTTTAATGCAATTCAAATATGTAGTAATGATCAGATGTTCTCAAACTATTTTTTAATAAAAATTCTTTCAAATAATACCTGAAATCGCTTAAAGTGTATAATTAAAGAGAATCGGAAAATAGATTTGTGTTTTTAACTTTATACCGGGTGGTCCAGAATATACGTATCAGCTTTTTAAGATGGTAAGGAGCCGTTATTTTAATATTTAAAAAAAGTTGCTTGACTAAATCGAGGGTGCTCTATCGATTGGTGATATTTTCAACTTCCGGGAAGGACCGGAAAAGAGTTTTTTAAGCTCGAAATTCGCTGAAATTGGCTGAAATCGAAATTTTCAAATGGGAAGAGGTATATTTTTATGCAAATTCGGATTCTACGTCAAAAAATAAAAAACTTATGTTTACATATTTTGAACTATTTTCAACAAAAAAGTGTGATTTACCATACCGAAAAAAGTTTAATTCTACAACAAAATTTTTTTCATTTCGATGAAAATGTATATAGGATATTAGAGTTGGATACGTAATTGCAAACAAATTCCATTTCCATAATTCCAAAAAAAAAAATTTCCAAAAAAAAACTTCAATATAAAATACAAAAAAAATTATTAAGGTAAATATTCTGTAAAAGGGATATCCCCCTTTTTGCATCCAACAGCGGTTACGCATAAAAATAATTAAGGTAAATATTCTGGAAGAAGGAAATATCCTTTTTTTGTATTTAACAGTGGCTACGCATAAGAATCCATTTTAAACCCTTGATTTTGAAGCCAACTCTAAAAGCGTTCATACATGAAATTTTTTTTTTTCATTGTTTGGAATTTTTTTAACTTTGGAATTATGAGACCATCCCATGATATTATTTAGGTGTTCGCTGAATTTGAAGTTGAACCTTTAAATAATATATAAAATAATAAGTAATATTTTACTGTAAGAACAAAATAAGGTAAATTACTTAATGTGGTTATACGCAGTGTTGGTGGGAATTTCTAAGTTTACAGTTATATTAATGTCATTAAGACACCTAAACTTCCTTTTTATCACAAAAAATATTATCATTTTAATTTTTGAAAGTTAAATGAATTATGAAATGTGAATGCAGCAGTATAATAATATTATACTGCTATGATGATATTTAACGATATAATATTATGTAACCTTGCCATATTTTCAGATTTTTGAGCGGTAATCAAAATCTCAGCTTTCTTCACAAAAATCCAATATTTTTTTTAAATTTAGACAGATCTTACAAGGTTTTCTAAATTTTTTTTAAAAAACTATTTATTGGTGGAAGGTACTTCATATATTATACTTGAATCATATCTGATTTATATATACATATGTATTTTTGATTTTTCAAATTTTTGTGAATATGGCAATAGTGCTATGTATAAAAATAATAAGCGACTATGTTTTTGTGTGATTCCACGCATTATTTGACGCAATTCCAAATGAAGGGATACGCGTATATTTTTAAAGTAATGAACGACGAATTTATAGCGAATTTCTAACGAACGACGATATTGATTCAAGCCTAAACTCTACAAACACAGTTTTCCAAGCTGAGGTACATGCTATTTACAAATTACAAATACAAATTATAAAAAATGTAAAATCTACATTCTCTCGAATAGTAAAGCAGCAATACTAGCTATTAGTTCATATACCATCACATCAAAGCTAGTGTGATGGGATTGCTTAGATATACTCAAAACCCTGGCAAAAAAAAAACCGGGGTATCACAATAAGCCCATTTGCGGCTGCGTTGATGTAGGGACTGGATTCCTCTCGGAATAAATGAAATGTAAATCTAATCTAACGTAACGTGACGTGAAATACAACAATAAATAGCCAAATACCACCAGCAAGGGAAGGTACAATTCAATAATATAGTTTTACTTCACCAGATAAATTGTGTGATGAATACAATAATGTGAAATTATACATTTTATGTTACAAATTAAGCATAACTGTCTAAATCAACTACACTAAACTAATTTTACACTTTTTTTTTAGTTAATTTAATAAATACATACGGGTTATTTTACTTGCTATATCTAAATTCTCTCCAAATAAAATAAATTCATACCATATTTTAGAGTGATACTCGTACATCTATGGATATTTCTGAGATTTACAAACTTAAATAAAATGGGGTATTTTGATAATATATTTAGAATTTAAAAACAGTTTGAGATACTTCGATTACTCTACATTGAATCATTATAACTGTGAACTTAATTGACTTTGACATAATTTTTTATTTGAATTGGTCACTAATTCAGTATCTTGTTTAATTGAGCGTCTCTCTTTCTTTTTTTTTTTGATTATCAAATAGATGAGTTATTCAAGGATGAATACTTTAATCCATTAAATTAATCACTCTATATGACATCGTGGTGCAATTTTATTTAAATAATAAAATAAAATTACTTTTAAAAACAACAAAAATAAACAAAATATAAAAAATGTAAAATTTTGTTCTTCATGAATTTTTAAATAGAAATTTATTAAAATTATGAAAAAATTTAAAATTAATAATTAATTAAGATTAATGATCATAAATTGTAATTTAATAAAAATAAAAGTTTATTTTGATAGTAGTTATATCAAAATGTTGATTAAAGAACAACAAATTTATTCATTAGGATAAAAAAATAAGGCAATAGTTCCGAAATGCTTTCGAATCGAATTTGTACTGACTTTTGAGTTTTACACAAAGAATGAGAATAAAATAAAAATATGTAGAGAAGTTTCAAAAATTTTTTGTATTAAAGCTAATTGTATTTGTCTTGGCAATAGTTCCGAAATGCTTTCGAATCGAATTTATACTGACTTTTGAGTTTTACACAATGAATGAGAATGAAATAAATATATGTGGAAAAGTTTCAAAAACATTGTATATTAAAGCTAAGTTAACGTAGTTCACACAATGTTCATCATATGTATGTAAAACCAGCTATATTTGTGTACAAAATTTTAAGAAAATTGCACTCGGAAAATTTCCAGAACTATTGCAATTTTATTTTAAAATAATTGAAAATAAATTCATTGGAATTTTAATATTATTATCATTTATTTGAATTAAAATTTAATAATGGTAGTGAATTTTATTTACATAACTAAAAGTTCAGTTATGGTGTTATCACATTAAGTTCAAATTTAATAATAAATTAATAATAATAATTTAACAACAAAATGAAAAAAACAAACAAAAATGTATTTACAATGGAAAATGAGATTCAACATTAATTTATTATGAGTTATTAAAGTTTACTGATTTCCAGATTTGATCTTAAAACACAATTTTTTATCTTTTTTCGATGGCGTGTATATTTGTTTGTTATTTAAAAAAAAATTTAATTAATTTTGGTTTTCGCAACATTGATCTTTAAGAAGCATTTTTTCCATCGGCATACCTCTTTAGAAACATAGCTTTAGGAGTATTTATTTAAGATTAGATATGTAATCTGATATTTTTTTTCAAAGATTTAGGTATCACAATGAACCTAACTTTTGGTCTGAATTGTATAATTTACCTGCTTTGTAATATTTTGATTAGAGATGTGAATGGATTTGACAATTTAAAAGAGGCTTATGGTGTTGTCTTATTCTCATTTTCAATGCATTGTGAATAGTACAAACACTAGACGATAGAAATATGGTGCACTGCTATAGAATCCTATACTCGTTTTAATGTAGTGCTGTTCAAATTCATAGCTGTTTTAATATTGCTTTTATGTATGAAGGTATATATGGATTTTATGTTTTTTAAAATTTCTTCTTTAGTTCTTTTCCACACAAAGACTAGTTGTATGAACATCAGTTCGAACGAAAACTTTAATGTAGAATCTCTAGGCTTGACTGAATATGATGAGTTCTGCGGTGTATTTTTTTTTCGATATATCTTAAATTCTACTTCTTCTTTTGTTTTTGAGCTGTTAAGTACCCCATACTAATGCTGCTTTACCAAGAGTTGGGTTGGTTTTTATTAACAAGAAATAGTTGGTTAGTCCCATTTAGCAGGGCGTATACTTCTGAAACTCTTCAATTAGTTCTAATGTATTTCATTATTTTTGATTTGAAGATCAAGATACAATGATAGGTGTGAAGAATCTTTTTAAGTAAAAACGAAAATTATTCTTAGTAATAAATGCAGTAAAAAAAAAAATATATATATATATATTTTCTTTTTTGTTGATATGAAAAATACGTAATAACTTTCCAATATTTTAATATAATAAAATAATATTGGGTGTTAGTGCTATATTTATAATATGAAAATGTTAATTCATGTTCGAGTAAGCATATATCTATATTTAAAAAATAAATAAATAATCTATTTATACATATTTTAATAATTAATTTTATTTATTTAGTTCTAATATTTAAAAATAATACAAATAATTCTAAGCTTATACATATTTATTTATAAACTTTATTATACTTTAATACTATTTATAATGCAAGAATAAATTGTATTTTATTCCACCACTATACATTATTATATATATATAGTACAATACAAACAAACATAATAATCTTTTCATGTTAACTATTATAATACTAAGTACATATAATAATAAAGCTTTGTTTTTCTTATTTTTACTTTCGAAAAGTTTCTGTATAATATACTCTTTCGAAAATGAATATAATAATATTGTGGGGTATATAATTTCAATCTAAATAATTTAATATCACTTATAAACTTCATCATGATTATAAAACTATGAAAAAAACAAAAAAAAATAAAAAAAAAAACAAACAAAAAAGCACAGAAAATTCCAATAAAACTTCTTAACACTATGTTGAATCCCGAGGACAACTTTAAATTGGTATAAGTTTGACCCTTAGAGATGAACATTTTTTCACATGCAAAACCACATTTTTAATAACACATATCTATACAAAAATTATAATAAACAAGTATAATATGAATTTGCGTGTATATAAATGTATCATGTATGTGTATATGCATAATATGTATTAGAAGAAAAACAAAAAATTCAAAATTTACCTAAAGTATTTTCCTAAACTTAAAAGTTTTCTAAATGGATCAACGTATAAACGTTATTTCTATATATACGTACTTTATACTATAATACTGAATCCCTAATGTACCGACTAAGAAGTTACTAAAAAGTCGATGAAAAATTCAAATCTTGAAAATTTAAAAGAAAACTTTAAATTTTAATTCTTAAATAAATACATTAGCTATTTATTATGTATGCAAATAAATATATCTATATTATAATAGTATACACATAGTGTAGCAAAAAAATATTTACAGACAAACATTGTAAAATCTATTTATGATTTTTTTTAAATAAATATTTGTATTGAAACTAACTGTAACAGTAAATTGTCAGTTGCCAATTTCAACGATTTGGCTATTTCAACGAACATGCTCGTCGAACATGAAAACAATATCACAGACAAGATGAATGTATTCACTGAACATGTTCTACCTTTATGTTTGGGTATTTTACATTTTGATTAAGGTTTTTCGTTAATGACAGACAAACTATGACGGCAAACTAAAAATAATTAGACCAAAAAATATTTTTGGAAATTTTGTTTTTTTTTTCCCTGAAATTAGTTTTTATTAAAAGTTAACACATTGAAATTTTTGAGTTGACTTGTTAAGAGCACTCGAACAATGAAATATTATTATAATACCATAGAACAGCGCCCAGTCTTATATTTAATTTACACTTAAAACTTATCAACAACAAATGAAAGTTTTTTAAAGCTGTTACGGACCAAGGGAAATCGCTGTGAAGAGTGACCAGCAATTTGAAGTATATGAAGTCAATTTAATTAGGTTTTTAATTATTTTTTTTTTTTATAATTTGCCTTTCAAATACAAACTTAAAACTATCTCTTAGCCTAGAAAAACTAACTAGTATAACTAATATAGCATATATTAACTAATTAGTATTAACATTTAAACTAAATTCTAATTTTTATGTCCATTTTATTTGCTTTCTATTTATTTTGACTCACTCGTCATTATTAATGTATGCCAACATGTTTGTTCATATTTACGTATTATAAAAATAAGCACTAAAAATAAATATTTGTTAAAAACCAACCTAATTATTAAGCCTACTTAATCTAACTTAACCTAATTGTTAAATTTAATATACGTATTCAAGCCTGATTCTGGTTGAATGTGTTTTCTAACCAACAATATTCTCTTTTAATTTTTTTTGTCTCTATTTGTCTCTCTAATGTTTACATTATTATATTTTAAGTTATGCCATTTATGTAGCCCGGATTTATAATCAATGATTTTACATGTGGACCCGTCTACTATAGTGATATAGTATAGGTACAATCATGACTGTGGTCTTGAATATAAGAATTTTGATCAAGGAAAATTAATGCTCGGGTGCGATAAATCGCTTGCACATTGTTTTTTTTTTATTTTACACCTCATTGTGGTTAAATGTATGTGATAATAAACTATTTTCTGCAGTACTTAGAGTTTTAGAATAATATTTTCGAATTACTTTTATTAGAAAACTATCAATTTTGGTTATGTTTGCTTCCTTATACAAATATTTATTAGAGTTATAATATTTGTAATCGAACTTTGGCTTTCTGAATATATTAGTACAGCTCTTATACATTTTCTTTCGAATTTATGTAATTTTTCCATTAGACTTGCTCTGAGATTGTTCAATATGGGTACACCGATATGCAAGTAGTAGTTTAATTAATGTTTGATAACAAATTATTTTTACCTTGTTACTTATATTTTTATTGTAAAAAAGCTTTTGAGCTGCCATTAAGGAATTATTGCCTTTAGTGATTGTATACTTTACATTTTCGATGTAGTTCAAATCACGTTGCAGAAGAACTCCGATTTGCCAACCTTTTAGTTTGCTATTGGTAAGTCTTTTTAGTAGATTTAATAGAAAAACGTTTCCAATCTTTTTTAATGTCTGAACATGTTTTGACGATCGTATTTCGAAATAATACAGTTTCACATTTATTAATATTCGATATTTTGGAATAGTCCAAAATGATATTGAACATTTTTTGAACTTTTGTTTGAATGGTGCTTACTTTGTTATCCGCGGAATAGACTATATATTACTATATTTCCTTTGTCTAATAAAATCATTAATTCAGCTATGTAGAAATTTCATTAATTCAATATAAATTTGCAGAGCTTTTAGTCAAAAATAGTTGTTTGTTTTCAATGTTTTGATGCAAATCTACTATTACAAGACAAATTTCATGGACGTTATACATGACTAATATTTTTCTAGAATTCTCCATGTTGTCTTGATACATACTTGAATACTAAAAACCTAGTTATTACAGAAAATTTTACAAAAAACTTAAAATCAAACCGAATGAGTAGTAAACTTTGTAAATAATTTTAATTGATGGAAATATTACGATCTTTTATAATACTAATGTTTAATTTTTGCAACGCCCTGTATTCAAACATTTAAAATTTATAAGTATAAAATCTAAAGAAAATGACGAAAAATTTTCTGTTCATTCTAAAGTCGCATTAAATTTAATGATGAATATATAATACCTTCTTTCCGATAACAAGTATGTACTCATATCCTTCCAGCTACATACCAATGAATTTCATCTTCTATTTTCATAATGATGAAGTTTTTTACTCCCAATTTTCTCATTTCTTTCTAATTATATAAAATTTTACATTTTGTTTTTCTTGCGTTGTTTGTTTGTTTTTTCTTTTTTTTTTTTGCTTCGTCTTCTTTCAATAGCTAAGAAATTTTTAAGATTATACTTGTATACATAAAAAGATAATATCTAGAATATAGATTAATAGTTAAAATTTGATGCATAGTTATTTGGTATATCTTTTCCGGTACTGGTATATTCCATTCTTTTAAAATGGCCATACTGTTTGGTATAGTGATGGTGATAAACTTGAAATTGTTATAAAACAAATAAGGAAAAAATTAAAATAAAATTAGGAGAACCAGATGATAAATATTTTTTTTAAATTTTTATTTTTATTTTTTATAAACAGCAAAGCGTTAGTACTTATGTAATCTTTAGTACTAGGTTAGGTTGGATAGGGTAGGATAGGAAGAAATAATTAGCCGGAATTTACAGAATGAGGTTATTGATGTTTTTCTTGAATTTCTATAAGTTAGTTGTTTGAATGTGGTAACACACTAGAAGGGATATGATTCCACATTCGTGAAGTACGGACTATGACCGAATTTCCGTAAGCTGTTTAATGCCATTTAGTTATTTCTACCTGCCGCTCCTTTTGATTCGCGCTGGAACTATTTAAGAGGTGGAAGTATTTTTTTTTTATTTCTAATGAGCATTTGTCCACACCTACGAAGTATCTACAAAACGCTTTTACAGTTAGGTTGCCAATTAGATGAATTACATGATTTTGAAAGCGTTCAAGGTAGGCTAAGGTTGAAAAGGAAGCGCCGGCCCAAATGTTACATTTTCATTGTTGCATACTACATTTTCATATAATATTTATTGATAACAGACGTACTGCATAAAAATACAAAATAAAAAATAGAAGTCAATATTAAAGTAAAGTAGCAATGAAATATCTCTGCATCTATGCCACATAGGATAATGCCGAATACACAGATCGATAAATTATCAAAAATTAATAAAGATGGCATTCAGTCCATTTTTCGATTTTGTGATGTACGACAGTATAATTGCGGGGGACGACTTATTATCGACTTATTTCATTTAAATTAATTTTTTTTTATTTAAAGATTTATTTCTGTTTTTAATTTAACATTATTTTAGTGCTCATTTTATATGAGACAAATCCCGTTCAAACTGTCACAATTTTTTCAGAAATGATAAAAAAAATTTGTTTTGCATTCCCTGAACATACTGAGAAAATTCACTTAAATGATAATTACTTATTGCCACAGAATAATAAACAACATACTATTCTATGTATTTTTTAACTTATATTTTATAATCATTTTTGAAATGAGATCAAACATAAAACTTATACAATAAATACAAAAAATTATTTATTAAAAACAAAAAGTTTTCTTAATTTAAAATATATAAACATTTTTTTAACATCTGACATCCTTAAAACATTTAATAAGTAAATCGTCACTCAACTCTGAAATTCTTTAAATTTTATGTAATAAGTAATAACAGAAGCACAATTAAAGTTAATAAACCATGATTGCCTGTTATCCTTAAAGTAAAATAAAATTAAAAAAAAAAAAATAATAATAACAAAAAAAAAATAAAAAAAAAAATTTCGAAAAACTTTTTCTTTATTACTTGGTATGCGAATCCATTTCATATTTTCATATCTCGTTTTCTGTTTTTTTTTTTGCTTTTCAGTTATTCCTCTATTTATATCCACTCTGTCTCATTCTCTCCCTTTACACTCTCTATTAAATTACGTTGCATAAAATAAAAATTTTGTCTTTAACCAAAAGAAAAATATTTCCAAAATTCATTTTTTCATTTATAACAAAATCTAAGACCGTATCGCATATGAAAATTAAGAGACAACAAAAAAACAATAAAAACAATAAATAAAATTAAAATAAAACTTCATCTCAGGAATTGGGTTTAAATTAATTACAGTGATTATGATGCTATAACAGTAATTTTAATTATGTATATGTACATATACATATCTGTACAATATACAGTGAGTGTCAGAACTCAAAAATGTTATTTATAAAAATAAAAAAAAGACATAATAATTAAATAAGGTAGCCAGAAGAGCTGATACTATCAAGACAGTACACAAATCCTTGCAAATGTACAGCAACATAATCATATATTTTCTATTGTCTTCTCTACTCTATTACTATCCTTGATAGTAAAATTAACGAGTAAGTATAATTTGGTATTTGTTATAAATAAAAATTGGGGAAATGGTTAAAAATGTATGCATGTTTATGCTGGGTACGTTTCAATTGTTGTTTTGGTTCGTGCTTTTTTTTTGTGACTAGATAGTTCACGTAAAATTGCCGGTAAAATTTCCTCATTTTCAATATAGACCTTTCGTATTATACACTTTCTAGTAAATTTATTATTTATTTATTTACAAGCTTGATTCAAGCGAGTTATTTGTATTATATTTATATGGATTGAAGCAAATTTTAAAATTAACGTACAAATATCAAAAAATTAAAACTAAAAAACTAATTGCAAAAATTATGAAATAATTCAATTGTAGATCAGTGTTAAAGAAATGAATAATAAAAAAAAAAATTCAACATCTGCAAAATATAAACAATAAAATACTCTTATATTTGAAAATTATTAGTTAAGTATAGGTTAAAGTTAGTACTTTAAGAAAAAACTAGCAACTATAAGAATATTGAAGAGTAACTATACAAGAAATATATTGTACCGGTTCAACGAAAGTTTTTATGTTTCGCTTTCAGTAACTTTTCGTGGAATGATCCAGTACAACTTACAGCTTACTCCAACCTACAGTCATTTACTGATTGTCGGGTAATTGCACATATCTCTTCTGTTCACCAGATTTTTTCGGGTAAAACGTTAGCCCCTGAAATTTCAAAACATTTGGTTGAAAGAACCAATCGGAATAATCTCAGAACCATTGAGTTGTTTCACATTCTCTTCCACCCTACTGAATATGGTAGATTCGAGCCAATCACTGTGAGTGCTCCGTGAAGTAAATTATAGTTCTAGTTCTTTTGATCGTCAACTAAGTGGTTTAACTGTAAAAAAAACGATTACGTTTTAATGTACGTACAACTGAGACTAACTAACAACTGTTGTTCCTTTTTAGCTTTGGTACTTAATAGTTCGGCTTAACTTTTATTTATATATATTTTTTTAATTATAATGTATAGTTATTGACATAGGTATATTAACTTGTGATTTTTACTTTTTTACTAACAGCATATATCTGCTTTAGTTTATTTTTAATTTTTTCTAATCAAAGGTATCGGTGTTTTACTAATCCTGTACTGTACTTTCCCGGTTATTATCTGAGAATTACAGATCTATGTCCTTGATGAACGCTATTATTGCTTTGATATTATTGCATAATATTTCATTATGATTATTTTTCAGCATAAGATATGACAGTTAGCATAATATAAACCATTTTTTGATTAAAACAATAAAACCCCAATAAACTAGAATGCTAATTACTATCCAAAATAAACCATTGGTTAACAACAAAGTTCCGACCTGTCAAATTTAAATTAGTATTAAAAAAACTAAATAACAATTTTAATTAGTAATCGCTATCAGTTAAAATTTTTATAATTTGTTTATTTGTTTTCAATTCTCACTGTTCTTTATTTTATATCTAGGTATGTATATATGATTATATTTATGTATATGATGTGGAAACTTAAATATTTGTAAAATTGGGTCTTATTTTTGTCATTTTAATGTGAAAATTTTGTTAAATTGATTGACAAACATTTTTCCGTTGCCGTTACGCTTGTCTATTATACAATTCTTGTCAGTCATTTATATTTTCCTATTTATATATATTTTTTTTTTTTTTTTTTGTGGAAAATATTCAAAATAACGGTAAACGAAATATTTAATAGACAATTCATAATGCATAATATATAACATCAACATGTAAGTATCTGATATGTTTTATTATCTAATGTATTTGTATAGAAAGGCATGCATATAAAATTCAGATGAGATTTATTTTGAAGGGCTCATAATTATTATTTTGCAACATCATGTTTTGTAATTACATTTTGTGGCAAAAATAAAAAAAAGGATTCTAAGTATAGATGTATTATATATATATGGATTCAAATTTTCGTAATGTGCCAAATTTAAATGTTCGAAATTAGAAAGTGAATATTATTTTTTTATTTTTTTTTATATTTATTGCTGTCATTTTTTTTTATATAGATTTTTCTGAAAATAATGAACCTAATAAGTAAAGTACAGATAAAACAAAATATAATGAACATCTATTGAAAGAATTGAAAGCTGCAATTTTTACGAATTCAATATATTTAATTCAATACAGTTCTAGTATCGACTCTGAATGTTTAATAATACAACATTTTGATTAGTTAAGAGTCTACAATTTAAATTCAAAGATTGGAGAGCTGTAATTGATAAATAATTGAGAGTTATGAATTGTATATGTTGTATCAGATAAATTCCACTGTCCAATGTCCTAAAGTTGTTTTTGATTAACCACAACATAAGATGTTAGATTGTGTTTTAATCTTAAATATACGTTTCAATGTTGAAGAATGGTTGTCAATTGTGGTTTTTCAAAATATATGTACGCTTAATACGTTTCACATTTTCTTTCGAGTAAAGAATTTAGAAATAAAAAAGTTAGTGAAAATATCATCATCCAAGCCATATCATTCCACAGAGGAACATATGAACTATTAATTGTGTATCAGTATTTTATGTAATTAATATCTGTTCCTTTGAACTGTTAATATGTAATTAGATAAACGATTCAGATTTCCTTTGGTCTATTTTTTTTTTTAAACAAATCGAATGCATATCAGATAATCCTTTTGAAGATATTTTTTAATATACCCCTAGTTCTACTACCTTATACCTTCCAATCGAATTTGCTTTAATGTGTATTTTAGCAGTTCATGGCTCATTCAAATTGGGAATCATATTCTATAATAGTTTGAAATCTAAAAATTGCGTTATTAGTACAAGAAGGCTCCACGGATGGGGTTATACAGGACAATGATGAAGTACAAATAATTATTAGAGATGTAGATTTATAAAAATCTCATTGGAACTATCGCGTATCATAAAAGATTCTCACCAATAATTTGTTTCACAAAACTCTGCATACAACAAATATAGAAAAAAATTGATAAAAATTTGAATTTATTTACATAAACACCCTAAATACATTTTAATTAATTAATTTTTTTCATAATATATAAACATAATTCTTCAACATTATTTCGAACTCAACCCCAAAAAATACATAAATCAGCTCAAAATGAATACACAAAACTTCAAAAAAAATCTTCATTGAAATTTTCTAATTTCAAATAAAGTTTAGAGAATATTAAAAAAAAAAGAAAAAATACGAAAAAAAAACAAAACAAAAAATTCTGTGCAATTAATTTCAAATTTTCATGATTTTAAAATCCTTTATTTTGTTTTATTTTTGTTTTTTTTTCTTTTTATTAAAACCATCATAACAGCTACCATCATTATAAAAACTAATTAAAAATTAATGTGTTTCAGTTAAGAAATAATTACACGGTAATCATTCTCTAAGGAAAAGTGTAATAAATAACAAAATAATAAAAATAAAAATAAAAATAAAAAAAACAAAAACAAAAAAAAAATTAAAAATGAAATGAAAATGTCAAGCAAGTATGAGAACACTGCTATACAATATAAATCCTTATTATATAGGTATATATACATATATAAATATTTATACAAATTTATATAAAGCTATATAATATAAAATATGAATGAATACATATGTAATATATATTATAAGAAACCACCATCACAGGATACGTCAGAATATAACAGGATAATTAATTATTTAACACTTTGTTTCAATCTGTTCTTATGAAACATATATATAGTGTACAGGATACAAGAAGGTATCCTTCATATGTGTAACTGAATTAAAGTTTTTATTATTTAGTTGTTTATTTTTATTTTGGTTTGTGTTTTTAGATTTCAAAGGGTTACAAGATATTCTTATATTGGTGTTAAAAATTATTATTAATATTAAATAATTAATTTGAAAAAAGCTGCAATGTGAGAATATTATATGTTTTGCTCTAGTCTTTCTGGTTAAGAATAATAATTTCAAAAATTCAATTTCAAAATTAATTTGTCAGTGTATGTGTAGAGAGAAGGAACAAATAAATTAATTAAAATAGAACAATTTGCAGTTTTTATATTCTCCCTTTTTTAGAAATTAAAAAAAAATATGTAATTAACTTCTTTATTGAACTGTGCATTTTATTAAAACAAAATCATTAAAATTGTTATTTACAATTAAATATTTTCTATACATAGATTTTCTGTGGAGGAATATTTTTTTAAGAGCGGAAGATAAGATATTGATGTTTAGTTTGTTTAACTGTACTTTTTCAAGCTCATGTTTATGGTTAAACATGGTGTTAACGATAACCTGGTTCATTACGTAGTTGTTCTCCCATACAAATTTGCTAATTTGCTGAAAAGCGTAAACAACTAGCTAGGTATTCATATCATAATCCTCTTCAAAAACTGGTTACATGTTTTTCCATGAAATTTCGATTGTTTTGTCGATTTTAAAAATTTTTTTGCATAACCCTTGTCATAAATTCATTTTGTCATTTGTCAAATAAAAACAAAAATAAATCAAAAAGGAAGAGTTCATCAAGAAAAATCAAGAATGAATCTTTTTTAAAAAAAAAGCTTGTTCTAGTCGAAAAATTTAAGTAATTTAATTTTAGAATTAAATTAATTAAATTTTTCAGATATTTACCTTTTTTCAAGTCGTCTTGTCTTGTGTAAAGTCTACAACAAGTCATTATTAATTGTAATAATTTTCAGTTCTTTACTCAAAGATATTAAATTTCTTTCTCTGATGGTACAAGCTAATTCTGATATTATTATTTTTTTTAAATCCTCCATATATTTTTTTATTTTATTTATTTATTGTATGACCAATTATAATAGCGTAAGTTCTACTCAAAGATAATACAAACAAATTTTTTTATATAAATAATAAATATGTGAAATGAACAGCTTGTTGTTTTTCAAAAAAGCTTGTGAACACTCGACGTTTGACTGGTTTATGAGCTTGTTGTTTAGCCATAAATATGAGCTTGAAAACGTACTATAAACAATAAATTGTTTAACTATACTTCAAACGTTTTTTGTTTTGCTCTCTTTCTACTAAAATTTATTGATGACATTGAAAATGAGTGTAAAATTTTGCCATCGGATATTTAACGATTCATTTTGGTTAATTATTGTAATTGTATTTAATTCTGAAATTTTGCTTAAAAATCACATTTTCTATAACTATCTCATGTACTGACTAATACAATGCAGTGATTATTTGGGTATATATCTGTGAATCATCTGTGAGTATACAAATAAAAATTAAAATTTGCTAAAGAACATCTATACCTGAATTTTGACAAAACATTCTGTGGACGGATGAATGTTTATTTTTACTAGACGGTACATACGGAAGAAATTTTTATCATTCCACCAGCATTGAAAAGAAAAAACGAACGTTGTGAGATTAAACAACACGCATGAATGGTGCACTGAACAAAAAAATATGTTTGGCTCAACTATAAAATTAAAGAACAATAATATGGTTGGAAAATATAGTTACATTGACCATATTACTTCATGTAACTATGGGTTTTATATAAAGCTAAAAAGTTTTTTATATGGTTAAATGAAATATAATATGGTTGCAACAAAAATAATTCATAGTTCACACAACAATATTATTATCTTCACAAACATAATTATGTTTGCAGCAATATTATTTATAATTGAAACAAAAACAATTATGTTTGGAGTAAACATATTATAGTTACTTTCTACAAGACGATATTTTGTTCTCAACTATAATTTTGTTGTTTTAAATATGATTCACTAATATATTATGTTTAAAATAAATATAATATGGTTGAATGAAAAATATTTATGTTTACACCAAACATAATTTATAGTAGGTTCAATAATAATATTATTCTCACAAGGCTCAAATGATGTTTGTGCTTGAAAAACTTAATTAATGAGTAATGAGTAAAGAGATGTCTGATAGGTAGTATATTCAGTTCTTGGAATAGAGGCCAACAACTGAAGGTTCTATTTTTAAAGTACATGACACGGAGAATACATTTTTAAGCTTTTAGTAATGGTTCAATTGTATTGAAATATGAGCCACCCCAACTAGTTATACCATACTTATTTTAAAGTGAACAAGAGCATAATAAATATTTAATAAAAACTTTTTTGAACAATATCGTCTCAATATAAAAAATTTTCTAACACATAACAACATATATTTATATAAGTTATCTAGATGAGGTTTCCAATTTAAATTTTTATCAATAATTATTCCCAAATACTTGTACCTTTCAACAGATTCAATTTTATATAATGCAACGATACACAAGGCTGCTATTGTTTTATCGTATTTGAAATTTATTGGGCAAAGTATTTTAGATTGGTCACTTTAGAGTCCTGATTTTAATGTAATTGAGAACCTTTGGTATTATATGAAAAATAAAGTACAACAAAAAATTGGAAGGTCAGAAACTGAGACTGGGAAGCTCATTGAAAGTACTTAGGTATCAATAAAAATTTAAATTTTGAGAAATTTTAGTAATTCAATGTCTGGTCGGCTCTAGGAGGTTATAGAAGTGAACGGAAGAAATCTTTCTTATTAGATATCATAAAATAGATTAGATCCAATATAATTTCAAGCCCTTGAATATTTTTCAAAAAAAAACAATTTTTTTCAGTTATTGTCTGTGCATATTCAACACGTGCACAAATAATTTTTGAGCAATAATTTGATGCACAAATAACTCATGAGATGTTGTTTTTGCCTTTTTTGCGATTCACCTAAGCGAATCATTTTTTTTTTTATAAAATTTTGAGTTTTGTTCAATCTTAACAAATTTAAAAAAAAAAGGACCTTTAATTATTTTTATTATTTAGTGAATTACAGCCAACTTTCTTTACAGTGTTAAGTACGAAATTGTTCTAAACACAAATAATTTTTGAGACGACTGTGTTATTAACGATTTAAGTTGAGATAAGCGAAAATCGAGATATTGTTATCATCGCTTTTTTCGTACTAAAATTGATCTAGCTAAAAAAAGCGGGAGCTTTTATTAATTATCAAAGCTGATGAAAACAAATTGACTTATTTTTTGAGATTTTAAGATTTCAAATCGTTCAACTAGAAAATTTTACATTTCGGACTTTATCGGTTATATAGCAAAACGCTTTGGTCAAATTGCAGCACACCATTGTTGGTCGATAAATTAATTGGTGAAAATAACTAATGTGGAGCACCAGTTACTGACATATGTATATTCATATATATATATATGTACTATTGCACAATTCTACGTTAGATTTACATATTGTACTCCGTAAGATTAATTTCTATTTAAATAAAACAGTTCATAAAACGATCCCAAGCGAGTTGGTAATACATTAACATGGGTGATATAAAAAAATATATATATACATGTTCTACCACAACCTATTCTCCTTTAATATTAGCTTTAAAAGCCTGTCAATATATTGTATAATTCGATGTAAAAGCTAATAAAGTGATTAGGCAAGTAAATGAAAAATTAATTCGCAGTGCTCTAACTATTGAGAACATTCTGCATTCAAGTCCGAAATGTTGGTTGCATAAAGTCTTTTCGATTTTCATTTAAATTAATTGGTAATACAACTTGGTTATCACTCAAGTCAAATACTATCATAACAGTGAAGTTAATCTACAATAGATATAGTTTTCCACATTTGATTTGATTAAAATTTCAAAATAAAAACAAAAATTTAATTGACACAACAGTTTCACAACAAGTGAATTGAAAATTCTCTAAATTAAAAAATATACTTAGCTGCACGTTTAGCTTCTGTGGCTCGTACTACGAAGACGTACTACGCATAACAAGTTGTGCTTATCTAGTCGCTTTTCTAGCTGCACGTAACGCCTATTATGGAAAATACCCCTATTATAGAAGAAATATGTATGGGTTCGGCTTCAAAAGCCGATTTCGGCGAAACTAGTGGCGTATTGAGGATTTTGGTGGTGTTGTTTTGGAAACTATTCAAGCTGATGAAATGGTTGAGTTCTCTTTTGAATTAAAGGACATGATTTTGAATTTAGAATTATATAACGTTGGTGTTGTAGTGTTTGGTAACAATAGATTAAAGGTGATATTGTAAAACAGTGCTTTTGTTGATAGCCGTTGGGTGATGAAATTCTTTGTCGTGTTGTTAGTCTCGTAATGCTATTGATGGTAAAAGAATAATTAATATAAAAAAGCGTTACCGTGCTGGTATTAAGGGATAATGGCACAGTTTCTGATGCTGTAATATTTGGCTCCATATTCTGGTTGTGCTATGGGTGAATACTTCGCTTTGAATATTTATGATGATTTATCAAAACTAGTGATTGTTGTTGCGTCATCAAAAATGTTATTGTTGTTGCGACGTCCACTAGGTCATTAAGCCTACCCAGGTGATGTCTTCCATTTGCATCACGTTTATTGGCACGTTATGCTAAAATGACTCCAGCCATGGGTAGTGCTTTATTAACTGCTTTACCTGCTATTGAAACACGTGCTGGTGGTTTATCTGCTTACATTCCAACCAACGTAATTTCAATTATAGATGGACAAATTTTCTCGGACACTGAATTGTTCAACAAAGGTAATCGTTCAGCTATTAACGTAAGTTTCACGTGTAGATTAAACTAAAGCCATGAAATTGATTCGGTTCAATGAAATTTCAATTTGTCAATATTTTGAAGTAACTGCCTACGTTCAATACGATTCCGATTTGAAATCATCAACACAACATTTTTGAATTATTATTGAAATTACTTAGCTAACATAAGCACATAAGTATAAAACTTTGTATGAACTCCATAACACATTTTGAGAATTATAATACCAAAAAAAAAAACCAAATATGATTAACAGAAATGTCGTCATCACCAACCAAAATATGAAATATGGTTCACTGACTCGAAATGAGCCAAATACATAAAATAATAAAATTGAAAATTAAAGTCGGTTTTTTCTAGCCTTTTCCGACTCTTGTTAAAAGTAATAATAAAATTGTAACTCAAGAAAGTTGTAAAAAATACTAAAACAATGTTAAGTGTAAATTAATAACTTACAGTAATCGTAATGGGTTCAATAAGTTAGTTTATAAGTCATAATGTGAATCATTTTTTTTTTAATTTTTTGTATGATTGAGATAGAAATAAGTTGGCTATGTTAAAAATAAATATGTATATGAAAAAAAAAAAACCAAATTGAAATTCATGAGCAAAAGACAAATAAAAAAATAGTTTGTTTTTGAAAATTTTCAAGGTTATTGGTTAACTGTCCTAATTGCTTAATTGTGAATACCTTAACTAATTTTTCGTATATAATTACATTTTATTTGTATTTTAAACCTAGGTATTTTTTCCAAAATTGATGAAAAAATCTGAACTTAACCTCTTCACTTTCAGCCAATTAAATATAATGGTAACTATGGCACATAGGGCGGACTTGTAATTATACAGACTATAGTATAGACTAATCTAACTCTACAAATAAATAAATCTAACTTCAAAATCATTTCGTAAATATAATCTAACTCAACTTCTAACAAAATCTGCCTAACAATAATAACAAAAAAAAAAATAATATTTCGATATTAATATTTCAACTTTCCTTACAAACGAATACAATTTATATCTTATATTTGTTTTTGTCAAAGTTAAAAAGAAAATTCTTTTCTTGCAATTTAACCAATTTCAACAAATCATTTTTAACTATTATTATTAAAGTGACTGAAACAAAAAAAAATGGTTTTTATTTTTTAAATTAAATTTTTCAGTATCAAACAAAGTATTTCCAATTATGTACCCTTGAAAGATTCCAATTCGAAAACTTCTCAAATTATAATTGAAAATCAAAAATCATTCAAAAATGTGAACAAAGTAAAGAAATTAATAATTTTTTTTTTTTTTTTTGTAGAGATGAAAAGTGTAGTGGCTATTATCAATTTTCTATTGAATTTTTCCAAACATGACTATAGTCATTATCGCCGCCAATTCATTTTTCCATTTGAAATAAACATTACATTAAGGACTCACTGTATATAAGTATATACATATACATAGTTCATTTTAGATTTTATTAGTGATTTCTTTTACAAAAGCACAAGACTAAAACTTTCTTTGAAGACAAACAAAAAAAAACACAAAACAATTCACCCTAATAATTATTGAGTTAACCCTTATGTATACCACAATGTGTTCGAGGATTTATATCAACTTTAAATAATTTTTATAAACCTTAAACTTTAAAAAATATTACCTCCAAATATTCTAGTAAATTACTGTATTTACAAGATATGTGGGAGGTTTCTGAGCCAGTAATAAGCTGTACCATAGGTTACGATAAAATTTAAAAGACATTTGGTATATTGGTATGATTAAAAGTTAACGGTTAAGGGATTGTAAAAGCTATTATGTGGAAAAAAGATTGTTTTGAATTTGCTTCTGACACTAACGTTATTTAAAATGTTTTTGTACCAAGGTATTCTTGTGGGTAGATATAGTAAAATACATCCAATACTGAAATAAAACTGTGAATGGTAATCAAATGACTTACTTTACCGAGAGCCTCAACATCAGTCTGTCATAACGCTCTTTCATCAAAGTGCTAAGCTATAGGTCTGGGTTTTGTTTTCACTAAATGAATTGAACATTTCCTCTCAAATCGTTCGTGGTGCTGTTCCAACGCTGGTGTTCCACAGAGATCAATTAGATCTCCCGTACTTTTTTAGCCAAATTTTTCGATTAGTAATAGAAAAAAGTAATAGAGTAGAATTTAACACTTGCCAAAGCTGTATAGTCTCGCATAAAACTACTCCTCTTAACATCACCCGGATATTCAGGAGTGTACGTATTCAGCAAAATGAACGCTTAAATGGCCTGGTGATGGAGGTTAGCAAGAGAATGATATGACATTGCAAAAATGTCGCGAGATGTTTGCATCTTTTGAGTCGCTGCAAAACGTATTTTTCTACCAAAGATAGGATATATATCTATAACTCATACATTACGACCCAAGTTGGAATACAATTCACATATATGACGGGTGCATCATGAATCGCACTAAATTTTCTTGGCAAAACTTAAAAGCATGACATTCGTCTTATCGACAACCCTAATGTGACATTTATTTATTTTATTTATTAAATTTAAAAAAAAAAAAAAAAAAAAAACAAAAAATTTATCCTTATTTATTTATTTAGCACCATTCCCTTGTACCACTTGAAAATCGTCGTATTGTTGGAGCACGGTGACATCGGAAATGTATCCAAAAAATTTCAACCTAAACAATGTACATACAAATACAATTATATCAATTATTTTCTGCAATGACAACATTGTGTTGGCAACGTAACGTACTTTACGTAACGTACTTTGTTTACAAATCCGGCCACTTTAGAAATTCTCCACTGTCTCTGAAATAAAATATTTTACTCATTTGTGGATAAATTTTTAAAATATTTGAATTGAATATTTTTGTGAAGGAAAAATTTAATATGAGGAAAATTTTTTTATTTGATTTAAGATCATAAGCTAATGTTTTGGCGACATTGTCGATACATTTACGATGTAACGGGCACTTTCCACTTTTTATAGATATGTCGTAGGTTCAACGTAGCACTTGTTCAGACGAAATAAAAAGGGATTACGCTATTTCAAAAGGCATTAACCTCTAAAATATTAAGATTTTTCGTTCGAGGAACAAAAGAGGCATCAAGCGCTCACCCCTACATAGTGACATCGTAAATGTATTGACAATGTCGCCAACACATTGACTTAAGATCTTAATTGTAAACAAAAAATGTTTACATTGCCTCATGATCTGTAATTAATTTGACAGTTTATCCGCGACTCATTTTAAGGACCCGAGTTGTTATATTATGTATCTCAAAGCTTGTTGATACACAGTATAATTTGGTACAGTTATGTTGAGTTTTTTTGTTAAGCAAGCAAAAAATAAAAATGATGGAGGAAGAAAATTTTTTGAAATTAAAGACAAATAAGTAAAATTTTAATTCGTGTTTTAAAAATAAATTTAAAAACGTTTTTTCTTTATTTTAATTTACTTTAATTTTAATAGACGGATTCATGGAAGAAAGATACTTTTATTAACCATAAGGCACGAACATTTTTTTTACAAAATTGTCTATATTAAATTTTCTTTCACAAAAATATTTGACAAATAAAATTCAACTCAAATATTTTAAAAAATTATCCACAAATGACTTAAACATTTGATTTGACGTTTATTTCAGAGACAATGCGATTAGAGTGATCGGAATTGTAAACAAAGTACATTATGTTTGACATAACAATGTCGTCAGTTCAGAAAATTTGACATTGTTGTATTTGCATGCAACGAATTAGAATTAAATGGAAGTGGCTATCCATACAAAAAAGTGTCCAATGTTTTGGGTATATTCCTCTCTTTCTTTGGTATTTCCGATTGTCAAAAAACAGAAATAGACGAATATATTCGTTCAATATATTTTCTCTCTTTTTAATGGAAATTATTTTGATAAATAAACAGGATAGTGCTCTGAATTTAATATGCCTCAATTTGTATGTATTTTGACTTAAATTTTTTTTAAAAATATGATGAGTAAAAATATCTAACAATAATGGATAAATTAATCAAAATTTATTATTAATACATATATGAAAAAAATATGAGAAATACAGCGCTTTCTAGTTTTGAATTTTAAAATATTTATTCTTTTTTTTAGATTTTAAATTCTTTTCTATAAGTTTTTTCAATAGATTGATTATAAAATTTTTTACATATTTGATATTTATTATATAAAATTATATAAACTTATTATTGCCGATTGTCTATCCTATACTTATAAATATGTAAATAATATGTTATTAATATATTTGTATCAAAACATTTTCTTTTTTCCACACCACCATTGAGGTAAAGAAATAGGAGCGTTTTTTTTAAAGTGGTTTCCCCAAAAGGCCTATTCCACTTCATTTTACAATATGGACTATGTGCAATCATTTTTTACACTTTTAAAGTTTCTTTTAGAAAATATAGATTAGTGCCCTTTGAAATGGATTAATTTTGTTAATTTATTTCTTACACTGTTTCTTTCATTATGTAGTTTTAAGGAATGATGTATTCGTGTATTAAAATAAATTTCTGCAATACTTTTTATTAATAAACAAAAATGATTTTCTAAAGGTTTTTGGTCAAACATATGATTATAGAAATTTTGAAAAATTTTAGAACCTATAAAATTTATAAGAACTTTGGAAATTAAACTATATAACAATTTTGTTTTTTTTAAACTATTCGTTTGTCGAAATAATAATTCGCAAAACTTACATATATCGACTACATCTTTAGAAGGGTAAGTTAAGTAACCTTCTGTTTTATATGAAATTAATGAATATTCCATTGTATTCATTTCCACGTCACTTGCTATGATTGCAGAAATACATATTGCACATTTCAATTTTGATTTCAGCTTATATACAACAAAGCCAGCAATATATTCTACAATATGTTCAGCACAAGCAGAAAGTGGTTGAAATTCTTCTACATTTTCTTCAAATTCAGATTCATTAAATAAATAAGATGCAAAATTATTTTTAATTGATTCATTAATTCTTAATATTGATGAACTATTAAGCTCATTCGTCAATATTGGTATTTCCTCAAGTGGAATACAATTACCTATTCCATGGTCTCTTATTTCACAACGAACTAATAACCTTTTATAAGTTGCTTTGAACTGTTTTGAAGTGGGATTGTCATTTCTTCCAAGACGCATCCTTATTGAAGAAAAAAATAGTTCTATATGATCTTGACTGATCTTATAACTGGGAAGAAATTTAATTTTTTGAGAGAATACCAATTCTTTATACAGATCTTTGATATTTAACAAATCAATTACGAGACCATCAAATCCTGTGCTACGACTACCTGGTATAATCGAAAGAATATACGGTACTACTTCATCAATAAATTGAAAAATACCTAAAAATTATGGAAAAGTAGTATTAATTATTTTGAAGAGTTTAAATATTTTGAATTAACTTACATTCAAAATTATTTGGGTTCAAAGCTTTTTTTAAGTTTTTAGCTGATAGGTTGCGACTATTTAAAATATCAAAGCATTTATTAATATTTCTAAAAAATTTAATTGTGGCTTCACATCCCCTAAATTGAGGAAGATTTAGCCTTTCCAAACAAAACTGTAAAGCATCTGCAACTGAATCGCTAAATATTTGAGTAGCTAAACCAACCTTCATTTTACTATCATGGTATTTTATGTGACGCAATTTTAGTTTATTACCTAAATTCATTTTGTTGTAAGTTATGCAATGCTTCTACATATTCCCATTTTATTATATTTCCATCTTTGCATTCCAATATCTTTTTGTTTTATTTCTTATCCTTGTTTTTACTGCAAAATGGTTAGAGCATATTTTACTATGCTTTTTTAAATTTGGTATCCATTTTGCAGTTTGAATTCCTTCAATCCATCGTTGTTTCAAACCATCGTCTTTTGGGAAACTACAAACATATATATACTTTTTTTTAAATTATATCCAATATATTCAAAATAAATATTTAAAATGATATTCAAAAAAAAAATTTCTTTGTCCGGATATTTAAATTATCCTAATACTACACTGTTTTGTTTAGAAGTTTTTAAAAATTCAAAAGATGTAAAATATAATACTTACATATGTAAAGACACGTAATTTTCTTTTTCCAAATGAGACTTACAGCCTGGAATGATACAAATCTTCTTTTTACGTTCCATTTTTCCTTAAAATTTGTAATTTTTTAACAATTTATAATAAAAATCAAAAATTTTATTGACTTTTTTTAATATTTATTTGACAATAACAAATTTTATTTTTGCCTACTTCATTGCTAGTGTTCGTACTTTTTGAAAATTTCATATATCCATATATTACACACTACTGCTACATTTTCAATATTTCAGAAACATGAATGCTTTTTTTTTTTTCAAATAATTTAACAGCAATACTTTTCTGTGTAATAATAGAATACGGTAATAAAGTAAAAGAAAGTTTAAATTGAAAAAACATTGTTATTTTTATTAAGATTATATTTTGATACCTTTTATTTTATTCATACTCAAAGATTTTACTAATTTTCTACTTAAAAAAACTATATTGGCCTAACACTGAAAAAATTTTTTTTTTGACAATTGGAAACCCAAACAAACCAAACAGAAAGAGAAGTACTAAAAAAATATGGACAAAATGTTTGTATTTTTGTATGGGATAGCCACTTCCATTTAATTCTAATTCGTTGTTTGCATGTACATTATATATCTGTTGAATTTTTTTGTATACATTTCCGATGTCACCGAGTTTACTTGGCTAAAAATTGGCTTCTCAAATTAATTTGTATGAATATTTTCTTGAATACAAAACCATATTCCAACAAGCATGTTTCTTCAATGCAAGAGTAATATTAAGAAATTTATTCAAAATGTCTGTACTGATCAAAGTGTATACATTTATACAGAGCTTAACTAGAAAAAACATAAAACGCTACGAAAATTTAGACAGACCACTCAAACTATTTAGTCAATCCCTTGACCTCAAGAACAAACATTGTTCAGTATATTTTTTTTTATCTCAAACGTTAATGAGATTGCAAATTGGGTTCCAAATCACAACTTTTTGTTTATTGGTCAGATTCATATTCATTTTTTTAGGTATTCAATAATATTCTATCCATAGTTCCTCTTTTAGTGCTTCAATTCTTTTTTTTACCTTCTTCCTATTCATCGTAATTAAACATTAAATTAAATATTAAATTTCTGGGTCATCATATCTCACACGTATATCACACAAGTCATACTGGTTCATACGTATGTCATGCGAATAATATATATACGAACTTTAATTCGAAATTTGTCAAATCTTCAAAAAATATTCTCCATTTTTTGGTTCTTCGTTCATATATGGGTTAAATTTACATCACCAATTTCAATAGTATTTTTAAATTGTCCTTTCTTAGAAATTACGCTTCAAAATCAAAATGACTTTTGAAGTGATTCCAAAGTAATTGAATTTCTGTAACATACATAATATCTATACATATATATATGCATACATACTGAATTTTACATCAAATACCAAAAATACTGATTAAACAGGCGCCAATGCAATGAAAATGCTCTTTTGTAAAAAATTATATTTCAAAAAATAAAAAATAAAAATTCTGATAAAGCTAATAAAAAGAATTTAAATGGTCCACTTATTTCACTTTATTCCATTTTTACTTCATTCTTCTCTTGTTACATCCATCGTTTTATTATTTCTTTCAAAAATCTCAATTTAAAATCATGATGTTGATTAAGATGATGATTGTGATTGTGATGGTTATGATGATGATGATGTTGATATTATACTGATTACTCCATTTTGTTTGCTCCAATAATTCATTCAGATCATTGCATTATACCATATACAGTTACACCATCTTCTTTTCACATATTATTCGATTAGTTTTTAAAACAAATTGAATTTTACCCAAAAAAAAAAAACAAAAAATAAAAAAAAAATCTTTTAAAATAAAATGGAACCATTTAAAACAAAACCACACATTTAAGATTTAAGACAAAAATAAAAGAAAAAAAAAATTAAAGTTAAAAATTTCTTTTATTCTTAACTCTTCAATTCTCTTCAAGAACTGCTGATTTCAAAGTGAATAACACTGAGAGCATGGCAATATTTGTTATAAGTGTATATCAATTTGTTAAATTACGTACTAACATAAACGTTAATCATTCCCTGACTTCTAAAAGGTTCACGGTTTGCGGTCTAGAAGGTTCTAGTCCACGGTCCACGGAACATTATATTAGGGCACGGTCTGGCCTAATATAGTGATTGTTATTCTATCCGAATTCTTTTCAGATGGTTATTTAAAGTTGTTCCCTATTCGGGTACATTTAATTTGCTCATCGGAATTTGGATATAATTAGTTATTTTAGCTGGAGTATTTTCTATCATCAGTTCTGACCTAGCCAGTTGGAACTAATTTTGTTTTACTTCGTTTTTGTTTTGATTTTTTTCTTTTTACAATTAGAAATTACAATTTTTTGAACTCTGAATTCAGTTAAAGCCGCCTTATACTACCAATTTACGGCTTTATATTCTACAAACTGTTTTGTTAGACTCGTTAGGATCGTAAATTTAACTAAGATTTTTTTTTTGAAAAACCTATTAGAGTAATTTCGGGTAATTTTTCGGTCCCAGTCAACTAATGTAGACCACCACATTATCTACAAAATTTTAACACATTACAGAAAGCCATTCATGTCAAAACATGTAATTTACTGGTAATAAAATATAAAAAAATATTTTTTTCATTGTTAGTTCAAGCTTTTGTTGGTGTTGGATCAAACTAATACTTTTGCGAATAAAAGTGTGTTTTTATCAAGTGTAGAATAAAATGTCTAGAGGGTTTTCTTCCCATTTAATTTCAAAAGAGGACTATTAGTATTTATAACATTTTTTGCGAAGAATTCACTCATTTTATTTTTCACATGTTTTATTTTTTTGTTTTAAAAACCCAAACCCGTCTGGTAAAATAGAAAAATATTAGTGCGGCTAATATTGAAGAGTTGTCCAAATTACCGGAATTAGATATATATATATTTAAATTTTTTCAGGATATGCCAAAAGATAAGAAAAAGGTTCGCCAATATGACAACGATAAGTTTAAACAGCTGCCAAAAAATGGAAAAAATGAGATATCTACGGATGTTTAAGCTTTATGAATTTTTAAAATTTAGGCGATTAATTTATTCTCACAAAAATGTAATAGTTTAACATCTAAACCAAACTTTTTAGGAAAGTAGCCATCTAACCAAATGGACAGAGAATTAACTAAATATATTTTAGAAATAGAAAGCTTTTATTTTGATCTCACACGACAAGATTGATATCAGAACCCTAGCATATCATAATGAAAAAGATATGATTTATGAGCTCTTACGTAGGCATAAATACATTACTACCTTCCGAAAATAAATTGGAGCTTCAATTGATAGAATTAAAGGATTCAAAAGTGCTTTTAAGGTTGATATTCTTGAAAGATTGAGGTTTAAAGATCTTATAATAATTTGACAGATCTCTACGCTAAGAGAAATGCTAAAAAAAATATAATATTCTGCGAAGCGCATTTTTAGTGATGATAAAACTGGTATGTCCGTATAGTCCAAAGCCACTATCAACAAATTCTAGCAAAAAATGGTAACTACATCGGCCAAATGAAGATCTTTAGTAATCATGATTTCATTATGAGTGCTAGTGGTATTTTTGTACCTCCTTTTTTATTTGCATATGAAAACTAGGAATATTGCATCGGCCGGTTTAGCTGCAGCATTTCATAAGCACATATGGTTCCAAAATTATATTTTTACAGACTAGTTTGAACATTATCTCAATTTCCTTCAAAGTTGGAATTAGTAGA
This sequence comes from Argyra leucocephala, assembly GCA_963942445.1. Taxonomy (NCBI): domain Eukaryota; kingdom Metazoa; phylum Arthropoda; class Insecta; order Diptera; family Dolichopodidae; genus Argyra; species Argyra leucocephala. The sequence goes on from OZ012678.1 coordinate 42,312,523, forward strand.
ATTAGACATTAGAATAGCAAGAATAGTAGAAGTAGAAAGTAGACATCAAACACAAAATTTTTTACTGATGGTAAGCCCAGAGTTAACACTACAAAATAAAATACTTTTATATAAGCAGATATTAAAACCTATGTGGACGGTATCCAATTATGGGGTTGGGCAAAGAAAACCAACATTGAAATGTTGTTAAAATTTCAAAATAAAGTGCTGCATAGTACAGTTAATGCATCATAGCACGTACATTGCAAAGACTTGGCATGAGACTTGCACATTCAAACAGTCACGGATGAGATCAAGAATCATGCAGTAAAACACGAGCAGTAACTGGAAACTTATGTGAACTTGATAATGGCAGCAGTTCTTAATGTTGAAAACAAGGTTCGTCGACTCAATAAAAACGAAAACCCATGAATTGGTCACTACCTGAAATGGCACATTCTTCGATAATATTTTCCTTTACGGAAATTATTTTATCACTAATTTTCCTTTGTAAAAAATGAATATAATGCAAATAAATTTTCCAAGCGGAAACTATTGTTATGGCCATTTCATTCAATGTCAAAGGAAAAGGGAAATGTCCCAGTAATAAGCTATACAATGTTACAGCTATTAATAATAATAATTCAGATTTTCGCTTGAACTTACAGCTAGCCTATAGATACAAAATCATCGGTTGGAGCATAGAAATATGTTTCAATTACGATGTGGTAGTCACGGGTTCGATTTTCTTGGGAGGCTTAAGACACAACTAAAAAAAATAGCAAAATATTATATATAAAATTTATAATAAATAAAAATAATTAATATAATTAATACTTTATATAACTAAAAATATTACCTATATCAATTTCTATATCAATACTCATGTATCTGATACAACACAATAACCAAATAACAAAATAAGTAATATTGGACAAACACTAATAATAATTACACAATTGTCAACACCTGACAAAAGTATGTGACATGACGTACTCAGTAAACATAGTAACGTCAGGCATCTTAACGTGAAAGATGAAAAAAACGCAGCGACAACTTGCAGAAAAATATGACGTCGTCTTACCACGTAAGCGCAGATAGAGTTATCAAAGTGGTCTTCTACAATCTACAGTAGGCCAATCCCCTACTTCGACAGTACAAACAGATTAAAAATGAAATTAGACATTGCCTCGGAAATACAAGTGAAATTAGCAGCTAGAAATCGAGTACGATGGAATAATTATGCTTTGATACCGATCCTACACGGAAACTATCACTATAATACTTTCCTTAATACAAGATCAGGAATTTACAAAAAAAAAGTCATTAGTCGACCTAACTAATAGATTGGTTATAATGGAAAAAAGATAGATGAGCTTTAGTGGGTTCGATTTGCACACTATCAAGAGGTACACGCTGCTGGAGCTCCTGATGTTCTTCAAGGATTACGATCTTTCGAAAACAAGTAGTAGAATTTTTAAAAATTTCAATTTAATGCTTATAAACTGTGATTTGATATAAATTCAAATCTAATTTCTTGTAGTTATTTAAATAGAATTATTGGACACGGAAATTTTTGCAATTTTCAGAACTCAATTTCTAATTAAATGCATTGAGTTCCAAATATTGGTGATTAAGTTTCTTAAGTTAACATGGCTATATCTCAGTTCTTACAATGATTATTATAGGGCCTACAATATTTGTTATAGGGTAGGGTATGACACGCTGGGTAGCGCAGTAAGTAGAGCACATGCCTTTCAACCGAAAGGTCACAGAGTCAATTCCCGATAAAGCAAAAAAGATTGACTTCAATCATTGCCATTGGGTAAAACAAATGACAAAAAATAATTGAGAGTATAATCTGATAACAACTTTTATATAAAATGAAGCTATACTAAAACTGGTACTATTATTGTCTAGTTTTCCACATTTAATGAGTTAATACTTCTACTATACCTAGTAATCTAGTAACTACACTTTTGAAACCATAGATATTAAAAAATTGACTCTCTTTAAGGACTTAGGTGTATTTTTTGATGAAAAACTCTCATATCAACAAAGCTAATTTCTTACTAGGTTTCATCAAAAGATGGTTCAAAGAGTTTGATAATCCAGACATTATTAAAGCTTTATATATTTGCCTTGTTCGTTCAAATCTAGAATATGCAAGTCCAGTTTGGTCACCATTTGATCGTAATTATATCGACAGACTTGAAGCAATTCAGAAAAAGTTTCTTCGGTTTTCTCTTCGTAGTTTACCGTGGTCTGACCCTTTTATTCTTCCTTCTTATACGGAACTGTTTCTGATATTGTATTTTTAATGCAAATTCAAAATGGGGAAATTTATTCCCAGGCTTTTAAGCAGTTGATCGACACCCATTTAAATGCAAGTACTCGGTTCCGTTTTTAAATTTTTAATTTTTTTTGTTTATTTTACTAGATTAAGATATTGTAACTTGTAATATGTTTGAATTAAGCATAAATAAATAAGCCAGAAATTTGATAAATAAATACACCAAAAATATATTGTAGTAAAATTTTTTAATTAAGCACAAAAAATCTAATTTTACCTAAGTTACTGTTAAGAACACAAAAAAAACATGTTTTGAAATTCAAATATACTTGCGAGCAGAATGCAATTCCAAACATAAGTGGCAAATGGTCTCGTTGAAAATATTTCCTTAAAAGTAGAGAAACAAAAAAAGGAAGTGGTATAAAATTATGAGCAAAAATTGGCAAACATTTTATTGAATATCACACTTTTTTTTACTTACGCAACTTATCTGAAAGCAAAATCAAAACAATTTCGAAATTACAGTAATGCAAGGACAATTGATAGATTCCATCATTATTTTTTTCTTAACTCTCTAAAAATATTCAGTACCAGAAAAAAGAGAAACACGATTATAGCAGTAGTACCCAATACTTAAATTGGTACCCGAAAAACTCTAATAACGGAAACATACTCATACACTCATACTATAGTTTTTTTTTTTAGATATTCTTATAAAGATGAGATTAAACATTTTCCATTTTCATTATTTTGTAAAAAAAATATATACACATACATATATTTTTTTTTAATAAGATTATTGCATTGATATGGCAATATTGAAAAATTAAAAAAAAAACAGAATTAAAATTTTCATGCAATATTATTTAATGGATTTTTATAATCAATTTATCGAATTCATTTTGTTATTCAAGCATTTGAATATTTTGAATATGAAGCTGTTTTTGGCGTAATTAAATTCCGTATATTAACTTCAATTTTTGATCCTACATATAAATGTATATCTAAAATTTACTATAAGCTGACATTTTCAACCTACAAGTAAATACGTAATGATCTGTCATTTGTGTTCGTGTTCATCTTTTGTTGATTCTACAAAATGGATAAACTTCTTTTTAAACTTCATGCATTACGAAGATATGATTCTATGCTTGAATGGCTAAATTTGTATTTGGTTAGTTGTAGAATGTCAGTAAAAATTTCTAACATTCAATCATATTCATACACAGCTAGATCGGGCTTTCCTCAAGGTACCCACATGAGTCCGTTACTTTTTTTTATTATTTATGAATGATTGTGATTATAATATTCAAAAATATATATTTTGTCATTTTGTAGATAACACAAAATATTCGCTGTTATAAATATATTATGGTTGAAAAAATGGTTCTATTTTAAATATTAATAAATGTAAGGTCATGAGATTTCTTAAAGTTAGTAACTTTATTGATCTTAGTAATTCTCATATTGATTTTATAATCCCTAAACACTTTTTTAGTAAACGAAACTGTCAAAAATTTACTGATCCATTCACATTTAAGTATTTATATATCGCATTAGTTCGTCCCCATCTTGAATACGCTTCTTCTATTTGGATGCTAGCTTGTACTAAACATCGAATGACAGCCTAATTACTGTCGCTTTAAGGTATCTTCTTATTTCAAATGAGTTATTTAAACTGTTCTGAATTTGGACTTTGGAACTGTGGAGTTCTGTAATAGGATGAATTGTTATTTAGTAATAATTTTGTCAACTAATTTGAATAACATTGCCAATAGAAAGACTTAGATTTCAAAGTTTTATTTTAATTTTAAATTTGGCAACATCAGTCAAAATTTGTAAGCTTTAATAAATCAAAAACCGAAATTAAATTAGAAGAACAATCTTTCGGACTAAAAGTATGAAATTTAAAATTTTTTTTTTTTTAATATCTGTATATGAAATCTGAATCTGTATAATATGAAATACTTTGACACCAATAATTGATTTGCCCATAGCATGCATTCACAATATACTCGTATATGTATATGTAAGTAACATACATTTCCATCGAACAGGAGTTTTAAATGGATTGTTTGGCTTTTATTTTTTTTTTTTTTGATTTTTATTATTATGTCTCTTCTTTTCAATAAAGAAATGGATTTTTATTTTATTTTTTTTAATAAAATAATTTTTAATATTTAAATTTTTTTTTTTTTTATTTAATAATTTTATTTATTTATTTATTGCTTCAAGGCAAAAATATATATATATGTATTTTTTATGTGAAATTACACTGCATTGAATATGACGAATTAACAAAGAAAATCTGTTGAAGAATAATTCAGAAAATGAAAAAAATTTTTTAATAATCACGTTTCTGAAATGATAACAACAAGAGATTTTTGAATGAATTTTTCAGATAAAGAAAATTTAATAATAATTTTTAAATATTAAATTAAATAAACATATCTTAAGGTGATAAATTGATAGGAACTTAAATATTTTACGATGGTTGTGTGTTAATATTTTTGCAATACTTTTAAATAAAAATGAAATTTTCTGAAAAATCACTTATTTTTGTCAGCTGAAGGCATTTATTTACGTGTTTATTTACGTTTGTCTCATTTTAAGTTTTACGATTTTTTTTTTTAAATGTTTATGGCAAAACTGATTTTGTATGTTTGATTTGAAATAATCTTATTTGAAATAACTGTTATATTTTTGAAAATAAAAGGTAGCGCTGCTTAACACTACTTTATTCGATATTTTATTCGTCTCTCTCTTAAGAAAATTTTAATAACTAAACTCTCAAATGTGGCTATTTTTCATTAGGATTAGAAGTATTTATTGTTATCTATACATATAAAAGGGAAAGTTTGTTTTTTTTTCACTATACACGTCCACAGTTTTAAAGATAAAGTTCTGAATTTTGAACATTTATTTATTCGATACTTTACAATGCTATCAAATGACGGAATCAAGTAGAGCTGTCTGCCTTAAAACTCATAGCGTAAATCTATACTCAGGTATACTCTTACAAAAATAAAGGAATACAATTATTACCGATTTTGAAAATTCGGACTGTCTTGGGTCGCTGCCATACAACTTGTAGCACCCATGAGGAATCTTTCAAAAAATTTTGTTACAGATATAAAAATGTGTACTATATTAAAAATAAACAAAGATTTATTTAACAGTTCGTCAATATTCGGTTTGGTTTGAGGAGTTGCCATACAACTCCTAGCACCCATTAGGAATATTTCAAAATCAAGAGGTGTTACAGACATGAAAATTTATACTTAGATACTTTTTCAAAGATAAAGAAAAACGATTTGTTATCGATTTTGAAAATTTGAACTGGTTCGGGTAGCTTCCATACAATTCTTATCACTTATCAGGAATGTTTTAAAAATTTGTGTTACAGAAAAAAATGTGTCGGTACATATGTAATTTATCAAAAATAAACAAAAAGGTATTTTAAAGTTTTCAAAGGTTCTGGCTGGTTGTAACATGCAAGTCCTGAGACATATAACAAATCTTTTCAAAGTCAAAGGTGTTACAGGCTAAAGGTGTTAAGCTAAAGTACTTTCTGAAAAGCAATCAAGTCTTTTATCGTTCGAAATTTTGACTGGTATGATGGATAGTTGACATAAAACTCCGAGCACTTTAATGAATAAATTTTGTTTTTATGATCTTCAAAAATCACAAAATTATAGGATATTGAGACCTGAAACTTCCAATTGGAATATACTTAATATAAAAAAAGACATTCTTCGTTTGACAAAATTAAATCAATAGCTGTGTTTTTTTTCATTCGGTTCACGGTCTAGGTCAGTATACTTATGAAATTATGATAAAAACTCAAACCCCAGTTATTTATCTGGTTTTCATATAGGTCTCAAATATTTAGTAATTATATGTATACGTAATTAGTAATTATATGTATACGTTTAGTAATTATAAGTGACGCTTGCGTAGTTTTCAAATATAAATTTTTGATAATTCAATTAACAGGTTTGCTAACTTAAAAAAATTATCCTACATATCATTAACCTAAATCATTCTTTTGAATTTCATAAAACTTAGACCTTGAACCGTATGAAAAGGACACAGCTAATATTAATTAAAAATTAATAAAAAAAAATACATAAGTAAAATAAAACATAATGGCAATTTGATAATTTTGAATAACCAAAATAACTTTTATTTAAAAATGCCTTAAAATAATAACATTTGAATTAATTTGAAAATGGTTACATGACAAAATTACATATGAACAAAATTTTATAAAAATTTAAAATTTGTTGTTTTTTTTTTCTTGCCTTATTAGTTTATTTATTTATTTATTATACCAATGAAAATGAAGCTATCAACTACCCAACTGAGTGCTCCAGCAATGCTTCTACGAAATTTTGAAGCAGCCACTACTGCCTATTCGTTTAATTACGGTATACTACATACTTGCTTAGGTAGCCTACAGAATACATTGATACTGGAACTGATGTAGCAATAGAAACTTTGAATTTTGCATCCCGATGTAAAGCTCACGTGGAAAAGCTGAACATATCTTTATTACGCTGAACAAGGTTTACGTTTAAATGTAGAGCTTACAGTAGTTGATAATATTTCTGGCTGACTATTTTAATGAAAGAATAATAAAAGCAGTGGTAGACGAGACATAACAAAGAGACATAACCAATGTTATATATATTATGATGATGATCCTGAATGAATATAGAATCACTAAAATATTGAACCACAGATATTAATTCCACTTTTTTAATTTATTACTAATTTCAAAGAAAATCAATAAAAAATAAATTATCCTCTTTTCAACATTTTTTTTACAAAACCATTCCACCTTAAAATTACATTTCTGGACTTTGATTGAATGAAACGATAGAAAAAAGATTATATTAAATTCTTCAATAAAGTAATGAATAAAAATTTAATGTGTCCCCATTTCATTTAATAATTTTTTTCTTTCCTTTTCGTTCGATTTTCTTGCCTCAAAATAATCACACAATCTTAAAAAGTAATTTTGACAGCTAAATGACATTACAATGGTATATATAGTAGTATATTATATTTTGACATGGCAGTTTATATCTTTAGGTTAAACTGTAAGAAACTGAATAAACGCACACACATATTATTATAAAAAGGAGTATTTTTATACATGTTATCAATTTTGTAAAAATGTCCTAATTGTTTTTTTATGTTCACTTTATTTTCTTTTGTTATAATTTTAATTCAAAAATCAAACAAAAAAAAAAGAAGGAAGAAAAAATATATACTTTACTCACACAGATCCACGCGCAATAAAATGTTTAGTTAGCAAGAAGAAAATAAAAAAAATTTATACCATATATATTATAGACGTCTTTGTTTTGCTATTGATTGAAGATTTTATATTATGAATCAACAGATTGTGTAACACCCCCAAGACTGAAAGTGGTCTAGCAATTAGTTGCTCTAGTAGTGTCTGTAAAATTTTCCAACTCGATGAATGAAAGCAAAAAGGAGTAACAAACACCCAAAAATGTAAATTACCCAAAAAATAATGTAACATTTTTAAATTTCCCTGGTTTGTGTCTTTGAATTAGCCACCTCGAAATGTTTCTAATTGAAAAATGAAAGCAAATTTCAAATTCAAATAAATGTTTATTTTGTAAAACAGAAAAAAATGTTCCTATTGCTTTAAAATATTCCTTCTTGCTTTGCCAGCTTTAAAAAACCATTAGATTTACCAAAAATCTTTCTTATAAGAAAAACACCAGAAGTAAGATATTATACAGAACATAAGGGCAAAATTGACTATTTCTTCAATTGGCGCTGAAATCACAAAACTACCAGCTTCTTCATCACCACATTTGGTATCTCCGGTGTATGTATGAGAACATTTTAAATCAGTATGGACAATTGTATATTGGTGGTTCCACGAAGGTAACAACAAGGAGATTAGAGAAAGAAAAAAATACCCTACGTAACTAAACTGCTATGCTTAAATTGGATGATATGCTTAGAAAAATTAATTGTTTTGCGCAAATAAAAAACTTTTGTTTTGGGTTAAATATTTAAATAAAGAAATATTTTCTTAATAGTTATGTTACGTTGGAAATTGCTAGCATAATTATAATTATCTGATTCCCTAGACACCAAATGGTTAGCATTAAACAATACAAATATTTAAATTATCAATTACACATAAATTAATTTAAAACAAATATACATTTATAACTAATTTAGATATATATATATATTTGTTATCTTTGATTTATATGTTTGATATCAGAATTGAGCTAGCATCAATTAGAAACAATTCGAGTTGCCTAATTCAAAGACACAAACCAAGGAACTTTCAAAATATGCCAAAATTAGAATTAATCAACTCATTAATGCTCTCCACACTAGTATTCCCGATTTACTAATCTCAAATACACTTCCATTTACATTGAGTTCTTCAAGCTGTGAAACAAAAGCGGATATTATTAACCTTTAAAATATTACAGAACTATTGTAATAAGTGTTAAAGATAGTTCTAACCTTTTCAGGACCATCTTTCTTAGTTCATGCCATCAGATTTTCTTTTGGGTTTTCTCAAAACATATTTCTCAAACCGTTTTGTTTTATATGGCATTGTATGACGTCATTGTACCAAATAATTTAAGTTAAATTTATTATTTTCTTGACACTAAGTTACTGGTGGCAACAAACCATGTCTATTAAATGTCTAATTTTGAATGCTATATAATATATATTATATATATATATATATATATATATATATATATACAGTATTAAAATACATATCATATATTATAATAGAATTAGTTGTCAACAATTCACCTCAAAATATACAATAAAAATTCTATTGACGAAAATTGAGAGAAAATAAAAAAATAAACCACACCCATCCCATCTTATTAAATATCAAGAGAGTGCAATACAAGTGCATATGAGTTTTATTTTCTACGTTGAAGTTTAATCACAGATAACTTATATAATCACATTTCATATAATCAAAATATTCAAAATCATAATAACAAAATGTTTGTTGGTTTCTTTTTATTTTAATACTTTTACTAGTGAATCCCCATTGCACAGAAGCAGTTCTTTCAAATACGATTTTATATAAATTTATGTTTTGGTATAATTGTAGTTGTTTTTTGAATCGCTTGATTCTTGAATATATATACTTTACAATGAAATTAAAGTATAATACCTAATACTTTATGACGAAATTAATATTAATTCCAAATATAACTTAACACATTAAAATCCCATTACTTTCAACGTAGTAGATCGATGTATTTTAATTCGTTTATAGTCAAAAACATTTGTAGTCGCAATTCTGTTATAGTCAAAAAAATTTTTGAAAGATGTAATAAAATTCATAAGTTCATACATACAATCGATGTCGTTTATAGCCACATTAAAATATAACGCAAATTTTTTCAATAAAACAAAAACATAAGCCAAAAGTGAATTACATGTTTTATTAAAAAACTGATTTATTACAAAAATGTATATTTTGTGATTACATAATTGCTATTTATGAGTAAAATAAAGTTTAAAATTGTTATACGGAAGATATTTTATTGAATTTGATTTTGTTTATAAAAATGCAATTTTGTTTTTACTACGCCTATAATCACAAAACGGTTATAGTCAGCAATATTAATGAAATTTAGCGAATGTCTATAACCGTGTTTTACTGCATTTATCTTGTTTTTACACTGCACTGAATATTTGGCGCTCGAAACAAATCACGAATATTAAAAGAACATCACAAAGATTGGTTCTTTTAACATCACAAAGCGTTTCCAAATTTCCATTAACAATATTCCAGCAGGATTCATTATATATTTTTACTTATATATAGCAGCTCTAGATGCTCAACATCCACAACCAGTTTTATTTTCTACTTTTTAGGGGGCTAGTTTGGTTTCGATAAAAGTATATTTTAAAAATTTTTGTTTTTACATTATTACTTTTATATTCGTTAATCTATTTAAAAATATAAAAAAAAATATTTCAATCGTTACTTTATCCACATACATACATACAAAAAAATACACCCTCCTCTTATGAAATATCAGTAACAAACAACTGATAATGAAAATAAAGGTGTTTTTGTCTTCTCTCAAACTTTGTCTATTTTCTTTTCGTTTCATTCGTTTTATATGCATTGCACATGAATTTGTGGATTTGTATTGTATATGAATACATTTATTATTATTATTTTTATATATATATAGGTATATGTAATTAAAGGAAATTTAAATTTCTATAAACAGAATGTTCTCCGTCGAACAGTTTTTTAAAAATCATTTACTAATTTATTAAGTAGGTGGTAACTTTAAATTTTCCAAATAAAAATACTGGAAAAAATTTTTAGTAAAAAATTACAGTACCGTAATAAATTAAGCACGAAACCAAATAATCAATACCAAACCGTAGCTTCTTATTAAAGCATGATTATTTACTGGTTGATAGTGAACAATCTGTATCAGTTATTTTAATCCCTGCTCTGTTAAAAACGTTAAATTTGGCTTTAACTTGAATTATAATTAATAAATAGGGGTTGCTAGTAAATTTATATTAAAATATAACTATAAAATATTATAAAATATAAATAGACTGTATGTCTTTTTACTGAATACATAAATAAATATTTTTCAATATGATTTGTGATAAATAGAAGATAGAATGAAATAAAAAAAAATATATAGCTATATATTGAAATAAGTATATATAGAAAAATAATTCTTTTAAAGAATATTCGGTATTCACATTTGCAAAAAGACTTAAATTTCATTTTAAATATAGTAGTTTTCATTGAATGAAATTAATGTTGTTCTTAACAAAAAAATTAAGGATTGCCTTAGGATCTCCTTTTTCATAAAAATCTTTTTAACTATTTTATTCCATTTTCATTTCGATTTTTCTTTTTTATTTATTTATTCATTTCTTATGATACCGCCTTTAGACTAGCCTACAAAATCAAATTGCAAAATATCGTACGTCTTAAGTTTAATAAAAAGAAATTATAAAAGGATATTTCTCTTTCTCTCTCTCCTTCTCTTTTTCGTTTCCTTCTCTAAATAATAGTATATGGATATGAATAAAATTTATTTGATCTGAAAATATTCAATTTACTTAAATTCTTTTCATCAAAGGTAGCTCGCTACTTACTCTTGAAATTATATTTTATTTTTTTATTTTCAACATACTGAAATTAAATTTGGTTAAGAAAATTTATTTTTAATTTCACAATCCTGAATTCAATTTAATTAAAAATTTAAATTTTATTGAATTTATACGGTGGAAATAAATTTAATTATTTCTATTTATAAAATTATTCAAGTCGCCTTGCTGCCATGCCAGTGGTAAATATTTAAATGGCGTGTAAATTTATTTACTATTAAAATGACAAATAAAAATTTAATTTTAATAGAATTTTCTCTACCAGAAGAAAAATGACAATTTTACCGCCATAGTTCTTAACGCAGCCACTGTAATTTTAAAAATTAAATTAAAATTCATATAGTTAAAAGTAGGAAAATGATGTCGTTAATATAATTGCCTATAATGGTTTTAATTATTAATTTTTTTTAATGGTGCTTAAATGACGGTATAAATTAACTCGTTGAACTTTTTTAACATAATCATGCTTGCAAATATTTAATAATGTAATTTCTAACATCCAGAGGCCGGCAGAAGAAATGAAGCTTACGCATAAAATTGATTGCATTTGGATGTATAGAAAAATATCGGAAAAAATACCAGTCGAGTACAAATACAGAAGAATATATGTATAATATATATATAATATAATATGTATGATAGGCATATCAGTAAAATTAAAGGGAAAATATTCGACTATTTTCACTACTAAAAAAATACTATATTTATTTAATATTTTTCATCAACATAACATAATAGCCTTTCTAATTAATTTATGTTTAGACTATCTAATTCGATGCAAAGCTATCATTTAAATAAATTATACATCTCAAGATGGAATATAATTCACACATTTGGATGGCGTTCCCTTACAGCCTTAAGCTACCTTCACTGTTTTCAAAATCGAACTTTTAGTCTAATTTGCCACCCAAATACAACTTCATCCCTAATTTTTCTTGAACATCGACATGCAGTTGGAGTACTTTCCCTGGTTTATAAATACTTCGTTCTCATGCTTCGTCATGATGCTTCAAAATCAAAGCACTGCTTCCTCCTCTTAAACAATACCAAACCGAAACAGGATGGCATATAATAGGTTATGGAATTTCGATCATACTTGACACTTCAAAAATGTTCAACTTATAATTTACAAAGATTTAAGGAAAATATTTATTCCTTTATTATTCAACTTCGTAAATAATAATATATCTCACTTCTTTCTTCCTAATTTATTCTGTGCTATCCTATTCTAACCCAGCGGTACGTTAGTGCTAAAGGTATTTTCCAAGCATCTAAGAGTTGGCAGTTACAGTAATCTGTTGCTTCCTCAGAACCAAACCAGATCAATACATATATATAGTTACCTTTTGCAACACTACTGACTATTACCGAAGCAATCCTTAGCTGCGACAAGTCGGTTGAAATATTTCCTATATATAGGGTATCAAATATATATCCTTCTAACTACCACCCTCTAATTCCTAGTAATACTAAAATGTCGCAACATGCTTATTCTCCTGAGTGTGAAGACAAATTCAGCAGATACACCAGCTATCTATTACTAACAAGTCTTAGGTGCTTTATATGTTTATTTTGTGAAGTAACGTACTGAGCTAAATTTATTCAATACTTTTACATACAATATATATTACGTACAAAATCTATTACATACAATATTCATAGCACAGCTAGCTATTAAAGATATTAAAATTATATTCATGTTTTATGTTTTGATAGACTGACAGTGTGCAGTTGAGCAACATATTGTACAGTTGACTTATTTTGGTGAAGACAATTTTCAAATTACTTTAATTTACCACTTTTTGAATCTCATCTTGATTTTCTTCAAGTAAAACAACATTGCTAGCTAAAAATGATTTAAAAACTGTTGACTTTCATGACTTAAATTTTTAAGCTTTTAAAAAATAATTGTACAAACAAGAGTGTTTGTTTTTTGCATAAACAGACTTTGATTTTTGCATCAATGGCTATAAGAATACCTTTCCTATCCTTTTTACCAACAAACTAATTTTGTGGAGGGGATTTTACTGATTCACGATAGAGACAATTTTCGACAAAAATTATTTTTGTCGAACGTGATTTTACTAACATATAAAAAGGGCAAATATGTATGTTTTTTGGTTTTGGATTTATTTTGTGGCATACATAACATTATTCAAATATTTACACGTAATACATGTAAAGAAAAATCAAAGTCTAAATGTAAGTGCAGTAAAAATCAAGAATCAAAAATCTAAACGAAGGCATTGATAGCATTTCGAAATTTTGAAAACAGCTTGTATTTACTATGTAACTAAAAACATATTTCTGAACGAGAATACAATATTGCTATACAATGTTCGATAGCTTGTTTAATTTCATGAGGATCTATACATAATAATATTATAATAAAATACAAACCAGATATGCAACTGAATTAGTTATACAGAAAAAAAAATATAAAAAAGAAAGTAAAAATTTATGCCATTTAAAAATTTTAACGATTTGATTTCGATTGTTTAGGATAACCAACCATCCATCCAGCTTGGAAAATCCCAGGTGGCCAAAAATGAATGGTTAAAATCGAAAATTTATTTTCTTATTTCGTTATTTAATAGAGGGAAAATGTATAGATATATATATATATATTAAATAACAAATTGGATTAGATTTTCTAAATTTAAATGGGTTCTGACAATATTTTGTTTTTTTATTATTTTTATTTTTGTTTTTTTTTGTGGCATTCAATTTTGGTTACTGATGAATTTAGATTGGTCTCAACAGAGTCATTTTTGGAATATAAAAATCCAGTTGGTACTACATTAAAATAAAATTGTGAATGATTTTTTTTTTTTTGTACTTTTGGTTGAAATTTTTATATTTTTTGTTATCGTGTTTAAAAGAAGCAGATGAGATTTGCTAATTTAGATTCGCGTCGTAGAACAAATAATGTAGATTTTATTGAACGTGTTAATTTTACACATATCCATTATATTAGTATGTCGTGTTTGATTTTAGTATAACATTGTATTGGTATACTATGAGTTTTGATTTGAACAAAAATTTCGTCATATAAAATAAAAGGTTTTCCCGTCATTCCATTCTGATACTTCTAAAGTTTACAATATTAGTCGAAGGTACTTTAAAATTTTCAATATAATAAACTTATTTTTAATTGAAAGTTCACAATTTCAATAAACATTATTGAAACAATGTATCACAGCATTTAATAAAAATAATAAAGTAAATATAATAAAAAGATGGCGTATAATTACAACAATATGTGTACCACTTGAAATATAATGAAAATGCATATATACATATGTTATGACATTATTTCACTTTATCATATTCCGTTGATGACAAAAAAAAAAGTAAATGGAACCACTTTCATATTTCAATATAACTTTAGCAAAAATGATTTTATTCAATTATTTTATAATAAAATAAAAAAAAAATAAATGAATATGTTCCATTAATGTTGTTAAAATTTCAAATAAAAAAATACAATTAACCCTTGAGTAAATAAGGCAAAAAAAAACGTGTAAAAGAGTGAAGATGTTTCCATATACCTAAATTTATTTATTGATTGGGATGTAGGGTCTTTAACAATATCTATATTATAATACACAAAAGCACGATTAGTGAAGGCACACTTTTCGTGGTTTTTCGTGTGCCTTCTTTTTTTATTATTCAATCAATAAATGATGTTGACCGTGGGGATCGAAATAAATTTTTTATTTTAGCTCAGTTGGTTGAAGCGTCATGTTAATATAAGAAATTTTTGTGGGTTCAATTCTCTTTTGAGTCAAATTTTTCTTTTATCGCATTTAGTTTTTTGCACTTTCAGTAGGAAAAAAAATTAATTAGTAGGATAACATTAATAAAGGTTTTAAAGGAGAATTTATAAAATATAAGTATTTCCTTTTCAGATACACGAAATTCATAGGAATTTATAAAATTTTACAGATTAACATATTTTAAAGAAACGTATATTCTGAAATACAAAAAAGAGATAAGTGAAACGATAAAAATAATTTTTTTTGCCGTTTCACAGAAAAATTACTTGCTTTTGCTCGGCCGGGTATGTAACCTGGGGTTTCTTGTAGTATAAATTAAACACATAACATAGTATAAGCTAGTATACTATAAAATTAAGCATTTTTATTACACCAATCTTATTCTAAAAAAGAAAAGTAATTTAGATATTGACTAGAAAATCTAGACTAGAAAAATTAAAACAATTATAAAGTTACTATTCATTTTTGTTGTTTAATAGTTAAAGTCTTATTGACTAGGTTATATCCTAAAAAAGTAAAACATATTCATTTCATATAATATTTTACTCTATAACTTACGATTTCATAACAATTCGTATTCTAAAAATTTTAAATCTTAATAATTTATATGGCTTAAATTAAAAAAAAAAAAAACATATATTCCGTATATGCGTGTTTGTACATTTTTTTTAAAAAGGATAATCCCGATGGACCCTTATGGTATTATGTAGGCCAGCCAAGCTGTTCAAGTTGCCTGTTTTGATTTTATTTTGTATAATTTTTTTTTTAGATATTATGTTTTGTGTTTTGATATTGGTTCCAAATTCTGTCAAATATAAGGAGGTATTTAATAAGGGAAATGTGCTCGTTGTTTGGGAATACGAAGGCGTAGTGGCCTTATTATGCATTATCATATTATGTGTATTTCGTGCATTATGTGATTTATTGTGAGGCGTTCGGAGCAGTGAATGCATATCGGGGAGGTTTTTCAATATGTATATGCTTATGGATTGGAAGGGCATACCGTAGGCGTACTCCAATGAGTTTAACATCTAAATTTATATTATTTGAAAATGTAAATATTTTTAAAATTTCAAAGCGAACATCTTTTAGAAATATGATTTTGTAAGTTTTGTAATAGGTTAAAATACTCGCAGAGCTTTGAACAATAAAAATTATTCAAGTTATTATTTTGAAAAAGTTAAGTTTCATTTTTTTTATAAATCTATTTATCAATGATTTGTATTTTCTTTTCTTTATTAAATTATTATATATACAATATAAAATTTTAATATATCAGAGACTGCTCATTTGATATGTTTACCAGCTTTTAATCAACATCAAATATATCTTATATGAACAAGAACTTATATTTTGGAACCAAAAAATCTATATGTAGCTTCAGAAGAATTCATCACGAAGGATATTAGATACTAGATGATTTGAAGAAACAAAATGCAAAACGCAAATATTGAAATAAAAGTAAACGGTTTTAATATCAAAACATGGTATGAAAGTGTGATGGACACTGAAAATCACGATCATGAATAAGTTCGAAACATTTGAAATGTGGGTATACTGTAGAATACTGAAGATATCATTGGTAGATCGATATAGTGAGGTTCTAAGTAGAGTAGAACATTTATCTGTGTTATATGATGAGAAATGACAATTAACATATTCTGCAAAGTAATACTGAAAGCAGAAGACATATTGGCAGAAGAAAAATGTTATGACTAACAAACATTAGTTGATGGACGGGCCTACAAAACAACTTTAGTAGTCAATTATTCAGACAGAATCACATTTACCCATTGTAGGTTAAAAATTTATCAAGTACACATAAAAAATAATTAATGTTCAGCAATTCCTAGGTGCATTGAATATAAATATGAAGTATTTAAATATAAATGATTGATATTAAATTGATTTTTTATTGATCAATTAAAAAAAAAAAAACTTTTATCTGTATTTATGAGAAAAAAGAGTATTTTACTGAAGGTTAACAAAAGTTCAATAACATGATCATGTGTAGCTTTGTTTTGTATAAACTAAATTGTCGCAATGTTATACGTATTGGTATCATATACACATTATTTACAACTCACTTCCTCGAAAAATTAACCTATGAAAATTGTTAGTATAGTGACCTTGTCTTTGTTGAGCAATTGAAATTGTTAGTATAGTGACGTTGTCTTGTTGAGCACATCATTTCAAAATTATACAAAAATGAGTCTAATTTCATTGTATATCAAAATAAATAAATAAATTATATTATATTTATATATATATATTATTGAAATTAAAAAAATTACGAATTTCAAAATATTAATTTTTATTTTTTTTTTTGTTTCAGGTAAGTTCAGTTCAACTTGAATAAAAAATATGAGCAAATACTCTTCAACTCAAACATAAAAATGATGATAAATAAAATAAATTTAATTATTTTTTATTTAAATTGTTTTAAATCTATTCATTATTGCAATTTTAATTAAGTATCGGAAATTGATTAAAAATAAAATGATTTTTTAGCTTTATATCTTTTATTTGGCTGTTAATCCAAAGAAAATTTTTTAATAATAATTATTTGGTAGCTTATAAAATAATGAAGCATTCTATTCTAGAATATGTATATCAATAGAGTTTGTAAAGTATGAATACAAATTCTTATGTTGGAGTATGAAACCACAATCAAATTTTGATTTTTATAATGTAATACAATTTAATTCTCATTTAACAGCTCACTCTGTTGAAGGTTATTTGAAGAGTTATTCAAAATTGTTTAATTTCCATCAATATTTCGTTTGTCCAATGAAGATTTGGTCTGCCCCGATATCTTGCACCTTTGAGTCTGAATTTGAATATTTTCTTAGCTTAAGCTTTTAAATTCATATGTTTTAGCTGTCTGGGTCACTGCAGACTTTTGGTGTTAATTTATGTGATTAAGAGACCTCTGTTATCATTGTTTTTATCATTCAGTAGTTCCACCGATTTGTCTATTTGATTTATATTGCTAATTTTTCTCCTAAATTTATCCTAAATATTTATAACAAAAATCATTTTCATTAAATCATATTTATTTAATTTATTTTTTTATAACTTGCTTTTATCTACTTTTGAAAATGAAAGAACAAACTTCTTAAAATACTTACAACAAAAATGACTGTTCGTTCATTCATAATTTTTAATAAATGAAAGGTTAATTCATAAATAATATTCATGACACGGAATTGTCTCATTCATTTTTGCTTCCATTCACACTTTAGTGACAATGATAATAGGGCTCTACATACGCCTCATTATACATTTGATAGAGCCCGACATTATTTCTTCATCTTTCGACCCAATCGCCATTTTCTGAATAACTCATTTTTTAGAGCCATATATGGGACGAAGAATTTACTTTTCAAAACCAGAAGTAAACACCAGAAATAAACAAATACATGCTTATTCCGATTGGTTATTCTTTATGATTTTGAACCGCAAAGCAGAACTGAGAATATGAGCGTTTCATATATATTTTCACTATTTCACATTTTCACTCCAACATCAAAATAATTGAGAATTTAGTAGTAAGATACATCGTCAACGCTCCCTGGTACGTGCATAATGACAGGTTATAAGGTTAGATTTAAATATTTCATCTGTTAATAACATAATAAAAAAGATGCACCCAAATTCATTTGCGCCACAACTTATGAATAACGAAGCATCAAGCGAATACGGACTGAAACATTTTACACCACTGAATTTGAAAATCATATTTACTTGAGTCTCCATAAATAAGCTAAATTTAATTTAGGCTAGAGTCCTTCAACTTTTTCCTTAGAAACATGTCAACTAATCCCAACTATTGTTCTCAATATCTTTGTTTATGGTTAAGATAGCAATACGAAAAAAAAGGTTCTTTAATAGTGTTTCAAGATAAGAATTTTAGCAAACCACAACAGCAACGTTTCTCCAAGATTATTCTTCATCTACTTCCTTAAATTATATGTATAAACAGTGCGGTTTTGATCAATATGAAATTGAGAGAGTTTCCTATCTAGATAAATGTTTCATCAGTGACCACACACCGCATAGCGAATTGTTTAAAAAAATATATGTTGGTAGGTGGAAATAACTATTTAATAATTTATTTCAGGGAATTACCCACCCAACCAAGTAGAATCAAAAGCCGGTATACTTAAATTGAAATCAGATATAGATCCTAAAGATATCATCAAAAAAATAAATCAAAAAATATCTTATTTTCATTCTTACGAGATACATCTTGTGTTTTCAAAATCTATACAATTTACATCCATAACTATAGGCAACCAAATTAGTTTGGTTTGTTATTTATTACCAACTTCAAATTTATGCTGTGGTTTGAATAAAGCTCTGCCTTTCACTTACCGTATTTCTCATTTTTTTTATAATAATCTTCTGACTTAGCTTTCAATCCAATCCCTAGTTTTGCTGAAAAAAAATAATTATGGCCGATCGCTCAATCAAGACTTAACTAAAATTATACAATACTGGGTCAAAGTAAATAGAGCCGAGCTTAACACTTCCAACACACAAAGCTATCTTGGGAGTAATAAGCTAAAAGCATTCGAACCAACTCCTGGTTTTCAAAATGAAGATATTTAAGTGAGTCAAAGACCTAAAATATTCTCGGAATTCGAGTGAATCAAAATATGCACTGATTCCAGTATACATATATTTTGGTTACATGACAAAATTACATATGGACAAAATTTCATATTTTAAAAAATTAATGTGCCGTATACGTTTACTTGCCGTCGGCAAAAATAGGGTTCGGCAAAATAAGGGTAATAGTAATTGAGTAGCGTGGTTTGGGGGCGCAAGCCCTCGACTATAAAAACAAAAGGTCCAGCGTCCCAACTGTAGGGACGGAAGACCTTAAATTTTTTTTTTATCATCAGTACAATATCTCTTAAATGTGATGAAGACATTAGGTCTAAAGTCCAATGAATTGGGGCCGAAACTCCATATCACGTGTTCATTTGATTTTTCTGCAAAACTGTTATTAAAAATTATTATAAATTTCGGATTGGTCCGTCGGTCCAAAAGTCCCAAAGGGAAAAAGGATTCAAAGATCTTGAGAAAAAAAAAAAAAAAATTTTGTTTATACTTTACTTGATACGCAATGAACATTATTGACATCTTCGTTTTTAGACAATTTTTTTGTTCAAGGTGTTTGGTTCCAACTTCTGAACCGCGGACCTATCCGAAAATTTTTTAAAAATTATTTATAATAATTAAGTAATTTTTTTAAATATGAAATTTTGTCCATATGTGATTTTGTCTTGTGAAATTTTGGCCCGATACCATATATTTATATATTTTTTGAGTCGCTGCAAAGTTTATTTTTTATCACTAGACCTCTTAAAAATCTAAAAAACATATATATACAAACCAAGCTCGAGTATAAATAACATTTATGGGCAGGTTCGTAAAACGAAAGGCATCAAGTGCCCGATCTTTCACAGTTGAAGTCCCGAGATGGTTTAAGTCCGGCTATGGAAATTCTTTACAGTTAGAACATCTCAAATGTGAAATCACGTCCTAACATAAACATTTGCTATCAGAATTTTTGATTTATGATTTGCAGAGGTTTACGACGAATTGGCTAAAACATAAAAAAAAAAAATTAATTTTTACATTAATTACTATGCAAAAATTTGAAACTTATAAGAGTCTTCTTCAATATTTTCCTGAGTGCAACCATATGGTCACTTCATTGACTTCGTTGTTCTGCCACTGTTAAAATTATTTTTATTCCCACTCTACTTTCTGTTTTCATAATTCCTTATCAATTTTAAAAAATAAACAATATACATTTTTACTTAATACAATTTTAATTCTTTTATTGAATTTAATTTAATTTAAGATTTAAATCTCTTGAAATAATATACTTTAAAAATTTAAAAACCTTTTATAAATTAATAAAAATAAAAATTGATATAAACCTTAGGGCAGATTTTTTTTTTTAAAATTATTTTCTTAAATACTTTTTTTGAAATTAAATTCCATGTCATCCAAAAATATCCAACAAAATTAAGTTGTTTCCATTATTATTGAGTTATTTTTAAAATTCTATAGGAGATTTATAAGTAAAACTGAATATGAATTTATAATTAAATTAAATATTTTTTTTTTTAAATAAAAACGTATAACTATGGGGACTCAAAAAGGATCAATAATAACATAATATTTTATTGAACAATTCAAGTAAATTAAGGACGAGAATTTATGGCACTCATTACAACATTTCATTGCGTCAAATAAAAATAAAAAATTTTCTACAGTAAATCAGTTTTAAAGAATTTTAAATATTTAATTTAACAAAAAAAAAATTATTTTTTATTTTTTCTTTTGATTATTTTTATTATTATTCTGATTATTATTATTATTAAATCTCATTTTTAAACAATTGCGTTCCGTTAGTTATTTTTTATATTTCTCAAAAATTCATTATTCTTATTAAATTTATGGATCCCATAATTATTTTTTATTATTATTACAGAATAAAAAAAAAAAATAAAAATTAAAACGAAAAAATGATATAAAAATGAGATAAAATAAAAATTTCCATCCATTATATTAATAATAATAAAACAAATATGAGTTATACAATACACATACATTATATATATATATATATATATATATATATAAACAGGATGTATTTATAGTTACTACTCAATAAGAAAATAATTGGCACAGAGTATACTCATAAATTTATCAACAAAATAATTATATTTTCAATTTATGTTTTAACCCATTAATAGCTATTGTTTTGCCAAAAAGAATTTGTAAAGCAAGTTTGCATTAACATACACATAGAAATGAAAATGTTCTTCATCAGAGAAGAACGCATATTTTCTGTGAAAAATCAGTACCGTAAAGTTTTGAATATAATACCGCTCCCAATAAAGTACCCCGGATGAAGTAATCGAAACATTTTTCCATTTACAGAACGCCGGCCCGGGTACAGTAATTAGATTTTATATTTTTCGATGTTATGTATTACTAAACCAAAAAATTGTGTTAATTGGTTTTATATTCAGAATATTGACATTTTCCAATTAGAGTACCTGGGTATTATATTCAGAACTTTACGGTATTAATTTTCTGCTGCTCCAACATTCAACCTGAGTAAATTCGTTGCTCATAATGGTAACCAAGCTTCTTAACTTACTTAAAAAGAGGCACAAGAAAAGTCCAAAACTTCTGAACGCCAACAAATTGAAAATTCTGAATCTCTGTCCATAGTTTTACTGACATCTGGCTGAATAAACTCCACAAAAATATTCACAAGTCTTATCCTGTTTCCAATGTTTCAAATCACTTTAATTTTTTTCAATTGTTCGCTCTGTATAGGACGATTAAATTCACCATAATCTTCGCCTAAATTTCGATATACAGTTCTAATAGAGTTATTATTTTTGTAGAATAATTGAATAAAATTTAATGTTTTAAGGTCTAGTTTATCTATTTCATTAACCTGTTGTTACAAACTAAAGTTTGTCACTTTGTTACAAATTAAATTTTTTCACTTTGTTACAAACTGAAGAGTTACAAACTAAAATAAACCTGTTGTTACAAACTAAAGTTTGTCACAAAACAAATGCTTATTAATAGCTAGGAAATTCTAATCACTGTTTAACCCTTACAAACCGACTTAATTATTCCTAAAACTAAGAAATTACATGTAAATTTGTTTAAACCTATATCAAATCATTTTTAAAGTGCTTTTTTATAATTCCTGAACAAACATATTAAATTATTTCGTGTATTTTCGTTGGCTTTGTATGTACAGTTATTTTACGAAGAAAATGAATCAAAAAATGGTGTGCGAAATAGATTTTGTTTAGTTTATGACTGATATTATTTTTATAAAAAATATTTTGTTTAAAATATGTATTTATTAAGTTCGTACATATAGGTACCAACAGTAATATGAAGTGTACCAACAGCTCATGATGCTACTATCTGTCGTACTGTTAATGAGCTGGATGATTTTTCTTTCGGAATTATTTATTTATTTGTTTTTCAATAATCTTTACTTAAAGAGATTTCTCTCATTTCAAGGCTATACAAATTAATTTGTTTCAAAAATTTAATAATTTAATTTAGAAATAAAACTAATAAGTTAAAAGAAGACTAAAAAAGTAAGAAAAATTATCAGATTATTTGCTTTATAACTTAAGTCGCAAGCACTGATGAAGGAAGTAAGTTTCTTCAGAAATATCGATATTTGCACAATAAAAATAAATGATTAGTGAAAAAAAATTCGACTTTTAATTCAGAAATTAAATATATCACTAAAAACAAATCTAATTATCAAAAATAAGTTTGTTTGCGTCTGAAACTGCTTTCATGAATTGAAAATTGTTAAAGAAGAAAATTTTGAACAGGAACCATAAGTTGGCATCGATGATGAAAATAAAGAAAATTCTGTATGTGAACACTGTAATTTACCGCCTAAAGACATTTTTTTCTGAGATTCACCCAACGAAATATTCAATCCGAAACATTTCACGCTTGCAAAATGGGATCGCAAATATACGATGAAGATAATTATCAGTTCTGAAAAAATTTAAAAATTTGGTACCCAAATGTTGAATATAAATAAATTATTTACTATTCTTAATACATAAAACACAAATTCAAATATTTGAGTAAAATATTTTATAGGACTGTTAATACGTCATATTTGTACCACTCTGCCTGGTTGAACGCCCCTTTGAAATCGCGTTTTGCTCATATATTTGAAAGTATATGTACATAACACATAAATTTGATCCTAACTTTTTAATCCAAAATTAATCCGAAAAATCCGGTTCGAAAGGGTTAAAAAAACCAAATAAAGAAATTTTATAATATTAATATGTCGTAACAGTATATTATACAAAAAAATTAGTATTCACAAAATATTCATTTTAATTCGGCTCAATTATAATTACCTTCAATTCTATTTCATCGGTCGATCGTCCTGATGTATTTTTTTCGCTACCAAATTTTCTAGTTTGCATATTACTTTAAACTACACCCATCCCCTTCGATATTTTTCTTTCAAATTAACTGTAATCATGTTTTTTTGCTCATTTGGTTTTCAAATAGTTTGCGATGTAAACTGTATTAAACTGTGTTTTTTAACTGTATTAAAACGTTTAAAGTTTGTATGTAGCAATATGTAAAATATGTAGCAATTCCATATACTTTAAACGAATTTTGGATATCATTATTTTTACAACTATGGCATAGGCAGTACTTTTCACTCATTTCAGTACTTTCATAGTTATTTTTCTTTATTCCCTTTAATTGATCAATATTGTAATATTCAGAAATTACGGTTCTGCAATTGTCTTATACACTTTTCTTTTTATTTAAAGGGAAATTTTCTTTTAAGTATAGATATTTTAGATTATTTTATTTTAAGTAGAGTTTCGAAGATACTAGATATCTCTTCAGAATTAAAATTTATAATGTCATTGGATAACTGTCCAAAAAATTTTAAGGATTAATTTTCAAAACAAAAGTTTTTCATTCAAATATCGATTCAAAAAATTGGCAGGTTATACCTGTTATAACTCTTTCTGAAAATTTATAAAATTCAAATTTACTTACAAATTAACATCAAGTTTATTGTATCGTTACGTTGTATCATATCATGTTTATTTTAGATATCCCTAGTTATATTGTATCACTAAACAAATTAAATACACATACAAAAGTCTTCAATGAATTTTGAAAAATTAAATTAAATAAAATAATTTTTTAAAATATATCAACATATTATATAGTTAGTGTAGCTCAATTAATTTAATATTAAATAGTATTTTGTATATATCATCTGCTATACGAGTCCTTTCTATATTCAATAAAATAAAAATTTGTTTTTTTGTTTTTGTTTTAAATAAATTTTTAGTATCATAATATTGTAGAGTACCGGAAATAGTGCTGTTATACATATATTAAGAAATTATACAAAAATATAATATCGGCTATATAAAATGTAAGTAGATACATAATTGAGTATATTTTATGTGTATTTCTATCTGATGTGTATATCTCTAAATGTATGTTTCATTAATTAAAATTTTATTTTTAACTTTGAAAAGGTCAGAGTCATATAATAAATTTTAACACACAGGATAATTATAGAATAAAATATAAAAATAAAAATGAAAAAAAAAAAAAAATAAAAAATAATCGAAAGTCCCTTTTTTATTTATTTTTTTGTGTTTTTTTTTTATCTATTTTTTTTAAGAGTATTTCAGTTTATATACGTTAATAAAATTTAAATACAACTTTTAATTATCTGAATAAATTCTGCTTTTCCGAATATGATTTTAACTTATTCACATTGTATGTAAAATGTAATTTCTTTTGTTTTTTTTTTGTTTTTATGGAAATGTGAATCGAATTGGATTCTCGTTTTTTTTTTCTTGTAAATATACAGGGTACTATAATTTAGGTACAATATATCACACTTAATTAAGAAAGGAATATAAAATAATATAATTTTTTTTTATTTTAAGTATTTTATTTTATTTTTTTTTTAAATATAATTACCCCAATTAATTTCTGATGAAAAACTCTTATTTTTGGTTGTGACGTTTTCATGAAGCATTAAAATTTTGCTTTAATAAACGATAAATTTTTATGAAAATTTGAATTGTAATTAATTTTGTTACTAAAGTTAAAAATATAAATTTTTATGTTATACCGTTATGCTTTCGAACCTATTTAAAATATTTAAAAATCTCTATAAAATTTTAAAACTTACTAAAATTTAATTTTTACAGTACTTTAAAAACGATATAAAACTCTACTAGTCTGCAATGCATTATAACATAACATAATAAGAGTTAAAATAATATAATAATAACACCAAATTTCCAAAAGTGTACGTAAAACACTTATTTTAAAATTTACCAAATAAATAGAATTTTATAACATAGTTATAAACTTCACTTAATTAGCTGGAATAATGAAAACACTTCTTTGAAATAAATCTACTAATCTTCACCCATTAAATCGAATAAATAAATTAAATTTGAATAGTTAGTATTGTAAAACACGTTGTTTTTTTTTTTTTTTTATAATATAATAGTGAATCCACTGTGCAATTGCACAGAAGCAGTTCTTTCAGTTACGATTTTATATAAAAAGAAATATTTGTTCTGGTATAATTGTAGTTGTTTTCTGAATCGCTTGATTATTGAATATATTTATATATATAATGGAATTAAAGTATAATTCTTAATACTTTATGACGGAATTAATACTATTTTCAATATAACTTAACACAATAAAATCCCATTACTCTCAACGTAGTAGATCGATGTATTTTAATTCGTTTATAGTCAAAGCGTTTAGTTAATCTCATCTATCTTTAGTCACAATTCTGTTATAGCAATAGTCAACAATTTGTTTGAAAGAAAATAATATACTTCATAAGTCCATATAGTCACATTAAAATATAATGCCAATTTTTTCAATAAAACAAAAAAATAAGTGAACTATTTTATTAAAAAACTGATTTATAGGTAATAATATATACAGCCGTACCGGTGAATTCGATCGAATAAAAATCGAGTACTTGTTCGGTAATTTTCAACCAACGAATTCGATTTAAAAAAAATTCGAATAATTTTGATCGAAAATTTTCTCGTTCGAAATTTTTGAACCGAATAAACATTTTTGTTCTTGTGTTTGAAAATGTTGTTTCGGTATAAGAACAATATTTAAAAAAACTGTAAGTTTAAATTTTTATTGTTTATTTTATTTGGTATTATCAATTATTTATCATTGATTTTGGTCAAAATTTACTACAGATAAGCAATTTGACACATGCGAAAAACAATGAACATTTAGCACAATGGTTTATAAAAGGTGAAGACTCTAAACTGACAAAAGTTTTTTGGGATGATTGTCTTTTATAGACTTGAAATACAATAGAAAAATCAAATAGAACTGTAAGAAAATCAAATAAACTTTGCTAACAGTATATAAGAAAATCAAACACAACTTAATAGCCGAAATATTTCACTGAAGTCAAATCCAGTAGAAATGACAGTAGATAACAACAGCTTTAAGATTTTTCAGAGAAAAGAAAAGCTAACATATACATTCTGTAACATTCTTACAGAAATTAATAACAATGTCAGAGCAAACTCAATATTTAAAAAAATTTACCAATTAATAGAAAAGAAATACGACGTTATAAAAGATATTGTAAAAGAAAAAAGGCTAAAAAAGGAAGAAAAAATAATCCAAAACAAGAAGCTATTAAAATAAGGCAAAATAAAATGGTGTTCAAAGAAAAATTATTGGAAAAAGAGTGTCATTTCTTTTATCCGTCAAAAACGAGCTATACGTTCATGATTGTAATAAAAAGTGATACAACACGTTTGTTAACTGTTTGCTTTTATTTTTTTTTTTTTTATAACTTACATTTAATTTTATTTTTGTTTAATGAATTTAAAAACCTATTCAGATTCACTATAAATTAAAAAAATATCATATTATTGTGTTCATAATAATATACCTTATTATTTATTTTATTTTCCTTTTGTAAAATACTATAACTAGCTAGCTATGTGTATTTTAATAATTTATTTCTAAAACCGCAATCTTAATTTATTTTTAAATTTCAAATTTGAAATTATTTGACATAAAAGTTATTACATTTCGTTATATTTTTTATTTATTTATTTATTTATTTAACAGTGGACCTACAGATTAATCTGTAGCACAACTACAGGCCCTTTTCCCTTTCGGAATGTATATTTTTTATTTGATTACATTTTTCGATGTGAGTAAAAAATTAGTCTTTCGAACGAATTCAAAGTTCTTTATAAACCAGTGGAGATTTTGGATGTTAGTGCCTCCATGATTATCCAGTAAGTTCAGAAAGAAAGCTCCTAGATGGGTTTTAATTTTTTTGATAAAGAACAGAGCAGTTCCAAAGAAAGGCCAAGCATATTGGCACGTTTATTAATAAGACCCGTAATGACCCCTACCATCGTAGTACTGATGTCACGCTTTTTCAACGTTAGTAGTAATAGTACGACAATTTTCATTGACACAAAATATCTCTTCGAAAGTTTAGTTTACATGGAAAAGTTTTATAGACACGTTTTTTTTTTTATCATTTTATTTATTGTATCTTTTTTTTATATAGAAACTAACAATTTGTCTCTAACAAATCGTTAATACAATTTTATTTAATAAAATTTACCATTGATGCTTGATCATTCGTTTTTTTTACATTAGTATACTTTTCTTTTAAGTCTTGTAACTATTGATTATTTGATTTGTTGTTTTATTTATTTTTTCTTTCTTTATTTTAATACAATTTACTTAGTCTTAAACTATATAGTACATTAAATAAATCAATGTTTTGTGACCTAGCCTGAGCGTGAGCTGTCTGGTCTAATTATTTTATAAAATAATTTTACTAACACGAATCAAAGTCGCACATAATTTTATAAAAGTATAGAAAAAATAATTTTATAATTTTATTTACATTATTATAATAACTAAATAATTAATTAATCCTAATGTTGAAGGCTTCACAAGGACAACGAAAAGAAAAATAAATTTAGGAAAAGCCATAAAACCATAATAACATATTGCACTAATTTAAATTTGTTATTGATGCAGGTATTTTATTTTATTTTTTATTAAATTTTTTAATTAGACCATGAAAAAGTTCATGTTAGTCCAACACAATGTAAGATGAGTTAATTATACTGCGGTTCTAGCAATATTTTTAGTAATAATTACACTATCAAAGATTGAAATTTCAATCAAATGACTTTCATATAATAACAATTCATTGAATGTAATTTTACAACCAATTGTTCTGTTTGAAATTAATTTAAAAAAAATTACTAATAACTCAAAATAATAAAAAAATAAAAACTAATGAAAATAACTAATTTTAAAGTTCTACAGAATTTTCCAAAATTTATAAAAATACATTAATGTACATTGCACGTGAAGCTAATGTACTTCAGTTTATGTTCATAAAAATCAAAATTAATGTAATATACGTCAAGCACATACCTAAATACAAAAATAAATATTTAATGAAATAAATCAAAAAATTGAAATAATAATAGGAACTCTTCAAAACGTAATACAAAAATGTAAATATTAATTTTTTTTTTTTTGAAATAATTAATTAATTTCAAACAATAAATTTTTTCTTCAAAATGTTATTTAAACATAAACATTGTCAAAATATAAATTTAATAATATAAAATTAATTTAATTTATACACATTATAACTACAATGTATCATTTAAAATTAATATTTTTTGATTTAAATTATATCCTAAAGTCTCCAAAAACATAAATAAAACTAAAATATTTAAAAAATTACTTGACTTTGTTTTGAATACCCTAAAGGAAAATTATTTTAAAATAAAACACATTAAAAATTCTCATCTCTCTATTTATCTAAATTAAATATTAATTGTCTTAGCCATATAGAAGTGTAAAATACTATTATATCATATGTATAGGACACTAAAGGACATTAATAAAACAAAAAAAAAAATTAAATTTCAAATTTCAAATTCCATTGAAATTTTCATTTGAGTTAATCACAATTTCTTATTTTAATTATTGACTCTAAGCTACTCTAAGGTCAAATCCTTTTAGTTATCTTTATTCATAGTATACGGAGTATATCATAGAAAAGGATAAGTAAACTTTTCATATGAAATTTAATTTATGATAATTCATATAATTCCTTTTCAACGTATACATCATGTATATATATATACAATTTTAACAAAAAAGGATTAAAATACATGATAAATACATACAAAATATTATTATTTTCACATCCATAATCTAGTATACCAGATTACATATTATTATATTCATTAATATGAATATTATAAAATTATAAAATACAAAATAATGAATTAAATTTACAAAACAAAAACTCTTGAAAACTTTGTACAATTTTATTAACATAATATTAACACAGTAATTATGAATGAGGAATATTTAGAAATCGTATTACTTTTAGATTTACATGTATGGCATAATAATTAGTTTGTTTGATGTTTGGAGGTATATGCCTCACCTTTGATTTCAGTGATTTTTATTCTGATAAAATTTCTACAATTAAGCTGTTTCCAATATCAAATCAACTTAACAATTTATTAAGGATCATTATTTCATATAATTTTTAAATACTTGATTGGTTTAGGAGGTCCCATAGCGGAACATTTGAATTATAAATATTCAAATATTTTTGTTTTCTAAATTGGATTCGCATCGGAATTTCGTATCAGTAGTTTTATTAAAAATGTTGTCTTTCATTAAGTACATTTTAAGCTATTGAAAGAAGTTATTGGCTTCACATAAAATACCGTAAATGTTCAATACGTAAAGAAAGAAAATTTGCCAGTACCGTACTCAATGTACGAAAACATAATTATATACCTAAACTACTGACAATAACATGAAAAAATGATGCTTCATTTCTAGGATATTTTATATATGACATACATGAGAAAGCATGAACTTCATATTAAAATATTATTATTCCACATTTCATGAGTTTATAAGCCAGTCATTTTATAAATGAATGCTCGAAATATTGTAGATGTAGTATAAACTTGCAGTACCGTACTTAATTAGAATATACATAAAATTGAAATGAATGACAATAAAAAAAATTGTAACATAAACTGACTGGTATAAAATTCAATTACTGAACAATATGTTAAAATAAAAATATATTCATGAATTTGTATAGAATGTAGCATCAGTTAATATAATACTAGTATTCGCTCCTCGAAATTCAACAAAATTTGATTAAAAAAATTATGTTCAATTTCATTTTGATGAATTCTTTTCTATCAAATCAATTTTGTACTTGATATCATATTTTATTTTTAATTGATTTATTTAAGACAACAACCTCCAATTTGTATGAAATTAAAGCAGGAGTTCCACAAGGCTCAGTACTTGGGTAAAACCTTCTACTTGTGTATTACTTTAGATAAAAGGCTAACTTTTCAAAAGCAAACTTCTATCACTATTGATAAAATTAACAAATGTACTCGCATGTTGTATCCCTCTTATTAACAGAAAATCAATATTATCCACAGAAAACAAATTGATAGTTATCGAGGTAATTTTGAGCCAATAATGCTATATGTGGCACCAGTCTGCGGAGATTGTGCAGCTAGTCATATTAAAAAATTGCAAATTGCGCAAAATAAACTTTTGAAACTTGTATTCAATCTTTCCAAATGGTATTCAACCAAAATGCTGCATGATAAAGCCAGCATGAATACAATTTTAGAAAAAATAAGTTATTTAACTGTAAAGTTCCACTCGGAAGTGTTCATGTCAGAAAATCCTCTGATCAGAAATTAAGTTGAAAAGAATTAGGCTAGTTTAGTTCGTAGGTAGGTTTTACTGTAGGTAGGTTTTAGTGTTCAAGTTAGCGTTAAGTTTTACAAAACAAAAATTCAAAAAGGTTTTTCCTCTCCAATTTTCCTTTAAATTTATACT
Source organism: Argyra leucocephala (assembly GCA_963942445.1). NCBI lineage: Eukaryota > Metazoa > Arthropoda > Insecta > Diptera > Dolichopodidae > Argyra > Argyra leucocephala. Next base: position 42,344,311 of record OZ012678.1, read on the forward strand.
AAAAAGCTCGAAAAGTTCTAAATAAAAGTATAAAAATACAAATCAACTGTAGAGAAAGATATCTGTATCTAAGTAAATAGTTTTAAAAGAATTAATTGTACAATTTATGGAGCATAATAAATAATAAATAAATAAAAATAATCTAAGACAACAACCGTAAATGTAATAATTTATTTAAAAAACAAAATTAAATTCAAATTTAATTCTAGCGATGGGTGAGTTCTACTTGCAGCAATTTGATAAATTAAAATTTTTGTATGTTAAAATGGCTTTATGAATGAAAAACATGTTTAGTTTCTCTACGTCTCCTTTTAAATATCTATCATTTAAAATAATAATAATAAAAATCGGTCCTGAAACAGTGCAGATATTTGTAACGTACATATATCCTTTCAATTTACAGATTAAATATAATGCTAACAATAAACTACATGTACATGAGCTGATATACAATTAGTTATTCACAGTTAATTGAAATTTTCTCTACGGCCAAATTAGTTTACCGAAACTGCCACAGTTGTAAGTTATACGTTAAAAATTTCTTTTGGCAGATATTCAAGCAAAGAGAAGAGAACCCGGGGCTATATAGTTTTCAAAATTAACAATCTATATTAGTTATATAAATTCTTGAATAACTATATACATACATACACATATATCCATAAATTCATATGTTATATACCTACCTATTAAAATATATAAATCTAATTTTGTTAAATTCAACAAGTTTTGAAGTCATCATTATAACAAAAAAAAAAAAAACAAATTTTAATTTTAATAATAACATCACTTTGAAATAAATTGCCATTGGCATAATTTTCATTATACATAATAATGTATTAAAATTAAATTCTTAGTTATGTATATTATGTTTCATAATATTTCTCAAAAAACAAAAAATAAAATAATACAATGAAAATTTCAACAACCTCTAAACAATCCGTTGTAACATCGGTATCGTTATTATAAATGATGAACAACAACAACATAAACAACAACAACAAAAATAAAATATAAAACATTACTATCATCATCATTATTAATATAATCTTGATGAGATTGTCGTTATGTCATCAAATTCATTATCATCAACAATTTTATTTAATATCAAAATCTACATAATCAACATCAACAAAAACATCATCATTATAATCAGTTCATCATCATCATCATCATTTATGTAATGAAGAAAATAACATTTTCTTTCCTTATTAATATGATTCCTTAAATATCAAAAATTATTTTAGTTATTATTATTGTTGTTATTATTGTTATTATTCTAAGATGTCCTCGATCCCTTTAGGGAATTTAATCCTATTTCAATGGTAAATATAGTGTAATTTTAATATTAAAAATTATATAAAATACTTTTGAGACATTTTCATTTTTATTTTTTTTATTTTTGATTATTCGTTTTTTTAAATAAATTTCCTTCTAAGGAATTCATTCTCTCCAACTTGTAAATAGGCAATCAAGAAATTTACAAGAATCGTTATAATAAACGAGCACAGAAATAAATTTGAAAATTGTTTTTTTTTTTTTTTTTTTTTTTTAGGTGTACGACCACAAAAAAAAAATAAAAAAAAAAAATAAACCAATAAGCTGCCACCAAATGAAATGAATACCAAAAACAAAAAAAAAAAAAAAAATGTTATCCTTTTAAAAACCTTTAGGGAATACATCATAACTCTTTATGTGTTATTTATGAAACAAAAAAAAACCAAAAACAAACAAAACATAAATAAAGGACTTTTGTCAATTTTATAAAAGAAAAAAAAAATGTTGTTTTTTTTTTCAAGGACTTTCAAAGTTTACATATTTTTCACATATTTTGAAAAACTCTTCTCATCTCTTTTTAAAATCACTTAAAAACAAAGTAAATTCAAATCGCATTTTCAACAAAAGTTTTGTTTTTCGTTTTGTTTTGTCAAACCACTAGGAGGTTACTATAAATCCCATTCAACTTAACTACAGACTGTTTCAAATTTATTTATATATATTAATATAACTATACCGGGTGTTCCAGAATCTGAATTTGAATTGAAAAATACTTCGTCCTATTGGAAAATCTAGATTTCGGTCAATTTCCAGTTCTAAAAATCTATATACGGTTCTTTCTGGAATTTGAAGATATCATCAATCGGTACAGCACCCTTAATTTAATTAATAAGTTTTTTTTAAATTTTGTGATAACGTCTTCTTCCTATACCACACGGTCTAATTAATTAATAGGGACATGTTTCGATATGATGTATGAAGGATGTTAGCCAAGCTACATTTTATCACCCACATTGTTCTCATTATTAGTGGAGGTATATAATAAATACCATAGTGTGGGTGTAAATGAGAGCAGTAGCATTAAGTGGTATTTATTGAAACGACTTAGACTACGACTACGCCGACAATATGTTTTTACTGAATAATATAAATCAAAACCTAAATTATCTTCGAGTATTATAAAATCGAGTAGGTGGAACAGGTTGACTACCAGAACAGAATCGTATCATAAGACAGAAGTACCGAAATAGATATTAAAGTTCGTATCAGCGAAACCCTAACTTATTTAAGAATATATTTTCAAAATATATTTTCTCTTTTTTACTTTTTTTTGCCACTACAAACAAAAGGAAGCTAAGATAAGTTTATTATATTAGTTATAAAATCGCAACAACTCAAACTCAATCAGAGAAGGGAGAGAACAATAAACATTATGGCACAAAAATAAAAGTCTCATATAAAATCAGTTCTTTGGCGAAATTTGAGAAATTTCTGTGAAAATCACACACAAGACACTTCAATCGTACATCAATAGATTCATCCTTTGAATTTTAAGTGTTTGTTTGTCTGAAGCTGTTTCGTGCTGTGGCATTAAACAATCAAAGGTTAACAGCCGTAGAAATCGTGGCCATAAAAATGATGTTGGATAAGACATATCTACTTACATCTTTAGGGACATACATATCTGATTTTCGTGAAGACATACAAATCTGAATTCGTCTTGCCAATTTTAAAGTTTTGTTAGAGCAAATCGACAATAGATATTTGTGAAACAGAGTGACTGTTTAGGACATTTCGACAATTTACTTGAAATTGTTTAATGTTTTTTAGCATCTGCTTTACTAATAGTTATTGAATTAAGTATTAGACTAGGGGCCCCTGTTAAGTAATTATATTTCAAGTTGAAGTCAAATTTAAAGTTTTTAAAAAAACAGTACTTTACGTACTGACATAGACTTCGCACGATATAGCAGAAACCACTCGTGTTTAATAAAAAGTTGTGTGGTTAATAAGTTTTATTTAGAACACATAAATATACGTCCCTCATATACTGCTTCGTTTCCGATATATTCCCTGTAGTAAACGGCATTTAGTGGATAAAATTACTAAAAATTAAAAATTTTGTCATTAAAGAGGTGTGTATGTATGTACCTACATAATTCATAATTTTAATAAAAACTATATTATTACTACATATAACCAAAATTTAGAAACAGTTACTTGAAAAGATAAAAAATGAAGAATTCAAGTGATTTGTTTTTATTTTATGGATGTACATAATTTCAGAATTATAAAGCAGAATTTGTTTTTTTTGTTTTATTTGACATTATGTACAATGTACATTATATTCACTGCAGGTAATTATAATAACTGATTTGTTTGCTTTTGTTTATTATTTTAATAAGTTACATACACATATGCGTAATGTATTTGCTGAATAATAAAATCATATGAGTAAAAAAATTTCAACTGTGTGCGCATTATTGTTTTATATACAACTTATATATTATATTAGAAGTTCATTAAGGAGTAGGAGAATCGAAATAAAATGAAAAGCTGTCTACTGCGCAGGTCCCTAAATGCTTATCAATTATAATTATAGATCATAGAGTCAGAAGCACTGGTCAGATTTACTTAAAATTGCACTGTTAATCATATAAAAAATAATTAAATTTATATTATATTTCTTGAACAACCCTGTATATTTTCGAATTATAGAAGTAAAAATATAAACAGAGAAAGGGCGAGATAAGGGACTGAGAATATGAGAGATAATAGATTTCTCTTTTAATATTTGCTTTTACTTCTACTCTAAAGTCTATTCACTATTTAGTTTAAGTTTTATACCATTAAGATCAATTCACGAAAATTATCAAAAAAACAAAAAGCAAAATAAAAATGAATAAAATTGAAAAAAGTGGATTTAGTTGAGATCTTTTTTTTATTTGTGGATCCTCAAAGTCTATTTTCAAAATCAAATAATATTTGCATATATTGTATTATTATCTATATATACATTTTCACGTTTCATATACAAAATAAAAAGTATTACACCTATTTCTCTTCTTTTTTTATGAACAATTTTTGAACCACAAAACAAATAAAATAAAGAAAAACAGCTTTCAGACTGATGAAGTAAGAAAAACAAAAAAAAAAATTATACGGAAAAGAGAAAAAATAAAGAAAAATAAAGTAGAGTAGAATTTGGTAAATAATTGAGGTTGAGTTGAAAAATGGTTTCCTAATGGAATACAATGATAAATTTAAAAAAATAAAATAAAGAAGAAATAAACAAATGCAGTAAACTGCGATTAATTTCATCAGATTTTGGTAAGGCTCAAAATTATTGTAAAATTTAGTAAAGTGCATATTATAAAGAGGTTAGTTAGATTTATCTCAAAACATTTTCAATTGGAGTATCAATTGAGCAAGATTAATTTTACATAAAAGATAAAATTCCCATCACCGAAGATGTAAAAATCAAACTTTTAGCACCTTAACTACCTTCAGTTTGTGAAATAACTCAATACCGAAGAACTTTTCAATATTTAATTTATTTTAAATTTGTGTAATAAAACTAAGGAAGATACATTTTTTTTTATTCATCGAATCACAATTCTGTTGTGTAAGTGTTAACCACATACCATAACATATTACTAACATAACAAAATTAGTTAAATTTCACGTATAGTCCCATAATCTTTCCAATCTTCAGTCTTACCTTCGAGTTCATGTTTACTTGTTTAGGTTGCATTTTTTGTTATCTTGTTTTGTATTATCTTTTTTTGACCTTCATTTAAGGTCATATTTTCATAAACATATAAATTAGGCAAATATTGTTATAGAATCAGATTCGATTGGTAATAAGCGAATATAAATGTCTACATTTGAAACGTTATTCCGAAGTACATATTATATGAATATAACCGAAATAAGCTACTTTACGATAACTACAGCTTCAGTGGTTTTTTGTATAGTCCCCGAAGAACTCTGTAATTTATTTGTAATTCTACGAACCCATAAAAATCTTAATAGACGTCGATAACTCAATATCACAAATGCTTCGGTTTTATTCATCTCTGCTGTTCCAATTCATTCCACATCATGCAACTAGACTGATTTTACATAGAATTTGATAAAACGAGGGCCTCAACCCAATATCATAGGGTTTCAAATACTAATTCTGTACAGGTGAAATTTTGAGTACATTGCTTTTAAATTGTTGTTCATTTGTATACGAAAATGAGTATGCAGTGTGTCTGATAATGATAATATCTAGTAAAAGTTGTTAGTCATATAATTCGACCGGAGTTTAGACTTTCTTTTTCAATTTTCGGCAACGAACAATTAATTGAAACAATTTACCAATGAATGTAATAAAAGTAATGTTATCTATATAACCAACATATGCTGTACATATTCTCTAAATAATATTGATAAAATAGAATCAAACCTAGTATACACATTTAAATATTATTTAACATGAGAATAAAAAATGAATATCGTCATAAATGACTTCTTTTAAAAAAGAACTACAAAAAAATAAAATAAAAAAAAACCGGAAAATATACTTTATTTTGATTAATGCTTTTAAAATTTATTTCACTTCATTTTTTTCTTCATTTGTATTGAACTTTCAGACCCCACGAACATACGGGAAACTTTTATAAAAAAAAAACAAAAAAAAACGTAAAAACACTTTTGTAAATAGGAGTCAATTTCCGGTGTAATAATAAACCGTAAATATATTGTATTTACGATGATTGAAACCTTATTTTATTATTTTTTATTTATTTATTTCTTTTTAAACTACAATTGTAACACAAAACAAAAAATACTCGTATTTTCAAGTATTAACATAACATGTAAGAGTAAAATGTTGTTTTACCAGCTATCTTACTTTCTCTTACATTACATTTATGGATAGAATCAAATATAAGAAATAAAAAATAAAATTTAAAACATCCCTTTAAAAGCTGTACAAAGTCTATTTCATATTTTAAAATTTATTTATTTTTTTGTTTATACAATTTTATTATATTTGCTCCCACCTCTTTTTTTATTGAAAATTTTTTGGTGCCATTATGATATCGAAATTTTCTTAAATAACAACAACAACAACAGTAGTTGAACAAGAGAAGGAGAGATTTGAATTGACTTTAGATGTTAATGTTTTAAAGTAAAAAGATGTTTTAAAGGAATGTAGTCAGTGACATGTTTAACATTTGTTTAATGTGTTAAATTGTATTGAATGTTATTTGCCATCCAATAAAGTAAAATTAGAAATTAATTTATTTATGTAATAAAATTATTTCTATGTCCTTGATGAACGCTATTATTGCTTTATTAGAAATTTCAGAATTAGACGATGTGTATTACTGGAAATATTTATGTTTTTTTGCGAACTATGACATCGCAAACAAATAGAAAATTAGAAGAGGTTTTTTTCCTTTTAAGCAGAATCTGCATCTGTTTGTGTTCAATTTACTAATCTTGAACAGATGTTTGTAAATGGACCATGAACAAAGATAAGCTTTGCTTTCAAAATTGGGAATACCAGAGCTTTTAAAGCAGGTAGGCTATCTAAAATTATGTACATGCTGGCACCCGCCGGCAATGAAAATCCCGGAAATCAAAAGCCCGAGATTGAAAATCCAGGAATAATAAAAAGTAAAATATAAAAGTGGCGGGCAACAAAAAAAAATTAATATTTTCAGGATTTTTTTGTACTTAATCCTGGAAAGTTTAAATTACAAAAAAATTTTTTCTGAGATTTTCAATTCCGAGCTTTTCATTTTCGGGATTTTAAAATTGTGCGGGCTTTTTAGGTTCCTGGATTTTACGGTATTCCCGTTGATATCTTTGTTTCCTCTTTTACTCCATTGAAATACCGATACCTCGTTGGCATTTAGGTTTTCAGATTGAAAGGTAGTGGAATATGTGCCAAACGTGCCACGTGAAACTTGAACCTTGGTACATATATGCCAGTATCCCAGTTCCCGATTTTTGACTCCTGTTCTCTTATTAATCCATCGACTACTTCTCGTCTAGATATTTGTACAACAAAGTTCCTGCGGCAATCAATATTCCAACATTGCAATTGCTTCAGTTTCTAGTTTTATTTTCTGCATGATCATACTTAATCCTGTTATTTTGTGTTTGCGGTTATTTGTTAAATGTAGCCTTGGTGCTGTCATTCCTGCCGTTTTCAACAGGTATATAAATGAATCGGTGGGATTTACAGGATATTTTCTAGGACTAGAGTATGAGGGCACGTTTTGTCCAGTTGTTATAAGACATGTCATTTTTTGTATTTAATTAAGCTCAGCACAAACTTTGCCTGTTCTGTTTCTGTATATATTATACGTCTTATTATAGACTTATAGAGCCATACAGTCATCTGTGAAGATAATCCTTATTTTTGCCAAACATATTTTGCCATGCAATATTGTCAATGAAAATTTGGAATATTTACGACTTAAAAAAAAACTCATTTAAAACATTTAAAAAATCTCTGAGCTGAGCGTAGTTCATTTAACTATAAACCACAACACATAAATTATTTACCGATTCTGAATGGAAAATGTATTCTTCAGGTGCATCTCATATAAAATATATGAACGTTTTTTACTTTTACTTTGATGTTTTAAAAGTTTCATTATTTTTATTTATTTTACAATTAAATATTTTTGCAAAGTGAAATATTTCAATAATTTATTTCAAGGTAAAAATGTTATTGTGAGTGTAAGTGTTTTATATTAAATTATTGATATAATATGGCAATAATCAGTGTAACATACTAAATAAGTTAGATAGAATTAAAGTTACCTGTTCAGTTTATTATTTAGTGGCTAGATAAAAGCCAATTATGGCTCAATCTAAGTAATTTTTAGGACCAATTTAATGTTACACATACCATTTTAATTACCTACTTTAGGTGGGTAACAGATCATGTATGTCATGAGTCTGAGTTGTCTTTTATTTTAATTGGCTTTATTGCCAATCATAGCCAATCACAGTCGTCCTTCACTTTTACCAATCGGGTTTTTTTCCAGTTGAAGAGTGATTTAATTGTTTAATATCCATAATTATTTCCTTCGTCCAATGAAGATTTGGTCTGCCCAGGTATATTGTACCTTTAAATCTAAACTTGAATATTTTCTTAGCTCAAGTATTTGCATTCATATGTTCTAGCTGTCTGAGACTTTTGGTTTTAATTTATGTGACTAATACATCTGTTATCATTGTTTTTATCATTCAGTAGTTCCACCAATTTGTCTATTTGATTTCTGTTGCTAATTTTCTAATTCTATTGCTAATTTTTCTCCTAAACATTTATAACAAAAAATTTTTGTATTAAATCATATTTATTTAATTTATTTTTTCATAACTTCTTAAATTTTTATCTACTTTTGAGAACTTTAAGTGAAAGCACAAACTTTTTAAAATACTTACAACAAAAATGACTGTTCGTTCATCCATAATTTTTAATAAATGAAAGGTTAATTCATAAATGATATTCATGAAGTGTCTCTTTAATTTTTGCTTTCATTCACATTTGAGTGACAATGATAATAGGGCTCTATATCCACCACATTACACATTTTATAGAGCCCGTCATTACATCTTCTTCTTTCGACCCAATTCGCCATTTTCTAAATGCTTTTTTTTTCTCTTACTTTTGGCAGTAACCAGGTATATGAACATATTATAAATTCACATATGCCACACCACTTACCTCTACTTAGTATTACAGACTTTATATCAATATTTTAATAATAGCTGATAATACTCTGTAATTACATCTATTTTTTATTTTTTTACTAGCAACATATTCATATAGTTATATTCATATAGTTATATACTCATTTACTAATGATATCGGTATTCTACTAATCCCACTAGGTTATGATATATTACCTAAAAAAATAATATCTTAAAAAAATTAGTTTTTTCTTCCACTAACAAATATCTAATGTACTTGCTCAAAGCACAAAATGTATATCTGGATGATTTATCTTCTAATTTATCAATCACATTAATTCATCTGTATTCACCACTGCATCAAATATTTATATTACCATTCACCATAACAGAAACAGAATTAAAATTAAAAAATAAAAAATTATTCAGAAAATGTTTTTCATCTTCATCCTATTTCTACAATTTTCCACCATTATAGAAATGAAAAATAAAAAATTGAGTAGCTTATTTTTCTTGTATTTATTTTTATTTTTCGTTATTGTTTTTATTTTTCTATTTTTTTTTTTTTTTTGTGAATAAATTTTAAAACGTCAATTATTTCTTTATATTACCCAATCCTCTCTTCGGCTGACTGATTGTGACTGCTCCAATTTTAGGTTTCACAACAGAAAAGTGATTTTTCTTAAAACAAAAAAAAACAAAATTAAATAAAAATTGTAATGAAAAGTCTTTAAGTCTTGTTATTATTATCCTTTATCATATTTTTGTTCACCTCAATGATAAAAAATATATTCATAGTGAAAAACAGACTGATGGTAAAAAATTTCTATTAGGAAAAAAAAAATTTTCGATTTTATTTCATCGAAATTAAATTGTTTTAAGATGTAAAAAGGACTTGAGTTTTTTGTTGTTTTTCTATGGTTTTTATTTTATTTAATTTTTTTTTTTACAAGCACAAATAGAATTATTCAAAGAGTTGGTCTTAAAGAAATTGCATGAAATGCGAATGAATGAATAACTCTGAATGATTGAATATGAAAAGTTGAAAAACATGCCAAGAAATTGTTTAGTTATGATTTAATCCTTTAATCCTTATTTTCTTAATCACAATTTGTGTATTGATGTATGTATATTTATATTTTATATACAATATCCTTTACAATTCATTCATTGTTTTAAGGTTATATGGTTTAATTTTTCTTTATGAAAGAAGACAAAAAAAATACTTTATTTTTTATTTATTTATTTTGTGATTTAGTACAATGAAATGAGCCAAATATCTAACTTGACAGTATTTTATATTACCGAGTGTCACAATGTTAATATATTATATGAAAACATTATTAACAATATAATATAATATATATAATTTCGTACTTAAAATGTATTGGTTATTTCCTTTATTCATTTTCCATATGAATTTTGACAATAAAGCTAAGTATGCTGTTAAAAATGTTTGATTGTCAAAAAATGAATGCAAAAACTACTGCAAGATCGGTAGCTAGTTTTTATCAGAAATTCGTTTGATCAATAACAGGTTGCATTATTTCCTCATTTCACAATCAACAACGTGTGAAAATAAAATATAACAATTTATCTTAAATAAACCTATTAGTATTAATTAATCGGTCTATTCTCAATCTATCTATTATCTTAAATAAACTATTTAAAAATAAAATAAATCTAAGTCACTTTATTTTACTTAGATTTATTTTATTTTTATTTTTTAACTTTAAAAAATATTATTTAAAAATTTAACCTTTAAATAATATTTTTAAATAATATTTTTTAAGATTTACTATATTTTACTTAGATTTATATCTTCTGAGATTTATTTTATTTTATTATATGTATACTTCGATTATTCACTTTATTTTACTAGATCAAACGTTGCTGAATGTCTAATGTAAAAATTTTGCCGAGGAAAAAGAAATTTTATATACCCGGGTATGTAAATGAGGAGCAAAAATTTTGAAGCTTAATACTTGGCGGTCAAAACGAGAACTTCATTTTTTTTTGTTTAGCATACTAACAGCGTACAACAAAGCTAAATTTGAAGGAAAATGTTTGCTATAATTTTTCTACAACAACAAATTACATGAAACAATGTAAAATTTTTGCACAGCATACTAACAGCATGCGTAGCTTAATTAAGAAAAATCTCATATTTTGGGATAATCTTAATAATTCCACTTTTGAAATTTAAAGTATTTAAGCCAAGCGAAGCAACTATCAATTTTGAAACTTTGTACATTTAATACAACATCGATACAACATTAATTCAAAATTATTTAAAATGATAGACATTATCTGTCATTAGACATTATTATTACAACTAAAAGTAAATTATTATTATTATTATTTCTTTATTCACTATAAATAAAATTATAATAAAAGTAAGTACTCCAGGGCTATCAGCTTTATTTTTGTATTAAAAATAAATAAAATGTTAAAAAAAAGTCCCTTGGCATCATCTAATTACAATAAAGATAATAAAAAGTTATCATTACTAGCTTGATTAATATTTAATGCAATACGCAGTGGTAATTAATGTACGAAACGTATCCAGATCACGGGAAAAGATAACACACAAGTTGTTTGATACAGACCTATGAGTTTGTTAACAACTCTTTCAAAACCTGAATTTTCAATTATTGTTCAACTACAATTAACAATCACAATAAAACGAACTATACCTATATGGTTTAACAATTTGGCTTCATAGGAAAGCATAGTATTTTACACAAATCACACCGAATTGTCAGTCATATTAACACGATATATTTGACGACAAACAATATTATTCCGCCATATTCCTCGACATATCTCAACGATAAAATATAACATAAAGGTTTTACTCATAGCTTAAAGAATTATATACCATCAAATGTTCACGTGGATGTACTGAAATTAAATTACCAAGAGGAAAAATTAATAGTCAAATACTAGTCTTTAGTTGCGTAACTTTTTCAAGTTTAAGTCTCCGAAGTCCCCGCCGGAGTTGAGTCAGCCGTGTCTTTTATTTACGTTTATATTTATTGTACGCGTCAGATATGACTAAGATTTGCTGATGATACAGCAATCTTAAGGTGTAATGGATGCCCCGAAATAGCCTCAAAATATGTTGCAAATATAAAGATGGATCAAATTTAACGAAATGAATACTTCTCACATTACGTTTATTCTAAGAAAGAAACATGTCGCCATCTTGAGATAAATTATTAAATTATATCACAACACCATGATATTAAAAACCTTGGAATGCACTTGAATCGAAGCTAAAACCAATTGAAATTAAAAGTAAGCAAAAAAAGCTTTTGAATAGAAAGTCTATAAACTAAAAATAGAATTTGACTTACGGAAACAAGCAGATTTCAACTTAAGAAATACAACTATGGGGAATAAGTTTATTCCCTTCAACGTTGAATAAATAATTGTCGGATCTGTGAGTGACTTGATATGCAGAATATTAAGCAAATGTTACAATCAACCGATTAACCGGTCCTGTAAAAATGGGATTTCTTTTTGTCTCAAAAAATTTATTTTATTTAGTAAAAAATATTAAAATAAATAATTAAATTATTTTTTTTTAAAGTCTATAGGTACGGGGTATAGTCTGTAACCGTAACAATATATAAAATTAGTCAGGATAAATTTATTACTGTTATGGGTTTAATTCTGAATTCGTTAATAAAAAAATTTATTTTGCGCGAAATTGCTATGGGTCTCCAGGTTGCCTTTTGTTGCGTTTACATATTTACAACGGCTTCTACATAGTTTTTATAAAAAATTATTAAACGGCTTCTACATATTTTCCGGTAACAACAAACTCCAAATTGGCCTACATACAGCCCAAGTGATAGCAACGAATGACTTTATTTTATATTTGTTTGTAGAAATTGTTTAAAATTTTAAACATACCACTTTATTGGGACACTCTTTTGTATTATAGATACCAAAAATAGAAATAATCATTTTTAATTCAAATTAGAAAATAGAATTTATCCTAAATACATTTTGGTCTTAGTAATTGTATATGATAGCTTAAGAAATATCCAAAAGTTATATTATGAAAGGATTATTTTAAATGCTTTTGAGATTTATGCAAAATTTTAAGAAGATTTTTAGGGCAACAAAATACGAATTAAAACTTTTATTCTAGAAAAAAAAGGAAAATTTAAATGTATGTATGTATAATAATTGTTTGAATTTAAAGGAACAGATGTTTGAAAGTAAAAAAGTAGAATTATTGAAAATTTTTACAATAAAATTTTGTAAAAAATTATTTAAATTCTAAACTTCTACTTAAGCTATTAATTTTATAGGTAATTTTACAGGATGTAAGTAGGTAGGTATGATAATTAATATAGGCATAATAATTACTAAACACATATTATTTATTTAAATTATTTCATTTTTATAAATTATTAAAGATAAAAAAAAAAAACAATATTAACATGCTGCATCGATCAAAAAGATGGCCAACAAAAAAGTTCTAGATTAAAGAAACTAGAAATCATAGATAAACCAATGTTAAAGAAATATCATAACAACTATGAAAATATAGAGCTACAATATATTTTACAATAAATATTATCAGTAAGATTGCCACATAACACTGTAGAGATATACCATCCAAAATCGCACTTAAAAAATTAATACAATTATCTCGTTAGTAACAGATCACTAGAAGGGTAAACAAAAACCAATATAACATTTCGATAATTTCGAACTCATTTCATGTTTCTAATAAAACTATAGTTTGTGAATTTTTACATGCTTTTTAGAAGTATTCACGTTAAATCGTTTGCATATTTTTTGTTTTGTTTTTATTTACTCCACTCCATATAACATTTGCGATTCTAACGTTTATATTTTTCGAAAAGTTAAGTTGCTGGCTTAGAGCTGATAATTAAATTAAACTAACAAAACTTCGATTATTGCTCTTGCTATTGCAGATTCGTTTTCTACACGTGTAAGTTTATTGATGTTAAGAAGATACCAAATAGAGCCTATAATCCTTCACTGCTGTACAAATGCTTTAGCTTTTATAAGAGAAGTGTCTTCATCAGCTCACCACAAGAAAACCTTTTATAATGCAAGATCTAGTTGTCTAATAGAAGTTCTGCTTTCTGTGTTATGTTTGCTTGCGATATTTTGACATGGCATATTGATTCGTCCAATTTATTACAGAGTTTCGGCCTCCTATATACCTCTAAGACTACTTAGATCGTAAGCCTTCAACGCAAACTCAATATTATAGAAATAAAAAGTTAGAAATCAACTGGCTTCAAGTTGTTCCGCTATGCAAAATGCTTTTCTAATAGCTGTAAATAATACGATTGATGGTTTTTTTTATTAAGTAGAACTTAAATTATATTTTTGAATTCTAGTATTTTGAAATTAGTATTTCTATACACTCTAGTTTAGAAATATATAAATTAATTTATGCAATGTTTCACCATTGAGACTGGTCGTTGTCAACAGTTTGTTTATATCATTTTCTATATTATTGACGCAGCTAGTTCTTGATTGTAAGAGCTAGGGGCGGGTATAAATATTCCTTATAATGTTGGAATCTTTGTTCTTTTATTCTGTCGAATTGTCTTGCCCATCTTAGTTTGTATATCTTTATGAATCGAACTATATGTTTATTCCCTTTTGATTTGGTGGTTCAGTTTACCACTTTCTAATTTTCTTTTCCAAATAATTTTATCTCATATATATGGATGATATTCTCATCTTTTACCATATGTTATTTCAACCCTGTAATATTATTTTATATAATGTTAACTTGCGTCGTCTTGACAGTATTTTTGATTCTATTTCAACGATGATGAACCCGCAGGTAATAAACTTCCTCATAAGATAATTTATAGTTACCCACACATGTTCATGGTACCAAACAAAAGACTAAAATATTTTATAATCGGTAAAATTACCTGCAAAAAATATTGGGGAATTACCCTTTTTAAAATTTTAACCAAAACTAAAAAAAAATTGGTTTTTATATCTATAAAAATTAAAGAAGACATCACCTTCTTTCTCAAAAATACTATATTGCAAGTACGGAGTTCTTTGTCCAATAAATTTGTATATGTACTAGTGAATGCCCTGTGCAATTGCACAGAAGCAGTTCTTTCAAGTACGATTTTATATAAAAATAAACATTTGTTTTGGTATAATTGTAGTTGTTTTCTGAATTGCTTGATTATCGAATATATATACTTTACAATGAAATTAAAGTATAATGCGAAGTATATGACAAAATTAATACTAATTTCAATATAACTTAACACAATAAAATCCTATTACTTCCAAACGTAGTAGATCGATTCGATGTATTTTAATTTGTTTATAGTCAAAAACGTGTATAGTCACAATTCTGTTATAGCAATAGTCAACAATTTGTTTGAAAGAATGTAATAAACTTCATAAGTTCATACAATCGATATCGTTTATAAGTCACACTAAAATATAACGCCAATTTTTTCAATAAAACAAAAAAATAAGTCAAAAGTGAATTGTTTTATTAAAAAACTGATTTGTATATTGTCTTTTTCTGTTCTTTATCACAAATATGTATATTTTGTATAACAGAATTCCTATTTATGAATAAAATAAAGCTTAAAATTGTTATACGAAAGATATTTTATTGAATTTGACTCTGTTTATAGAGATTCAATTTTTTTTTTACTACGCCTATAGTCACAAAACGGTTATAGTCAGAAGTATTACTGAAATTTAGGGAATGACTATAACCGTGTACAATATATTTTTTTTATAATAGCAGAAGTAAATGAGCAACCATTTATTTATTATATCACTTTTGAAGAGTGTGATCTAATTTTTGTTTTTCTGTTTTGTTTTCAATTTTTGTTTGTGTTTTGGTTTCTGTACTTTTTTCTATAAGTTTGTGTGTTTATTTAAAATAACAGAATTTTTATGAAGCCTTTTTAAAAATTGTCCGTGATTGGAATTTATTTTAGAGCATAGATGTCGCTCAATTTGGATATAACCGTCACTTTTTAAGTATTCAGCACCAAGAACTTGCTAAAATTTTAATATTTTTGTAATTAATTTACTATTCAATTATTCTTTCTTTTTTACCTACCACGTCGTTCATGTTATATATAAGATATGAAATTTACATTTTAAGATATAAAATGTATTATATATAAGATATGAAAAATACATATTAATAATGTTCGGATCCACATATTTTTGCGAAGAATTATTTTGCTCAATAAATTACATAAAATAAACAGAAAGAAATCGACTTGGAAAAGATATGACTGCAGTATGTATAAAATTAAGAACAACAATTTACGAACCGGATATTAATAAATTTTGCTAAGCAGTATAAATAAATAAATAAACTCTAGAGTAACTAAGAATTTACAGTTTAATTTCCAAAAAGGATATTAGAGAGCTCTAATTCCACATCATATTATCGTGTTACATTACTCTTCAATGATTTTAATTTTTATTATTTTGAAAACCATAAATCTCCAATGCATTCAATTTCAATTTTTTTTGTTCCTTATTTAATTGTCCACATTCATTAGCTTCTTATTACATTTCAAAAAAAGACATTCTATCTTGTGGGAAGAGCTTTTACAATCAAAAAGAAGTTTTCCATTTAAAATTTTTTTTTTTTTATTTTTCCAAAGTTATGATTAAAAAGTTTTAGTTCTAATTCGATTTTCTTTTAAACTATTCTCATAAATATTTCATTTTGTGGGTATACCACAACTATACTTATATTGAAATCGATTTTACTCACAACTTTTATTCGTCTTGATAATAATATCCTTGATCTGAATTATCATAATGTTGACACTATTTTTTTATTCTATTTTCGTTTTTTTATTTCTCACTTTCATTATTTCACACTCAGTTACTTTTATGAAACTAAATGAGTATTGTTTTAGGGATATGAAAATATAAAATGTTAAAAGAAATTTTTAATTTAACTTCTTAAACATTACATAGGGAAATCTTAAGCTCTAGTATTCTTCAATTATAGAAATTTCATTTTAAAAGAAGAATATGCAACCTTTGATTACACAATGACTCTTATTTGAACAGTTTCAATAAACAAGCAAAACCGTAACGTATGTTGGATAGATACGCAATTCCATTACGAAATATTTTTCTTCATTATTGTTAAATCAATTTTGATTACATCAATTTGTGTAGTTTGTAAGAAATTTAACTGAAGAGTTATTGTTTAGGATCTACGCGCTTTCTATTACTTTAATTCATCTCAATAACTGTTATGTAAAAGCTGTGCTGTAATAGATTGGGAAGTTAAGAAAAGGAGCAGTCTGCATTAGAATAATCATTATCTAACTTTATCCATTCTGAGAGAAGCGATCAATTGTGCACCTTCACCCTTGTTTGATTTAAATCTACTTTTTTTTTCCAATTCAATTCAGAACTAATTGAGTGTATGTTGCATTCATGAATGGTAGTCCTGATCAAGGTGTTACGTAGATGGCAAGTTTACCGCAATGTTTTGCGTTTGTTTTTGAAGCGCTTTGTCAATCGAGTTCTATTGTTTCCGTTTTCTTTTATATAATTCCAAGCTTATGGGATGAATACTTTAACAGCTTTTTGAGCAGAGATTGCAAAATTGTGTTTGTAGAAACTAGGTATGAGTGAATATATTCTACTTATTCAGCTACATATCTACTACTGGACGTCTGCGATCACATTTCTGAAGCTTTCTCTATCCTGCGTGGCCTGCAAGAGTTCTCCCACCGTTTGGAGGCCAATCCATTGCCTGATGTTTCTTAGCCATAACATTGGTTTTTTGCCAACAATGTTCAATTTGACCTTGCCGAAGCAGTTAGAGATTATGATATTTGTCATTTCGCATAATATGATCCAGATACTTTGCTTTCTGCGTTTGATTGTTAATAATAACTCACAGTCTCAATATTGTACTTAATACCTCACTATTGTTGAGTGCATACTTTGAGGTATTTTTCTATACGCTCATACTATTCTATTCACTGCTTTTGAACTTTCAGTATACCATATTAATGTATGATATTAATGTGTTAATACTAATGTACCTTTGTTAAGAGAGGATGGGTTGATTACTTTTGCTTATGTCTCCCTACTTGGCAGCAAAATTTTGAATGATTTCTCAACATTGTTTCTTGGCAAGCCGTAGTCGGCTAATGCTATCGACATCATTACGCCTTTCTGTAGTATCTTAGTTAGTTCTGGATGTACCGCTCTTTTACTTTTTGATACCTGCTACTCTGTATTGCCAAATTAGCATCGATGTAATACGAAAATCATTTGAAAATTATAATAAGTTAACGCATTTTTTTTACTACGTATTGCAGCTTGTTTAAAAAAACAAAAATTCCATTTTTATTTACATCTGTCTTAATATAAGACACCTAGTTATTTTCCTTACATTGTGGGTAGAGTATAACTATACAATCATTTTGTTATAGTAATTTTTTCTAAAATTCATTTACATTATATTTTGTTTTTTTGTTTTTTTTTTTAAACTTAAAATCTATTTATTAAATCATGTGGTCTGAATTTTTTCAGGCGTCTATTTCTTATTCTTTCTTGTTCTGGTAGAGTGCTAATTTTATTGTTAGAATGGGTTGATATATTTTGTTGATATTTTAAACTTGTCTTTTTAATTTCTTCATTTATTCTCAGTATTTTTAAATCACAGTGTAGATCATCATTTCTCACATACTATTCAGCTGTCGCTACCGTTCTAATTATTTTTTATTGTGCTCTTTGTATTAAATTAATGTTGATATTGCTTGAAGTACCCCAGATTTCTGCACCATATGTCCATATCGGTTTTATAAGTGTTTTGTAAAGTAGCAGCTTGTTGTTCATTGTCAATTTAGATTTATTTCCCAAAAGCCATTGCCGGATTTTAGCCTTATTTGATAACGTTTGTGGATTATGTGGTTCTTCCATGTCAATTTATTATCAATGTGCATCATTTAGCTTGATTTTCGATTTTTATTTCTTTATTATTTAACAGTTCTTGTTTTATATATAACTCGAGTAGTTTTGTCTTCATTAATTTGGATATCCCAAGTTTTGAACCAAGTCATTGTTTCATTCATAATTTTTTGTACCTGTTTAGTAGCTATTTTTAACCAGTCATGTGAAGCAAGTAGAACAGTATCATCTGCAAATTTTGCTAATAATGTTTTCTGTTTTCTTGGTATTGAAATATCGCCTGTATACAGGTGATATAAAACTGGACCCAATACACTGCCTTGCGGTACTCCTGCTTCTATTTTACTTATATTTGAACATTCAGACTTATATTTAACAAAGAAGTAACGATCACTTAAATAGCTTTTTATAATTAGGTAATATCTCTTTGGCAAAAAGTTTCTCACTTTATGTAGTAGACCTTCGTGCCAGACTTTGCGAACGCTTTTGCCACATCTAAGAAGATACCAACACAAAACTTTTTATCATCCAGGTCCATAAGATTTCTAAAATTTAACCTTGACTGATCCCATTGACTGTCCTCTTAACATAAATTACTTAATCAAATTAAGTGAAATTTATGTCTAAGAAAATATTTTTTCATATTATTTTTACTTCTTAAGATTTCCCATTATTTGAAAAAAAATTTTTAAGTACAAATCTACTTCTGGAACTTGAAATTTCTTAACTTTATTTATTCAAGCTTTCAGTTTTTATTCGAAAGAGAAATAAATAAAAAAAAAAAAACATTAAAAAAAATCACTTGAACACAACACATTATTCTTACCTACTATTGAGAAAACAACAGTACAGGAGAGCTCTCCAAATTCCTTCTTTGAAAGTTGAAGAAAAGTCAAAAGATCCATTCTTGTTTTTCATCCATTTTCTTTATTTTATTTTTTTTTCTATTCTTTGTTACTTTCAATAATCGTATACTTTTGAATTTTATTTACAAAAAAAAAAAAAAAGAAAAAAAAATAGTAAAAAAAACTTTAATGGAGTTTTTTTCAAAGTTATTTCGAATTTTTTTTTTTTATTATTATTCTGTTTTTCCATTTTCTTTCGAATTCTTAAAAAGGATAATTTGATGTCAGTTTTCTTGTTATATCCATGTCAAAAATATGTACGAAAGTAACTTTTATGGACTTAAGGATTTGTTACGTTTTTTTGTTTTTAGTTTTAATTTTGTTTTTGTTTTTTTTTTTTAGATTTGGAATTTCGTATTTGGATGTCCAACACAAATTTAAAGTTGATTAAATGGGTTGGTCCTTATGTTATATTCCATATAATATCATTGGGTGCGAAATATTTACGAGAATATTATAAATGAAAAAAAAAAGAAAAAAAAAGAATTTTAAAGGTTAAAAAGTGTTGTTAAACATGAAACTTAAATAGAAATCCGGTTTTAAGTTTCTTTTTTCTGTTTTTGTTATTTTTTGTTGTTGTTTTTGGGTTTGGTTTGGTTTCTTGCTTTATCGGCATTAATAAATCTGTAAATGAATAGTTTTTGATTGTGGGTTGAGTTGTTAAAACAAAAACATTGAAATCATTTTTTTTTTTGTATTTGATTTAAATACAGGGGTAGTACGGAAATAATGGACCTATATGGAAACAGAGGTGATTGAGTAGATTAAACTAAAAAATTGTATGAAAGAAGGTTATGTAGTCAAGAAAAGTCTAGTTAAATATTATATCAGAAAATATAAACGAAAATAGACTACAGCGTGTTACGAGAATAACTTACCATAGCTGCAGAGCAAATTGGACAAGTCGTATTGGGACAAGATCTTATGGAATGCTCATAAAGCGGCCTCCATTTGAGAATAAACCCACCAACCCTATTTTTATTGTTTTCTAAACCTATGTTTTCTAATCCCGCATTTCAAAATCTCCAACAGACAGTCCCGGAAATCAAACTCTCGGAATTTAATATAAAAGTAATAATTAAAAGTTTTTAATTATTATTTTTCTATTAAATCCCGGTATTATCAGCTTCAGCTTAAAAAAAAATTTAACGCAGATTTAAAATTTACAACGTTTTTTCATTCTACACTAATACCAATATGCCGTTTACCCACCAAATCATAATATCAGATTCTGAAAAAGTACACATGAAAAAGATACCTTGTTTTCGCAAAACCAACCACATTGAAAAAAATAAGTGACAGCACTGTACATCAGGTATTGAAAAAATGTCCGTTAGACTTTTTTAACGAAAAACAAACACTTCAAATTATGAAATTTCGGGGAATTCCCAAAAGGTTCATAATAAGTTTATTTATATTTTTCTATAAATTATGAAAATTTGGTTTAAGTTTGTGGGATAAAAATATTATTTCTGTGGTAATAAGTAATAACCATTTAAGTGCATTTAAGTGGTTTCATATATTTTTAGTGCATTTAATAGCATTTTGCAAGTTTTACTTCCTGTCAAAATTTGCTTCTAATCGGACAATTATTTACGGAGTTACAGCTGTATAAAAGCCACTTAACTGCCGTTCCAACTACAATTGAAAAACAACTTAAATTTATATTTTCTAAACTGTCATCACTTAAAAGATATTAACTCTTTTTTATCGGAAGCCCTAAACCTCATAGGGCTCCGAAACAAGGTACAACTGATCTGGATATCGGGTCATAGTGGCTTGACTGGAAATGAGAAGGCTGACGAACTAGCCAGATAATCGGCGGGAAACATTTATGGCCCGGAACCAGCAGTTGGTATATCTATTGGTAATATTAAACTATCAATAGAAAACACCCTGAAAAGGGAAGCAAACATTCTTTGGGAGCGTATGGAAGGCCACAGGGTCTCCAAAATATATGCACCAAGAATAAACACCAAAATAACCAACTTCCTGCCAACTCTCAATAGAGGAGACTGTAGGAAGATGGAGGGCATACTTACTGGTCATAACCACATGAATAAACACATGTGTAGACTAGCACTAAGTGACGACCCAACCTGTAGACACTGTCTGACACTCAACTTTTTTAAAACAACTTATAATCACTTAAATGGTTTTTCGAAAATCTCAAATTATGAAATGCAAAACTTAAATGATATTTAGTGGTTTTACGAAATGCAAAACCATTACTTTTTTCTAAAAAAAAAATTATAATAATGACGTGTGCAGTTAAGTTTTTTTTTTTGATATTTTTATTTAAAAAATTTGTTAACTTATGTGTCAGTAAGTGGTTATCCGTTAATCAATGACGAACAAATTTTCAATATTAACCTTCACTTAGGCAGGATTAACGTATGTTAAATATTTAATTTTTTACTTTTAAAAATTTCATTATTTGGCCGATATTAATGAAATCAGAGATTAGTGCCTAATTTTTTTTGTAGATATTGAATATATAAACGAAAGTTCGGAAAAACGTGTCGTCCATGCCCAATTTTTCGTCAATTTAATTTTTTTTTTCGTTGTTGGGCAAGATTAACATATGTTAATATTTTTTTTATTAATACAAAATGTATGGTATTCTATAAAATTTTTGTAATTATTTCGATAAGAGTTGAAAAATAAGATAAAAGATTACAAAAACATAAAGTAAATAAAGCACCAAAGGTTTTTTGAAAAAAAATTTTGTTTTGAATTTTATTTTTGGTAGCTATGTTATAAAAAAGAAAAATTCTCTTACGAAGTTAAATTAAAAATTTATGTCAACCATTGATGTATTGAAAATTGCGGCGAATGTTACACAATCAGTTAAACTTTTTGTTAGTGGATAGCGGACCTATCGATTTTTGTCGGAAAATATTTTGTTGTCTAGTCCTTTGATATGTTTATGGAATTTATTCCACTTTGTGCCATCCTTTCCAATAAAATATTGATTTGAATCAACAATGTGATTATTTTCTCCTTGTACTTCTGATTCATCATCTAGTGACTCATCCTCAGAATCATTACCAACACTTAGGTCTAAGATGCATTTTTTAAGCAATTGATTCTTCATTTTCAACTTTGTCATCATTATCATCACTTTCGACTCTTGAGGGACCGGCAACTGGTTCACATACTATTTCTTCCAGTGGTCCTACATCAGCATGTTCATCATTTAGCACATGTTCCACCAATCTAGAGAAATACGCTTGTTCTTCCTCAAACGATAAAAATAAGTTTTTTGTATCTTTTGTGTGTATTTTTGTTTTTTTTAATTTTTTTTTTTGTTTTAGATTTTTTATGTTTGTCATAGTAAGAATCAAAGAATAAAAGTATCATATACCTATAACAGCATTTTTTCTAAAATTTCATATACTTTGAACAGTTTTGCTTCATTTCGAAGAAATTTATTAATATTTACACCAAAACATATGAAATTTAAAAAATGGGTTTTTTGAAGAAAAACACTCATTTTTTGTGTTTTTTGCACTTTTACCAAAAATTACAAAATTTACTTACCTGCCTACCTGAACGGCACATAAAATTTTAAACTCTTCCACATTATTGCAATTATTGGAAATTCAATAAATAATATTTCTAAAATATATATATTTTATTTAAATTTTTTTTATTTCACTGAAATAGACACACTGTTGTTGGTGAAACTACTAACTCTGCTATAAGTACCTTGTAACAAACAGAAGTCCCCAGTAACACTTTTTTTTCTAAAATACCGGTATTTCCAAAAAAATATCATAGAGGATAGATATTCGCAGATACTAAAATCAAACATAAAAGTAATAGTAATACAAAAATAATCATAAAAACATAATATTCACTTATTTTTATCAAAAAATTCTCCATACAAAATGTATGGAAAAGCCAAAAATATTAACATATGTTAATCTTGCCAGTTTACGTATATTTCATTTCTCGCCCAAGCGAAGGTTAAGTGTGGAGCTCAATTGTTTTAATTTACGAAGTGGTTTTTTTTAATAACAGAATCTAGAGAAAAACTCATGCTTGATTTGATGAGAAGCATTATGAAAAAACATTGTGATGAAGCTGTTAAAGCTGTTGAAGAAGAACAAAATGTTTTAGGTAGCTACAGTAATATTGAAAAAAAGAACAATAGAAATTCAGAAGAACGATCGGTGAATAATATAAAACCCAGAAAAACGATTCGCGAAAAGTATAGAAACAAAAATCATTCAAATATCAGAAGAACTATTCGTCAAAAAATGTAAAAGATAGCAAACATAGCTACATACATTTTCAAAAGTTCTAAAAACTCTATGCCAGCTAAGTCATATTATGTTTATTAGAAAAATAGTAGTTTTACGTACATTTGTTTTTAAAAACAAGAAAGCTTCGAATGAATCCATCTAATGGAAGAATGTCAAATAGTTACGATACACTAAAGAATTTGGAAAAATTCTATACAAAAACCCATTTAGAGAAAAAGAAGAATTTAAGACCCACTAAAATTTCTCAAATTGAAAACTGCTATAATGAGCCAATCAAAATAAATAAGAAAAACCGGATGATATTTTTTCTATGCTCTGTACATTGACAACGGTTATCATAATTTTTACTAAACTTTAGAAGTGAATGAGAGCACTTCAAATATACACCCAGATTTTGCTGGTAATAACTATGATTAAGAAATAAATTAAAACACTAGTTATTTTAATAAACTGACATTTATTTTGTACCTATTCAAAAAAAATAAAAATTTATGGAATTACTATTTGTTTTTTTAAATTACTTATGTTAAATTGTATTTTAATTTTAGTTATTTTCATGAAATAATATTTGTGTTTTGCAGCAAAATACTTCTAAATTGAATATTTCATTATTATAAATTGAAAAATTAAGGTAAAAATTTTTACTTTAACTTTTGTGAAGAAAATCAATTTATGCTTGTATTTTGTATCAAAATGATTTTCACATAAGAACTTTTATTGTACTTTTCTTTTTTTTTTTATATAAACAGCCAAAGCGTTAGTTATGAAAATACCTTTACAGTTACGTGACGCTTGGTTGGGATAGGGTAGGATAGAATAAATTAGGAAGAAAAAAAGGGGGATTGATTAGTAATTGGAAGTTGAAGAATGAAGGTATTAATATTTTCTTTAAAATTTTGCAAATTGAGATCTTAAAAGCTAATATAGAGTTCAACTTACGTAAATTGTGACTTATATATTAGTTAGTCCATTATATAATAGGCAATTAAACAAACTTTATCTTCATTCTCGTATACTAATTCGATATTCAGGCAGGTAGTTATCAACTTTAATATCTCCCAAATAAAATTCTCTAAAATAATTCTCTATCTTATTTTATCTTATACTCATTCTCATAACAGGAATAAATAGAGATGGTAATGTAGATTTGAAAGAAAACAATATAACAGAGCAAGTAAATTCAAGGTCCGCCCTACGCCCTATGCCCCACGGATGGGGTTACAGGACATTGATGATGAAGTAAATTCAAAATTAGTTATTTATACCAAAATTTAGTTCACGTTCTTCTGACACAATATTCACCACTATTAAATTTATTTACAACCTTAAACTTTGTTTCGTTATTCTTGGAAACTTTTTCTATTTATGTTATCTTTACAACGATAGCACTCTGATATAATATGTTCCAGTACATATACTTTAACTTAAAATCAATCTATTTGTATCCTTTTTAATAAATCAAAAATAAGAGTCAAAGACTTATCAAAGAACTTATTTACATTGTTGTAGTCTGATATACATGCATTTTTTTTCTCCTAAATACTTATTTTCATTCTAGTACACATTAAAGTTCATAAAGTCTCAATCTATTGTTTGAATAAGATTAAAAACGATTTTTTGTTTTTATTTTTGTAAATTGAACTCGAAGATCAACTGCATTTCACATCACTATAATATATTTTTTTTATTTTTTTTTTTTATGTATCTTATATTACTTTTTTCTTCTCCCTAAAATTGATTTTTCTTGTTTTTTTTTTTATATTCTATAGTTAGTTTATTTTAACAAAATGTTTTTTTTTTTTTTGTTTTTCTTTTCTATTCAAGAAATATTTTCATAACTTTAAAATTTTACAAAAATTTTAAATTCTATCGAAAATTGATTTGAAAATATTCCTACTTAATCTCAAATACATAAAAAAAATAATGAAAATTAAATTTTACATGTATGAAAAAATTCAAAAATAAAATAATGTGAAACTTGGATAATGAATTCATTATCCTTCCAAGAATTTCCGAAATATTTAGGTGAACATAAAAACAAAACATAAAGAGAAAAAAACATATGAAAACCAGGGAAAAAAAATTAAAAATAAAAAGTTTTATACTTTATTTTTCATAATGAGAACGAATATTTGGCATTAAAATATTTTTTAAATACATATTTCTTAACAAAACCGAACGAAAAAGCAGAACAACAACAATAATAAAAAAAAAATTTATCTAGTTTTGGGAAAATTTTTTTTGCCAAAAATTACTTTCAAAATATTTTGGTTATTTTTTTTTTCTTTTTTTTTCATAGTTTTCTTATTCTTGTTTTTCATTTTTTACCCTATTTTATATTTCATATTATTATAATGTGTGTCCTTGTGAATATTTCAAAAACAAAAAAAAAAAAAACAAAAGACTACTCATATTTAACACATAAACATACAAAATTCTTTAATATTATTTTTCGCTTTATATTAAAATACTTGAAATTATTTATTTGTTCGAAATTGTTTGTAATAAATTAGTAAAACTTATCATTTTAGGTGTACGTACGTATTGAAACTTAATACAAACATCCTCACAAACAAATACACAGTAACATAGAAAAGAATAATAAACAATTTAACTAAGTACATACATTCTTTCAAGACAATAATTCAAATTGAAATTGAATTTGAATTAAGATATTCCATTTAATTTGGTTCTATACATACAGACATACATACATACAAATATATTTTCACTTGAATGATATTACAATTATTGTAATTAAGGGTGTGGGCCTAAGAAATGTATATTCTTGTCTTCTAATATAATAGTGAGGCTTAAAAAACAGCTATGAAGCTCTAATCTGCTAGAAATTTTTTTTTGTTTTGTTATTTCTTAACGGAAAAGGGTTATAAATTATTAAAGGGTTCATATTATATTGAATACATTTTACAAAAAAAATTAAAATTAATATTTTTTTGTTTATATCATTTTTTTTTTGGCTTCAAACATCTCCTATTAAACCCGACAAAGCCCAGAAGGTTGATGGGCCCGTCATAAAAAAAACTCTCCTATTAAACTTCTATTGAGTTTTCTAACTCTTGGCGTGTTCATCACTGTGTCTGTTCCGGTATGGGTCTCCTTTGAAAACATCAGCATCAAAAAACAAATAAAATGAGATTTATTTGTATAGCAAACACAATATTAGTACCTTTAAAATTGGTACCAATATCTCTAACCTCAACAAAAATACATCTATTTTGTGAGAGATAACTATTGTAGAGTATTTTGTGAGAGATATTATATGTAGGTTTTATTATATTTATAGGAATTCACAAATGTTCACGAACCATGCAGCATTTACCATAGATCTTGTGTAACATTATCGGCGATTTTTGGTCTTAAAAATCCTTTTCTGGTCTTTGCCGGAAGTTGAAAATATCACCAAATATTTTAATTTTAAAATAACGGCTCCTCTCTCTCTTAAAAATCTGATATGCATGCTTTGGAACATCCGGTATGTGACACGAACTTGAGTTCTTTAAGAGATAATTCATGTAGCATTCTACCATTGGTTAGATCGAAACCCGATGATATCTTTGTTTTTGGTTACCTACACGCTGGGTGGCGCAGTAGGTAGAGCGCCTGCCTTTCAACGGAAAGGTCCCGGGGTTCGCTTCTCGATGAAGCAACAAAAAAAAATGCTTCATTGGTTTTTCGAGCTAGCCCTTTGTCATTGGGATATAATAAATGACAACAAATAATTGAGAGTATATATAATCTAGTAACAAATTAAATAAAATGAAACTATTCTATTTAAGAAGGCTTAGTTCCTGACAATAGTAGTAGTTTTCCACATTTAATGAGTTGATAAGCCAGTAATTTGTTAAATAAATACTCGAAATATTGTAGATTGTAGTGTAAAATAGCAGTACCGTACTTAATTAAGCACGAAAAGGTTATTCTACCTAAGTTACTGTCAAGATCTTAAAAAAAAAAAAAAAATGATGATAGATACTTCTTTTCTCAGATGTTGAATGCTCTACTAAGTCCATGTGACAGGGACAACTAATAATTTCAGATAATTCGGCTTCTGTAGAACATATGATCCACATTTAAAATAATTTGGAAACGGAATGATCAGCAAATGTGTTAGTTATCTCTTGATTATTGCGGACTCAATCACCGTTAGGTTTTATAGTGGGCTTTTCGTATATGTTAATTGTTTTAATTTTTTTTGTAGTTTTCCATAAGTCGTATTCTGTTAAGGTATTTGGTATTAAATTTGAAATTTATTTCTTTACCGTGTCATTTTTCAGTTCCATAGTTCCATTCCATTCTTTTTTTAGTTTGTTGGTGCTTCTGTTCATGTTTCTTTTATTAGTAATAGTGTTATTGTTTTGCAATATCTTTCTTAGCTTGCATTTTTCTCTTATAAGGTTTCTAGTATACACTGGTTCAATTTACATATTTGTAGATTCTTGTGTTTTCTACTTACAATATGATTGATTTGATCCCATAATTATGAGACATAATAAATGTGTGAACACTGACATGCTTCCAAGTACACAATAGTTGTGTTCAGTAGATTTAGAAAAGAATCGGACAGAACAGTTTTGGACAATGACAGTTAACTGTGAGACACTTTAAAATGACTTATAGAACAGAAAAATCTACCTTTTTTGATCTTTTTTGAACTTTTTTGTTCTAATTTTTGTTTACTCTCAAATTTCTTTGTATAACTGTCAAAATTAAAAGAAAAAACAACAATAAAAAAAGTTGTACAAAACTGTTGTACAAAAATTCAGAACAAAAAAGATCAATTGAGAACAGATTCGCACTCGCCCAATCTAATGAACACAAAACGGAATGCTTTTGGGCAAAAAAGTTAATTTAAACGGAAACTACTGAACAAAAAAACGTGTTATTTTTTACTCTAGAATGTTTTAGAACGTTCTAGAACAGTTAACTGAGCATCAGTAATCAACATTTATTTGTTATATCAATAGCCAAAGCTTAAGTTAGAGAAAGCTTTATATTTTCAAATGACATTGGCTTGGAAAGCGAGAAAAAGTAGTTCTAGGAGAAAACGTCAAGGGGAAAGGAAGTACAAGAATAGAAAATTACTGAAAATTTTTTACTTTACGTGCACAACACTTGATCACTTAGTGTTATTTTTTTTTTTTTTTTATTTTTTAATCGGATTTTTCTTTTTAGTGATAATTTAAATTAAATAATTTAATTGTTGTCAGGTTTCCGTTCACTAATAATTTTTTAATATTTGTTTGCAAATAGCGATATTTCGGAAGCAACAAACTTACCTCATCTGTGCTTGTGGCTAACTGTATATATTAATTCATTTTTTCCCCTTTTAATATCCTATTCCCTCCGTACTAAATATTTATTTTACCTGTACTTTTTCAAATTATTTTAAATAGCGATGACTATCCATTCCCTAAATCAATATTCAATCTATCGTTCACCTGTCCCCTCGAAATTGCTAAACTCTCGTACATGTCTAGTTTGCTTATTTTGTGTACCTTTTTTATTGATGATTGTTATTGTTATGTGAAGTGTTTTTTTACACACTTACATTCTGAGCGGAATCGCGTTTTGACGGCTCATATAAGTATTTACACTTATTCCCAGATAAACAACTTAAAATACGGTAAATTAATTGTACACAATTATTGTATTCATATTTTGGAGCGTTAACTTGTGAAAAAAATATTTTTATTTTCCTTTCCCTTTTCATGTTTCCATTTTGAAATTAAATATTTAAGACAAAAAATTTATAATGAACCAAATATCAAAAAAAAAAAAAAAAACAAGAAAGTAAAATGTAAATTTCGAAATTCATGTGTCATAATAATAAGGAAAATATTTTTATGAAATTCAAATTTCAAGAAATTAAAATAAAAAAAAGATAAAGCAAATCGTAATTTGAATTGTCTTCTCATTCTATATTGTTTTATTATTGTCTGAGCTTTTGAAGAGTATTTATTTCAAAGTATAGTACCCAAAATATTGTTATATTCAGAATATTAATCATCGGCAATAAGAGTGAATTGATTTTGAACCTGCAATACGATTTGTACCATTAGGTATTGCTAGCATAGCAGTTGTGCTAAATATACTATGACAGATCAGTAGATATCAAGAATAGATATTTTGACAGACTCCCAGGTTAATAAACGTAAATACCCTCCAATACATTTATGAATTGGGTAGACTTCCAGTTAAATCTTATCTCCCAGTTTACTTTTATCGGTAAACTCCGAGGTTAATAGACGTAGGAGGATATATGTTTTTTAACCTGGGAGTCTACCAAAAGACCTATTCTTGACATTCACCTGTATCTAGTGGTTCTCGATTGGTCCAGACAGTTGTATAAGGTAATGAATTATTATTATACCGGGTGTACCAGAGCATGCGTATCAGCTTTTTAAGACGGCAAGGAACCGTTATTTTAAATCGAGGGTGCTCTATCGATTGGTGATATTTTCAATTTCCGGGAAGGACAATTAAGATCAAAATCGCAAATCGTTTTTTTAAGATTTTTTGCCGTAGAATCCGAATTTGCATAAAAAAGTACATCTTTGCATTTAAAAATCTCGATTTCGGCTAATTTCAGCGAATTTTGAGCTTAAAAAACCCTTTTCTCGTCCTTCCCGGAATTTAAAAACTTCACCAATCGATAGGGCACCCTCGATTTAGTCAAAGAATAACAGCTACTTCTCCTCTTAAAAATCTGATACGCATGCTCTGGCACACCGGTATACACAATATTTGAAGTCTCTGAATCACTATTGACAAAATAATAAATTAGAAAGTATTCATCTTTTACCAAAGTTTATATTTAAATATTTATTTTTTAATTTTGTAATATTCTTCAATATGTATTTGTAAATTGGCAAAAAAATTGTAAATTATTAAAAGTCCAAATCTGTTACACCTCTATTGCACATCAATGTATGGTCAATATATTGTCCATAATTGTACATATATTGTACACACATTGTACACATTATATTGTCCATAAATTGAAGTGAAATTATTGATGGTGGTTCTCTTCTCATCAATAAATCAGCTGATTAAAAAAAAATAATTTTTTGGGGAATGTTTAGATAATGTTATAATGTTAATTTATAAAAAGAACAAATTTTTTTAAATTTTAATAATCATAGCAATTATTGTAATAAAACAACTGATATAATATCATTAAAATGTACAAAAAAAAATAAATTGTTTTTTATACACAACATTTACCATAAAAACTCAATTAAAATTAAAGTCAAAAGCATCCCTCCTGGAAATTATATTTTCAATCTTCATATGTTTCGCAATTATTAATATATTCAGAACACTTCCGTAATATGTCATTGTGAAACGTCAAAATATGAATAAAAAAGTTGATTAGTATATTATTGATGTGTAATCGCTCATCAGTATTATTGTTCATATATGGAATATGATATTGATGAAAGCAATGATGTGTAATAGGCACCTAAGTCGATAATTTGTATATACACTAAAATATACATATGATTAAAATATTTTTCTGAAATAACTACTTCTGTGGCCGAAAGAGCAGCCCCTATCAAGACATTAAAAAAATACACATTTTCCACAATACATTTACATTTTTTTAAACTAATCTTCTCAACTCGCTTAATACTTACATTTCGTATAGGAACTTGGCACATCATGTGTTTCAATTTTTTAATTATATTTTTGGTTTTTACATTTTAGATGAACACTAGTAAAAAACCACATTGTCAACACAACCAGTAATTTGACTTGTCGCAAACACGCTAAATAGTATTATTTTCTTTATTTAAGGCCGCTGGAGCTATCTTAAAAATTTTTTGCAGCTAAATAACACTGAAATTAAATAACAGACAGACAAACTTGTAAATAATTATCAGAATATTGTTTAGATAATTTTCATCTACTCATTAAAATACAAAATACAATAGAAAATAACAATTTATACATATACACACATACACATATATATAGTTTAACTGTCATATTAACTATCCTTATTTTACAGATAATATGAAAAGAGATAATAACAGTATACTTAAAGAAATCGTTAGAATAATTTTTTTTTTGTTTTTTAACTTGCTTTGATCACAAACAACAACTGAAAAGCAAAGAAAAAAAAAACAAACAAAAGGATATGGACAATCTTACTTTTAAACTTTTCAACAATAGTTAATATTTTTACAGTGTTTGGAAAAAAATACTGTTTTTATAGTGTTTTGCAGGAAAAAATATTACAGTGCTCAGAATTTTATCAGCATTTAGAAGTTTTTTTTCTCTTTATAAACAATCCCACGTTAAGATAATCTTTAATAATTACGTATTGCTTCGCTAATTATCTTAATTACAGAGACTTGTTTTTTAGGTGTTATTCACTTTTAGTACATCGTTCACCATCCTTTTGTGAATTAAATTATTATATAAGTTATTATATTACATATAGAATTCAAATTAGAAAATATTCCATATAGAACTAGACTTAATTCTACGACGTGGTTCTTTTCCATTCATATGCTTAAAATTATGCTGACTTCTAGGCCGAAATTTTTTAATGAAAACAATAAGTTGCAGTGTTCTCATTTATATATGCGTTAAGCATATTTTACAAAATGCGATTTCACCAAAAATTAATTCTTAAAAATGTACATTTTACAAAAAGACAAATTGCAAATACTACATTTCGCCAAATGGACATTTATCAATATAAATAAATTTACCACAAAAATCCTTTACATAAAATGACACTTGACAAAAAGGTTCAGAATATTTCTTATAAAAAAAAAACAATTTTTTTTTAAGTCTTGCCGTCAGCTACAGTTTCCTGCTGCCAGAGAAAACAGGATTTTTTCTGGAAATTAGATTCTTCAAATGATTTTTAAAAAATAGTGTTCGCTATTTGAGTCAATATAGGACTATACTATTACTAATACGAATAGGACCGTAATATTTTTTCTGGAATAAAATTTCCACTAGCCTTTGGAAAAATTTTTCTTTTGAAAAATTTAAGACTGTTCTCATTATTTTTTCAATTATTATTATATTAGTCCATTGACTACTGATTTATTTATTCATTTATTTATTTGAAGTGTAGACCACTGATTTTATCTCATAAAAATAAGTACAATTATTAGTCTCTGTTTCTATTGAGGGTTTTGTAGATTTCAAATTTTATGTAAAAATAGAGAACTCTATACTTCTCAATTGTTAACTGAGTTTAGATTATCGATATAGTGTACTATTTAGGTGAATTGTATGAAAGTTGGAAGAAACTCAACTGGATAAATATCTTACATATAATTCAAAATAACGCTGGTATTAATATTGCAATCGATATATAAATAAAAATGATGTATTAACAGCGTTATACTATCATCAAGCCATACTATCTACAGCTCGTTATCTGGATATATAGTTATATTATTTTAGTTATATTATATTATAGTTAGTATCCATTAATTTGTATGTTAATGTAATTTAAAGCGTTTGAAATGACGTAGTACAGTATTATTTTTGTATTAAGATTGAATTTGTTAAAATTAAGCGGAAGAAATATCTTTTACCTCTTATAATTTGGAAAACAAATGAAACCGCAGCTACTTCTTGTTTTTCCTACAGACATTTAAGTTGGAAAAAGATATATGTATATAGTATATAGTATATGTATCCCGTGTGTCAGTTTTTTAAGAAGAGAAAGAGTCATTATTGAAAAAAAAAATATTAACTTAATTGAAGATCCTTTACTAAACCTAAATTAATAATAATTATCCAGATGACACCGTTATCTTAACAACGTCTAACTGCCCAATTGAAATTACAAACAATCTTGAAAATGCATTTAAAGATATTCAAGATTACTACTACAAATGGAAAATAAAAATTAATGGCGAAAAAACCAAAGTGATTTTCTTTACCAGAAGAAGGAAATCCAGTTTTTTGCCAAACAGAAACATTTGGGTTAATAATATAGAGATTGTCTGGGATTGTCTCGATAAAATATTATTGTTTAAAACTCACATTAATAAAGCTATTGAAAAATGTAATTTCTTTGTTAAACTTTTGTATCCTGTAATAAATCGTAAGTCATTTTTAAATTCGGAAAACAAACTCCTAATATATTAAACAATTTTGCGTAATGTATTTCTATATGGATTTATCATATAAAAAGACACTGCCAAAACACATATGCAAGTTTTGCAAAGAAAACAAAATGCAATATTGAAATTGATTCTTGCAAAACCCAGACATTTTTCAACCAAGAAATTGTATAAATTAGCTAATATAAACAACATATTGCAACAAATTGAAAAGCTGACACCTGCTTTCCTGGAAAGTTGCTACAACTCAAATAATTCACTCCTAAAGGTTTTAATTTAGGTTTATTTCTTAGTATGTAAGTAGTAGTGGTAAGTTTTATGAAAAAACATAAATATCCAAAAAGCGGTTTTGTCGCAATTTTTCCTTTAAATAATAAATTAAATAATAAATAAATTAGTCAGCTAGCCTAAGTAATAATTAAGAATAGTCATTGATGTAAATACATAAGTATAAGCTTTAAAAATTTAATATTGTTAAAAAAATTATGAATATGTATCATGACAATAAATAAATAAATAAAAAAATAATAATTATCAACTAATTCAATTTATTTCTCATATTATCATATTTTGTTATCACATTTTTGGGTACCCACAAAGCTGCAAATGGGTTGAAAACAAATAAGATAAGCAAAAAATTATTAAGAAAAAAATCACCTATTTTGCATCGAAAATTTTTTCCAATTTTTTTTATTCTATTTCAGTCCTATAATATTTAAAATTTTTAAATAACGACTACTTTTCTCTTAAAAAACCGTTACTTATGTTTTGGACCACCCGGTATATTCATAGATCAGTCTTCTGTGATCATTCTAAGGAGAGTTGATAGTTCAAATCTCAAAAATATCTTTAGAATGGTTTCTATTCTCTGTACCATGTGTATTATGATATGGACACAAAAGCTAATATGTATATTTAAGATATGATTTAACTATAGTCATGTATACACAGGTTGATTTTCGAATGTAAGAACGTTTAACTTCAACTGATATTTTATAAAGTTCAACATTGAAACTAACTTTATTAAGTTTGTAAGTAAAAGTCAAAAATTAAAATAAAAAAACAAAAAAAAAAAAAAAATTAACGATGTTATGTAACACACCTTAAATAATACTTCACCAAAATTCTTCATAGAATGAACTGCGTTAATATCAGGCTAACTGGATTACCCTTATACATTTTTTTTATAAAATTGTTTCATTTTAAATGATAACAAACAGATGATATTGTTTTTTTTTAAGTTTTTCCTTTTAATTTCTAAGTGGAGTAAATTTTCTCTTTTTTTCTTTGTTCTTCTTGAATGTTCTGTCATTTGTAAAAAAATTGAGTTTATAATAATTTCAGATTGGAGACAAACAAAATATTCAAAATTATTTTTTTTTTACTTAACAATCAAAAAAATTTCCCTAAATTTTTCTATTTTATATACGTAAAAATATGTATATATATTACATATATAAAATATATATATACAACATATATATATCTAGCTATATGTGTATAACTAATTTTAATTTAATTATAAATATTCACATGTGTGTAAATGAACATTAAATGAAATTTTGCAGAAAATTTAAATACGTCACAAGTTAAATGATTTCAATATCATTACATTAAGAATTTATATGTTAATTAAAACTTTAAATTTTCTCTAAGTAAATAATTTAGAAGAAAATTTTAATAAAGGAAACTTTTAAGAAAATTTGCTTAACGGATTTTTTGGAATAAGATTCATTAAAGTAAATTTTTATATAAAATTGAGCGTAAAAATATATAAAATTTTAATCATGTTTTTAATTAAAATTATTTTGTATTAATATGTTTTACAAACAACCCTTATAGATCTCAACTCAATTAAATCCCTTCCAACTAACATGATTTTGCGAAAAAAATTAATTTCTTTCCATATTTTAACAAATGCAGTATTTTCTTCGGAACAACAGTTTCATGACAATTAGTTTTAAATTACTCACATTTTCTTTAACATTGATAGTTCCAATTTTATGATGTTTTCGCAATATTTATGAAGATTTGCAAAGTATATGCCTGATTCATCCCTAGTTTTTTCGTTTAATCACAATAACAATATTTTGAATTGCTGCCCTATCTCCTTCGGCTTTATTCATGTCCGAATCGCTGTTTTTATTATAAATCATGTTGGAAAAGAAAATTTTTATAGCATTCATTGCCTTCGACAACCTTCAATTTTTCGCACTGGTATAAAAAGAAAAATTGATTTTGTATTTCTTGAAATCTTTCCTATCTGCCTAACAATTTATTGAAAAAAGCCGAATGTTTGAAAACCTTTTCATATTTTATTTTCTCAACAATTATAGTCTCGCTTGATGTAACTGTTCAGATAACAGAAATATTCAAATGTGTTTACATTATCTCCTTTAACATGTGCCTCCATTGGAGGGAATAGCTGTAAAAAATTTTAATTCTTGATTTTTTTCTACTCAACGTTAATAAATTACTAAGCTAATAACTGTTGGGTAACTGGTATGACGAAATAAAAAGTATTATGCCCAAAATATAACCATTCCAGCGAAATATTCTTAGGGTGGGCCTTTTTCACAAATTTTTAGTGAAGCCTGTTCGAACCATAACTGTGAAATATAGAAGTTCTTTCATCAATGGAACCTCTAAACCTTAACCTTTTCTATTCTATTCTATTCTATTCTATTCTATTCTATTCTTTTCTATTCTATTCTATTCTATTCTATTCTATTCTATTCTATTCTATTCTATTCTATTCTATTCTATTCTATTCTATTCTATTCTATTCTATTCTATTCTATTCTATTCTATTCTATTCTATTCTATTCTATTCTATTCTATTCTATTCTATTCTATTCTATTCTATTCTATTCTATTCTATTCTATTCTATTCTATTCTATTCTATTCTATTCTATTCTATTCTATTCTATTCTATTCTATTCTATTCTATTCTATTCTATTCTATTCTATTCTATTCTATTCTATTCTTTTATTCTTATTCTTTCTTTAATCTCTTAAATGGATTAAATTCTGTGAAAGCAGTTAGGGTGCTCATGCCATTATTTTGTCAATCCTGACATACGGCATTCAAACTTAGTCAACATCAAAAATTATAAACCAGAAGTTACAAGTCGGCGAAGAATACACAGCGAAACAAATTAGAAGAAGGAAATGGAGATGGCTAGGCCACACTCTCAGAAAGCTATCAAACAACATTGCACGAATGAGCTTAGAATGAAACCCACAAAGAACACCTGGCGAAGTACCATAAAACAAGAGCTTGTAAAGACAAACAATGCGTGGGAACAAGTTAAATTAGTAGCTAGAAATCGAGTACGATGGAATGTCAAGTGGAAGCCCTAAGCTCTCAAGACGAGTAAGGCAAAAAAAATCCCACTATTTTGTATTCAAATAAATAAAAAAAAAAGCTATACACTATTGAATATGTATGCGTTGAATGTATTATATTCTGGCTATAATCTGTTAAATTCATTGTGGTCAATTGTGACGCAAATTAAATCATCGACACAGCTCTCCATTTTCTACTTTTACTCTCTTATTATATTTTTTTTCTATAAATTTCTCTTTTATTTTGAATTACGATGAGTTGAATTCGCTCGAATTTTTTCACCAGTATTATAAAACATGTAATTTCTATAAGTAGCTTGAAATTTTTATCCATTCTAGGATTTTCACTGTAGATATATTTGGGTAATTTACAAATGGAATTTACATAGGCAAATAGTATAATGGCATCACTAATCTAGTTAAAATTAAAAAAAGTATACACATTACTACTCAAAACACCAACAATAATGTAAAGTAAATAATGTATATCATATTTAATCATTATACATTATATTATTTTCTCACTAAATTTTACTTTCACTTCCACCTAGGTCTTCTTCCATAAAAAAAAATTTATTCATTCTCTCAATTATTCTCATTCTTTCATTCATAATGAACTGGTTTTTGATTATTATTGTTGTTGTTATAAAAGGCTTCAGACAAAAATAAAATTAGTATACATAAATAAGATCTGACTGTCTCAATATGCATATGCATTAAAAAAAAATATCTGTAGTAGAAAAAAAATATCTGTAATTTAATCATAGTAAAGAATTTATAAATTTTACAGGTACCTTCTGCAAGTTGTCCTTCTGTTCGCATACTATTTTAAAATGAAAAAATGTTTCAATTACAATCAAATTAAATTAAATTTACAATCTAAAACATGATTAGGTCATTAAAAAAAATTGTCTTAAAGTAAAATGTTTGAAAATATACACGGAATTTATGTCTGCTCACTTATTGAACAACTTCAGTTTCTATAGGATAGAAACAAAAGCATTATAACTGTAAAATGCTTTATTTTTATCTAGATTTTTCTCTGTAGTCCCACTTTAATTGAGACGTTTTTCACGGTTCATGCTCTACACTATATTCTTTTTATATTCATCAGTTCAAATAATCATAATAGCCTCTATTCATACCGAAAATAGCATTGATGACCCACGTTTTGTATACTTTATAGAGTCTGGTTAGTTCTCGATTATGTAAATCGGAAAATCGCGTTTTCTATTTTTGCTTATTATTTTTTAATGAAAAATTAAATAGTAAGATCAAAATTTGCATTTCAATGCAAGGAACCATGCCAAGTATTATTATTTTTATTTTTTATTGAATATAATAATAATTATACACACTAGTAATTTACAAGTACTAGCTGTCAGGACTATCGGCTTTTACCAAAAATCTAATTTTGATAGACTCATTAAAAAACAGCAAAATCAACATATATATTCTAAATTAATCAAATTTTTGCTACAGCTTTACTACATAAAGCTCTTATTTGTTAAATCTGAAAAATTATTAAATCCACATTGAAAACAAAATGTTTTTTAAACTATCATCAAATACCATTTTTTTTTTTCTCGTTTTCAATAGAACCATTTTTAAATCACTTTCTATAATTAAAAGATAAAAATCAAAATATTTTCATTTATGGAAGAAAATTTTTGCTAAAACCAAACCAAAACAGAAAATTTTATTCAATTATTTTAAATTTTGTACTAAAAAGAAAAAAACAAAATAAATTAACAAAAAATTGCAAACCTCAATTAAACACTTTAAATTTAATTTACTTTTACATTTCAAAATTATCCAAATATACTTTTGAACTTTAAAAATTTAAATTACAGTTATTTTGTATATTCTATTTTAGAGGTTACCATTGTTCCTGGTAATCTTTTAGATAATAATGAAAATATACCATTGCGTTTCTTTACATTTTTTATTATTCTCTAATCTAAACCCCATCATCACTTTAACCTACAAAAACTGATTTTGGTTTTTATTCTTTGTTATTTGTTTCATCTACCAGTTATCATAGTAATTAGTTTATTTTAATAATATTATTATGTAAGTGATAATTATTATTAATTAACATCTCTTGAATATACCATTTCTAATTGTAAATATTATAGAGAGATGGAGGATGGATGGTATGTAATAGTAACTTAACATAATTATTCAACAGTTGGTTATAATATAATTATATGAAAACAAATTATTTTATTAAGATTTACAATTAGGTGTATATATATAAATATGTACAAAGGTGATATATATATGTGTATGCTTAAATGTACAAAGGTGATATCAAGGTATTCAACTAATGGTACGCAACTGATGGTGTAAAAGATGATTGATAAAGTATAGGATTATTAAAATCAAAATTAACTAATTTCGGCCTCAAACAAAAATCCCCTTGCATGAAAAATATTTAATTAAACAGAAATTCATATAGCTATAGGATTTGTATTTATTAATTATTCAGATGATATATTTTGTTGGAGTCGTTTGTAACTGATGGTTATGGAACATGTAATATATAATATATAATCTGATTACTGATCTCTAGGTCGTTTAAGCACGTACATCTGCACATTACTTGATATCATATTTCGCCATAAATTTTTTTTTGATTGTCTCAGTTCATTGATTCCACGGTTCTAACTATGTTTTTGCTTTTTATTGTTCAGAAATTCGTTATTGAACCTAATTTCACCACTATTGAACCTATTGAACTATACATATATTATTACAACCTGTATTATGTAGCAAAATTTTATAATGATAACAATTTTATTTGTACTGTATTCGTACATTACCACTGAATTATAGACCTGAAAATATTGTAATCAAAAATAAGCAACAACTAAAACATAGGTACATCAAATATTTTCACTTAATTGAAATACTGTCGAAAATGTCTAAAGTAAGTTGCTATTGTTGTTGTTTCTAAATAATTTCTAATTTATTCATTATCATAAACTTAATTATTACCTCTTTAAAATTCTAAAGAACTTTCTAAAATAGTTTTTTTTTTAATTTAAATTATAAAATAAATTAGAAGTAAATAAAACTTGTCTTAAGAAAGGAAATTCCTTATTTAAAGATTCGTAAAGGATATTTAAATAAAAAAAAAAAATTATAATAATTTCAAAAATAGGATTTTTTTTAATAATTAAAACATTTTCTATCTCTTTCTATTAAATATACATACTCAAACTTATAGACAAATTATAATATAATACACTCAAAGTACTGTGAAAATAATAGTAATAATAATTAATTTTGAAATGTTATGGTCAATGAGGTTTTAACTATGTTAAAATATTTTTCTGACTTTTTTTTGATTTGTTTTTCTTTTTGTGGATATATGTTGAAATTTTAATTTAATACGAAGTAAAGTAAAAGAGTTTAATAGAGCAAAAAAAAAAAGATTATAATTTTAAATTGACTTTATAATTTTATATAATATTACAATTGAAATTATATGTGAGAATATTTTAATGAGGTAAGTACAAAGCACAGAGTGATTTTGAAAATAATTTTACTTACTCGGAAAAGTTTTAAATTTTTAAGCTGATACCTCTGAAAAATACTCAACTCTACGCATACTTTGAAAATTATAAAAATTTGCTCTGAAAAGGCCTTTTTTTTAAAAAAAAAACACAATATAACCAAAATTATGTTTAAGATATCATTAAAACATATAAAATGTAATGCTCAATGACATAGACCTATATTATGTAAATGTCAAATTTCCTAACGAAGCTGACATAGATATTTTTCAAGAGTATATGTCGACCCATAATGACATAGTAACATAAGAAAATATTTCTTAGAAAAACAACAACAACAAAAAATTACATATTATGTCGAATTCGTTTTTGATGGAATTTAACATAAGATATCTATGTTTAACGAACATTTAACGAATTGTCAGATTCAACTTAATTGCCGCAAATGTCGATTTTGGGCATTTACATGTATTTTCCAAATATGGAACGAGTTCACGAGAACATTTGCAGTTCTATTTCATTATTGTTAGCATATAACATACATATTCCACACGTTCCATTTTGTTTTCAATTTTCTGACATTTATGGTGCCGTCAAATTTGAAAAAAAAAAAATATTAAAAAATGTCAAATTTCCTGAAAATTTTTATGCCATATATACTTGCACCATGAAAATCAAAATTAAATTAAATGTCATTATGGAATATGGGTCGACATATACTCTTGAAAAATATCCACATCAGCTTCGTTATACAATTTGACAAACATTTGTATGCTATGCACATTTTAAATTCCTCTTTGTTATTTATTGTGTTTCTGAGAGTGTTAAGTATTTACTGATAACATTAAAATATAGATAAAAATTTGAAATTGCCCACATTATGAGATCTTAATGGACAAGAAAGCTCTGCAAATATTAATAAATACTAAATTGCGATATTTGTCAAAATTGTTAAAAGAAAAATTTCACGAAGAATATTTAATGTTAGAATATAAATATTTTAACATTTTAATGGTAAATTTAATTTCAAATTTAACGTTTGGCATCAGTTTTAGATTAAATCTAATGTCAAATTTTACACATCAGATTGTCATCTAATTTATTTGCCCGATGTGTAAATGGTACTACCAATTTAGAACCAAATCTTCCAACGGAATATAAATTTTTTAAGTAAAATAACTTTAACTAAATTAAAATCATTAGAACAATTTTCGTTTTCCATTTTGTTTTAGAATTATACCACTGTGTAATAATGATATTATTTATAATGCTTAACTTATGTGATTAATACGAAAGTACAGAAGTATTCTTTTAATTTAATATAATTTTCACAATTTTAGACAATACTGTGTCCTTCCTGTCCTATGGTCGAAATAGTCTAAAATTCTTGTATTCTATCTTAATAAAAATGAGGAAATTGATTTTTTGTGCATTAACATTTAAATTATATGGTTCTTGAGGTTAGCCTAGTTAATCTGTTGATTTGCACTTTTTCAAAATAACATGAAAATTAACAAAAAAAAAAAAACTAATTCAAATTAATTGAATTTTTTCTTTATAACTTTATTTAAGTGGCCTTTAAACTCCATACATGTTTTTTTATGGGCAGGTCTTTACATTATTTTTTATTGCTTAATTCAATTAAATTAAATTTGATTTTGATTTTCATTCGGTTTCTAAAAACAGACAAAATATACTCTAATAATTTTCAATTTGAATTTTTAATGTAAAATTTAGAATAAAATTCTATAACTCATTCTAAAACTTTCTAAGATTCTCATTTAAACTTTGAACAACCAAACCACATTTTAATCTCATATAAATCACTCTGTATTTGCATTTTTACCAAATAAAACCAATTTACAAATTAAATTTAATTATAAACGTACATCCTTTTTGCATTTACATAATATAAAAAAACCTACTAACCCACACACACACAAAAACACATGCCAACCAATATAATACACCTATATATAGTTATATTTTACGAAATAAGATACGGTTGGGAACATCAACCAATCTAAGAAAAATAAAAAACAAAAACTTTGAAACCAAAGCACTTTACTTTAGGTAAGATTTGAAGGGAAAATATATAGAGGAGATTGGTGAATAAAAATGAAAAATAAAAAACAAAAAAAATTCTTTGTTTTTCATAGTGCAATCAACAGGTGTCCTAAAGTAATGGAAAAAAAAATTTTATTTTTGTTTTTGTGTGTGTTTTTTTTTTTAATTTGAAATGATATATTTAATATTAATGTTTGATTGTGTGTATGTGTGTATGTTTATGAATTTCGTTGAGATTGTATAAAAGAGATTACGAAAACATAATAGTAAGAGTCGTGGTACCGTTTAATTTTACATTACAAAATGTAAACGAATTTGTTAAAAAACAAAAACTAAACAAAAATTAGGAAAGTTGCGAAATAAATTTTAAAATTTTAAAACATGAATTATAGTTTTTTTTTTATTTTTATTTCGAAAGGTTAGATATATGATATAATTAAAATAATACTTAATTATAATAAAATATAAGGGTTTCAAACAAATACCGACACATAGTAACTTCATATAATCTGTTTTCAAAAATATGAATATTTTCAATTGAAATTCTAACTGATGCAAGACCCATAATCATCTCATTATTTATCTATTAGATCCATTAGGTCAAAACAAATTTTAATTGTTGTATTAATGCCTAATCAATTTCTTTTTTCCAGTATGTAGGCTCCCTAATTTCAAGATTGCTCTGCCATTTACTTCGTTTATTCTATTATCGCAACTCTTTTCTGCTGATGACAGTTAAATCTAAACGTGAAGGTGGTACATTAAATATTTATAAATTAAAAATAATTTTAGTTGAAAATAGTCAAAAG
Source organism: Argyra leucocephala (assembly GCA_963942445.1). Lineage (NCBI taxonomy): Eukaryota > Metazoa > Arthropoda > Insecta > Diptera > Dolichopodidae > Argyra > Argyra leucocephala. The sequence continues at coordinate 42,388,287 of OZ012678.1, forward strand.
TATCAAACAAAAACAAATACAAAGCAGCCTCATTTAATCATTTAAATGATATATATATATATATATGGCTATTAACAAATTATTCAAAATGTCCCTAACTGATCACATTCTTATTTCATTAACACCGTAAGCTAACTTACATACTAAATTTACAAAATTATATAACAAATTAATTCCGATTGCTTAGCCTAGATATTAATGAAATAGGTAGATTCAATCTGTTATCCAAACGATAAATGGCGATTGAGCTTAAGCTGTCCATTCATGTATAAAGGTATCATTTAAAATCTAATAGTTGGCTTAACTTAAAAAAAAAAAAAAATAGCTGACTATAATCATATGATTTTAATTTATGACGGTCAAGGTCACACTACAATAATTTACTGACGTTTATGGACCCAGTTCATGATATTAAAATTTAGTTTTCATTTTGTTTTACCAAAAAAAAAAAAATATGGAGCACTTTATTTTTTATAATACTGCATTTTTTTATTTAATTATTTTAAAAAATCACTCCAACAATTTAAAAGCAAAAATGACAAGAGAAAATTTTTTCTGCAAAATGAAATTTTATATTGCGTAGCTAATTTTCTTTTTCTACTATAATTGCGTCATAGGATTCTTACAATGTAGTTTATGAACTTTAAACAAATGTATAAATTATTTATAAACACATTATGTGGTTAAGGTGTTACAAGTATGCGTTTATGAAAAGGCCTAATGTATTAAGGTTTTGAAATTTTTAAGCGAAATTAAAGCCAACGCTTACGTCGTCTAATTAAAATATATTCAAATGCAGTAAAGCAACATGAATACAACATTTCATTTAAATAGCAAATTTGAAACACTTTAAAATACATTTGATGGGTAATGCCTATATACATGCTTGATTTAAATCCAATTTGATTTAAGTTTGTGTTAATTTTAATTTTTTTATGATTTTAAAACCAGGAACTACAAAATATCAGGACGGTATGCTTCTTACATTGAATGTATTGCACAGAAATTAACTAACGGCGTTTCCTACCTAATGCGATTCCAAGCATTTTTCCAAATTCTTCGATAGATAATAATTTTATTTTTTAGCTATTTATAAATTTATTATATACTTTATATGAAGTTTATAAAATTTCATGTTGTAAATTCAAATTGAAATTCTTCTCAAAATTTTATTAACAACATTTTTTGTGCCTCCCTGTAGCTTATTTTTACAAATTCTTATGCTCATTCATGAGCTTTTACTGAGAAAAAAAAAATGACCATTTTTTTTCAAAATCAATTTTCTATAAAAAAAAAAAAAAAAAATTGGGTATTTATTTTTGTAGTTATTGATTTAAAAAATTATGAATTTTAATGTTTTCTTAGAACAAATTTTGGAAAAATGGCTAGTTTGAGAGTCATTAGCGGATTTTTACCAGTACACTATTTTTGTCCCATAAGAAGACGTGTAAATTAAAATTTGGAATTTTATTTTTCATACAAAAAAGAGCTTTCTGGTACACTATTGTAGCTTTCACATGCCGTCCTGATATATTGTAGTTCCTGTTAAAACGAACAATAAATAATTGTAAACATTATCAAACATTCTTCAATATAAAAATTCCCGTTAGTTTTTAAATAAAAGCTCAAATTATTTGTTTCTACTTGCAGCAAATAAAATAAAAATGACGCTTATAGTAACTTATATACACAATGAATGAAGCATACGAAGAAAAATATTAAAACATTGAATTTTCACAATACTAAAAATATTTAAATAAATCAGTACAGAAACACTAATAAAGATTAATAATCAGATCTCTACTTTGAAAACCATTTTGTTTAGATTTCAACTTCACCAAAATTCATTGCCAAATTTGACTTCACGTTTTTTACCCTATGTTGATCGATGGAAAATAATACTGTGACAATTCCGTAATAATCCAATAATTTAAAAGCCTATATTTTACCTAAAAATAAAATGGCATGGTCCATTATAATATCCCTCTGAACAATCGTGTATTTTTAAAAATAAAGATTTAAAATTTTAGACATGTTTCACTTTTATTAAATATTTTAATCGTTTTCCGTTATTACACCAGAAAACTGACGTGTTTTTTTTAACTTAAAACTCAACAGGATTTAAATTTTTGAATATTAGTCCCGCCTATTCCTACCACAACCTATACTTTTTACATAATATATATACAATTGGAAAAACTTTATTAAAAAATGGTTAAATAGAATTCTTAAAAATATTCAAAACTAAAAATATTTTCTATGACTTCTATTTAAAATACTAATCCTTTTTCCAGTATATACACTTACTCAAAATGTATTTTGCTAAATAGTCAAGCAGCCACAACTACTGTTCTACAAATTTATTTTAATTTTGTTTGTGATTTTGAAACAATATGACATTTTGCAATTATGTACATGTTACATTCACTTGTTGTATGGCATATAAATGTGTATGTGAGTGTTTGTTTTTGTTCATATTTCATCTACAATAATTAAAAGTGCTTTTACTTTAGAAATGTATTTAGGAAAAACATTTTTCGATGTATAGTAATGTTTTAGATGTATGGTAATCACATGATGATGAACTCATCATTAACAGATTGTAGAAATTTACATTTTTGTTTTATTTGACTTGTTTTTATTTTTTTATTTTGAAAATGTTAAAGATACCTATGTTTTTTTTTTAAATACATACAATGTAAAAACGAAAAAAAAAATTACAGGAAAAATTGTTTACTACTTAATAAAATATATGTAAAATAAAATAAAATAAATTTATTTTTGTTTTTTGGTAGAAACAATGACAATAATTGTTACAGTGTTAAAAATAAAAGCAGAGAACCATTTTTACTTTTATATTCTCGCCGGACAAAAGAGTCCTTTTTTATTATGAGCGTTTTATTTTCTTTTTTTCTTAATTATATAGAAATAAAAAATTAAAACATAAAAACAAAATAAAAGAATAATAAAAAATTAAGTAAAAAACTTTTACACGAAACTTTATTATGTGAAACTGAATTTTTGAATAAAAAACAAAAAAAAAAGAAAACTAAAAAAAACAAAAAATCGTAAATTGTAAGCTACGGTTATTGTGTTAAGGTGCTAATTGTTTTGTAAAGTCCTTTTTGTTATGTTTTTTTTATTTTTGAGTTATTTAAATTAAAAAAAAAAATAAAAACAAAATAAAAAACTAAGTTCAACATCTGATATGAGAATTAAAATAAATTGTTGATTCGTGATTTTGACTTACCAGGCTTATTTATTTCTGTTATTTTTCTTTCTTTTTATTATTGTTATTATTATTATTATTTCCGCAGTCGTATTATATATAACGGAATTTTTGGAACGAACGGAAATGTTATTTATATGATTTATGAGAAATATTTATGCAAGGAAAATTATATTATAATATGAAAATTTTGTTTTTAACTTAAGAATAACTAATTTATTGTTATTTTGTTGTTGTTTTTTATTTTTATATAAATAATAAATATTCTAATAAAATTAAAATTAAATCTTAGGTAAAGCAACAGTTTGAAATCTAAAATAATTAATGATAATTATAATGTGTTGAAATTTTATTTTTTTACTATAAAATATAGAACAACCATTTTTCATTTAGTTTTGAAATTATTTTTAAAGAGATGTCAGCAACAATTACAGTGGACGATGAAGCTATTTTTTATTGTAGATATTTATGAACAAAAATTTTCATATTACGAAGATAGTAATTCTTCGTTATAATAATTTCCATGAAAGATACTATCATCATTGAGGTTTTCATTTTAGTTATGTTGGTTGAATTTTCTTCAGTACACAGACATTAAGTGGTACTTTGTTACTGCATATAGTTCTTGACCACTTATGTGAACTATGGCAGTTTTTTTTTACATTTATAACATGCCACGTTATAAGTTTTCTTTGAACCACCCAATTCTTAGATACCATACGTTCAAACAACTTTTAATATCTGATTATTAGAATTTTAGGATCTTCTGAAGAAATGTTGTACCCGCATAGGACCAGTTGATTATTTCGCAAGCATACCTGGTGTTCCCAGGTTTTCACAAATATATATCCTTAATAGTGCATCGTATCCTTTAAGGGAGAAAAGGACATTTGAAAGCATCCTTTTCTTGTTTTAATGTTTTTGTATATAAATCGTTTTATCAGTTGATCTATGAAGTTTATACCGGGTGTTCCAAGAGCATGCATATCAGCTTTTTAAAAGAAGAAGGACTCGTTATTTTAAAATTTAAAAAAAAATTATTAACTACATCGAAGGTGTTCTATCGATTGGTAATATTTTCTACTTCCGGGAAAAACCATAAAAAGGTTTTCTTAGCCCGAAGTTCGCGAAATTAGCCGAAATCGAGATTTTAAAATGAAGAGAGGTACTATTTGTAAAAATAAATTTTGTTTTTTTTTTTGCGTTGATTGGTGGGAATCTTCACAGAGCCCCGTACCATCCATTGTATGTCAGATTTTTACTCACTAAACCACACCTTAGCAGTTTAAAAAAATAATATATATTTGTTTAATAAAACAAACCCCGAACACGGAAGCAATTCCATGCCGGACTAATATATACGAACAATTTATATCTTAGCAGTTTAAAATTAATAAAATGAAAACAAAAATCTTCCAAATTTTCCTTTGGTAAACTTAAATTAATAATAATCATTTTTATAAATAAATTTCTTTTTCATATTTCTATATTTTTTTATCTCAGTTTTGGGTACTTTAAACTAAAAAAAAAAAAAAAAAAAAAATTTACTTTACAAAAGTTTCTTATTTTTTGAAGGAAAATCCGAATTTGCATAAAAAAACTACCTCTTCCCATTTGAAAATGATGATTACGGCAAAATTCGGCGAATTTTGAGCTGAGAAAAATATCTCTTTTCTAGGTTTAACTAATTTGTCTATATCGTGGAGTTTAAAATATATAAACATCATAAATGCTTAAATGTTAGAAAAAAAGTCATTTAAAGGCCAACATTTCGAAAGGGAAAAGGACCTATAAAGTTGGACTACAGATTTATCAGTTGGATCAACTGGTAAAATAAATAAATAAATAAAAAGTCATTTGTATTTCTTTTTATGTAAAAACGTCTTTTATAAAATAATATAAAAACCCTCTGAACACGACCATATAGAAATTAGATGAAATAAACGTCAGTTTACTAAAACCATTACTTATAACCTCAAATAAAATGTCACAGAAATATTACAAAATAGAAAACTTTCTATTTTTGAATTATTTCTATTAAGAAAGATATGTTTTGCGTTGACATATGAACATATATTTTTATGTCATAACAAGTTTGACGTTTATTTCATTTCATTTCTATTATATTTCAATGGTCTTGTCCAGAGGCCTTAACAAATTAATACTGCATACTTAAAATTTTTTTTACATACTTCAGCAGCTATATTTTCTGGGTTTTTCAACCATTCATATACATATAAACCGATTAGATACATATCTATAATAGATTAACAGACATAACGGTTTCTATACCAAAACATCAAAACAAAAACGATACTTTATTTTTGGAAAACTGGGAAAATCAGGTATACTTGAGATATAGTTATTTGATCTTACGCGGGTACAACATTTGCTTCATAATCTCGGAATTTTATCATGTACTCGTAATAAAAAATTACGTCCAAGTTTTCTATATTTTTTATATCAAATTCTTATTTTTGCTTTCTTATGTTTCCTTCACTTTATTTTGGAAACCAGCATCGTTTTTAAGTACTTTTTATTATTACAAAATTGGAATCTTTGTTTTTAATGAGGATTTGGATTAGATTATATATAAACCTTCCGGGAGGGGATCTGTTTCACATATCACCGCAGTCGCAAATGAGGTTATTGTGATAACCCGTGTTTATTAGTTATTGTAACTAGTGTTTGAGTAATTAAGAATACCTGATATTGTGATAAGATTCAGGATGTTCTAATGAAGATTAGAAAGGTGCCGAATATCTTGACTTTAAAATTTAATTGTGTAGATTTCACTTTATTAAATTTTTTAATACTTACGAAATAGCTTTTAATTTATTTTCAAATTATGTACATTTTAACAAGAAAAATAGTATTTTAGCATTACATCAGATTTTTTATAAATTTAACTTGAACTTACACTTATTAAAATCAACTAATCTATGACATGGTTCTTGTTCCAATTTCTTCATTTTCTATAATTTTGTCAAACGGAATATTGAGCCAGTCACTAGCGAAAAAAAAACGTTTTATATATGTATATACTTACATGGAAAATTTATATTCAAAACAAAAGAAGACAACTTGGGTTGAAATTGAATAAAATGTGTATTAGGATCATTATTCGCAACTCTCCAATTTCCCTGGAAAACAAGCTTCTGATTTGTAAAGCTATTTTAAAGCCGACTTACGCAATCCAACTTCTGGGTGTAACCAGCGATTCTGATATTGAAATATTACAGTGATTCCAATTACAAGTATTAAGACTAATAGCACATGCACCATGGTTTGTAAGTAACGATATTTTATATCGAGACCTACAGATGAAAACTATAAAGTAGGAAACCAGAAGTGCAGGCTGCAAATATCAAACAAGATTAGATTCTAATCCAAATACGCTAACAAGCAACTTGTTGGCCTCAAATAGCGCTAGTCGACTTAAGAGCTACATAGTCAATTCTGCAACTATAGCCAATAGATATTAGATTAATTGATATATCTAGATTGTGATGGATAACTTTACCATTGGGTTTTCCATTCGCAAGTTATTATAATATGTTGCTTATACATACAAATATGTTTTTTAGTTAGTTAGTTTTTAAAATGCATTTATTTATTATACCATTTTACATATTACCTTGGTACATTATCAGAAATTAAATTAAAAAATTTGCAAAACAGTAAGGATAAAATTATATAAATGTAAGATCATTCTGATATTGCTGAGAATATGTGATGAATGAAATAACAAGAGTAAAATTAAATTATATAATTAAACAAAACAAACTACTGAATGTCTCCATTAAAGGCAGATTATACAGCTCATCAGGAAAAAAAATAAATATATATAAAGGTATTTGAAAAACTTGAAATATTTACTTCGTATACCTACACTGAATTTATAATATAGAATAACCTCCTACAACAATGAAGGAATGGAAATTGATGAAGAAATCCAACCTGATTTATTAGATGGTGATGAATATCAATTAGTTTTGCAATCAGGTATTGTTATAGGTCATAGATCATTGCTCTACACCAAACACTAGCAAAATATTCCTTAATACATGATAAAATTATTGTTGGTTCAGGTACGGGGACAAAGAATTAAAAGGGATATACGATGATAGAGATTGGTAGGTAAGTTTGATACGAATCTGAAGAGGTCGTTTTTGAAAAGTTGAAAATTGTATAATGGAGCGTTTCTATAGGAAAGGAACACAATAACGTTTAAATCCTAATAGAGATGTAACTGTTCATAAGAATGATAAAAAATTACATAAAGTTTTACCAGAGTATAGAGCATTCTTTGGAATAGAATCAAACAGAACCAGATTCTTCTGCAAGTAAAGCTAGATATTTATATGATAAAAAAAGTTCAAGCTAATAAATCAGGTATGAAAATCAAGTTACAAAGCTAACAAACTGCAAAAACATTTTAGAGCATACATTTTTTAAATTAAATTAAAATATCCTTGTATTAATTAAAAAATTACAAAATAAAATTACGTTAATTGTATATTTTAAATAATTATGAAATATTTGCTTCAATTTAAACGATATTAATAATATATGTCTATTGTTTCTTTACCAAACACATACAGCTAGAATATCATAATTTACAAAGTCAATGACATCGAACCAATTACTATTCTACATGATTACAAAAAAAAATTCAATATAAATTTCATTGTAATCACCTTAACTGAACTGTTATTAAATACCACGACTTAAATTAAATTGTTTTGATTTTATTATCATATTGTTCCATTTTTTTGTTGCATTTGCATTTTATTTATCAAATTTGAATTTTACACATTGTATAAGTACTTAAAATTTTTGTTTTGTTTTTTTGATTGTGTTCCAATTTTGCTGTGAAAATTTTCATGAAAATATTTTCATTTATATTTTATATATTTAAAAAAAAAAATTAATTTTTTTTATTTTTTGTTCTTATTTTGAAATCCTATTTTCCAACAGATTATGACGCTTAACTTACCAACATTCATATCCCAGTACTTACCTCTATACATACTTACCTTTATCTAGACTGTGTTGACTATAATATAAAAGTTATATTTTTTCTTTTGTTTTTGAAAATTTCCGTTATTTTGAGGAACAAAAAAAAAACAAAAAAAAATTCACACAAAAAGGAAACGAATTAATATTAAACAAAAAAAAAAATCGTGAATATAACCAACTTTCACTCGTTATAATATGTTCCATTGTATTTTTGTGTATGTGTGTGTTAGTTTGTGCACTGAAATAATATGAAAAATACAAATTAAAGCGATTTAATGTTACAATAATATTGTAATAAGAGTGAGGGATGAATTTAAATTATTTACAGTTGCTCTATACACAATATTATATACATATATTACATATAGATATATAGAGTGACAGATGGTAGGTATTAAGCCTTAATTACAATTAACTTTGATGAAAGGATAAAAAAAAATGATAATTTGGTTTTTATATAACTTTTTTTTTTTTTTTTTTTCTTTTTTCTGGGTGTTGCATTCGATGCATACCAAATTTACATCAATTTTTAGTTTAGTAGTGGTGTTAAGTGAAAAAGTTACTTTACGTTATTTTAATATTTTTTTGATTTTATTTTGTCTCTTCCAACATTTTAACAATTATGTTGTAAGTTGTACAATGATCATACATAAAAGTGTTATAGTGTTATTAACTTAACGTAATGAATTTGTTATGCGAGAAATGAAAAGATGAAGAAAATAAGAGAGAAAATGAAACTGAATTTTGAAGTAAATGGATTTTTATTGATTTGATTTAATTTGATATGGATAATATATTTTTTTAGGGTCGACTGCGTTTAGACGACGGTCCAACCAACTCGACTGAATGTTTGACGTTTGTTTTAGGTTGTGAACCTTTAAGTACTTGTAAGTAGTACCGTTGACTATTTGAAAAAGGAAAAGATAGTTAAAGGTAAAGAAAAGAAAAAGGAAGAAGAAAAATTTTGTGGGAAAGAGCAAACAATGTTGTTAATATTCGGCTTTAACCCCTGTATGTCATAAATAAAAAATCCTTCTCTCATTGGAAATGCTTTGATTGGGACTCGACTCCACAATCAAAATGCTCTAACTATAAAATAATTTCTATAACCGGACTTAAATCATGTCGCAGTTTCCACTGTGAAAGGGTGGGCACTTGATGCCTCTCGTGGGCACTTGATGCGATGAAATTGGTTGAGAAGAAGAAGAAGTGATTTTAATTCCTCGGCGCAAGTGCCAACCCAAAGTAGACATCTATAAAATAGAGTAAGTACTCTAACAATTTGACGATGACCAAGAGGTATAAGGGTCACATTTGTGTCGCCTAGGAAGTAAAATTTAAAGCAGTTTTCGGGGCACTGGCCCATAAATGTGAGTTATACTCGAGTTATACTTTTAGTTTTGTTTTGATAATGAGCGGTTATTGACATTTTTATTCTTCTATGTTTATTAGATTAGACGTGTATTGTATTTAAAAATTAAAAATTTTTTGTTATATTGTTTTATTAAGTCATTTTGTATTTAACATTATTATCCAGCGGAGTTATTGGAATAAATACATCTTTTACAAACAACTGCAATATGAAATTATGACAAGTTATAAAAACTTTTACAAAACTGATTGAAATTTGATTTAATATTAAAATACAAAAAGTAAATACCCTAAATAGGTAAACAAATTTTAACTTGTAAATATTTATTTTTTTGTTTATAGATTCTAGTCTAAGCTGTTTGGTGTCATAATTTGAAATTAAATGTAGTTCGATGTAGTTTTATTTAATTATTTCAAGTCAATTTAATTATTCCTTATTTACTGAAATCTAATTAAATCTATACCAGTTATATACTTATATGTATATTAAATACTATATAAAATAATATTCTAAACATTTGTACTAAAGAAAAATACATAAAGTTATTGGGAAGAATTAATCAAACCATTACTTCTGTTTTATTCTGCAGACGTTTTCTAATGATATATCTCAGCCTTGAAAGAGCTAGGTATTCTCTTACAAAATGTTTTTCTTCCTCTTTCAGACAGTGTATACAGTCCTAGTCTACACATATGCTTATTGATGTAGTTATAACCAGTAAGTTTGTCCACCATTTTCCTGCAGTCTGTTCTATTGAGATTTAGCAGGAAGTTGGTTATTTTGACTCTGTGGCCTTCAATACGCTCCCATAGAATCTCTGTTTCCATCTTCAGGTTGTTTTCTATCTATAGTTTAATATTACCAATAGATATGCCAACTCAAGATTACGTTCCATAAATATTACCGCCGATGATCTGACTATAGATAATAACGTAAATACAAATTATAGGTGGATAGAAAACAGATTAGATTTATGAATAAAGCTATATAGTTTTAAGTTACTAACACTATAATGTAGTAAAACTACAGTAATTAGACATAACTAATTTATAGTTTAATTAGATTAAGCATAGATTTAAGAAATATATTTTAAATTGTACAAAAAATGAATTTAATTTGTATGTATTCGAAATTTGTTACTAGCTTTGTAATTATGTTGAAATAAAGACTATTTTTATTATTATTTTATAATTATATTAGATAATAAGTTTTACATAAATTTTTTTAAACAGTTTTCCCAACAAAATAATAAAAAATAAAATGTATTAAATACTAAATATAAGTAGTGAGGGAGCAGAGGAAATGCTAAAAAAAAATAAGGAAGGCAAGTTTCCAAATGAAACATCTATTTCTGATATAAAAATGTGCAGATAATATTTTTTATGTTTCATTTTGAAGTATTGTAAATAATATTAGTATAAATAAAAAAATAAAAATTGAAAAATACATTGAAACGTATGAAGTAATTTGATTAAATTAAATAGATTATGTGTTTTGTGAGTTATGGCGTCTCACACAAATAAAATATAAAAGGAGCATTTATCTTTTTCTAAGCAGAATCTGCATCTGTCGGTGTTCATTCTACTAATCTTGAACAAATGTTTGTTAAATTGACCACAACCTGATGTGATAAACCATATCAGTGTCTCGACATTGGGTCTAGTCTCCTTGATTATCTGATTTAATCGGTGAATAATACTGAATTTGAAACAGGCTTTAAACCGCGAACTATAAACATTTCATATTCACCTTATTTCGGATATCTTCATTGCAGCATTTGTATCTTTGGCGCCCTTAGGCAATATACATTAACGCGCCCCATAATACGTAATAAAAATTAAAAAGTACACATATACAATAAAAACTAATTATCTGTTATTTTTGTTAATTTATTGATTAAATAAGACATAAAAATGTCAGTCAAGTACGCATTAATTAAGTAAAATTTTGCTTTTCGTCAGTAAAATAATCAATTATATTAGGACAATCTATATTTGATGTAAAATCTGTTTCTATTGATAATATAATAAAATCTGTTTATATTGATAAGCGTTGTTCTTTCATAGTAGATCTTATACAGGCTTTCAATCTTTTTAATAACGAAAAACTGTGTTCCGCAGAGCAGTTACTTAAATGTGTGTACAAAAATATCCTTAAGATTATATTTATATTTGGAAAACAGTTTCTAATTTTTTGCTACATATTAATTTACTGTGCTCTAATATCGAATTTTCATAAATTTCATTAGATTTCAAATATGATTCCAAGTGCACACATTCTTCCATAAAACATTCATATGAATCATTCTTGTATATCTGTTACAAATTTTCTGCCTTTTCTAATATTAATTTAGGTTGGTATTTCGTTAAATTGTTTAAAAATTCAAAATTTTGGTAGATTAATTCATGTGCTTCAAGCATCTTTTTCAATTCTTCACTAAGACATGAAATTATAAAATCAAATGTTTTGGTTTTACAATTCTCATTGCTATGTAATTCCTATTCTTAAATTGTTTCATCATGAAACATTTTCCGTTTGCTCCCTCATTTTCTTTCAAATTCTTTAATAAAAGATATTTCTTGGGCTTTAAGTTTATAGTTTTGATATAAATTTGACATTTGATTCCGTCCTTTCACCCACCCTATTTCTCATTTTCATTAATGACCTTCTCAAATTAACTTTCAATCCAATCCATAGTTTTGCTGATGACAGCACTCTAGTAGCATCATATGATTTTCTTAAAACAAATAATGCTACAGCTTCAGCAGTCAACTCCAAAAGAACAATGATGGCTGGTGCACTCAATCACGACCTAGCCAAAATTGTCGACTGGGGTGGAGCAAACAAAGTCGAGTTTAACACTTCAAAAACTCAAAGCTATCTTGTTAGTAACAAGCTAACAACATTCGAACCAATTCTCCGGCTTCAAAATTAAGTTATTCAGCGACTCAAAGACTTGAACATTCTCGGGATGCGAGTGAATCAAAATATGCACTGGAATGAGCATATTTTCGATATTGCGAAAAGCGCCGCCAAATGTTTGGGCTTTTTAAGTCGCTGCAAAGCTTATTTTTCATCTCCAGACCTCTTAAAAATCTACAAAGCATATATACGACCCAAGCTCGAGTATAACTCACATTTATGGGCAGGTGCACCAAAAACTGTTTTAAAATTTTTGGACAAAGTTCAAAACCGCGCCATTCGTCTTATAGGCGACATAAATGTGACCTCATCCCTTATACCACTTTGTCATCGTCGTATTGTTGGAGCACTTTCTCTATTTTATAGATATCTACTTGGTGTTGGCACTTGTTCCGAGGAACTAAAGTCACTTCTTCCTCCTCTCAAGCAATTCTGTCGCAGAACACGAGAGGCATCAAGTGCACACCCTTTCACAGTGGAAATTCCGAGATGGTTTAAGTCCGGCTATGGAAATTCTGTTATAGTAAGAACATTTCGATTGTGGAATCGCGTCCCAATCGAAGCATTCCCAATGAGAGAAGGATTTTTTATTTATGATTTACAGAGATTTAAGAGATTTAAGACGAAGAGAACAACATTGTTCGCTCTTTCCCACAAAACTTTTTTTCTTCCTTTTTCTTTCCTTTCCCATAACTATCCTTTCCTTTTTCAAATGGTCAACGTACCGCAAGTACTAAAAGGTTCAAACCTAAGCTTTGGCTATAATATAAAAAAAAAAAAAAACAAATTCAATCAATGGGTTGTATTGCTCAACAACAATCGATAAATCATTTTCAATGGATTGTAACTTTAAGCTAGTAGCATTAAAACGTTCTAAAATAGATTTCCAAAATGTCATCTTAAAAGTACATTCGAGAAGATTATGTTTCATCTTCTGATATTTTTTTTAAAGCTTTAGATATTCCCGCCCAGTTTTCATACAGAGCTTTGCATGCATCATAACGACAAGACCATCTTGTTTTGGAAATATTTTTTATGGTTTGCCATTTTAAAGTAGTAGTTCATATTCGACCAACGACTTGTTGAAGAAGAAAAGAAATTAAATAATTCTTGTTAAAAATTAAAAAAGAATGCTTCAGTTGGGCAACAATCTGCCGCAAGTATGATTTTTGTTTTTCTGTTTTGTTTTCAATTTTTGTACTTTTTTCTTATATTAAAGAATTTTTATGAATTTTTAAAAAATGTCTGTACTTGAAATTTTTTTTAATACATGTAGCGACATCAACTCGGAAATAACCATCGTTAGACATCTCTATATTAGTCTATGGTACTTCTTATAAATAATGTAATGCATATTAATATTATTATTTTGTTTAATTCTGATTTTCTATTACATAATTTAATTATAATTACCAATAAATATAAAATTAATTTTGATTATGTGAAAATAAATTATGCTTCATAAAATTTTCCAAAGAAAATCAAATTGCTAGTGACGTTTTTCGGCTGGCGCCCCTAGGCAGTTACCTAGGTTTGTCTATTAGTAAAAACGCCCTTGGAAATCTTATATCGGCCAACCAACTGTAGAAATTTCGCTTGTGACCGAAGTCAGTGTAGAACAATTTTGCATCAAACCCAGGAACCTTTAAGTTCTGTAGCGCCCAACAAGTAAGTTAGTAAGTATTCATCTTATTTGAAATGATGTATAGTCTACTTACTATACAAAATTACGAAAATTGTATGTTACAATTTTAGGACTACAAATTGTAAAATCAACAATGTACGTTTTCGAAAATAAAAACAAAATTGAAGACGAAATCAAAGACGAACCCCAAATCTTCAAATCAACAGATAACAATGAAAAGTAAACTCTAACTGTAAACAATTCAATATAATTTAAAAACTCAATCAAACTTTTAATATTTTTTACTAATTTTAAAATATTATGCTCTTTGTGATCATCATCTATTTCCCCCTCTTTTAATTGCTTTCTAATCAAAAAACTTATAATTCAATTTTTAATTATTTTTCCTTTTTTCCCAAGAAAACAGATTTTCTAATTTAATTTTTTTCTATTTTTACAGCTAAATCGGAAAGAACTGATGTGTGCCTAACAGAGGAATGTGTAAGAACAGGTAAGTCTATTTTTATATACAGTTATGTTATAATACAGTTAAAAATATGAAAACAACAAAATGATTGATTATCGAACTTTAGATAGAATTGGATACGAATACAAAATTGTATTGTCATTATAAATAGATACATATACAAAATATGTATACATTAGGTATATGCACCCGATGTGAAAGGATATTTTTTTTTTATATTAATTTACAGAATAGAAAACTGGATAATAAAATATAAATTTTTATTTTTTTCTCTGCTTTATGGTTTTCAATGTGGTTTGAAGGGTTTTTCATTTTATATTTGTTTGTTTGTCAGACTTTTTTTTACCTGCATTTTCTCTAATTGCGTTTCTCTTTTATTTTTGATCAATAGAGAATCATCTGGTAGTATATAAGTTATATGGATTTATATTCTATATACATATACAAATAAAATATAAAATATAATTTAAAGTAAATAAGAACTGTTATGGGAATTTAATTATAATGAATTAAGGATATCCGTAACAATTCTATTGGGAAATTAGAATTCTTTGTATGTATTTGTATTGAATTTTTTTTTTTTTTTTCTTATTTTAGAGTGTTAGTTATTATAGGATAATGAAAATTTAATGATGCAATGGTTTTATGAAAAACCTCAGAAAGTCCTTAAAATAAACATTGTGGTTTTAAGTTGTCTTACTTTTTGAATATTTATTTCTTTTTCTTATTATGTATATATATATATATATATATACTTATGAGAGGGAAGTGAATTAAGAATTTAAATTAGGTTTTACAAAAGTCATTAATTTAAAAAAAAAAAAAAAAAAAATAAAACAAAGGTGATGGTGGTGGGTGATAATAACCTAGAAAGACTTAATGAATTTAAATTTTAAATAGAAATGAGATTGTTTTATCCTTGATAAAAATTGATTATTTAATAAGTATGTTCAATGGACATTCAAAACGATTAAAATTTAAAGGATTAACCTAATTAGAGAAAAATGATTTTTGTTACATAGAAATGTAATTTAGTGAATTTTCTAATTAGATTTGCGGTTAACAACAATAATATTGTTTGGTATTTTTTAATTTATTATTCTATAAATTTATATTTCATGGTTATACACGTGTAAGTAGCTCCATGATAGTTTCTATATTTGGATACGACAATACGGTTAATTTAAAAAAAAAGTTTTGTTTTTATTTGTTTGTAATATAAAAGAAATATAAATGGAATTAGTAAATCAAATTTCTATATTAGATTTAGTTTAGATTAGATTAGGTAATATCGTAAGAAGATCTAACAAGTATTAATTCTATTAATCATCTAAGTCCGCAAGGATACCTGATTCAATGATCACACTAAGGATATTCGTCAATGGTATGTTCGATAGCTCTCATTGTTCGGGGAACGCTGATGTTCCTACGAGTGAGCCCTTCGTATTCACAAAGCAGATGTTCAATAGATTCTTATTCTATATTTTACTTATTTAGCTCAAGTTAATTTCTATACAAATTGAGCTAGTTGTTGTTTTGAAACGTCAAAGGTTTGTTGTTATTGCTGTTTAATTACATAAGTATTTCAGCATTTGGAGGTTTACTTGGAGCATTTTTAGGAATACTTTTTATTTTAATTTTGTCATTTTTGCTCAATTCTATAAATTTTGGTTTTTTTAAAAAGCATCTGACAAAATTTGAAAATTCTATATTCTTAAAACAAATATCATAGTAAAATTGTTTTGCTATAATCACCCCAAATTTTAACAGTTGTTATCTGCTGATGAAAAGAGTGAAACGCTAGCTTTGTTCTTTTTGCTATTAAATATTTTTTTATTTATTTATTTTAATTAAACAACCAAAAAAAATGTACATTTGTTATAAATTGTTAATGTAACCAATCGAACACATATTGTCGTCGAAATAATTACTTGCCGTATCTATATGACAAAATTACTTATTTAAATCTGATTCAAATGAATTGAAAGTTTAAAATAATTATTAACTTAAATTAGTCGATAGGATTTTTTAAATTTTTTATACATCACTTATATTTGAACGATGATATTATCCGAATGACGATATATGCTGCTTAAAACATTCAAATAATTTGGCTGGCATTTTTGATATCTTAATTCAATCAATTTAAATTGGTCAGCTGCATTTTAGATTATGGATGTATTAATAAACGCTGCAAACTGACAACAAATTTGCCACCAGTTGGCGTACTTTGCAATAATGAATGCAAACTCTACCTATATATTCTACATTTACTTGACAATTCTGCAAAATTTCTGTTCATTAATACTGACATTTGTATTATATGAAAATAACAATTTTTTTTAAACAACAAAACAAAAACTAAAATACTTAAAACAACAAAGAAAACTAGTTCAAAAAATCTTATGTATACTAAAAATCTCTTCTGCCAAGTGGACGCCTAGTAGACTTTGAGTCTGCATTTATGAACAGCATTCAGAAAATCTGACTAGTGTGTTCATAAATTCAGAATATGAAGATTGACTGCAGGTTTGTATGTCAAAAACAAGGTATGTTTACAAATATCATAAAAAATTAAAATCTTGAAAAAAAAAAATCTTGAATTAAAAAATTTTGAATTGAAATAAAGTTGAAAAAAATTTGAAATTTGTTTTTTGTTTTAAGTGTAAAATGAATGTTGAACAAATGAATTGAAACATAATTACTGATATGCATATATTTTCTTTCTTTTTTATCCAAGAGTGGCTACGCAAAATTACAAATATTTTTTCCAAACTCTGCAAAAAGGCAAATATTTTTTCTTTTTTGTATTCAACAGCGGCTACGCAAAAGAAATATTTTTTCCTAACAGTTACATTTTGTTATTATCTGATTTTGAGAAAGCAAAGTGTAAAAGCAGCGTTGGAAAATTGACCCAAAACAAAAACAACGGATGTCAGTTTCATATTGACCAAATTATTTATAGAAGCATACAAAATGAAAAATTGATGGCACAATATGACAAAAAAAAATCTTTAGGCTTAGAAATAAGAATGCTAAAAAATCTATCTTTCATTAATTCTCACATTCTCATGATTTAAATCTTACAAGGACTTATCCAAAAAACATCAACGAAACGTTAGGAAAATGGTTTAAAACAAATTATATAGGTTCCATATCAAATAAAACCAAGCCAATGCATTGCATCGTCGTTCTGGTCCGGCGCAGAATTATTTAATGAAAACTTTCCATGAACAAAAAATAGTTTGGAATTGTGGCATGCTCATTTAAAGATACTACTTAGTAAGCCACATATTAACTTGCATATATATTAATAGGCATTTTGACATTGGTAGCCATTAGAACCGGATCCGATTTAAATAAAATGGAGATGGGAGGTTGACGAAAGAAAATAAGAAGATTATAACATAAGATTATAACATAAAAAAATAAAAGAGCAAAAAAAAGAACGGTCATATTCATAATTTCTCAAGGGAATTAGCAGTGACATTCTAATATTCATAATTTTTATTTGTTCACACAAAATGTTTGTTTTTTATTCCACTTTTAAGTTTTGTTTTTTTTTGTCAAAATTTTCAATTTCTTGATTGTTTTTATTTTTTTTTGTTCTTGCAAATTAAAAAAATTGTGTTTTTTTGTTTTTTATAAAAAAAACATTTAATTTCAAGGTTTAGAGGTCAGTCGCAGAAATCTATTAATTGATATTGAAAAGAATCGACTTTAAAAAAGTCTATTAAACAAATTTTTGGTATCGCGGAAGTGTATTGAAACTAATAGACTTGCCAAAAAGATTGCTAAATGTAGCTCAAAATATTTGCTGACAATAATATAAATTTTTCAGTGCGGAATATTTTGCAAATAGCTTTACTTGTTTTCGCCCATATTAATCATAAGTTTTAGTTGAATTGGAGGACCTATGCTATAGTGATGCATACTATAGAATGATTTTGACTATCGAATTAATTTAGTAATTTGAATTTAGAGTTGGTATTTTTTTTTTTTTTTTGCGTGGATTGGTGGGAATTTTCATAAACACAATGAGCCCCGTAGCTTCCATTGCGTGTCAGATTTTTACTGACTAAACCACACCCCTTCCATTAAAACTAGTCCGACGGACTAACAATTAATTTTTTTCTAGGGTTATTTTCTTAAAGAAAAAGTTTACGAAATTCTATCGTATTAAATCTAGTGGCTTAGTTATTTTAAGCCTTCTGATATCATTTTGATTATCTAGCAGTTGAGTGGCGTCAACGTTAACATGACCCTCCAGACGAGCTTTGCTGCATATCTTTTTATTTAATTTTCTATGCAAGTCACTGTTGCGAACATACCAAGGGGCATTTACCATGTTGCGCAAAACTTTATTTTATAATTATTGTATGCAAAGTACATGTGTTCGTTTGGCACATCCCCATATTTGTATGCATTGGTATTATACTGAAAACTGATAATTATTGGTTTAGTTACTGATTCTGAAGTTCAATAATTTTCAGTTGTATGTTGTGACAAAAAAACTATTTTTGCAGATACTTTTTCAAATTTATAAATTATTTTCCACCAAACTCACAATTTGTCTCCAATTGCCTTTTATTACTAAAACTTTTTTTTAAAATAAAAACAACAAATTTTATAAAACATATAAAATAAACATAGAAATGAATTTATGAAGTCGACAGACGACATTTTCTGATAGACTTTGATGGGAATTTTTAAAAGGAAGAGTAAAATAGAGAATACTTATGATAAAGGGTGAATGCAAGTAGTTAGATATTGTACTCCATTATAAAAATTCTCACCAGAGTCTATCAAAAAATGTCGTCCGTCGACTTTAAAAGTCTATTAATAGAAAATTTGTTTACCCAATAAGCTTCCACGATTAAGCTCATTTATTGTAGAAAAAATCTATTGCATTAGACTGCCACGATTGACTCCTCAATTTTAAGATTTTTTTTCCAAGATATCGAGGTGCTCCCATTATAATTTAATACTTATTAAAAATATAATTTTACATTATACAACTACAAAAATTAAATAATTTGTAAATTCTGCAAATGTAAATTTCATTTCCAATTATGTATCCGTTGTATCAACAATATTTTTTTTATTTAATTAAAATGATAAAAAAAAAATTCAAATTTAATCTCTAATTAAAAAAATTTATTGTAAATACTTTACGTCAAAATTAAATAAAATTTTAATTAATATCGAATATGAAATACAAATATTATGTATAAAATATTATTATTTGTGTATTATGTGTACCTATGTACATATGTATATATTTTATTTTGATCTCAAATCAACTTATAATTTTTAATTCAAATTTATGCAATACTTCAAAAATCAATCGTAGCTATATTTTTTATTATTCTTTTGTTTCAATTTTTTCTTTATATTTTATTTAATTTATTTAGTTTTTCTGAATTAACTCTTGATTTGCATTTTAGTAAAATAAACGTTTTTCTAGAGATAAATTTTGAACAAAGAAATTAAAATAAATATTTATATATAGTTAAAGGAATTTCTAATAAATATATGTACGAATATAATATGTATGCATATTAGATAAGTATATATATATATATATGTTATGTAAAATTGATTTTACTATATTTGAATAAATTCTAATTAATTGCATGCTAACATGAACCTAAATAAAATAGAATAACTGAACTGTATATGCGTATATAATTTACGTATTTAATTTACGTATATGCATCAGGATAATATTCTTGGATCTAGATCCCAATTATTTAAATAATAAATTCAATATAAATTTGTTTTTTTATTTCTTATTTATCTAGAAACAGTCAACATTATATATACGTACAGTATGTATACAGTATAATTTGATTTCATGCTATGCGAATACTTACATACAAAATCATTCAATTTGAAAAACAAAAAATGAAAATATTTATTTCAAACTGCTGCATAACAGTTTTGTTGAGTGTGTGTGTATGAATCTTTAATAAAAAAAAAATGTTTTTTTTTTTCTTTCAAATGAATTAAACGTTACAGACTATAAATATGTATATATGTACATTTAAATAAAACAAAAACCAGAAATTATCATCTACCTTTAATTACATTCGAATCCTTTAAATATAATATATTTTATACGAGTATACTTCTACATACATATATATATATATATACAAGTTTTGTTGACTTGTTGTCATTAATTGTATCATTAACTTTGAGCTTTGTTGACTTCATTATGCAACAGCACCTTCATCTTCCAGGCTTCTTTATTTGTTTTTCTTATTTTGGTTTTGTTTTTTTATTATTATTATTTTTATCTGTTGCCAATTAGAATCACGTAAATCTACCTACATCAAATATTCTCTTCCACCCTACTTCATACAAAGAATAACGAGAAAAAGACGTAGAAAAAAAAAACAATATTTTTTTTCTTTATTGCGCTTTTCTTAAGGATTTTTCCCATCTTTCTTTCTTTATTTATAATATTTTCAACGCAGAATTTGTAAATATAGAATAGTAAAAGAAACAAACATTTAGAATACACACACATATTATACACACATTCATATATATATACATATCAATATTATTGAGTCTTAAAGCTGCCTACTAGACTCTAAGGAGATTTTTTATGAAATTATATTCCCAATGATGAAAATATCATTTGAAATGATATCAAAGAAAAAATGAGTGTAAAACACATTCTGATCTCTGGATGGAGGTGGTGAAAGAGTGAGATAGAACAACAAATTTAAAGATATTATCAATGATTTGACATCATATCAGCTCAGTTCTATATCATTATTAGATGAAAAAATAAAATGTATAGATATATATGATATATATATATATATATAGATAGATATCTTTGTATATATATATTCTTGTACATATATATGAATAACGATTTAAAATTATATTGTTACAGTGCAGGAAATAATAGATAATGGATTTGGTTTTATTTTTTTCGCCTATAAATTTCTTACACAAGCTTCTGGGAATATACCACTTTAATGTTTTTCGTTTTTTTGGTTTTCTCAGTAAGTTAGACTCGTGGTGTCATATAGTTTAATACTTAATTCAAAATTAAATTTTCATTCTATTTAAATTTAAGATATAGTCGAGATATTAAAATTGTCGAGCAATTAAATTGTTCATTGTGATTACAAAAGTTCAGTACTACATTATATGGTTTATAATAAATTTTCGAAACCAACTTTACACATTATATTTTTCCTCCTCCTTACGAATTAAAATGTTTATATCAAAGTTGATTTTATTTTTCCATTTAATTTCATCCTCTTCGTTAGAACTCTAATACTAGACTTTACTAATTCTAATCCTAAAACTAATATTTTTATATT